>CM031627.1:6984459-7029459 GCA_018398815.1 Conus ventricosus
GGATAGCAAATTGCTGCCGCTATTGCATTAGTGAGCCATGGTATAGTATGTGTAATTAAACTCCCTCTTAACGTTCAGAGTGACATAGGTCAGAAGTGGCTGGTGTCACTCGAATTCTACTCTTTCAAAATTTACACCCCATCAATTATCATCCATCAGTCGATGAAAATAACACCTCTTTGCTGATCTCATCAGTCTGTGAAGCCACCAAGGATGCTGGAACATTTCCTATACAGCATGCACAGTATTCCACGAGGTCCACGCAAAGATTGGGCTCTGGCTTTCTTCATGGCTTTCTTGACCTCATCCAGAGTTGGTGATTTGTCACCTCTGATGTTGCAGGGCGCACCAAGCCCTGGATTTCAAATGGTGCTTCGCTTTGAGGGCCGAATATGTCTTCCAGAGAAGCTGCTCAAGAGTCCTTTGTCCTCTGTGAGTGTCCCTGACGTTGGCACTCGTGACATTTCTTCCTTTCGCTCATTTTCTTTCTGGTCGATTCTACTTTGCTGATGATATTGTGTAGAGCTTTCAGAGCTTCACAGAGCTTCTCTGGCTCTTCCTTCTCAAAGTCTGACACGGGCTTCATCTGTTTCTTGGGATTCTTCTTTCTCCTCCGAATGTTATCCATAGCAACTGAATTTGTTTGGGTGTCTTTACTTTTGGTTGCTTCCATCATGGCGACCCCACAGCTTCCGTGTACAAGGTCTCCCGATGTGGCCAGTTTGTGGCTAATTTTGTGGATCTCCCCCCCCCCCTCCCCCCATCTGATTTCTCCCACTTTGCCTCGCACCTGCAGACGGCAAGTTGAGTGTCTGGTGTTTAGCTTTGACAGCAGGTACAAATTCCACATCTGGACAATCAGCGAAGATGTCCTGGGCTCTGTGGTTTGAATCCTGGCCTGGACTGTCCGGTATCATGCCTGCAGGCTCAGTGCACTGCTGTTCATTCATCGGAGTCTTCGTGCGTCCGTTTCATTCTGTGGATCTCCATGCTGCTGTTCATTCATCGGAGTCTTCGTGCAGTCTTTTTCATTTCTGTGGATCTTCATGCCGCTGTTCATTCATTGGAGTCTTCGTGCAGTCCGTTTTCATTCTGTGGATCTTAATGCCGCTCTCAGCGGAGAATTCCCTTCCAAAGACACATGGGAAATCCACTAGTTCATTACTAATACTCCATTGTGCATTTCCAGTTGGTGCCGAAGGATTCATCATTTCTCGTCCTTTCGGTAGATCCGGGAGCATCTTTTGGTTTTCTGTCGTTTTTTTTTTTGTTTTGTTTGTTTTTTGTTTTGACCACTAGTAGCAAGTTGGGGAATGGGAAATTGGGAAGCCAGTCTACAGAGCCGGTAAATCTGATGGTTGCACATGAGAACTTTTGTGTGTACGTGTGAAAACATTTAAGCTTGTGTGTGTGCGCGTGTGCGTGCGTGCATGTGTGTGTTGTGTGTGTGTGTGTGTGTGTGTGTGTGTGTGTGTGTGTGTTGTGCATGTGGTGGTGTGTGTGTGCGTGTGTGTGTGGTGTGTGTGTGTGTGTATGTGTGTGTGTGTGTGTGTGTGTGTGTGTGTGTGTGTGTGTGTGTGTGTGTGTGTGCGCGCGCGCGTGCACTCAGCCATGTGATAAATGTCAAAGTAAAAAAATGATTTTTTTTTATTCCATATAGGATTTATATTCAAAAGCCTCACAGAAATAATCAAGGCATTGGCATAATTTGTCACACACATTTTTCTTTATCATATTCTGGCGTTAAAAACTATCTTTGTCACAAAATTCTTCCAAAAATACATCATGGCTCACCGAGCCATTTCTGGCCAGTTTGAAAAAAAACCAAAAAAAAAAAACCACTGTACGAGTTTATATATATAGATGCAAAATACATTGTCCATACACACACAAGAAGAAGAAGAAAAAAAGAAAAAGAGACGAAAACACCACTTTGGCACATGCAGCATCGCAATAATATGTCAGCAACAACAACAACAACAACAGAAGGAATTTTACCATTTCTTAAAGCACCAATTTTATATTCATGTTTAAAAAATGATCTGGGGTGCAGGTTTTGCTGTCAAAACAGTCATTTAGCATAACGTTTAAAAAAAAAACTGATTTCTATCTTTCAATATTTACACATGTAGATTTTGTGCATGATGTTTTGGAATTGATGAATGGTAAACAAATCCCATGCTTTGTTTTTTAGAGGTGACACCCCTGATCTAATGTGAATGAAGATTGTATTAATACATGTAGTTGTTATTTGGGTGGGTTTCATTACGTTATCAATGTTAGGACAAACATGCAAATGAAATCAAGTTTTCCGACATGAATGGTAATGCTTTTTTAATTTTTATTTTATTTTTATAGAATTACATTTCAGCCCCCTCCCCCTACACACACACACCTTACATCCCCCAATCCCCATCCCTTCCCAAACCCCACCCAGCCTCCAGAACCCCACCCCTCCCCTCCTGCCCGCTCACTTTCAGATTTCTCTTTATTTTTGGTATGCAAAATTTTTTTCTTTGATGTAAGCATTTCAATTCACCTTTTAATTATCTTTGTTCCATCGGTCCTGCTAATAGTCAGTTCCACCTTTTAATTATCTTTGTTCCATCGGTCCTGCTAATAGTCAGTTTCCACCTTTTTAATTATCTTTGTTCCATCGGTCCTGCTAATAGTCAGTTCCACCTTTTAATTGTCTTTGTTCCATCGGTCCTGCTAATAGTCAGGAAAAACAAAAAAAGAAAGAAGCAAACAAAAGCGCTTTTGCCCAATAAAAAGTGTGTAATTTAATTGTAACCTCTTAGCAAGTGAACACAGTGATTACAGGCGAATACTGATTTTGATAAACAAAAGCAACAACAACTACAAAAAGACTTCATTAAGTAAAACAGCCGAACAGTAGGTATGTGACCTTTCACCATGGAGTCACATACGTGGCCTTCAACCACAAAACGAGTCAGAAGTCACATGTGTGATCATTATGACATGATAAGCATTAAGTTGCAGAGATGATTTTGCACATTTTATAAAGGCCATTAAAACGTTTCTTCAATGAATTCTTTCAATATCTGCGTTCTTGGCACCTGTCATTTATCATCTACCCACGGAAAGTCTACTTTTGACCATTTACATCCTTACAAATAAGTTTTAAAAGGCTAGTTTGCATGCACCTAGTGTAAAGGTTAGCTCCTCATGACAGCTTATCACCTGTCAACAATCCTTCAGAAATCATAACTTGATTGTGGAGAGACAGACAGTCATGGTATGAATTTTATTAGAAAGAGAAATTTTCTAACGTTCTCATTCATATTAATCTATATTCGGATTAAACCAGTCTGACACATAATGTTTCTTGGCGGTGATGAGTTTACAGATGCAGATTCTTCAAGCCATGGTGACAAATGGATTCTAAGCAAAATGAAACTCTCTTCTTTGAGGGTCTTGAAAAAAAACTTTAGTTTTCTTGAAATACTTCGGAGACAGAGAATCTTCGTCAACAGGCTGTGTGTCTGGTGCCGTTGATCAGATTTGAAGGCTGTTTACACAAAGGGCATTTACATATTCTTTGAGGAACTGAATTAATACTGACGATGATAACTGACTTTTTTTTTTTTGGTAGATACTAACATTCGTTTGGACATCTTAGCAACACGAACATGCCTGAAAGGAAAGTGAACAAAACCAAACACTCCTTGTCAGGCAGACATCTCAACAGACCCACACAAATAAAAGAAAATTTTGCAAAAATCTAGCAAGTCACATTCTCGTAAACAACAGCGTATAAAGTTGTACACAGGGGAGAGAATTTAACAAAAGCTACAGGATCATAATCTCTCTGACATCTTCACAAACAAAACAACATGAAAGACACAATCTCTTCACAAACACATGACAGACACTCTCTTCACAAACACATGAAAGACACAATCTCTTCACAAACACATGAAAGACACAATCTCTTCACAAACCCCATGAAGACACAACCAACCTCTTCACAAACACAAACACACGAAAGACACAATCTCTTCACAAACACATGAACCATGCAATCTCTTCACAAACACATGAAAGACACAATCTCTTCACAAACATAAAAACATGAAACATACAATCTCTTCACAAACACAAACACATGAGAGACACAATCTCTTCACAAACACATGAAAGACACAATCTCTTCACAAACACATGAAAGACAGAGTCTCTTCACAAACACATGAAAGACACAATCTCTTCACAAACGCATGAGAGACACAATCTCCTGCACAACATCTTAACATACACGGATGCAAAATGGAAAATTCAACAAAAGCAGAGGCTCACAATCTTCTCGCCCAAAGCCAAGGCATGAAATGGCTTCAACCAAGCTACAGGATCACAATCTTCAAGCCTATCTTGACCAAACAAACAACAGGCACATGGACTGATTGCAGCGGAAAAAAAAAATCTGAAATATTGAGAGACATGGGACATGGTCCCCATGAAATTTTTTAAAATATACACTGAAATATACTCTTTAATCTGCAGCAAGTTAAAGTGAAAGTAAGCATGAATCTTTCATCATGAACTGACAAAAATACCAACGCTTTTAAAATCTTAACTGCGTGAAATGCTTTTTGGGCAAGGTTTTTTTTTTTTTTTTTTCAAACGAAGAGACCAACTTGCTTGCCCATCGTGTAAAGCACCCCCCCTTTTTTCTTCGTTAAAAAGGGTTTTTGACTCCTGTCCACCCAAGCTCCATTTTCTTCTCAATAAAATTTCCATCATCAAATTTTATCCTAGATGATACTGCAAAACCCCTTTGAAAGACCTAAATTGTAAAAACCCGGAAAGGAAAACCGAAAAAAAAAGAATCAACCCCCCTTCAAAGCAGAAATTCGAGAGACTTTTTAAAATTTTAATTTTGCAAACCCAAGCAAAACTTTTTTTTTTCTTTCCCTTTTTTTTTTGTCCTCCTCTGAAAATAAACCGTAGCTACAAAAAAAAATCTTAGAAAAATCATCAATTAAACGGGTTTCCCAAGCTTCAAAATCCCTTTGGCATGCTTTGCGTTCAAAGCTTGGGGAAGGTTTTTAAAAAACTAAAAAATTTTGGGCAATAACACAGTGTTGGTTTTTTTTACTATCCAATGAAAATGAAAAATTTTAAAGAATTACATTATTTTTTAATTTTTTTATGTACCAGAAAACGCAACCACCCCCTGGGGTTTCCCAAAGGCAAGGGAACTCACTTAGTTATTACAAAACCATTGTGCGCCCCCGAGTTTGTCACTGCCCTTCCAGATATTTTTACTTTAAAAAACGGGCCCCCAAAACCCAAACAGCGGGGTAGCTAAACCCCCCCCCCCCCCCCCCCTCCCCCATGTCGCAGTAATACATCACCTGAATTCAACAACGAAAAAGATAAGATAAAAGATTCGGGTGCGGGGACCAGTTTTCCCCACATTAGGGAAAATGAAGCCCGGCGCAAAAAAAAACCCAAAAATAAAAAAAAAAAAACCCTGATAAATACTTTTTTTTTTTTTTTTTTTTTAAAACCAAATTACATACTTTTACAGGGGCCAGTAAAGTAATCTACGTCATTCACAAAAATGGGTAAAACTAGGCCTTTGTTTGGGACCCCAACAACCTCCTAAATTTTCCACCTCTGGGGCCTCAGTGCCCTGGGGGTACAGTTTTTTTTTTTTGTCGATCCCCCTTTTCAATTTTCCTGCTTTAAAGGGCGCCACACTTCATCTGAGCGGAAAGTTTTTCCCCTTCCCCCACGAAATTTTAAAACGGCTAATGCCCACCTGGCAAACAATTTTTACCAAAACACCCATCACGTCCCCTGCTAACAAAAACAAAAATGAAACCCCAGAAAGCAGTCTGAAATTTTAACGGGCCCCTCCCCCCCCCCCCCCCCAAAAAAAAAAAAATTTCCCACCCCCCCCTCCCCATGATTGTTTCCTCAAAAATTTGCATTTTTTTTTTACTGGTTTTTTTTTTGTTTTGTTTTTACTTATCTTTTTACTTTTTGTGTGTGTAACCTCATTTTCACATTTTGGAAATCCATGAATTTGCGGAGCAATGCACCCTCAAAAAACAAAAAAAAAAAAAAAGCACAGGGGATTTTCTGGAACAAAAAAAAATGGCCACACAGAGAAAAAACCCGTGAATAACGTTCCAACCACCCCCCCCCCCCCCCCCCCCCCCAAAACCCACATCAAAGAGAGGGGCAAAAAAAAGAAATGACGAACAAAATTTTCCCGGGAAGGGCAGGGAAAACAGTTGACACGAAAGAGCTGCGGGGTAGTCCCCCCCCACCCAATGTGCCTGGACAAAAATATGAAAACAATGGACACCCCACGGGGTGTATGTGAAAAACCCATGTGGGGGTGTACAGAGATCTCATGATGCATGTCCAAACAAAATAAAGAGAACCCACAATCACACACACACACACACACACACGTACAGACACATACACGAAAATTTTTACAACACACCCCACACACAAACACACACCGCACAAACACCCACACTCACACATACACCCCGGGGCGCACCACACACACACACAAAACACACACACACAAAACACACCCCGAGGAACCTATAAAAAAAAAAGACGTACACAAACAAAAAAAAGATGAAAACAAACATCTCAAACAAAACACATTCAAAAAGCAGGGTAGCAAAAAAAAAAAAGGGAAAAACCCACACAAGTTTGTCAGCTTTAATCCCCCCAACATCCATTGTTTTTTTTTCCTAACAACGTTACTTTTTTGTGATCCTGTACACAGCATTGCCCACAAACGGGCCAGAAACGTATAAAAAATTTTTTTGAAAACTTTTTTTTTAAAGCACATTTTAAACCACAAATGGGTAATAAAACCCAAATTTCAAAAAAAAGCCATCCCCCCGTCTTCGCGAGATCTCTCCTAGTCTCAAAAACCTGGGACTTCAAACTTTGAGTTTATTCCCCCAGCCAAACGATCACACGGGGAAACTTTCAGGACTGTTGACACCCACAAAAAAATTTTTCATTCTGAAAAAAAAAAAAAAAAAAAAAAAAAAAAAGCAAGGGGAAATAAAAGCAAAACTCCCCCCAAAAAACAACACAAATAACAAGAAAAGGGCAGGGAACTAGATCTTTGACCCCAACCCCCCCAGGGCCCATCTGGGCCTAAACCCACTGACAGCGCCACAGTCAACCTTCAGGAATCACCCCACAATTTTAAAAAAAGCTAAAAAAAAGAAAAAAAAACAAAAACAAAATTTTTTTTTTAAAAAGTTTGAATGTAAAAAAAAAATACACAAAAAGGGCCCTATGGCGACTAGACTACGGCACTGAAAAAACCCAACAAAAAAATTTGGAAAAGCTTTTACCCCTTTCCCTCACTTTTGGCACATCTTCAGTCCTAATCGCCGATGATGACAAAAATGCGGGAAACATATAAACTTTTACAAGTTAAATTTTTTTTTTTTAAAAAAAAGGCAAAAAAGAAATGGTACAGCTTCCGGGAAAAAAAAAACCGCACAAGGGGTTACAAGAGCAGAATTTTTAAAAAAAAAAACAAAAAAACCCCAAACCAAAATTAAAAAAGAACAACAAAAAGGCAAGTCAGAAGGGGAATGACGATAAAGAGGGTTTAAAAGGTTTTTTAAAGATGGATTGGGGGAACGGAATTTAAAGGGACAACAAAAAGGGGAAATAAAAACGGAAGCCACCACCTCCGGGGGTCGGGGTTTGACTAAAACACAGTGTGGACAAAATAAAGCTAAACTGGGCACGTTCTGAAGCGGGCAAAAAAATAACATGACAAAAAGACTTCAATGACTACACTTTCAGAATGTGTGTTAAAAATGTAACTGCGTGTGGTGTTTTTTAGACGGGGGACATGAGTATGTATTTTCATTGCATGTGCGGTTCGTAAAATGTGGCGGGGGGATGTGGGGCTTTTTGCGTGCTCGCTTGCACACAAGGGGCACAGACAGACGGAGGCGAAGTCTGTTTTCAAAGGGAATTTTATACATACATACCCATCTATCAATATCCCTATATACATGTAAGTTTTAATAACATAATTTAAAAAAAAATGAAAAGAGTAATCCTCAATAGAAACCTTGCTTTTTGGTCTAAAAATTAAAAACCCACAAAAGGGTGACTTTTAAAACCCCCACCCACCACACCCATATATATTATATTATCCATTTGAACATAATTTCAAATCATGAAAAGATTAATAAAAAAACCCAATTTTATCTTGCGTTTGGCCCAAAAAGGGTGCCCCGGGGCAAAAGGGCGTGCCCAAATGACATGTGACGGCATGTTTTTAAGCGGGGTTTTTTTGATCGTTTTTTTTTTTCTTTTTTTTTTTTTGGGCATGATAACCCCTTTACCTAAAAGCCCACGTAAAACTTTCATTGACGGGCCTGGCCTTGAAGTTAAATTTACGGCTTGACCAAAAATTAAAATACAGGCTTGACCAAATTTTTCAATACGGCCTTGACCAAAGTTCAATCCAGGCTTGCCCAGAATTCAATACAGGTTTGCCCAGAATTTCAATACAGGCTTGCCCACCTGAACAGAATCCGGGGCTGGCATTTCATAGTTGCGACTCCCAATCTTGTCTGAATCCCCACAGTGGGCTAATCCGGGTTTCCAATCATGGAAATCCTAAAACTTCCCCCCCGAGCTGCAGCGTTCTTTAAAAGGGGGTGAAAATACTCTTGACATGCAAAAACAAGCCCCTTTGCCAAACGAGCCCAATTTTGCAAAAAAGCACTGCCCCATTTTTTAGGTTCTATTTTTTCTTTACCAAACTCTGTGTCGGGCAAGATGAATCAGGGTTGAGACTTGTGCAAGTTTTGGGTTTTTGAAGTTTGCTCACACCCATTTTTTTTTCCCCAACATGCAGCTTTTTCTAACAACGGGTCGGCCAACTGAAAAAACATGAGTCGGGTTTCTTTTTGATTTCCCCGGGGTAAAAGCCTGATGGCTTCTTGGTCAGGCTGTTTAAAATTTTTCCCACTGGAAATTGACCGTAATAATTTTGTCATCTTTAAATTTCTAAAAATCACTTTTCGCCCCGGGGGCTATTTTGGAACTTTTTGGGGAAAACTGCTTTCTTGTCAGTTGGGGGGTTTTTTTTTTTTTTAAAAAATAAATTTTTTTAATATTTTTTTTGTCATGGGCGCCGTGTAAAAATGACGTTTGTCATGATGAAAACAATCCCATTGTAAACCCCTTTTCTCAACCCTTCCCCCTTGGGGGGTTTTTTTTTTTGTGTGTTTTTACAGACAGGTGGAGCCACTAAAAAAAAGAAACCCCCAAGGGGTGGGGGGGGAGGCCCCAAGAAGCACTGTTTTTCACCTGCCTTTAGGGGCATTCCTGTACCACCCTTGGAGGCCTGCACTGTGTTGACGATGGGAAAACCGGGCACCCGCGGGACACTCCTTTAAAAGATATCAAGGGAAAATAACTGCTCCGAACAAAAGGAAAATTTTAACTACGGGATGCGGGCCAAAACCAGCCTTAAATAGCATCCCCATGGGTGAAACCACCCATTTCATGACTGCAGAGCCCCCCCGGAAAAAAAACCCCACCACCCCCCCACTGCCGAGCAAAACCCCACAGACCCAACCCCCCCTGCCCACGGACAGTTTGACAGTGCCACTCCAACACGCCAACTTTCCCCAAAAAGGGTTTTAAATTGCCCTCAAGAGAGAACCCAAATTTTTTTGGTTTTTTTTTTTTTGTGTGTTTTTAACAAAAAGGTGGAGCCGGGCAAAAAACCCGGGATGAAAACATTTTTTTTAAAAAAAAAGGAGGAATTGCGGGATCTGGGGGGTTCACCAGGGGCCCCCCAGGGGGGGTACATGGGCAACACCCCCAGCGGGGGGGGCCAGGGGGCGGCGCCCCCTGAAGCTTAAGCATATTTTGAATTAAATATGGCATAAAAATCTTTAGAAATCATTTTCTTGCTTCTAAACAACTCATTCTAAGATCACTTTAAACCACCATGAAGACGAACTAAAGGGAAAGAAACATGTCAATTGAGAAAAACCATTTAGTAGATGAACCCCTCAAACCTAGCTAAAAAAATTTTGGGAAAAAACAGTGTTTTCCGGGACATAAGGAAAAGGCCTGTAGAAAGTAAATCAGAGGGGGAAATAAAAAATCAGTTGGAATGAAAACGACTGCGGGACTTCAATAAACACAATATGAAAAATGATTACTTGAAGCCCCTTAAAAAAAAAAAAACTGAAGCTTTTGGGCCTTGGGAACCCTTCGCAGAAACACTAAACAAAAAAAAGAACATAAAAGAACAAATGACATAAAAACAAACTGAGTCACAACAGTAACCCCCCCCCCCCCCCCCCCGCCCCCAATTTTCCCTCTTACAACTAACAAACCCCCCCCCCCCCCCCCCCTTTGCCCAATGGGGTGTGTGTTTTGGGTGTGGGGGGGTTTTTTTGGGGTGTGTGTGTGGGGGGGGGGGGGGGTTTTGTTTGTGTGTGTGTGTGTGGGGTGGGGGTGGGGTGAGGGGCGAAGTGTTGGGGAAATTCGTGTTGTGGGGGAGGGGGGGGGGTTGGGGGAGAAGGAGGGGGAGTAGGGGAAAAGTATAAAGGAAAAGTGGGGGGGGTGGGCTTTTGGGAAAAAGGGTTTTCCATGGGGGGCTTTTACAACACCTAACAAATTTAGCAAACGTTTTGCATTATACCGGGGGAAAAGTGTTACAAAAATACTTTTTTGCTTTCATTTTAAATTTTTGATGTCATTTTTTTTCTTTTATATTTTTTTTTCGTCACTTGACGTTTTTCCCCTTGGGGTTTTAAACTCTAACGAGGGGGAAGTACTTAGAGTAGGGGGTCAAACTATCTTTTGGGAAAAATTTAAAAGTAGATTGTTGCATACCCAAGATCGAAAACATCCGTAATGGTGTGAGAAACACACAAAATTTTTTGTTTGGGGACCGGGCTCTCGACGGGATCTCTGATTTGCCCAAAGCCACGACTCCAAAGTGACACCCTTTTTTGGGAAGGGTCGCAAAAAACATTTAAAATTTGCCGCCCTTTTTCATGTTTTTTTTATTGCATCCCCCGACTCCCACGGTCACAAAAACTCCCTTTTGCTGCCACCGCTTCTAAAAGGGGTTAAAATACTTCTTCTTTTCTTTTTTTTTTGTTTTTTTTGCACTCACTACGGCAAACCTCACGTGAATCGCGCCATATGATAAATGATACTGGAAGGAAAAAGAATGAAACCCACGGGCCCTTTGAGAAAAATTACCGACAGAGAAGAAATTTTGCTGGGCAACAAGTTGAGATCTTTCTGAGCATTTATTCTTCGAATAATTTTTTTTGGCGGAGACTTTTTCTTTTTGGCGGAGATCGAAAAAATAACGGCGGAGACGGGGGAAAAAGGGGGGAGGAGTTTTCATCCCTGAAAAAAAAAGAAAAAAAAAACAAGTGAAATGTCAAAAAAATCAAAGCAATACAATGAAATTCTCTCCCATTCCCTACAAAGACGCAGGAAATCTCCACTACACTCTTAACCCCGAAACTTCAGTGTAGGGCTCTTTTTCAACCCGCAAATATGTGATAAATTTCCACAATCGGGCTTTTTCCGGAAAAAAAAAGGGGGGAGAAATAAAAAAAAAGACAGCATTGAGCTTTTCGCCCCAAAAGACAAGGGAAATGAAAAAGTAGGTCCCCCTAAGCTTAAACTCTTTAAAAAAACAATAAATTTCCCAGACGGGAAACAAAATAAAATATGGCGCTTTTGGGGCGAAAAGACAGTCCCCTTTTTAAAAAAAAATACAGAGGGGAAACCTTACCAAACCCCGTTGAATGATGAAACAACGGTTTAACTGTTAGTTTGGGTGGGGGTTGGGGGTGGGGGGGTTCTTCTTTCTTTTTAAACCCACTGTACAGTACACCAATGGGGCCCAAAAAAGTCATGAATTTTAATAATTACAAAGATAATACTGTTTTGATGTCAAAATTTTTGTCCCTACCCACAATAATTTTCCAAAAACCCAAAAAAGAATATTTTCGTGTAATTACATCTTTTTTTTTTTACTGGGGAATTTTTTTTTAAAAACAGTGATGTCAAAATTTTGTTGCACTCTGCACAGGGAAAAATTTAAAAAAACCCACACAAAAAAAGAAAAAATTTTTTACTTGTCCCTGTATTTTCATAAAAAAACTTAATTTTTCATGTATTAAAACAATCTTTTTTTTTTTCATTGGATAAAATTTTGGTTTCATGTTTTAAAATTTCCACCGTGTACATGTTTGCAAAAAAACATGTTTAAAAGTTTCTTTATAAAAACAGTGTTTTAAATCATAAAACGGTTCCCCCATGTTAAAAAAACATGCTTTAAAATAAATAATATTATATATTTTATATATATAAAATATATTTTATATAAATATCATTTGAAAAAAAGTAAATTTGAAACATAAATTATTGGGGCATATAAACAAAAAAGAAAAAAAAAATGAACACTTTAAAAAGCATATCCTTTTTGCATTTAAAAGTGGTGGGTAACTAAATGAAAACTTATGTAAAAAAAACCCTTCATTGAAATGTAGGGCACACCACTGCCCACCGAAAGGGAAATCCAAAGCATTAGCAGCAATGCAAAATTTTATGAACCCTTGATGTAATACCCGACATATCAACATTAGGGCCCTGGGACAAAATCTTTTCAACATTTTCGTAAGCAAAAAGCTCTTTGAATTGGGAAATTTAACAAAGGGTAACAAAAAGGGCTTTAAAGAGGAAGGCTTCAGACTTTTTAAAACCCCAAAATTTGGGTTTTTCCCAAAAATCCCTATTTTAAAATTGGAAAATTTTCGAAATTTTTTACCGAATGGGAGTTCTTGTATCAGAAGATGAACAACTCTGGCCCTTTCCCGTTGAGAAGAGTTATCTTTCAGGGAAAAGAGACAGAAAGAGAGAGAGAGAGGAAGAGACAGAGACACAGAGGAGGACAACAGAGAGAAAGAGAGAGAGCAGACAACATAAACAAAAAAAAGTAAAACCACTGTTTGTGGCTCCTTGTCCCCTCTCCCCTTCCGCCCTCCCCACTTTTATGCACCGCTTACCAACGAGGCAACACGCCCCAAATTTTTAAAGATTAAAAAAAATGCAGTTTGTAACCCCCCCCCCCCCATCTTTTTCTCCCCCCCTCTTGGACCCCCCCCCCCAACTCCCCCTCTCAAAACCCCTTTTTTTCCCCCGTGTCCATCTCTCCCCCCCTTTTACACCGCCAACTCCCCCATCCATCCCCCCCTCCCCTTCTAAAATCCCCAGTTTCCCCCCCCATCCATCCATCCCCCTCCCCCCCCTCTAAATTCAAACCCCCTGTTCTTTCCCCTTTAGCCCTTTTTCCCCCCTCCCCCCCCCCTCCCCCCCCTTTCCTTTCCCTCCCCCCCTTTTTTTAAAACCCCTTTCAATCCCTACCCCCAAACCCCCACTTTTTTTACCCAATCCCCCAAATTTCCCGGTCCTCCCCCCCCCCCCCCCCCCCCCTCTTTCCCTTTTGTCTGCTTCAAAAACCCAACACAGCATTTCTTCGCTCTGCTTTTTGGGAATTTTTTTGTCCCCTTGAAAAAGAAAAAAAAAAAAAAAAACGGAATAAAAGCATAAAACGATTCCTTTTTTGTTTTGCCCCCAGGGTAGTGGGCACCACACCAAAATCTGGGGGGCTTTTTATATTCCACTCAGTTTTCAAAACGGTTACCCTGTTACTTTTCCTTTTTCATTGAAAACTTTTTAAATTTGAATTGCCACAAAACCCAAACATGACTCACCAAACCAACACACTAAAACTCCCCACAAAACACACACACCACACACACACACACTACACACACACACACACGCAAAACACACACACATCGCGCACACAAAACACAATTTTCTCCCGCAACAGTCCAAAAAATTTTTAAGTAGTACAAAGAAAAACGTAAAAACAAAAGAAGAAAGGGTCACAGTCACCAAAAGTTTTCCCAAACACATTTTCATGCGTGTATGCATGCACGCTCCACAACCGTTCCTTCCTCAAAGTTTACATCACTTTAAGTGGGAAAATTAAAAAAACAACAAAGCCCGACTTTTGAACCCCTTCTTTTCGGCGCTCAAAAAGATCAACCATTGCAATACTTTAAATTGTAAAATTTTGGTTTTAAAAAAAAAAAAAATAAAAAAAAAAGGGTAAACCTCCCAAAAAGTGGGTTTGGAGGAAATAGAAGTTTAAAAATTTAAAACCTGCATTAAAAAGATATGCATGTACAGTAACATTCACAAACCATGTTTAAAAACCCAAATCCATAACCCCCCAATGTGCCTTTTTTTTTAAAACGAAATTACAGTTTCCCACTTATCACGTATTTTTTTCTCTCCCCTTGCCGAATTTTCCCTTTACACATGGAATTCCCCTGTCTAAGCAACCTCGGAAAAACTGGACTTTTTTTCCTTTTTTTTTTTTTTTCCTTTTCCCAAATTTTTATTTAATTTTTAAATTTTTCCTGACAGACACCACTACACAAATTCTCTCCTTGTCAAAGCATCAATCTGTTTATTTTAATTTTTGCTTCTTTAAAAACAATTAAAGAAAAGCCTATTAATTGTAAACAATGGAAAGGGGGAATCTTAATACAATTTTGGGTAAACCCCATTTTTTGTACATCAATGGAAAGGGTAAAAAATGAAATTTGGGACTGTGTGCTAAATAAATAAACTTTAGCCCAATAAACCCAAAAACCCCGCCGTGATGTTTAAAAAAAAATGAATTTTTATTGGGTGAACATGAAAAAAGTTCCCCATTCCTTGGTTTTCACTCTTGACATTGAAAAAACCATCTGCACTATAAAAAAAAATCACGGTTTTCAATAACCAGGCCTAAATTACCTACAAAACATGGCCCCAAATTTTATTAAAAGGTAAAAGGACACATGGGGCAATTTTTTTTTTTTTTGACTGCCGGCATGGCTGTCAGGAACAACTGGTTTTGCCAGCATACATGCACCCAAAGTCGGGGAAAAAAATTTAAAAAAGGGGGGTTTTCCAAAAAACAGGGAAAAAAAACAAAACTGCTCCACATATTAAAAAAAAAAAAAAAAAAAAAAATCGAAGGTAGAAATTAATTTCTGAGAGGTAAAACTAGCATTAAAAGACAAAAATGTTGAAGAAAATTAAAAAAAAAAAAACTTTTAAAAGGATGGAAACTTTGTCAAAAGGGGTAAACTAAATTAAGAAGAAGTTAAGAAAGTTTCCAAAACAAAAAAACTTTATCCTGAAAAAATCGGGGAAGACCAAAAAAGTTCCCCACAGAAAAAAAACCTCTTAAAAAGGGGGAATCTAAAATGGGAAAGGGAAAAACCAGCATTCCCCCAAAAAAGGGACCACACTGACAAAAGGGTCTTCACCTTTTCGAATGCACTGCACACCCAGAAAACAGTCAAGCCCCCCAGAAAATTACACATGTTTTGTCCTGGGCCCGGGGCCCGGGAAAAAGCTCGTTGGTAAAAGCGCTGGAAATCGCAAACTTGGGGTTTTCGAGTTTGAAAAAACTCCGCCAGGCCGTTTTAGTAACCCGGGGGGTTTTTTTCCCCCGGGGGTTTAAACATTTCGTCTTTCGAATGAGACCCATAAACCGAGGTTCCGTGGTAAAAGCACACATAAAAACTTGGGACACCTAAAAAACCCCCTTTAAACCCCAAGTTTGAAGAGAAGGGCCCGTTTTGGCCTTGGGATGTACAAAAATGTTTTCACATAGCATGCCCCTTTCCCCCAAGATGGAGGGATGGCTGCCTTAAAGGCGGGATAAAAAAAAAAGTCAAACAACACCGAACTCCACTCCCTTTGTTTGGGGAAAAATGGGGTTAATCCCTTTCCTGTCAATACAGGAGTGTCCTCAGGATATCAACCTGCGGACACAAAAAAAAAAAAAACTGTCCCCGCCCGGGAAAAAATTTTTACACTTTTTTCTGCCAAAAATATTTCCCTTTCAACCATGTTCTCTTCCAAATACAAGTTCTTTATCTAAAAAAAAAAAAAAAAACAAAAGATATAATGAAGTTTGGACCCCTTTTTCTAAAACGTGGGTTTTGAGAGCATACTCCCCACTTCACTCAAGCCCGGGCCCCGGCCGGGAAAAAAGGGCATGTGTACACCACCTTGGGCAGAAAAGAATACTTCAAATTTTTCCCATGGAAAAAAAAGAAGCATTTTGCACATCCCTGACAAAAACCAAAATCCCTCAAAATTCCAGAGTGTGAGGGTGGGATGGGGGTAGGGTGGCAGCGGACAAGCCCCCCCCCCCCCCCCCCCCCCACAAAATATTTTTAACTTGTTTATAAAAAAAATAACGTGTACTGTCTGATGCAAAAAGCTTAGCATTAAGGAGTGCATCGTCTGCTTTCTGGTTTAAACCTTTCGCTGCCTAGAAATTAAGCTTAAAGTTAAATCCTATTTGCCAGGTCTTTTTTTCCCCCCCCCCCCCAAAAAACGAGTATATATATTTTTTAAAAATTCTACTGACTTTCCTCACTGCCGAAAATGAGATTACCAACTATCAACAGAATCTAGAGACTTCACATCTCTGAAAATATCCTCCGTTTTGTAAGCAGTGTAAATATAAAATGAGAATATGCCAGATCTCCCATAACGAGTATACTCGACGGCCATGGCAGCGAAGCATACATGCCCTTGCTGTCGAGTTATCTCATCAAGTTTGGCACCGAAGGGGTTTAACCTGAAGCACGGTTTGTTTGTTTGAGTCTTCTGCGAGTCTCCTTTCCTTCTGAAGCATCTCGCCGACGCAAGCCATCAGAACATGACTTCTTTCGCCTACAAATCTCTACAGCCTAAACAGAACGGTAAGCAGCCTCCCTCATGAAGTTTGTATGAGATTGCATGACGTCAGTGCTGGCATACCAAACACGCGACCAGAGCTGTGTGGCTTCCACGGCATTCTTTTTTTGTTTTTCTCTCTTCTTCCCCCCCCCCCCCCCCCCCCCCCCCCGATACATTTTCTCCGAAACATTCTTCTTTTTTTGATGGATTCTCACTTTTTTACTTTCCTCTGAAATCTGCAAACTGGCGGAAAAGTGGGAGCCCTGCACGCAATTTTAGGAAATGAAAAATCACTGTGTGGCCTTCATCACAATGCATGGGGGTGGGGGTGGGGGGGGGGTGGGCTGGGGGTGGTGGGGAGGTGGGGTGAGGAGCATGCACACCCAAATTGTCATGAAATAAATCTGTTCACCTCTTAACAAAGTTAAGGTCAGAGGGAGGGAGCTTCGACTGGGATGCAAGTGTGGTGTACACAAAAATCAAAAAAAATGATTTTAACATGTTTAGAAAATATTCAACAGTAGATAACTCTAGTACAGACAAATATTAAACTGTTTTCAAATTATAAAAAAAAATTCAAATCTGAAAAAAAAAAAATGAAGGAGTCTTAAACGGAGACGACTCTAGTATAAACAAATATAAAAGTGTTTTTCTTTTTAAATCCCTATAATTAACGAGTTTTTAAAGGGAGGTAAATCCAGTATACATCAAGACAAAAATGTTCCAGACAAAATCGCAAAAATAGCACATCTTTCCTGTGAGGATCTTTCCTGCGAGGTTTCACGGTAGAACACATCGATGATCTTGAAGACAGAAGCGAAGCAGCTGGCTGTTGATTGCTGCCCTTGTTGCTAACATCTCCGTCATCATTGCGACTTGTGACGCTGTTGCCAGACCTTGTACTTGCCGTACCTCTGGCAGGCTTCCTGCATGGTTAGGATGAATTCTGGGATTCCTTTCTGCAACAACAGAGGTTGGAATGGAACCATGGCACTTGCTGTTTCAGGATTTATATCATCTGCATGCTTCTGTGAAAAGAACAAAAAAATGCACACACAAACACTAAAGTAAGAAAAGGGCAAAGGTTACTGTGTAGGGGTGATGCTGTGAACCTTTTACAAGGCTCCCGTTGGCAATTGTTTTTTAACTTTAAAGTAAGAAAAGGGCAAAGGTTACTGTGTAGGGGTGATGCTGTGAACCTTTCACAAGGCTCCCGTTGCTATTGTTTTTAACTTTAAAGTAAGAAAAGGGCAAAGGTTACTGTGTAGGGGTGATGCTGTGAACCTTTCACAAGGCCCCGTTGGCTATTGTTTTTAACTTTAAAGTAAGAAAAGGGCAAAGGTTACTGTGTAGGGGTGATGCTGTGAACCTTTCACAAGGCTCCCATTGGCTATTGTTTTTAACTTTAAAGTAAGAAAAGGGCAAAGGTTACTGTGTAGGGGTGATGCTGTGAACCTTTCACAAGGCTCCCATTGGGCTATTGTTTTTAACTTTAAAGTAAGAAAAGGGCAAAGTTACTGTGTAGGGGTGATGCTGTGAGGTTCCTGTTGGCTATCGCTTTTAACTTTAGCCTGCGATGTGCCTATACAATGTATAGGCATTCAGCTTGCTGATATGCTAAGCAAACATAATTTTATATTATAGTGTACATGCTGACCAAACACTCTTTCATCTTGCATACCAAGAAATGTAACAAGAGTTGCTTTCCTTGCATGAACTAGTTGATTTGACTTCATGAAGGCCAGTGTTTAGCTGATTGCTCAGAATCTTAATAGGAAGGTTCCAGTGTGTGTTGCAGTGCTGTCTGTCTTTTAACTCTTACCTTGGCAGCCCAGTTGACCATCCAGGTGGGGATGTTGCCTCTGGGGTTGTCATAATAGTACATGAAAGCTGAAAACACCAACAATCACTTTGATAGTACGTGCTGACACTCCTGGAAATAAGAGAAAAACACAGAGGAATAGGCAAAAGAAAAGGAAAAGAACATGCACGCACGCACACACACACACACGCATGCATGCACGCAGGGACACACACACGCACACACACACACACGCACACACACACACACACACACACGTACAAACACAAAACACAGAGAACAAAAAAGAAATCAGAAGAGGAGCCAAGAATAATGGTCATACCGACAATAATACTGTAAACAGCGTCTGATAAAGGCACACGACCTCTAGCCCATCTACATCACCAAAGACGATTTCCTACCATTTGCGTTACTGTTGTGCTTTTTTTGTTCGTTTGTTTCATATATAAACTACACACACACACACAGGATGCTTAGAGAGAGAGACAGAGACAGAGACAGAGAGATAACATAAAAGAAATTAGAAAAAGGCCAAGAATAAATATACTAACAATTCTGAAAACAGTATCAAAGGACACAACCCCTTTAATCTAAAACACAGAAGGCATTTACCTCCCATTTGTTTTAATGAAATGTTTTTTTGTTTGTTTGTTTCTTAACTCACTGCCAACCCCACACCTGATAGTCAACTGGTTCCAGTTCAGGGTTCTGCATAATCTCATTCCCCTAAAAATTTTTTGGTCAATGAGTACTAATCAAGAGGAAAGCCTTGTTCTTATGTTCTGGAGTTCTCCATTGTCACATGAATTCAGGTCTGGCTTATCTTCTTTCCTCCCGAGAAATTTAAGAACAGTAGTTTTTTTTTGTAAGCTTTCTGAAGTGTTTGTTATTTCTGGATTACCACAACACCGTCCAACTGATAGGTTGGTAATTTAGCAGTTTGACAGGCAAAGTTTCATATCAACAAAAGTAAAATGCAAAGTATGGCTCCAAGTGTAACAGTAGTCATAAGAACACTAAAACATAAGACACATAACAGAAAATGGGACCTGACATTTTTCAAAGAAACTGGAACCCCTGTCTTTCTATTATTGATTCTTAATGTAGTGTTTTTGTATTTGTGAGCTTTTTTTGTGCGGGGTGGGGGTGGGGTGGGGTGGGGGTGGGGGATATGGGAAAGTGCTGTTTGAAATATATCTGCCAAAGTAACATCATAATGCTTACTAGGTTTTCTATCTATGCATGTGCACATCAGTTTAGATGCGTTCAGGCTTGTAAGACCATACTAGAGGATGGACGACCAGTCATAAAGGCAGTGAAAGGGAGTTAAGTCCAACAAAATCTGGATCAAGAACAGTATGTCTATGTTGCCTGGTAAATAGTTTCTCTGTCTGATTTGCAACGTTGCAGTCTCAGTACGGCTGATAAACAGTGCTTTTTTTTGTTGTGAAGAGTCGTCGAAGCATTATGCTGAAGAACAGTCCACCAGGTTCCTCCAGTTCTGTCAGGTGTGAGCCGAGGTCTGTGCAGACGGTGGTCCCTGTCCCCTCTGCAATGTCACCAGTCCATTCCTAGAGTTCTGTGCAGACGGTGGTCCCTGTCCCCTCTGCAATGTCACCAGTCCATTCCTAGAGTTCTGTGCAGACGGTGGTCCCTGTCCCCTCTGCAATGTCACCAGTCCATTCCTAGAGTTCTGTGCAGACGGTGGTCCCTGTCCCCTCTGCAATGTCACCAGTCCATTCCTAGAGTTCTGTGCAGACGGTGGTCCCTGTCCCCTCTGCAATGTCACCAGTCCATTCCTAGAGTTCTGTGCAGATGGTGGTCCCTGTCCCCCTCTGCAATGTCACCAGTCCATTCCTAGAGTTCTGTGCAGACGGTGGTCCCTGTCCCCTCTGCAATGTCACCAGTCCATTCCTAGAGTTCTGTGCAGACGGTGGTCCCTGTCCCCTCTGCAATGTCACCAGTCCATTCCTAGAGTTCTGTGCAGACGGTGGTCCCTGTCCCCTCTGCAATGTCACCAGTCCATTCCTAGAGTTCTGTGCAGACGGTGGTCCCTGTCCCCTCTGCAATGTCACCAGTCCATTCCTAGAGTTCTGTGCAGACGGTGGTCCCTGTCCCCTCTGCAATGTCACCAGTCCATTCCTAGAGTTCTGTGCAGACGGTGGTCCCTGTCCCCTCTGCAATGTCACCAGTCCATTCCTAGAGTTCTGTGCAGACGGTGGTCCCTGTCCCCTCTGCAATGTCACCAGTCCATTCCTAGAGTTCTGTGCAGACGGTGGTCCCTGTCCCCTCTGCAATGTCACCAGTCCATTCCTAAGTTCTGTGCAGACGGT
The DNA here is from genome assembly GCA_018398815.1 of Conus ventricosus. Taxonomy (NCBI): domain Eukaryota; kingdom Metazoa; phylum Mollusca; class Gastropoda; order Neogastropoda; family Conidae; genus Conus; species Conus ventricosus. Next base: position 7,005,466 of record CM031627.1, read on the forward strand.
GGTCCCTGTCCCCTCTGCAATGTCACCAGTCCATTCCTAGAGTTCTGTGCAGACGGTGGTCCCTGTCCCCTCTGCAATGTCACCAGTCCATTCCTAGAGTTCTGTGCAGACGGTGGTCCCTGTCCCCTCTGCAATGTCACCAGTCCATTCCTAGAGTTCTGTGCAGACGGTGGTCCCTGTCCCCTCTGCAATGTCACCAGTCCATTCCTAGAGTTCTGTGCAGACGGTGGTCCCTGTCCCCTCTGCAATGTCACCAGTCCATTCCTAGAGTTCTGTGCAGACGGTGGTCCCTGTCCCCTCTGCAATGTCACCAGTCCATTCCAAAGGTTCTGTGCAGACGGTGGTCCCTGTCCCTCTGCAATGTCACCAGTCCATTCCTCCAGTTTTTTTTTTTTTTTTTTTTTTTATTCTTGTATCTTGTATTTTGTACACACACACAATACACACAAGGCAGCAAAAAACAAAAACAAAAACAAAACAAAATGCAGAAAAAAAATCTCCAGCAAAATTCCGTGAAATAATAAAAAAAAAACAACACTGACAGGTACACACACACACACACGCGCTTACATATATACATATATATATATATATATATATATATATATTTATTGTGTGTGTGTGTGTGTGTAAGATGTTTCTTTAAGGTATCGATTTAGACAGTCGAAGAGCCTGCGCCTAAAGACCTTATTTTCAGTCATCTCACAAAATCTTTTTTTTTTTTTTTTTTTTTTTTTAAATGCAAAATTACACGAGTTGACAGGCGCGCAAAAAGAGGACAACGCGCAGAGACAAATCACAACTATTTCCGTTCCAGTTGCTGCAGAAAAAGTCAACTAGAACGATAACAAAAAACAAGTCAATATATATCCACGTATACATACTTTCACTTATATACACATAAACATAAACACATTCGCGCGCGCACACACACACACACACACACACACACACACACACACACACACACACCCCACACACACACACACACATAGAGAGAGAGAGAGAGAGAGAGAGAGAGATGCAAACAGCATATATACGTCTATGCATACATACATCATACGTACATAGATAGGTATACATATAACATAGCCGTGTATCAATAATCATCACCATAGGTTTTGAAAAGAAGAAGAGCTGAAATAACTTGTGCATAATATTAACTTGGGAAGGGTGGAAAGAACAATACATTTTTCTTTTCTCTTTTATCCTTCCCCTAGTCCCTTAAATATTTTTTAGATCGAGGCAATCGTCCATTCAATAGAAAATTCTACAGAGGCACATTTGAATTAATTTTAAGATCACAACAATCATTGTTTGTGTTTGAGAGTAGAATTTTTTTCCCTTTTATTCCCCTTTCTTTTCTCCCTTTCTCGTTTAGTAAACTGCTGTTTATAGAAAGAGAATTGGTTTATATGCGTTCCAGGTACTATTGAAATATGTTAGATTATAGTTAATTTTAGCGTTATATTCTTCAATCTATATATCTGGCATTTAATTGTCTTTGGAAAACAAATATATCTGGAAGATTCTTTTCCATTTTGCATCTATAAATGTACATCTTGGCAAACATTACAATAAACTCTAAGATAGAATCCACTTTTAGATATTCATCCACTCCGAAAATTACTAGTTCACATGAAATTCCAACATTATACGTGTGTTCACATTTTTCATTCAATAGTTTTTTGAGAGATTTCCAAAATAACCTGTACATATCTGCAATTCCATAAAAAATGTTCAATGGAATCTCTTTCCTCATTACAAAATGAACACTGTAACGTATCGGTTAACCCCATTGCATTCAAAACGATATTAGTCGCAATAATTCGGTGTATGATTCTCATTTGCAACCATTTCAGTTTTACATCCTTGATTGTACTGATTTTATAAAACACATTCTTCCAGGAAATGATTGGATTCATTTTTGCTGACCACTTTGAGCAACAGTTAGGTTTATTATTGTCTGATGTAAAGTACTCATAATATCGTTTTGCTCCTTTATTGGTGTTTGTTATAATTTTTCAATGCATTAGGCACATCATGAATGTAATTAGTATTGTTATTAACTTGTATTCCGTTTTTTCTTAGGTATTGTTTTATTGACGAAATCCAACCATAGTACGTAATAAAGTCAACAGACAAATGTGTACTTGATATGAATTCTCTATGTTTGAAAAATTCCCCATTTTCTTTCAGAAAGTGCCTGATGGAGTATATTCACTTTCTTAATTATATTGTTTTGTTTGATGACAGCATTACCTATTTTGATTTTTTCGTTGTAGAAAACAGGTTCATCTAGCACCTCACAAACATTTTTTGGCGTAATATTGAGGCAAAAGTTTCTATGCTTTGAAAGTATGGGTCCAAAAAGGGTTAATGTTTGAATAATTTAAACCGTACATTGGTCCGTAACATTCAAAGTTTTTTAAGAAAAGGGTACATTTCAACTGCAATATTTATCCATTTATGATTCGTTGTTTTATATTTTCTCAGCCATGAAAGTTTCAGAGCGTATACCTTCGAATATCTGGTATGTTCAAACCACCTTGTTGTACACTTTTTACTGCCGTTTTTCTACTAATCCTGTCCCCTTTTCCATTCCAAACAAATTGAAAGCATAACTTTGGAGTTTTTTGTACAAAATGGTCAGGTGGATCAGGTAACAAAATCCAAAGATGTATTAGTTTAGACAGAATTAGAGATTTTAAAACACAGCTACTCTCCCAAGTGGAGTGATGGTTCTTCGTGACCAAATTTTAAATAACATTTTAACCTCTGCGAATTTTTCATTGTAGTTTATGGTTTCACAATTATTTAAATCTTGAGTAAACCAGATTCCCAGTATTTTGAATTTAGGGGGATTCCATATCATTTTCAGATGGGGGCAATATACTTTTTTGGATCTTTTTTCATTTCCTAGCCAAATTGTTTGTGTTTTATCACAGTTCATACTTAGGCCAGAAATCTTGCTGATCTGTCTAAGATAAATATGGATCGGTTAAATGATTCTTCGTCACCCTCATTGAATAACTGTGTAATCATCTGCAAACTGCGCAATTTTATGCTCAGTATTATTTATCTTTATCCCTTTTATAGATTTGTCTTCCCTGATCATGATAGCTAAAATTTCCACGCACAGGACAAACAAATATGGAGAAATAGGGTCTCCCTGCCTACAACCTCTTTCAACTTTAAACCATTGTGCAGTGTTGCCATTTATACTAACCGTTGATCTGATGTCTTTGTAAAAAGTTTCAATCCAACAGCAAACACCATCTCCAAAACCATATGCTTTTAAAACTTTAAACATAAAACTCCAATCCAATGAGTCAAAGGCTTTTTCAAAATCAATACTAAGTAGCAAGCCAGGAAGATTTTTCATTTGTAGATAGTTAATCAAATCGTATATTAATCTAATATTATCTCCTATATATCTATTAGTTATGAATCCCGTCTGATCCTCATTTATAAGTGTTGGTAGGACGTTCTTAATTCTATTGGAAATACACGAAGATCCTATTTTGTATATTACATTAGAAGAGATACAGGTCACCAATTTTTGATAAATTCCTTAGGTTTATCGCCTTTAGGTATACAGATAATTAGACCTTCTTTTTGTGTTGATGAAAGTTCTCCGTGTTTAAATGCCTCATTTAGTGACCTCACTACAAACAGTCCCAGTTGTTTCCAAAAGAATTTGAAGAATTCTACCGTAAATCCATCTGTGCCAGGGCTTTTACCATTTTTTCATATTTTTCAGAACTTGGCTAGCTTCCTCTATAGTTATTAGACCATCCAACATCGTTCCTTGTTCTTCTGATAATTTGGGGATTTCATTAACTAAGCTTTCTAATTCACAATTTTCTACTTCTCTTCCCCGATACAAAATTCTCATAGAATATTTTCACTTCATTTAGGATTTCTTTATGGTCATCTATTATCTCATTATCCTTAGTTTATAAGTTTTGTCATTTGTTTGCTAATGTAGTTTCTTTTCTCAAGACTACAGAAATACTTAGTTTTTTTTCACCATCAGCAATCCATCTGGCTTTTGATCTTAAGAGTACACCTTCCATTCTGGTATCTCTAATTGTTCTCAACTCTTGATTTTTCTCGTATAGTTTTGTCATTACGTCTTCTGTTTTATGGTCCATCTTTTCAAGAGTTTGAATATCTTTCATAAGTTCCTTTTCAGTTTCTGTAGTTTTCTTTTTTTTCATTGTGGCATATGCGATAGTTTTTCCTCTTATTTTCATTAGTAGAAAATCTAAAAATAGTTTGTCTGAGATTTTAAGTTCAATTTTACCTTTATCTATTTCATCAATTGTTTCATTGTTGCGATTATCTGCGGCGTATTCTTTTGTCACATTTATGATTTCCTGATTAATTTCATCCACATATTGCTTATCCTTAAGCAAGGAACAATTAAATTTCCAAAAAGTATGTTTCTTTTCATTTTTACCAAATTTCAGTTGCAGTGTAATTATAGAGTGATCAGAACGGTATCCCGGGACGATGTCAGCATCTTCAAATACCAGTACAAATAATCAGATACCAAGAAAAAGTCTAGTCTGCTTTGCTTTAATGGTGTTGGCTTTCTCCAAGTGTAGCGCCTACATTCTGGGTTGCTCTCTCTCCAGATATCTGTCAATCCAAGTTCTTCTATCATATTTTCAAGTGCTCTTTTGGCTCTTGGGTTATTATCATGTATATAATTGCAACTATCAATAGTTGGGTTTTAATACAATATTCCAGTCACCAACTGCAATTACATGTTATTTTTACAACCTTTTATGGTTTTCCTAAGAGAATTATAAAATGTCGGGTTATCCTTGTTTGGGCCATAGACATTTACCAAAAGGAAATCCTTCTCAAAAGCAGTAAATGATACCAGTATAAAATTTCCGTTTATGTCACGATGAACTTTAGTTATCTTAAATTCAAAGTTGTTTGAAAAGAGAACAGCCACTCCTCTAGAGTTTGATTTATAAGACGCAAACACACATTTATAGCCCCATTCAGAGTTTACATATTTTTTCTAGTTTGTCACTAAAATGAGTATCTTGCAGACAATATATTGAAAACTTTTTCTGTTTCAGATAATGGAAGACATCCCTTCTTTTTTTCATATCCCCCAATCCCTGACAGTTTAGAGACGCAATTGTTAAAGTCTCCATTGTTTAGTCTTCATATTCCTTGTTTGTAATATGTGCATAACAGTAAAAAAAAAATGCATCTATATCTGTGAAACCAGGTTATAAGCATTGCATGAATTAATGTAGAAAACAACATAAAACAATTCAAGATTGCCTCGTAACAATGCACTTTTGACATAACGTACAATATCCAAACACGTAACGATCCTTTATACATCCGTAAACTCACTCTCATACAGAAGAAAGGCAAAAAGATAAACAAAAGTTTTACAATAACAATCAAAAAAGAAACAGGAAAAAAGACTAAATTCTCTTATGTATTCCCTTGACCACCGCAAGCGAGCATTGGGTGCAAAAAATCTAAGGGTGTGTGTGTGTGGGGGGGGGGAGGCTCAACAAAAAATATGTAAAAAATATTTTAAAGTCATTAAACAACATGATATGTCGTCACTGACAAAGAAAAGTCTATGCCTATACCAAGGAGGAGAGGGAAAAAAAAAAACAAAAAAAAAAAAAAAAGGGAGGGGGTGGTGGAAATATGTGGATACATCTGTGGCGGTGGGGGAGGGGGAATCTATATCAAGTAGACCAGACTGGAGCAAGGAGGCGGAAGAGGAGATGGGAAGGGAGGGTGGGAGGAGGAAGCACAGAGGAATGAAGAGGGGGAAAAATTGCATGTGCGCATGCGCATTGATTACAACAACAACAACAAAAAATTTTTAAAAAAGGGAGAGAAAAAAAAGAAACCTCTCACTCATTCCCCAAACATCTCCAACTACCCGAGCATATCTTATGTCAGAGAGCGCAGGCAAAAAGATCATGTGTTCATGCAAGTTACTGCCTGCACGTACATCTAGGTCACCTGTGTTTGTGTGTTTGTCATTGTGTACGTGTACATATGCAAGTGTGAATGAGCAAGCGGGAGATGTAAAAAGCGTGTGGGTGTATGTTCGTCAGCGTGCGTGTGTGCTTACATGCATGTGTAAGTGCGCTTGAGCATGTGTGTGTGTGTGTGGTGTGTGTGTGTGTGTGTGTGTGTGTGTGTGCGTGCGTGCGTGCGTGCGTGCGTGCGTGCGTGCGTGCGTGCGTGCGTGCGTGCGTGCGTGCGTGCTGCGCGTGCGTGCGTGTGTGTGCGCGCGCACGCGCACAGCGCGTGAATCTGTGCACATGTTCTCGGTTCAAACGTTATCAGCATAATTAAGAAACAATAAGCAACTGGCACAAATACATGGATTTGTCATCAGGATTACACGGTTGTTGATTTGAAATTTAAGTCTTTCAATAATCAATTCACATGCTAGAAAGACATTTAACAACAAACAAGCAAACATCTCGCCTGCATTGGAATCTGCTCACACAAGACAATGGAGAAATGAACAACTGACTCCAAAGACGATTAATTTCAAAATCAGCACTTGATAATTATTGGACAACAACAACAACAACAAAAAGAAGAAGAAGAAGAATAAAGAGCATTTCGCATTTTAAAGATGTCATATATATATGGCAGGCAGGATGTGTGTATGTATGCGTGAGCGTGCGCGCCGCGCGCATGTATGTATGTATGTATGTATGTATGTATGTATGTATGTGTGTGTGTGTGTGTGTGTGTGTGTGTGTGTGTGTGTGTGTGCGCGCATGTGTGTGCGTGTGTGTGTGTGTGTATGTGTGCTGTGCGCGCGTGTGTGCGCGTGTGTATGTGTGTGTGCGTGTGTGTGCGCGCGTGCGTGCGCGCGCGTGTGTGCGTGCGCGCGTGTGTGTGCGTGCGCATAATTGTGTGCAAGCGTGTTTTGAACCAACATCATCATTATCATTGTCAAATACCCAACAATAACACAAATAATTGAATAAAAGAAAAGAGAAGAAACCAATTTTTCCTCCCTCTCCTTCCTTTTAAAGGGCACACCCACACCCACAGACTTCAGGTCAAGACTATGAAGTTATTGGCAACAATGTCCTGATACTTAAACATTACAATTATAATACATTTTGCCATCTGAAAAGAAAAACTAACTAAAAAAGTTTCAGCAACTTTGTTGAGAGAAAGAGAAAGAGAGAGAGAGAGAGAGCGTGTGTGTGTGTGCGCGCGCGCGCACGCACGCGCACACGCATGTGTACATGTAATAATATTTAAAAAAAAAAAAAAAAAAAAAAAAACAACAACAACAACAACAGAAACACACACACACACACACACACACACACACACACGATTTCATTGGCTGGCAGCATATGTGTGTGGCGCAATAGAAGCACAGGTACAATTATGAAACAGCAATATTTGCCACTGAACAATCAAATTTGATATCTGCCATAATAAAAACCAGTTGGAATCATAGGTGAATGCCACGATTAAACAACCCAATGGTTAACATCAATAGAAATTAAGCAAAGAAAAAAGAGAATTTTAAATGGTATTTAAGAAAAACAACAACCACAATAAACCATAACCACCATTGTCACAATCTTCAAAATTCTGGCTACATATATCACATATCTTATGTGTTATAAAGTTGAATACTTATGGTGGTGGTGGTGATCTGTGTGTACGTGTGTGTGTGTGTGTGTGTGCGCGCGCGCGCACAAGTGTGTGTGTGTGTGCGCGTGTGTGTGAATAAGACATCTTACCTGTGTGCGCAGATGTGTCTATAGACATAATTATTGCTATTCTATTCTTACATACGTTGTTTTGTACTACATACTTATTTCTATTACCCTATCATTTTGGGGTTTTTTTTTTACAGATTAATTGTTATTTGAGCTTTACTGTGTCAAAATTGTTATTGTTTTAAATAGACTGTGAAGACTTTTACTATTGAACATGCAATACATTTGCCTTTTATGAGAAAATAAAGTATATTTAGTTGAACTGAAATGGACTGAATATCAAACATATCTCCTTCATCATCCAGCAGAAAAGTGTAAAAGATGCATGTAAACAGTAATGATATACAACAAGATAAGGTCAACACACCTGGGGACAAAATCTGCCACCATAGTATCCCTGTAATAATTTGCATAATATCCAAGTCAGAGATGATGGTGCACATAAAACCCCTAACAATAATGGAACAATATCATTGCCACGGATATTCAGATATGATAGTTGCTAAAAACAGAGAGCGGAGGCAGGTGACTGTGGCGAGGGAGGAGGGACTGGGAGACAAAGAAGGAAAAAGATCAACCCCCTTCCCCATAAAAAGGAGGTGTGTGTGGAGGTGGAGTGTGCATGGAGATAAAAGAAGGACAGATGGAGCAGAAGAAGGCCAAAAGACAGACTACAACGGAGAGGAAAGAAAAGGGGGCATCCACGTAACATTACAAATTTTCAAAGACAATAGAGAACAGATAAATGTCTGTTCTGGGCCACTTGCTCCTCCACCAAGTTTTCGGGCGAAAGTGACCCAGGATTGGCATTTATACTTTCCCTCTCACCCCTCACCCAGTTCGGGCGAAAGTGACCCAGGATTGGTATTTATCGTTCTTTGTTATAAACATTTTAATGTATAAATATGACACAAACATTTGATCCAAACACATTGATTTTTAACAAACATTTGATCAGGTAACTTCAGTTAAGAACTTGTAGATAACACCACTACGCTTGCGGTGGCTACACGGGTGATTGAGCAGAGTCTACTTACAGGCCTTGTATACAACAAAAGATGTCTGGGCCACTCGCAGGCGAAACCCAAATCCCGTCAATAGATCGATTTTAATTGCTTGCAGTTATGAATAGCGGGATTTCTATAGGGCGCGCTGAAGTCGGTAAAAGGGTCTTGCTTTGTCATTCCCCGCCAGAGTTAAAAACATATCTGGACATGTTTCTTTCATTCTCCAATAGTAAGCTGTGGTAATAGACACGTGATAGCAACAGACGCGTCATATCCGCCCAGCACTGATTTGTTGTTATCAACAGCTTGGATATCTTGTCACTTTACTTTGGAGTGCTTTGGTGTGAAGACGTGTCTTGGGCTTCAGCGAGAATTGTGTTTGATTTTGTTTCTGTTGACTGTTTTTCATGTCTCAAGAATCTATAGAGTTATTTGATAGCCCTTCTTCTTCTCAAGAGTTTAGCTCGGGAAGTTAGAGAGGCAAACGCTGTTCATCAAGATCTATTAGATTATTCACAAGAACCATCTAATTTAATTTTACCAGATATGGATTATGCACAAACAATTCCTCTTCCAACATCGATACCATCAGAATGGTGGACCGAAGAAGAGAAAACTGTTTTAGAAACCAAAATTATGACTATCAAAAAAAACATGATAGAAACAATTGAAAAAGCGAAAACGGAAGGTCCACAGAAACTCCCCAAAAAGCCCAAACAAACAGTTCAACATCTGTTCAAGAAAAACAGGCAAAAACAAAGCCAGAAAAGAGTACACTCCAGAGGAGCTACATAATTATCTTGCAGCAAATGTGGCTGATGTTTTGTACTGCCATTTCGAGAGAAGCATTCTCTGAAAGCCTTTTTTCATCTACTGTAAGTGAAAACGAAGTTGTTGACAGGTTGCAAAAGGGAGTGAGAAATTTGAAGAGACAGGATGCCCAAACAATAATGATCTATATTCATTTGGGAAATTTTTTTTAAACCTGTGTAAGGCGTGGCATGATTCTGAAAAAAAAGCTGGAAGAATGAAGGTAACAGGGGCAAAAGGGCTTGAACAGAAAGGAGAATATTCTGCCGATCATGCACGTAAATTACGTGTTGTTGCAAAGGTGCTTTTTGGGTATCCACAGTTTTACTCTGTTGGGCTTCCCATCACCTTCATTGCTAGCAAAATAAAAGAAATTGAAAAAATGCTGCAGGTTCCAGAATTTAGGGCCCATTGGTCCAAAGAGAATACCCTACCACTCACAACCGAGCTTCAACAATCTCAGTGAACCTTCCTGTTATGTAGTTCTAAAAATAGTAAAAAACGGTTTTGTAAAACCGCTAGATCGAGCTGCTCTGTGCCTCTCTGAAATAGGTCGCGCCACTGCTCCTGCTAAGCCTACAGCAATGAAAGGGACCGGCTGAAAATAGTAACTGACATGGTTCTAAAAATAGTAAAAAAACGGTTTTGCAAAACCCGCCGGCCGGGTAGGTAAAGGAAATCAGAAAAATCAAAACCTTGATGGACGAGGTGGGATAGTGTGTGGCAACACTATACTTAGAAAATGCCTCAAGTGTCTTATGACGGGTTTTGATAGCGATTACAGCCGCTATAAGCTGAGCCAATGTATATAGTGCAAATAATAGTTGCGTTTTTTATCTGCCTGCTTCACTTCGTCATCCTGCTTTAAACGCTTCGCCCTGCTACAAGGCTGCCTATTCAGGTGGCTACAAAGCGGCACTTCGCTCAATTGACTTGTTTATTGAATCAAGCTTTTGACAAGTGCTCTCTGTGCTGCTTTGAACTTACAACAATGAGGATAATAATGCACAAAGTCACTTCCCCCACCCCCTTTCAAAAAAAAACTTCCCTAACGCAAGCACCGACCTGTTTCCCACTGCATTCAAACAGTGCTGTATACACTCACCCTGTCATAACGGGTTTTCCCTATTTTGTGTTTAGGGGTACTTTTCTAATCAAATGTTTGTTTGTTCAGATCAGAATGTTTGTTTTTAAAATTGAGTTTAATTTTTGGATACTGTTCTGATTAAATGTAGTCATCCTCAAGTTGCCCCAAAGTTACCTCTCAAGTCATTCACAAGTTCTTAATAAGTTCTTGATCAAGTTCTTACCCAAGTTAACCTAAGATCATAACTAAGTCATCCTCTAAGTACAGACAATTCTTATTCAAGTTCTTATAATTATCAAAAAAATACAATCTATGTTTTTATCTTAAATAGCAGATGTCTAATATAGTACACACACGCCTCAAAAAACGCGTCATCGTTGAGGATGTCTTGCTCAGCGTTCTCTGCATAGATCTTAATGAAGTTCTTGCAACCGAAGCAAACCGCATTGATTACAATTCTGGTCTATGGAAATGTCTTTTATAGACTCCATGTCTTTATTTATTGACTTTATCATTTTATAATACGCCATGATCTATTTTTATTAAAAAATTTTAAAATTAAGTTCTTAAAATATTATTCCATTATAAATGGATCAAAATGATGCTTTGTTATTGGCGGTTTTGGCGTGCTGGTGTCTTTTTCTGCATTTAGTGGCTCAGATTTTTTTGGTTGCTTTTGTTTCTGTTGCCATAGTGTATATATTTTATAGCCGTAATAACTGCCCCCAACAGCAGCAATGGCGCCAAAAATGGCAACAGTTTTAAGTTCAATATTCCATGAAGACTTTGGGGCCCTTGTATCACATGGAGTTTTTATAGCTGGCATTGAATCAACTTGTTTTGGCGTTGGCGGTGTTATGTTTTCATGATGAGTCATATTCTGTAACATTAAATTTTTTTTGTCTGTTTTCCCCTCTGCTAATTTTTTTTTTCCCGCTTCAACACGCCCAGGATTTTTAATGGGCTCCACCTGGTTCAGCGTTTTTTGCTGATTTTTTTGGCTTGGTTACTTTCTCCACCTGATTCAGTGTTTTCTGGTTCTGCTGATTTTCCAGATCGTTCATTTTGAAGGGAAATAAAATCTATATGATTAAAAGTTTATTAATCCCATGATTAATGGCGACAATAATGTTCCAAATCTGTAGTATAGATCACATCCTAGAGACTCTAATGACTTTGTTAAAACTGGATCTTGCGTTAAATCATACATAAAATCTTGTTCAAAAATCAATGGGAGCAAATCTACTGACTAGTTTAGTGTACAAACTAAGAACCGTTTGCCCCACACTTTTCACCATTCTAGACCCTAACTGCGCCTCATACCTGTTATGATACTTTAAAATGTCTTGCGGCGGCATCTGTTGAATCTGTTCAATGCTGAATTCAGTTCCGAGGAACTGTTTTGTTTTCCCACATGCTGCCAAAGAATACAGCCTCTCCTTTTTGGGGGATAATAGCTTGATCATCAACTTGGCCATTCATAAGTTCGGGAAGGTTTTAGGCTGCCTTGTAGCTGTAGTAGATCATCGCTGTTCATGTTTTTTTATATTAATTATAATTATTTTATTTTTTAAAATGAGCACCGAAAAAACTATTGCAACCCTTTGTATACCTTCTGCTGTTATTGAGGTCTAATGTGGGATACTCAATGCTTGGTAAAAGCTTGTTAAAAAAAAACCGCGATCTTGGCAAACTAACTTTGAGGATTAGCAAAACTGATTGCATTATTGCGCCTTTTGCTACAAAGTTTATCTATTTAAGAAAGGAAATAATTCCAAGAATAAAAATTGAAAAGAAAAAAAATACTTTTTTATAAAAAATGGCTTCACTCGCAATAAGATGGCGGCGCGTGGGAATGCGCTTGTTTTTTAGCGGAAGAAAATTTCGCTTTTAGTAAACTGGGGAATGACGGCGAGAAAAAAGACTAACAAGCTAGGGAGGAACTAGCAGCTGCACAGACGCCTAAAAAGGCAGGACTTGAGCTTAGATTTTTTTTTAATGACACCTAAAAAAGACGGGGGCAGCGTTTACACATTTAAAAATGTTACCAAGCAAAAACAATATATCAGTAAACAGGAAAACCCGGGTCCAGACATTGCCCCCACCAAAAATTTCAGTGACTTTTATCAACCCAAAAAAAAAAAGTCAAGAAATCGCTTTTATGTCGGGGTTGACTGTTGTGTTTTTGTTGCGCATAAATTGGCTGAATAAAAAATGAACAAAATCTATTTTCCCCAAAAAGGGATATTGGAAGGGAATCACGCAATTAAAAACTAACCAAGCCGGGTGTCATAAAACAAACAAAAAAGGGAATGGTTATCTAAACAACGTTTTTGGGCAAATTTATTACCTGCCCCTAACAAATACAGAGGCCGCGCTTTGGAATAAATACCGAACGACACCCATCAAAGGGACCTTCTATTTTTAAACCCTCTGATAGGTTAGACGAAAAAGTTTTAATACCACCACAGTCTTGATATAGCTTCAAGATAAAAGATGGGGAACCATTAACCAAAAGAGTGCTTCTGCTTTGCGTTGCCATACAATGATATACCAACGGGGGCCACTAACTTATCCTCGCATGATTCAAGTCAAAGAGGAAAAGAATTTAAAGGCCAAGCGAATCAATTATTGTTGAAACATAGATTTTAATTTAAAAAGAGGCTTCCAATTTCACAGATCACGGCTTTAGTTGAAAATTTTTAACAAACATTAGCCGAAAGATTTTTCTCCACCATATCACAGGGGGAGCTTATTGAAAACTCTGCAACACAGAATGGGTTAGAAGACGCCCCTCAGTTTTTTTGCCGCAATAAAAAAATGAAAAATTTAAAGGGCAAAAAACCAGTACAAGCAACAAAAAAAAAAAAAAAAAATGTTGCTGAAGAGAGTCTTCAACCGGCAAACTTTTACCTTTTTGGGTTAAAAGAAAGGTACCTTTATTTACCGGGGGGAAAGGGGGACCTCCATAGGCAACAGATCCCCCGTTTGGAGTGTTGCCCCCCCTAAGAAATAAAAAGATTGTTAAAAGATGAATCCGCCCGTGATTATTTAGAGAAACGACAAACAAAACAACCACTTTCCCCAAAGATCTTTTTTGAAAGAAGAAACCCGAAATTCCGCCAACACAGTTCCGCTTTTAAATTTAATTTAAAGGTTTTTTCCCCCGTGCCCCAAATTTCTAGAAAACCGGATTAACAAACCCCTTTTGTGTTTGTTTCTATCTAAAGATTTTTTGTTTTCAACTGTTGTTTGATCTCAGTAGATTAGATCGCAGTTTTACTTGTCTGTAAAAGGCTTTTTGCTAAACAATGCTCTTGTATTTTCCCTTGTATTTTTACGCACAACATGCGAGATATTCCCTTTTCTTTCTAATGATTTTCTCCCCGGTCGAAAAACTGTACATTTTGACCTTAAAACCCCCCTACTCCTTGATCACCTTTCCCAAAAATTCATCCTTCATTTTCCCAAAAACCTCTTGTTATAAAAGAATGTAAAAAGGGGAACTTTAGGGTAATCGACGTGTCATACCACCTGCAGCCTTTAGCTACTTCCTTTCCATGCTTTATAGATGCTTCAGTAGGGAAATCTATAACAAAAAATGCTGTACGTTACAGTACTCTGGGCTCAGGGAAAAGGGCTTAAAGTAGTCATAAAGAATTCTAACATCAAAAGCTTTTATAAACTAAAACAAAACCCAAAAATACAGGTTTGTCCTTTTACTTTCTTTTTTTCATCATTAGCCAAAAAGCGATCATGAAATCTTCCAAGTCCGAAATTGGTTTTGAAATCACTTTAATTTCTTTGTTTCTTTGGTAACCCAATCTGACATCTTTTAAAGTTTTTGGGGGATTTTCCATAGTCCTTTCCAAACGCTGTTTTCATCAGCTTGAAAAAGTCTTTTTTCTGAAACATCTGTGGATTTAGTTCTGAGGGGCAGTGTTTTTCATGATGTATGGTTTTATGAACTGTTCTTATCAAAAACAATTATCGTGAACAGCTTCAACTTTTTTAACCCTCTTAAATAAAATTTTAAAGTCTGTAATACAGACATAATTTTTTTTTTCCCGAAAAGGCCAAGTTTAGGCGGCTCCTTGGGTCCTCTTTAGACTTTCCGCTGCTAAGGATAGTCTTATGCAGGTCAGGGTTTTATAGGGAAATTTTAAGTCAACTTTCCAGAATGAAACCCGCTGTTGATCAGGCGTTAAACTCCCAACCATTTAATGCCTTTTGAATATTTTTCTACCTGTGTGCATTTTAAAGTTGCGTAATGGAAGCGTTGCGCCATTGCCCACCCTACAGATTGTTTGCACTAAAAACAGAGATAGTTAACCTTTTACTTGGTCAAGTGCCAATATTTTTGTTTGCTTTACAATAATGATGCGACGCCATACTAATTCCTCCGCGCAATCCGTTTTCAATCATCTGAATCATTGGTAAATCTGACAATAAATCAATTTATTTACTCCAGTAAACTTTAAGAAAGCGTCCCAACTCATCCCGGGTGCAGAAATATAATGCGCAGGATCCAAACTGTAATGTTTCATGCAGGTCTTTCTATAATTTTCAAAGACGTCCGCCAACAAACATACATCTGCCATTAAATAGGAGTCATGATAGTCTCCCCATCGTTTTACACTCTAACTTCTGCCACGCATCTTGAGCATGTTGGTAATCAGAATCGCTGATGTCCTTTCCTCTAAGACTAGAAAAGAACGCGCCTTTAGGGGGAAGTGAGTCTTCATCAAACCTTTCCCAACTGTTCATGTATTCATAAGGGTAAACACCCTTTCTAACAAGCGTTGAGTCAAAATATTCTTCCGTTATTGGGCAGGACTTTAAGGACATAGCCAGTGCCTCTAATGAGCCCATCATGTGTTGCATAGAGTCGTAGAAAGACATGTTATTTAAAGTGAAACACATGTACTTTCTGATGACTGTGCAATGCATGCTACCCTGAAGGCGCTGGTTACTGCTTGCAATATAAGATGAGAGTCGTAACCTCGCAAGTTGTGAAAGAAGATGGCAGCTTCCATGTCTTTGGGTCAAACTTTAGTTTGAAGATTGCATTTGTTATGCGCCGCTCCTCTGAACTTTCCGCTAATGTGATCATGGTCTCTTACTGTGGGGTTTACACTCTTGGGCGTTAGCTCTAAACCGCAAATCCAACAATGCGTGGCTGAGTCATACTGTTGTTGGTCTTCAGGCGCCATTATGATTTCAGATAAGTTTAGATTATTAGAACAGGCGTTACGCACTTGCTGCATGCGTTTTAAGAATGTTTCTGCAGCATCTGGTCCTCTATATAATTCTGGTCTGAATAAACGCCATCCACCTGACAATAATGAAGGCAAATGAACAAATCTGATGATTACTCATTAAGACTGTTTTTCGAAGTTTTTGTGGTGCTGGCCCTTCATAAGGAACAATGAGTGATTCAAAGTCTGCATAAACAACGTATGGACTTGTTTGCAGCCGTTTCCAGTTCTTAAAACTAACTTTAATCCAGAGGGGGCGTAGTTAGTTCTGTCTTACAGTCTACAGAACTTTTACAATGTTTTAAAATGTTCACTCGCGGCTTGCACAGATGGAATTCTTGTTAAACATTTTCTGCAGAATTCTTGTATGTTAGTGTTTTTTTGAAGTATGCGCCAATAATCTGCTCATTGTGCGTATCAATGGTGTAAGATGGGGCAGCCCTTCTGGCGAAAACATTAGGAGTAAGTCCACATGGCTTTTGGCTGGTTCGCCTATTGTTGGACTGTTCTTGGACACTTTAATTGGCACCAAATTTGTTTCCTCATCCCATGTGTATACATTAACAGTTATTGGGTTGTTTTGTTCTTCAAACTGATCAATTTGGTCTACACTAACAGGAAAGGATATTCCATTGAAGTTAAGATCTTTGGCGTATTGCCGATAGTTAGTCACTCTCTCTGCGTGTTCGCGAACATGATGCAGCCTTGCAAGAACGCACCACATGAAACATTTGTTGTCTGAATTTTTTATGTTTACAACTGCTCTCTTTAAAGCCAACATCCCGAGGTAGTGGGAATGTAAGCCTTGCCTACAATCGGCGCATACTTAGCCTGTTTTAATCTAATCTCTAGGACTTCGCCCTCTGACCAGCCAGAGCCTCTCATTTTAGCTTCCTCAGCGGCTTCATCAAACTGTGTAAGCAGTTCGTCTGCCCAACCGGGTGTTAAGTCATTAGAGGAAAGAATAGTCTGTTGTTTAGTCGAGACCCAGACTTCTAGATTTTCTTCGTTTATTGTTACATAGTCAATTAAAACAGCTAACATTACTTTAACCGGTGGGTCTATTGTTAGTTTACTTGGAACTTGAGAAATAGCATGAACAACGCTTGCCTGTACGTTTGTTGGGTCAATGACTTCTAAATCAATATCATTCAGTGCTCTTGATAAACGCCTCTCTCTCAAGCATTCCTTCAAACAATTCGTCTTGTCCTTCATATATCTTAGCCATGCTGTCTTTCTTTTCTAAGCCAAAATATTTATTTAAATTAAAAAAAAAACTTAATCAGAACCAATATCAACGGTCTTTTTTGCGCTTGGACTCATAAACTAAAGTATAAACACCTTTTGGTGTTGTTAATGTGAGCTGTTTAGAACAGAGTTTAATGTCTCGTTTACTTTTTTTAAGCATTCCTTTTTTATCTGCTCGGGGTCTGGCTGTTGAGAAAAACTTGTCACCGCCTTTCTTTGAAGATCAAACTTTTGTCTTTTGTAGTCATCAAAATCGGCCTGTAAACGATTAAATTCTTCATCCGTGATGTTTGAGTCAACTAGCGCTTTATTTATTGTCAGTTTAAACGAGCTAAGTTTAGCTGTTATTAGTTGAACCATAGCTGTGTGCTTTTGGAGTTTAGTTTTTATTTTTTTTGCTAGCGGCACCTACACTAATGAACACAGGCCGAGAGCTAAAGACAAACCTCCTAGGGTAAAGCTGCGGGTGCGCCTATGCCCGTTGCTAAGAGGCCTACACTTGTTCCTGCCGATGCAGCACTTATAGTCGATGCTCCAGTATTAACATAGGTAACAGCATTAAAGACAGCAGAATACCTCGTTTGGCTTTGCTGTATTTTGAAAGGTCCTGCTCTAGTTTTTGTTGCATTTGTGTAATGTTTGTTAATCTGAAGGTTTTTACTCAGGGGTATTCTATAACAGCAGAATTGCCTGCTATCCCTTCTTTTGGCGGGCTGTAGGCACATTTGGATAAACCTGAACAGACATGCTTTTTATAAAATGAAAAATAATTTAGTATAGTACATCTTTAAATCTGTTAGCTTCATATTTAGCTGTGCATCATATAATAAAAACAAATGTACATTAAGCGGTTTTAAACGGCTTCTTCTTCTTTATCAATTTGAATGTTTATATACGTCTCTAACAGTTCTCCCTCTTCCATGCAACTGATTATCCTCTGTTGACCTTAGGTCAATCCATAAACCGTATTTTGATGTTAAATAATCATCAAGCCTAACACTGTGAAGGTGTAGATCTTTAGACGCAAGGTCTGCTGTTGGACTTCTACCCCTCCCACCCCCCAAACAATTTTCTTATTTCACCAAAATGATGATAAGGCCTAAGTCCGCTAGCATAGATTGGTTAGGACTACCATCAATCGAACATTGTGACTTTCGTTATTTTTGGATTAAAAAAACTTTTCACTTGCTCTTGCGAATGGTTCTTCATCTTCGCACAGCAATAAAATACCTTTAAGCGATTTTACTGCGACACTAAGATTAAAATTCCATATAGCGTCTGCCCTGCTTTTAGATAATGTTGAATGATGGCGCACTGCTTCGTAATATATTACTAATGACTCATATTGGTGCCCAATCAGCATTGCTAAATTAGAGTTGCTAACAACATCAAACTCTAACGAGATGTCAGAAATGCTGTACTTTGCTTCGGTGTCTGATGATCTGATAACACGTTTGTAGTCATTAAAAGTTAGTTCGTATGACAATCTGTCTTTTAATACCCCTTGAAGGTATGGGCATGCGCTTTTAACAACTCAAAATCTAGGGGAATGAGAAAGCGATTTCCAAACGCATAACTTACAGCTAAAGCCTTTTTGCTGCCTTTAGCCCTGAGGCGAGTTCGGCGCCTATTCTAAGTTTTAAGTGCTTCTTCATTACCAATTTCCTTGAAACGCAAGATCTTCCCTTTCATTCGCGGTTAGCCATAGATCAGAATAGGTTAAAAATATGTCTGCATGTTTAAAGAAAATACTTCTTTCCCCCTCAAGTTTTACAGAAATTTTCTTAACAATTGCCCGCCCCAGATTCTGAACAACTGTTTCTGGTTGGGTCTGTTGTTGAATCGAGTTCTATTTTGAAAGTAAGCCCGTGCAGAGCCCGGCACAATCAAATCATCCGCTCCTAAGTCTGGAAATCTGACAGTAAGAATTTGATCTGCATCAATAGTAGATGGATTATTTGGGACAGTAATATTCCGTTTATTTCCCTTCACGCCATGGGGTTCTTTCAGCTTTCTAGATGCGGGTCAAGAATCGAGCCATATGATTGTGGCATTTTTTATAAAACAAAATAAAAAAGTTAATTATTTAAAAACATGGCAGGCATTGAGGATGAAGATTATGATGTTTTAGATTCTGGAGACGACATGAGTGAAATGACTCCTTTGACACAGCATCGCTCAACGCTCCTCATTGCAGCGTGAATTAACAGCAAGTACGGTCGAAGCATTTTACAAAAGTTTAGGCCAAGAACCTCCCGAATTTATAGACCCAAATGATTTTGAATTAGAAGATGGTCATTTGTCTGTAAAAAACGATCAAGGCAACTTGTTCGGCTTACAACTAAACCCGACCCATCAAAGTTTTTAGCGTGGGTTCAATTAGAAATACACTCAGTGTGAAAGATCAAAATCGCCTTGGCATTGCTAGACCGAAATTAAGGGCGGAGGCAGTTGCTAAACTTCAAACCACACTACAAGAACTCCCGACAGATAACCAAATGCAAACATGGAACTTAAAGAATTAAATCAATCAGCAGGCGAATTAATAAATACAATAGAACAGAAACCAGTTTTTCAGAAGAAACAGCGTTAAAAACAATTAATGATTCCCCATTGCCTAAGCGAGAATTATTAGCCCTTGATCGTACTTTAAGAACCATCAGAGGCGAATTAACAAACAATTTAGCAAAACTAGGTGAACTAGATGGGCATATAAAAAGAGAAAAAGAAAAACTCGTTGAGGCTGATGACGCCAACTTAGGGCCTGATATTAAAGAAAGAATAACCCAAAGACTAAAAGATCTTGAACAAGAGAGATCAGCAGACTAGAAGTGACAACTACTAACCGAAACCTATTACGAACTCAAGTGAATAGAATAAGAGAAACTATCGAAAAAATTTTATATGAAGACGCAAACGCTAGCAGAACGAATAAGAACATTGTTTAGAGAGCAGGGAGTCACATTAGCAAGCGTTATAACAGCCTTAGGATTTGCAATAAGTACACTGGTGATGGCTATTACAGGCGGCGGTGGAGGTCAAAGTTTAGTGCCTCCGTCGCCATCGCCTCCACCTGATAAATCATGGGTAAAAAAACAGCTTGATCATCTTGCGAATTTATAAAAAAATTAGCCAGTAAAGCTATAGACTCTTTACCGGGTATTTAGGGGGTATTGTTAGCTGGCTTTTGTCTACTGCAAGCAAAGTAGTTGGCTTAATGCCGAGCACTTATGGACATTAGTTCTTGTAATAGTTGGGTTACTATTTAGTAGATAAAGACCAATAATCCTAGGCCTGTTAATCCAAGAACAAGCGCTGTCTTTTCATATTCATGGTCATCGCGAACAGAGTCCGCGACTTTGCTGAGTCTTCAATGGCCTTTGGGCTTTGGACTTCGGGATGGATGACTTAATCTTGGGCGTTCTTTTATTGTTTGTAATATTACTGGCCCAAAATTTATGTCGTTTTTCCCAACCTTCTGTCATTGCCTGCTATAAGAATTTCATTATTGTAGTTTATTATTGTACCTATCTGGAGTCTGAGGTCAGAAGCAGCATGTATAAACCAGTGCCAACGGCAAAGTCTACTTTCGATCTTGCGTATTGTAAAACATGTTGGTACCTTTGAATACTTGAAGGTAAATCAACTGTAGAATTAATAGCGTCCTCTAAATTTGCTAAGTATTGTTTTTTGCGCGTCAAAGCCAGTAGAAGGATTCAGTTATGCTCGATCTTGCCTGTGCTTGCGACCCTAGCAAACACCAAACGTAAGTACGAATAGAGTCGTTTATTCGTTCTATTCCCGCTCTAGTTAGGCCCTTAGAAGCGTCTAAGATAAATGTTGTCCATGCTGTTTTATGCTCTTGCTCTATGGACCAGGGCTGAACAATTTTGAAAGGAGAACGCCAGTCAAAGTTATACTTTCTGTGCGTGCCCTGAAAATAAATGACGCCTAGGCCATGATTAAGATCCAACTTTTGTCTAAAGTCTGTCTTGATGTTAATATTGAATTCGTTACAGATCCTTTCAAAAGCCTTCATGTCTATTCTGTTGCTGAATGGATTAAACGATTTGTCATTCGGTAATGGTGCTTGCAGTTCAGTCAAAATACGCCTGAAGGTGTAATAGAAATGAAATCTGTACACTGACCTCACCAAAAGATCATGGTGATTTAAATGATCAGCATACGACACTCCACACCCTGTTGATGCGCAAAACACAGCAAAGTTTAACTGGTTCTGATAAAACTGCATCGGATGACTAAACCACGCTTTCTGGATGTGCTCTTTTTCAATAGGGGGTTAAGATAGCTCTTCAATGGAGTACTCACCGTTTTATGAAAAGAGCAGTCTGGTCACAGCAATGTCAAGAGTATCAGTTGCTATATTTTAAGATTGTAGTGCGGCCCAACAGAATATTTTGCGCCAGTATATTTGAATGCGCTCATTTTTAATTTGTTTAAAAAAATGTTTGTAACAATAACAACTCAAGACCGCCCTTCGTTTTTAGAACATGCTATTGATAACAATTGCGGGGCCAAAACGGTCGCACTTCATGAAATATTTTACAAAGTCGTATGGTTTAATATAAGCGAAGCCAAGGAGAATAATACGGTTCTAAAATTTGACAAAACAGGGAACAAAGTTAGCCAGTTAACCATACCTGATGGTTATTACGGGTTTTGTTCGCTAAAAGAAGCAATGAGTAATTTCGACATTACTCTCAAACTTAACAATGCAAATCTAAAAACAATGTTAACATTCAAACCTGAAGAAGAAGTAGCACATTACCTTTTTGATGCAGAGCTAGCTAAAATGTTAGGCTTTGCAGATGGCAATCATAGTTTTAGTGCTACAACCAGACAAAACTACTTATGAGGGAGAAAACCCGCTCGATCTTGCATTACATTCATTACTCTATGTTCATTTGGACGAACTAAGCACTGATGAAAACTTATATGATGGAAGGCCCTCAACTGTTTTAAGAGCTCTTCCGTCAGGGAAAGCTGCATATTGCGATTATGAAATTATACAATTCCCTAATTTACAGTTTAAAAGATTAGTTTGTGGGAGGGTCGGATCATTTATTATAAAAATCAAAGACAAAACAGGGAAAGTCGTGAAATGTGATAACCTGCACATTGTTTTGGAAATAAAATAATACGCTACTAAAAAATAATGTCGCGTGGGCCAGAAGAACCAGGAGTTACATTAGCGCCTGTGAGGTCACGCTGTTCCTTTGCTGCCAGACTAGACTATTTAGTACAACTCGCGTGACCCGCTGACCCTGACCGTGTTTCAGCGACGCTAGCCGTGCGGGCCGTGCCAGGCTCACACACTTCGGCGCTCTTTGTACTGTGAGACATGTAGCAGAGTGCTGTGCTTGTGACTGATTTGGTGTGTTTTCCAAACTTCGGATACAACTAAATCCTTGAAGTTTTGTTTCATATGGGTTGTCTGAGGATTATGTGAAGTCAACTTGTGTCTGTGTGTGTTTTATAACCTATTCAGAATCTTTAAAGTGTGGTTTTGTGTGTATAGTTTGACGTAAGTGATATCAGTTTTTTCCCTGCAATGGCGGCGTCTCAGCAGCAAGCAGTGGAGCGTGAGTACAACCACGGTTATAGTGCGCATTGTGCCAGACTGAATTCTATGTGTCGTGTTTGTGGAGAACGCGTTTTTAAGAAAGGAGAAAGACAGAGGGTTTAGTGTGAAATTATGTAAAAGCTATACCACAGAACTCTCACGTTGTTACAATTTAGACATTTTGAATGATGAAGAGGGCAAGCAGTCTACAGCCATCTGTATGAAATGTTACAAAAAACTCATGGGGCTGAAACGCGCTAGCAACCTGTCCAACTTCAAAACTACGATCGACCGTGTTGCACTTGATATTCAGAAAATGTCAGAAATCTGGACAACTTTCGATCCAGAGCTGTCAATCAGTCAGTGCAAAGCATGCAGTCATTTTGAATCACAAACCAAAGGTGGTGGTCCCCCAAAACCGAGAGTAGGGCCGTGAAGAGATCAGCACAACAAACTTTTGATCCAGCGGACTTGCTAGTTGATGAAAGTGTGTCAACGTCATTTTGTCAGTCTAACGTCAACCCCAGTTAAAAAACCAAAAACACTCTGCACACAAACATCACCAATCACACCGAAAACGCCACAAGTCAGTGATGTAGCTCTCTCGCCTTTTCCGACATCGGAAAAATAAAGAGATCTATTTAGACTCAGATGATGAGGATATTGATAAACCACTCACTGATGAAGAAGAAAAATTACTGACACGTTTGGTACGCAGGAAGCTGCGCCAGTCAAGTGACCATTTAACAGTTAGGTGCAAAACAAGGGGTCAGCCGATTGTGTTGAAAAAGATCAGACAGCCCCGTAAATCTTCTGTTTTGGCATCATCTCCTCTGAGAAAGAAAAGATCTCACATGATACAGAAGATCAGAATGAATATTTCAGGAAGCAGTAGAGAGGATGTGATCAAACAACATGGATCAGAAATCAAAAGAACTGCTCGCACCCACAGACAAAAGATTCTTGATGCTGCTGGATGTGGCCCTGTGAGAGTGACCAAAAAGCAAGGGTCTGCACTTAGAACTAGTCTGGGTTAAGCTGGACAAAGTACAGACAGCAAAAGAGATTTCTCAGAAGTATAGGATTAAAATTTGACTGTGAAAGAAAGAAAGACAACAACAGAAAGAAGCTATGTTTGGAGAAATTGAAATAGTACAGAGAAAACTCCTTTGTGTTGATGAGAATGGCAGACAAAAAGAAGAAGATAAAACAATAGGAGAAATCAAAGACATTC
>CM031627.1:7034459-7035740 GCA_018398815.1 Conus ventricosus
GACGATAATAGTCGGAAAGAAATTGAAATAACGCCGTATGGGAAAAAACAGTACATCCTCCACAGAAAAGAAACAGTTGTAAAAAAAGCTTCTACAAAATTACAGTTCTTTCCAAGCAGAAAATTAGGAGACACGTTCACAATGATATTTGAAATTTCTGTCTTTAAAGATGTGGAGAGGGATGGGGTTGTGGGCGTTAGTGATGACCTTATAAAAGGAATTAATATTAGCTGGCAAAACTTAGACATTAAACGTCTTAACGTTACCATCGTCGTTCTTCACAATGGCGAGGATATTAAGATCATAACAACAAGCAACAAAATCACTGTTGACTTAAATAGAAACAATCTTACAGGACTAAATTGGATTAATCTTACACATTTAGGCCTCATAGGGTTTTATTATACTGAACAAGTTTTGACGGAGAGTATGATAAAAATAATAACTGAATTAGATTAAACTCTGTTATAAAACTATGGAGCAGTTAAACTTTATGACAAAAACTCCTCATTGCTCATTGATTTGTGGGCAGACTGGTTGTGGAAAAACAATATTTATCCTCGACCTGTTACAAACAGTTTATCGTTATAATTTTAATCATATTGGTGGTTTTCTGTCCAACACTTAAATGGAACAAAGCATATCATAATAGAAGGTTTATATGGACAGATGATGACATATATTTAGTTAATCCTAGCAATAAACTGAGTGAGTGTTTAGAACAGTTTTATAGACTGTTTGAAGGAACGCAGACACTATTTATTATAGATGACTGTTCGGCAGAAAGAGACATAGTTAAAAAGAGAAACACTTTGTCGAAACTAGCTTTCAGCGGAAGGCATGCTGGGATAAGTGTGTGGATTTTATGCCAGAAATATAACTCGGTTTTAAAAGACTTTAGAGAACAGTTAAAGACTGTAGTTTTATTTCACATGAAAGACAAAGACTCATTTGAAGAATGTTTGCGCGAAAATGATGTTATTGAAAATGACCAGGAAAAACACAGGATTAAGCAAAAACTGAAATCTAAAAAGTTTAGTAAATTAGTATTGAAAACGGATAACCCTACGCAGTACGTTTGTTTGTAGATAATCGTTATTTTTTAGTTATTGAAGTCTTACTTGTCAGAGAACGTATAAATGCCAATCCTGGGCACTTTCGCCCGAAAACTTGGTGGAGGAGCAAGTGGCCCAGAACAGACATTTATCTGTTCTCTACAATAAATAATGCAACAGAAAAAAGGCAAAGAAAAGAAGAGAAAAAGCACTTATGCACAGGATC
>CM031627.1:7035840-7088340 GCA_018398815.1 Conus ventricosus
AACACATGGACAAAACCTTGATTCACCACACTGCACACCTCCCAACTTATTTTCACTGTTGTCTGTGCTGATGGGAAGAGAGTGTTAACTGTCGACAGTTTTTTGAGTTTTTCATACTTTTTTTTTTTAGCAATAATTAAGCAAAGATATTAAAATCTTTTTACTATATACGTTCTTCTTGGTAAATACCATTGTCCAGATTTGTTTTTGTAAACTATTTAATTACAAAACGTATGTTTTTAGATCCTTAAAAAAAAAAAAAACCTTCGATCACCAGTGATAAAACAATCAAGGGAAAGAACTGCAGCAAGTTAAAGACATAGCTACAAATTCGTAACTTGCTTCTGGCTGTATTTTTCACCTGAGAATAGAGTACTTAGTTTCTGACCATTGGTGTATTTTTCACCTGAGAATAGAGTACTTAGTTTCTGACCATTGGTGTATTTTTCACCTGAGAATAGAGTACTTAGTTTCTGACCATTGGTGTATTTTTCACCTGAGAATAGAGTACTTAGTTTCTGACCATTGGTGTATTTTTCACCTGACAATAGAGTACTTAGTTTCTGACCATTGGTGTATTTTTCACCTGAGAATAGAGTACTTAGTTTCTGACCATTGGTGTATTTTTCACCTGAGAATAGAGTACTTAGTTTCTGACCATTGGTGTATTTTTCACCTGAGAATAGAGTACTTAGTTTCTGACCATTGGTGTATTTTTCACCTGACAATAGAGTACTTAGTTTCTGACCATTGCTGTATTTTTCACCTGACAATAGAGTACTTAGTTTCTGACCATTGGTTTATTTTTCACCTGAGAATAGAGTACTTAGTTTCTGACCATTGTGTATTTTTCACCTGAGAATAGAGTACTTAGTTTCTGACCATTGGTGTATTTTTCACCTGAGAATAGAGTACTTAGTTTCTGACCATTGGTGTATTTTTCACCTGAGAATAGAGTACTTAGTTTCTGACCATTGGTTTATAAGCGAAACGTACTTGCTTAGATTTATCACAAAAATTACTTCAGAAACTTCCCCTTTGAGTACCTGCATAAATTTGAAAAAGATTCAGAATGATTACAACTTATTTACATGAGCAGGACAGTTTTGAAATGATAGCATGGACTGTGAAAACATCAACTGAAACACAATAAATAAACAGAAACTGGCTGTGACTTTACAACATCACAGTGGTATTAGATTCATTCTTTTTCACTCTCGTTGGCGTTCAGTGCAGACTGTGTCTCCTGCCATGTGAAAAGTGGAAATTCCATGCAAGTTATTTCCTCTTTTCCGTGTCTCCTTTTCATGATGCTTTTTCTTTATTCATTTTATCTTTCTTCACTGTCCTCTACTGCCTTTATGACTTATTCATCTGTTTTTGTTCTCGAAAGAATTTAAAGATTTCCCCCCCAAACACAATTCAAAACATGACAGCTCCCCCCCCCCCCCCCCCCCCCCCCCCCCCCCCCCCCCCCCCCACCTTGGAGACTGCTCTAAAAAAAAAGTAAAGTACAATTTTCTGGGTTTTTTTTTTTTCAACTGCTCGAAAGTCAAATGGTATGGCTAAGCACCTCAACACTGCTTGTGGTGACAAGCCCTGAAAGAGAGATGTATGGTCTGCTGGCTATCATAAGAGCAAAAAACAAGGAGCATCTTTCAGTAATGTGTTGTATGTACGTGTCTCTTTTTCAAAGAAGCATGGTGCACAAAACACTCCAAAAGTGAACAGACACACAGGTTTGCCTAAACACCATGGCACTGTATCAGACCTATGTCTGCTTGTGAACTCCTGTGGTTCTCTGCTTCTCATCAAAGAGAAGACAGTACTTTAAAATCAACTACTGCATAGTCCGTTTTGAATTCTACGCCCTCGGCAGTCCCTTTCCTTAGAAACCTGAAGGCTTCCCGCAAACAAAGGTGCCCATTTCAACATGCCACCATGGCGTAGAAGTTAGCGTTGTGGACTGCATGCTGGGAGGCTGACGATTCAATTCCCATTAGAGCCATTTCTTTTGTCAGCCCCAAATGGATCCAGCCCAGAATTGTGTTTGCTACAAGTTCCAATGGAAGACTGGAGCAACACAGTCCAGTTTCTGATGGATGCGTCTTTAAGAATAACGGTACCGCTCAAATTTCTAGAACAACGCTGCAGCGTCTGTATCTTTCTGACCTGGTTCACACTGAGATATATACTGTGAAAGGAAGCATGCAGTCAACAGCCCGTCGTGCACTCTCAGACCATAGACTGAGACTCCATATCATCATCTAGTTCATCATCAACCAGAATTTCTTTTTGAAAAGTAGTTTCATGATATACTAACCTGTCCAGACAAATACAGTATCCCCACTTGGCATGGAACGCCATATTATTAGGACCCCCTCCCCCCCTCCCCAAATGAAAATATTAAAAGTAAAACAATCAGAGAATGCAGAGAGCCGACTTCACCTCAATGCCTAGATAGGCCAGCCAGACTGATCGCCCAGGCTGAGTTCACAACACTGTGCCATGTCAGCACTAGCTCAGTCTTCACACCTGTTCCACGATGTCGCAGGGATGTGAGAGGGTGTAACAATGTTTGGACTGGTAAACTGTACATCTCGCAAAACTGTTTTCAGTAGTTAAAATTCCTCTTCCCAGACCTGCCTACCTCATGTTATGCTCATCAGTAATAACCACAGAGATTTTCAGTAATTTTGCATTTTCCTTCAGTAATTCCACGGACGCGTAATACACGGCGTTTTTGAACAAATAATGTGTACAAAACTCCAACTACATTTTTAACATTTTAACAAAAAATATAAACAGTAAAAAAGGAACAAAAACAACAAAGCAGAATTAAAATACCTTGGGATGATGGCTGATGACAGACTCAGGACAGGAGTTTCAGGTCAATTCAAAGGTGATATACTTGACAGTTTGTAACTTACACAGCAGTCACCACAGATGACACCACTGATGAAGAACCTAATGTACAACCCCCCTTCCCCCCCCAAAAAAAAACTACAAAAATGTGTGTGTGTGTGTGTGTGTGTGTGTGTGTGTGTGTGTGTGTGTGTGTGTGTGTGTGTGTTGCACTAAGCCTTGTATTGTGCCTGAGAGATTGCTGAGTCTGGAAACATCCTTTTCATTTTCGCCACTATCTTGTCAGCACAGCTCAGGGACAAGTTGTTTCCACAGATCAGCTCACACAACAGTCTTTCTGCGTTGGTGATCTTCCGTGTGTGGGTCTGACGGCTGCTCTCGCTGGATTTCGTAAACAACGATGTGATCTTCTGACTGGAGGCACTGGCAGCTGTCTCTTTGTGCATTTTCCCCGAGATATGACGCTTGCAGTCATTTGCTCCCCCATGTCCGATGGAGAAGTCTGAATTGCACACCGAGCAGTATACAAATCCAGGTCCATGTTTTTTGGATTGCAAAAGACAAGGCCAAGTCCGCGTGTATTTACTTCGGAACACTTGCTTCTTCGCCTTCTTCCGTTGTGGCACAGTGGTTTTCGAACCCTCGTCGTCGGTTTCATGCAAACGTTTAGAAGATTTCTCCGCCATTTTCACAATCGCCGGCAAAAAATCGGTTGAAACTTTGTCTTACAATGGCTGAACAAAAGGCTTCGAATGGCGCGCACAGATGTGATGGCGCGTCGTGTTGGCCCACAGCACCACATTGACCAATCGCAAGTTCCGAACCATCTGTGGTTTCGGCTTGAGTCAAGGGAAGTTACTCTGTGGTCTCGGAAAGGTCTAGCAGTCGACAATTTTTCGAGTCTGGAATTTGCGTAGTTTTTCAATTTTCTTTTCCGTAATTTCGCACGGAAAATCGTACCTCCATAATGGGGGGGTTAATTTCCGTAAGATTACGGACGATTACGGAAGGGTAGGCAGGTCTGTCTTCCTCATACCTGTCCCATCAAACGCCTGAATATCGAAAAGAATGGTGGGAGAATGCTCACTTGAGACGTTAACAGCCCTGTTCTCATGGGAATGTCCCTGAACAGCAGTGTACAAGGTGCTCTGCAACCGACTGTTGGTGCCAGGACAAAGCCAGGGCCCACGACTGGGAAATGGGCTCTCCACTTGTCTGTTGGGCAGACGATTTCAGACTGTCTGGGAAGTAAGCAGTCTGTCAGCCTCAGTGTAGAATGAGTTCACTTACTCCAACACACCCCCTCACCCCCCCCTACACACACACAACACACAACTTCCCATGTTCACTTTCACACCTCCACCATCACCCCAGTTTTTCTTTTTTTTAACTGAACCTCAGCACAGAGCTGCCTGGCCAGTGCAGAAGTATTGATTGATCTACTCCAGTGCAGAAGTACTGATTGATCTACTCCAGTGCAGAACTGAGTACTGATTGATCTACTCCAGTGCAGAACTGAGTACTGATTGATCTACTCCAGTGCAGAAGTACCAATTGATCTACTCCAGTGCAGAAGTACTGATTGATCTACTCCAGTGCAGAAGTACTGATTGATCTACCCCAGTGCAGAAGTACTGATAGATCTACTCCAGTGCAGAAGTACTGATTGATCTACTCCAGTGCAGAAGTACTGATCGATCTACTCAGACTCAAGAGGCCTGAGCTTCTGACGGTTTCCATTCTTCATTACTGTGGATACCCAACAGTTCCATCCTCCTTTCCTGTGTAATGCAGGCTTCTTACACACTGGAAAATGTCTGCTGATCGGTCACTGCACGACAGGTATTTTCCTTCACCAAACCTGTCCAGTGAAGGTAGTTTATAGAATCAGACAGGCAAAGAGCGAGAGGAGAGGAAAGTGGGGGGGGGGGGGGGGGTTTCATCTGTTTGTCCCCAGGCAAACTTGAAATTCTCTAGAAATTTCTAACCCTGAAAGGGAAGCAAGAACTCGGATGTTACCATATGCATCTGTATTGCCAGAGGAAAAGAAAATTAGTTACAGAAGAAAGCCAGAGAAGTAGACCTATGCCCGTCAACACCCTGATATCATGCCCCTCCTTATTTCTTTTCTCTGAGGTTTCACATTCAACCTTAGTGACATTTCAAAATGTTCTATAGACACACAGAGGCAAGTACAGAATGACAAGCATGCGTACTAACATATGCTCGCATGTAAACTGACAAACATGCACCTGGCACGCATAAGCTTGCATGCACACACACACTTGACACAGTCACTCTCACAATTGTATACAAACACAACCCTGCACACAAACACACCAATTTACACACAAGGCAACACAATCACTAAATAAGTTAGTTATTTTCACACACACACACAAACATACATACTAACACCACACCACAAACACACAGAATATAAACAAATCCACAATGACATGGCAACTCTGATCAGTCTTGTGCATATATGTGCGCACACACACACGCACACGCACACACACACACACACACACACACACATGTATGTGACACACACACATGACAATAAACACAAACAGGACAACACACACACACACAACAACACACACACACTGAACACCACTACAAGCAAAGCACCTTTCAAAGCCTTCAGGGCTGCAGAAGCTGATATGGTGGGCGTGTTGCACAAGTGATCACATTTCTCCAACTTGATCATCAGTTTAGACGGATGGGGGTTGACTGGCACGTTCCTCGCCTCTCTGTTGTTCTGCAGAGACGGAGAGAAACTCTCCGCCCTCACAGGGGAGACCAAGCCAGCTGGCTTGGTCTTCGACGCCAGCATCTTTTCCAGCCTGGACTTGACAGGGACGTAACTCCTTTGCTCAGGTGATGACCTAAATCTGCTTCAACGTCGGACGGTGATGCAATATCCGGAAGCTCGTCCTGAAAGGGTCCCGTTTCCGTGGAGTCGGTGTCTTCAGCCTCTGCTTGCTTTGGTTTCGAAGAGAACGTTTTTTTGCCGTCATTCCTCGACTGGAAAATGATTTCTGGTGAATCTGGTTCGCCCATGGTCCAGGTCTGAGCGGTCACAGGGGATTTGTGGGGGCTCCTGTCGCCCCCGTCCAACAGCATGTGGTCCATACCAGCGCCCGAGTTTCTGCTGACAGCATGAGAAGGGAACTCGTCAGGTCGCGCTGGGGAGGCAGACGGGGTCATGATTCCGTTCTGTTTCCGAGGCGACATGGTGACTGCGACGGGCCGAGCACTGTTGGGTTTCCGTGGAGATCGCCGGGGTTCTGGCGACGCCTCTGGCGACCGTGGCGACACAGGAGGAGAAAACTGGGAGTCGGGCTGAGCGTGGACGACCCTCCCCCTCATCCCCAGCCGTCGACACTGCCCGGTTTTCTTGCCCAACATGGACAAAATGGTGGGCTGTGATTTGTGCACACTCATCACAGGCTTTTCCGCGCAGTCCCCCGTTCACCACAGCACCACCCACCGAATTCTCTGGCCTTTTCAACGCCTCTGAAGCTACGGTGGGTTTAGAGTCTTTTTCCTCCTCCCTCACCGAAGACACTTTAGGCTGTGAGCGACACGTCCTCTTTCCCTTCACAACCACATGCTGAGACACACAGCCTGACGACCGTTTACTGATCACTTTCTGTCGTACCGACCTTCGAATGTGACGGTCAGACGAGTTTAAAACCTGTCCTTTCTCCATCCCCTCGACAGCTTCCTCCGAGGACAACGGCACCGACACTGGGGAGACGGGATGATTCTTACCTGTACTGTCCACCTCATCCTCCTCTTCCATCTCCTCCACTTTTCTTAACCTGGTGTGTCGGAACTTGCGTTTCTTCACGTCCGGACACGATTCCGGAACCTTCTCCTCTTTGCAACCTCCAACGACAGAATCCAGGAAGTCTGGTTTATTCAAGGAAGAACGCTTGAAACATGCTGAATCGTGTTCCACTCTGGGATTACTGTCTGCACATTCGGAGGGCGTGGTTTCGGGCCAAGGTTGATCAAACTTCAGCGCGGAGATGGCGGACTTTCCGCGGCTGAGTTTGGACTTTCCCGCCGCCAGGAATTTCTCCATGATGGCAGTGCCCCCCTGAAACCAGCACTGCATCGTCAAATGAACAAGGGACAGCATCCACAACAGTTTCAAACTTTTTGTTTGGCAGAAATCATGGCAGTTTTCAAACTTTTAAAGATTAAGTTTAAAATGTCAAGGCACACAGACAAGAAAATCCAAATACAGAAGGCCTGAAAAAACGTCAAGACATTTGCAGATCCCCCCCTCCCCCCCCCCCACCCCACGCAAATTCCAAGCAAGTTCAGAAACTCCAAATCATTTGAACAGTCTATCTACACAGGCTTGTTCCCAAGTAATTAACAACCTACAAAAAGCAACCATAATTTTCTTTTCATTCCTTTGTGCACATAACATTAGTGAGGTGAAGAACACAACTGATTTCAGTCCCTGTTTCATAATGTGCTGGCTGGTCAGCCTTCCTTAAGGTTCTGCACTCTACATGAAAAGCTCCAATTTATTCAATCATCAAAATGCAAAAGGTGTCAAGAAATATTCTCTTCGGTCAACAAGAAGTACCAATTAATAACTGATTTATGAATGGTTTTTTGTAATGATCATGTCGATATCCATTTTGTCCAAAAAAATTTGCTTTTTTTTTTTTTATGGTCATGTACATATCCATTGTCATCAAAAACAAAATTTGTCTGACCAAAAAAAAAAAAAAAAAAAATCATATCCACAACTGCCTTAAGAAAAAGAGCTCATTTGAACAGTACCTGTCATTTGAACAGTACCTGTCATTTGAACAGTACCTGTCATCTGAACAGTACCTGTCTCTCAGTCTCCTTCGACGACGCCGACGATGAGGTCTCATGAGGTCCTGGAGTCTTCAGCAGCGACGGATCGAGAGCGAGGACACTGGCGTAGTCGGAGTGCAGTTCGCGCTCGGAGTCCTCCAGATAGCACAGCATGCAGCGTAGCACCTCCTGGGCATCGTGCTGCATGTTCCCCTCAAACATGGGGTTGAACTCCCTGTGGGCAGGCAGGGTCAGACACCGGCTAGCACCTGGCTCCTTTCTTCACACTCCAAAGAATATCTTGGGCAGTTGCAGAAAGCCTGCATTTATTTCAATGTTTAAAGAATCCGACAACTGGACTAAAACAAGACTTTGGTCGATTATCCTGTGAAAATAACCTTTGAATTTGTCATGTCAGCTTGAAGAACTGAGTCGTTTCCCCAACAAGCCATTGGCTATAATTGTCACGTCAGCTTGAAGAATTAAGTCGCTTCCCATCAAGCCATTGGCAATAATTTGTCATATCAGCTTGAAGAATTAAGTCGCTTCCCATCAAGCCATTGGCAATAATTTGTCACATCAGCTTGAAGAACTGAGTCGCTTCCCATCAAGCCATTGGCAATAATTTGTCACGTCAGCTTGAAGAATTAAGTCGCTTCCCATGAAGCCATTGGCAATAATTTGTCATGTCAGCTTGAAGAATTAAGTCGCTTCCCATCAAGCCATTGGCAATAATTTGTCATGTCAGCTTGAAGAATTAAGTCGCTTCCCATCGAGCCATTGGCAATAATTTGTCATGTCAGCTTGAAGAATTAAGTCGCTTCCCGTCGAGCCATTGGCAATAATTTGTCATGTCAGCTTGAAGAATTAAGTCACTTCCCATCAAGCCATTGGCAATAATTTGTCATGTCAGCTTGAAGAATTAAGTCGCTTCCCATCAAGCCATTGGCAATAATTTGTCATGTCAGCTTGAAGAACTGAGTCACTTCCCATCAAGACACTGGCAATAATTTGTCACGTAAGCTTGAAGAATTAAGTCGCTTCCCTTCAAGCCATTGGCAATAAATTGTCACGTCAGCTTGAAGAACCGAGTCACTTCCCATCAAGACACTGGCAATAATTTGTCACATCAGCTTGAAGAATTAAGTCGCTTCCCTTCAAGCCATTGGCAATAAATTGTCACGTCAGCTTGAAAAATGAAGTCGCTTCCCATCGAGCCATAATGATCCATGAAAGTGGGGATTTTCACCTGCAATCAAGACTTAAGCAAGTAATCAGCTAATTCTTTGCTGCATGAGTTCAAATGTGTGTTCAAATGAGTTGGCTGCTTCATACGAGTCAGATCAATTTACCCTTTGCAGCTTTCCAACTTGATCTTATAGGGATAACTGAAGTGCGCGCATCGATACCAGAAACCTTCGGACTGAACTGAAGAGGATATTTCAATGAAGACAAAGACATGTTCTGTTGTAGTCATATCACCTCCCCACTGTGAAACTGGACAAGCTACTCTGTATAATGCATATATTCTGTCATTGTCTTCTCTCTCTCTCTCGACAAACGCAGATAGATGGCAAGTGCTGTAGATCTAACTATACTCTCCAGCACCCCTCTGTGACTGAAACACTCTGGACAGTAATCCTGTACCTATTTCTAGTTTCGTTCATTCTGTAATACTAAATATCAGAAGAATGCTGGCAGCCCCACAAGTGATGTCACACTTCTGTCCACAACTCTGGATTTAGAATGGTTAAGTGAAAGCGGATTCTTATTCAGTAACTTTATACAACAAGCTTATACGCAAAACACACTTGCTCCTGTTGTTCCACGACCCTGCAGACTTGCTTTTTAACAAATCATTTCCCACCTTCAGAACGGATCTTTAACCCTCTTCTTTCCATCGCACCCACCAGCGCCTGGTAAAGGTCAGCGTGGCTGTTTACACAGCGCCCGCAATCACCCGGTAAAACACGTGGCAACAATGGGCGCCGCCATGTTTCCCGTAGAAAAGCAAGTCTCGTGAGAACGTGACTTTGTTTTTCCTTTAGCAATTCACTTCTGTTTGCAAAAAAACGCGAGTAGATACATGCCGTAGTTCTCGAGTTATGATTTTTAAAAAAAGTTTTGTGGTCAAGTGCTGCTTTTCACCATGGCTAACCTTGATTTCTGCCATTCTATCATGGGATTTAGTGATGAAGATTCTGTAATTTGTAGGATTTACAGCATAAGACCTAGTGAAAGTGCTGGGTAATGAAACTTAGAGTGACCTAGATTTCGACTGGGATGAGGTTCCAGATAATTATGATGAACAACAATTCAGAAGAAAGTTCTGAAGAAGAAGATTTTTTTCCCTGAGTAAATGGCACATGTGACATTCTTCAAACTTATGATATAGCTACATATATTAACCCTTTGCCCCTTGGACCGTCTGAGTGCTTACTAGTATCAAAATCTTAAGGGAAGGTAAGTAACTCCGTAAATTGGATGTACTGATGTTAAATAAAAAATCAGAAAAAATACAAACCTTGGTCATAAATATGTTTTATTTGCTCCAAAATTAAGTTAACATTTTGAAGTAAAATTCCACATGCATCAAAGCTTATATCTTTGTTGATAAAATGGTGTAAAAAAATTATGCTAAGTTCAACACTACTGACCGAACTGCATGAAACGCCATCGTAATCGGCACCGAACTGCATGAAACGCCATCGTAATCGGCATAGTTAATGTTAAGATTTTCGCCGAGATCGCCTCCATCAGCCACCAAAATCGACATCGGACTCCTCTCCTTTCACTATTTCTTCTAATCTAAAGCCAGTAAATAGCTCCTCATCACTGTCACTGCCACCAAAAATGTTCGCCAACATCTCCACAGTTTCGTCGTCCATCTTGCCGAAGCGAAAATCTCGATCACAAACTTGCTCTCAACTTCAAAAAATCACTGCGACCGAAGTCCTCCATGAAAAAACGCACTGTTTGGACTGGAAGGAAGTTGGAAACCGGAACTACGTCACTGTATAATGCTGCAAAGCATTGTGGGAAAAATTCGTCTGCTAGGGGCAGCCAAACGGCATCAGTGTATTTCGGGCCACAGCGGGCGTTACAAGGATACGAAAGGCATCGCGTTTCGGGCCACAGTGGGCGATCCAAGGGGCAGAGGGTTAATAAATTCCTAGGAATGTTTGAAATTATTTTCACTTCATTATTTTCTTTCCCATATTTTAAAATAATTTCTAACTTGGGTAATCATGTTCTAATCACGGAGTCCGGCTGGGCTATAAGCAACATTATCTTATCTTATCCTAATCACGGAGTTACTTCTCTTGCCGTAGGTTTTCAGCCAAAGTAAGCGCAGGTAAGTGTACATACAGAAGAGGGTTAAAACTAAAATGGAGAGATAGGTAGAAGGGGAATGGAGAAAAAAACAAAAACAAAACAAAACAAAAAAAAAAAACCCACAAACACACACAAGACTCCAAACACAACAAACCTGATGACATCCAACACTTTGTCCGGTTTAACAGCCATGCTGGTGACATCGGCGTTGGCAAACTGTGTGAACATCTCCTCACGTTTCTCCATCTTCTTGTACATCTGCAACAACAGCAAAAAAAGAGAGCGGTCAACACCAACACACAAATCAACCCCTCCTAAGCTATACGTCTGCCTGGTGCAGGCTCACGTCTCCTCGTGGATCCCTGTTAAACACCACCTTCCCTGAAGCAGCCCCAGGCCAATGTCCCAGAGGCAGACAGAAGTCCTAGAACAGACGATTTAAAGGACTGAACAACTTTTGTCCTTGTGCTTACAGAGCGCATGCCTGTGTGTGTGTGTGTGTGTGTGTGTGTGTGTGTGTGTGTGTGTGTGTGCACATGCGTGTATGTGTGAGTGTGTGTGTGCGTGTGCATGTGTGTGTGTGACTTTTGTCCTTATGCTCACAGTGCACATGCCTATGTATGTGTGTGTGTGTGTGTGTGTGTGCGTAAAGCTTCTGGTTCTTTTCAGTTTTCAGCCATGCATATCTGGTGACCGATCTTTATGATCTGTACAGGTCACTGAAGAGTTTGGGGAATTTTTCACCGGATTTGTCTCAAACTATGATGTGTTCTAAGTTTACGGTATGAGCTTTACATTACATTACGCCTGCAAAGTCACAAATGAATTTCTACACATGACTTGCATTGAACTGAGCTGGACTACAGTGCCTCTACCCAGTTGCCCCTGATTCAGGACAGAGGGCTATGGAGTGTTGTGACATGTCAACCACCCTCTGTCAAAGGACAAGAAGAGCAAGTAACCGCCAGGCACTTCACTTTTCCCCCACGTCCTTTGTAACTCATACCCTCTGTAACTTCTTGACCCTCTCAGATGTAGTGCAACATTTCCTTCGGCAACTTGACCAATGACTGCCCGATACTGAGACCATGCGGCGTGGGAATAATGCACTCTAGGGAATGAGACATGAATGACAAAAGGAATTAAAAGGCTCAAAACATGACCGCTATCTCTTTCAAATATGGCATGCACAAAAAAAAAATCCCCCAAATTACAAAGGCATCACGAAGCGCATCAATCTGTGCGAGTTGTTCCCCTCTGTATGTGATGTGCATCTGTGTGTGTTGGCACGTGTGTGTGTGTGTGTGTGTTGTGTGTGTGTGTGTGTGTGTGTGTGTGTGTGTATGTGTGTGTGAGTGTGTGCATGCATGTGTGTCTGTGCGAGTGTGAAAATGTGTGTGCATGAGAGAGGCATGTACTTGAATGTGCATGTTTGCGAACACATGCATGCATATGTGCGCATGTATGTGAGTACATGCGCACGCATGCATGTGCACATGTGTACAAAGGTGTATAGAGACAGATTTCTAAAACAGGTAATTTCCAACTGAATCTGAAAGAGCTGTATGCCATGATGTCTTCTATCTATTACCGTGCCCTTGCAGTTGTACCGTTTCTTACAAAATATGTGGAATCAGTTTGCACTTTTTACGGAGGGAAGATAAAACTGTTCTATGACTGTCTGCAGGAGTGTGTCATGCTGACCCCACATGACATTGGTAACATGAAGAAAGGTCAAGAACACCGTTAAGCATAGACGAAAATATCAGAATAGTCAAGAACACCGTTAAGCATAGACGAAAATATCAGAATAGTCAAGGACACTGTTCATCATACACTAAAGACTTAAAAATTTTTTTTAAAATAATAATAACGACAAATAACAGTGTTAAACATGTGCACTCTGTCAATCTGCACAGTTGAAAAGGTCCAAAGAGGTCTACATTTGAAACAAAATTATCACATGTGGATTCACACATGGATGCAAAAACTCGTGCATGCACGCAGACACACACCACCTGCTCACTGACTTTCTCACACACTCTCTCCAAGCAGACTACCGAACAAGTGCTAAATGAATCAGGAGTACCAACCTTGAACATGTTTTTCACCAAGTCCCATGCCAAGCTTGGGTCCGTTTTCACCTGAAAACACAAAATCATCATCAGAGCTCCCCCTACACTCACACCCTGGGCGTCATCCACGCTGAAAAATCAATAACACAGTGAACAAAAAACCCTACATGTGGTAAGCATACAATCAAACTACGACACAGTGACATGTCTACTTAAGTGTTCACTCCTAGACTTTATGTACAGGTCTCTTCACAGCACTTGCGCACAGCCACTCTGTCATGACATGACCCAAGTCTTTCAAGAGCCAGTGTTCGCACACAGGCTGGGACTCTACCCTGCTCACATGCCCAGTGTTCCTACAGTTCTCAGAGGTTCCGTTAGACCGGCATATGCCGGTTTTTTACCGGTAAATATTTGCCTTGTACCGAAAAAAATAAAAGCCGCCGGTACCGTGTACCGGCAGAACATCTGAGCGCTTTGACTCTCCTCTATCCCTGCACTGTCTGTCTCTCCGCCTGTCAGCGGGTGAGCGGGGATGGCAGGCAGGAAATAAGCCATACCATGCCGACAACAATACATCTGACATCACTCCTCTTCCCCTTCCTTTCAGTCCCAGGACCTTTGCCCCCCTTTTTTTTCAATGGACAGCGCTGATTACTACAGCACTCGCGTCAAAATGGACGGTTCCATTTTTCTTTGAGAACCCCAGGTTCCCTAGCGGTGTAGCCAAAGTTTCGTGCCTTTTACACGTCATCGGACGATGCTTACTTAGTCACGTAGACTAAAGTTTCATTGCACGGACTCTGTAAGTCTGTTGATCAGTAGAGACATATGGATTGTGTGCGTGTCATGCTGACAGTCTGACCCTGGATTGAACTTGCGGTAATCCCCGACCCAGTTTTCAATTGACTGTCGCTGTTTTCAACATCACTTTGAGTAACTGCATGGTTCGATGACGAACACTGACAGAATTCTTTCGCACGTGTGGATAGGTAAGTGAGAAGTTTGTTAAGTTTGTTTTGTTTGTTTGTTTGTTTGTTTGTTTGTCTTTCAAGTTACGTTTTGGTTGGTTGGTTTTGTTTTGTTTTGTTTTGTTTTGCTTTTTGTTTTCATTTATGATTTTTTTGCATGTTACTCTCTCCGTCGACTTTTCTGTTGAGTTCAGTTGACTGAAGGCTGTCACTGACAAGCCTGTTACGTGCTATCCGTGCCGGTAGGCCGCTCGCTATCGCCCGTTCGCGTGACCCAGAATCGCGGTTGAGTGTGTAGTGCATGGCAGGCAGCCAAGCGAGGTACCGGCTGATTTAAGACTTGTACCGGAAATTTTTGTTGTTGTCGGTACCAAGTACCGGCAAAGTCTATAGTCTAGCGGAACCTCTGGTTCTATCGCTGCTCAATGAACGTGCCTCACAAACACTTTCCACAAACCTGGCATCTCAAACCATGTGCTGATTGTGTGCCCATCTATCCTCCAAAACCGTTGGTTTGATGATTTCTTTACTTTCTAGAATTAAAGGAGACCTGAAGTAAAATGACAATTTGGTCTGGAATCATTCGTTTTCAGACAAACAATCTCATGTCAATATTTTGACTGAAAGGCTTTCTTGAGACAAGAAAATCAACTTTATAGAGATGAATTTTCGACATGGATTTCACCAGGTTATTTCCGTCCACCTGGTTATTTCCGTCCACCTGGTTACTGACGTCGCAGGCCCTGCTTGGAGCCAAGGCCAACAAGACGCCACAAGGCAAAGGGGTGACTGCTTTGAGAATGAGCAATGGTCTCCATCTCAACCAGTCTCTGTCTTTTTCCTTTTGTTTTCTGCCTCTCCTTGCTAAGCTACCTGTGAATATTTCACACGACTCGGTCCTTAGTCCTTCTCTCTTCTCTTTCACCCCAAACCCCCTTTCTCACTCATTTTATACCCATTCTTATCTTTTAAAAGGTGAAGAAGCTCCGTGGTGCATTCCGTGTCATGTTCCACTGACAGTGAAGCATATTCTTTTAGATTCTTGGGACTTGCAAGATGTGAGACATAAACACTTTACAGCAGAGTCCAGGAAAACCCTGTTCAGAGATGTCCCACCTGACATGATCTTTGAGTTTCTGAAAGAGATTAACATTTTTCATCTGATCTAAGATTTTATGGAAGAAAGATTTTTAACAGAGTTTTTGGTACGCTTTTAGAAGATGTATTTTAAAGAGATGTGTGAAACGTTTTTTTTTTCTTGTTTTTTTTTTTGGATGACTTGTGAGTTGATTTTAACATGGTGACAGCCCTGATATGGCCCTTTGCGATCCGGCTGGGCTACAAGCAACATTACCTGACCTTACCACTTCCTCTCCTCCCATCCCATTCACCTTGGCTGTGATGTGTGTAGCACAGGGCCAGACAAATGTAAACCTACCTTCCACTGCCTGACACTTGATCGCTTCACTGCACTTGATTCATAGCATGTTGGACCTTTCTCTTTAATCACCCACAGTATAAAGCACACAGTCCCATACCAGCTGGCTCTACACGGATCTGAGGGTCCAGTTTGTAACATCACACCACTAGAAATATTGGGTGTTCATTCACCTGTATTTTCCCTTCAAGAAGGCTGTGGAAAGCTACATCAAGTTTATGTGAAGAGAGTCAACTTTCAGTTCTCAGTCTTCTGATTTCTTGTCGTCTTCCTTGCATCCTTGCATAGTCAAACGCTGCTTGTAGCTCCTGAGCAATCTCAAGGATATTCTTTTTTGGTCTTTCTGGTTCCACTGCTATAAACCGACTCACTAACAATTTTCTTATACAAATGCAAAATGATATTTGCACTCGTACTTATCATTCCCTTATAAAACACACACATACACACCACACACACACAGCGAGTGCAGAGAACAAGAGTGGGATTGATTTACCAAGGGACTGCTCGATCCACGCACATAAACATGAGGAAAGATATGATGCAAAGCGATGCAAAATAAAGGCATTTTGAAAATTAACCCTGACGCGACTGCAAGGGAAAGAAATTCAGTCCGCCACCCTCGGCTGGTAAAGGTTCATCTTTACAATAGCTCCTGGGTCTGGCAGACCCATTGTTTAATTCTAACAGTTCGCAAAAAAAATCCAGCTGGTATCAATGTGCCTCACCTGCTATTTGACCATCATATGTGAACAAAATTATCTGTTTTTGTTTCTTAGTAACACAAATGAACAATGCTGACAATATGTGAATCTCACAGATCCACACTTGGTGGAGGGCATTGATACTTCTAACTCTTACACTGTGGTAATCACAGATCCACACTTGGTGGAAGGCACTGATACTTCTAACTCTTACACTGTGGTCATCACAGATCCACACTTGGTGGAAGACATTGATACTGCTTACTCTTACATTGTGGTAATCACAGATCCACACTTGGTGGAGGGCATTGATACTTCTAACTCTTACATTGTGGTAATCACAGATCCACACTTCCTCCAGGATCATCATCATACAGGCTACATCAGATCTCCTGTTTTGTTAACCCAATGCCTACCGAGCTCAAACCCTGTGGCTCTCCATACCCTCTCCAGTGCCTCCTTGTGGCAAGTTTGAGTTCAGAATCTTCGGTGCTGGCATGCTCAAGGGGGACTGCTGTTGTATGGGTCTTCAATGCCAATGTGGAAGCTCACTTAATCAAGGACCATGACAGGAAATCATTGCTGTTAAGTAAGGGACAGTGTAGGTTGCGTCCAACACAAATGTTCCTTCAGATCAGAAAAATTCTGGACATGGGTAATGCAGTGCCTCCTCTTAACAGTAGCTTCAGGATGTCCTGATATTGACAGCAGAGACAGGGTTCATACAGACTTGGAGAAACAAAATTCCCAACCTTTTCCCAACCCCAGCACCGGTTTTCCCAACCATGTTATATCTTATTCACATAATTATGGTAACGGCAGGTAAATTTTCATTTTCTATACACTAGCTTGAATTAAAAGAAATGAAGAAACTCACCAGTCTCACAGCAGACTCAACAAATGGTTACACTCCATAAGTAGAGCAAGCTGTCAGTCGCGGTGTCAGCAACTGAAGGACAATTAGAATTTATTTGTGTGTGCCTTTGTTGTTTGGTTTTCTATCTCTTTGGTTCTGAAGATGCTTGTCTGAGTTTTTGAAGATGCTTGTTCAATTTTCTCAAACCTTCCCAACCCACAGACACCAAATGCCATTTTTCCCAAACTTTCACAACTGGGAAAAGGATCATCCGTTCTTCCCAAACCTTCCCAACTATTCCCACCCTGTGGGAACCCTGAGAGAGCTAAAGTTGCCACAGGACTGTCCAGGTTGCCTGCCATGCACTGTTGTCAGAAGGAGCAGCATGAACAGGGAGGCAACACAGAACACAATGATTTAAAGACGGGGCAGCCAGTAAATCAATAAAAGCTCTTTTCGTAAACCTACATTAATCAAATTATAAAATCTAAACGTAATGAAGTGATAATGCCGGATGCTAGCATCTTACTTCCTCAGAATCTTGGACGACCTGGGAGGCCTTGATTTTCTCCAGGTACACGATGTGCCTGTACAGCTCTTCCAGGCCCTCCAGGAAGCACGGCGTGTAGCGCAGCACCTCCAACACACTGTTCAGGAAACACGTGTTGCCTGCCATCACATGCAACAACAACAATGAAAAAAAAAAAAAAAAAAAAAGAAACAAAACCCATGACTGTTCACTTAATCATGGAAGGCAATGTTTCTGTGGCTTCCTCTTCCTCTGAAACATCATCTATATATGAAGTACGATTCTTTCAAACAAACCCCTCTCTCTCTGATCTGAATGATGCAAAACTAAGTGTGAAAAGCCCTCCTCTTTGCTAACAATTAAATCAAAATGTTACCTCCTGCCACAGAACAGTGTTCCAACAACAACAACAAAAACAACACCTGATGAGGTGACGTGGTGATCGAACCAACACTGACCCAAACAAACAAAAGCAAGGAATAAAAGCCAAAACACTGGTCATCTGGAACGCAGATGGAAAGAAAACACACCAAAAAAAAAGGAAGATGACAGAAAAAAAAACAACTCCTAAACCAAACCAAACAAATACACCAAAAAACAAATACGATTCCTCTTGCTTTTCCTCTCACTTGTCATGTTAATTTTGTTCTCAAACAAAAAAAAAACTTTAAAACTTTTTAAATTGTTCACTAAAAATAAAGAATCTACTCATTCTATAAACTGGCAGTGGCCTAGAATCCAATCTGTCAGAAGCAAAGCACTGACCAATGACTGCCGACATATTTTGCGCATTCACACACTGCTGACATATTTTGCGCATTCACATGTATCAGTTTTCCTCAACTTCAAGAAATTTACATAAGTCTGAGCCACAAAACAAGAAGAACAAAATAATCTTTTTTTTCTAAACTGAGCAGTCATTCAAAACGTTGCTGTTAAGGGGGAAAGAACTTTACCAAGTATCTCGGCATGACAAAACCAAACCTAAAAACTATAACTGGGGCTGTAAAATCTCTCAAACTATTTTACTTCCTGCTAAAGTCCCTTTAATTGACTTGGATGGCAAATCCCTCCATTCCTGCCAATCTTTGGTAAATCAAAGTCTGGTTCCAGGAAGGGTCAATGGAAACGTGATAAGGCTAAGCGCTGCACCCTTCCACGAAATGCAAAGGTAAACATCCTGTAAATGCATCGAGAATACAGCACTCATAATTTAAACACATGGACTGACAACAAATTCATCTTTTTATTTTCTTTAAAGCCTTTTTCCTCTCCACTCATTCC
This sequence comes from Conus ventricosus, assembly GCA_018398815.1. Taxonomy (NCBI): domain Eukaryota; kingdom Metazoa; phylum Mollusca; class Gastropoda; order Neogastropoda; family Conidae; genus Conus; species Conus ventricosus. The sequence goes on from CM031627.1 coordinate 7,054,735, forward strand.
ACTTCCTGTTTGAAATAATTTTTCAAAAACTCATCAAATACATCAGAAAATAACAAGTTCATATACAGAAATTTGAAATTACTTTCAAAGAAAAAGAAAAATGATAGCATGGTTGGCAGCTGTATGGTACCCTGTAAACCAAGTCTTTGCCCGATGCTCAAGTAATACATTAAAGTACATGAACGGCATGCTTAAACATCCAACTCAATGAGGAGAAACAAATTGAACAACACACAGCGCTCAAGTGATGGGGATTATTACCTGTGTGAATGGCTGTCACGAGGCCCATGACGATTGGCCCATCTAGGGTGGTAAAATTATTCATTTATTTATTGTTGTTGTTGTGGTCGTGTATTAGTCCCCTAATGTGGCTTGTGGTGTGTTTGCACCTTAATGTCGTTCACTCAGGTTAGGTTACTTTCCCTCTCTCTCTCTCTAATTTCACTGTCCGTGCAATTACATCCTGCAGGTCACGGTGGCTGGTACCTTTCTCTTGAACTGGCTGTCTCTATCGGCCTCTCACCTGTCTTTTACCTGCCGCACGTGCAGCATTCCTCTTAGCTTGAGGTATTCTCACTCTGTGACGTAGGGTGGCATGTTGGCCGCCATCGGTAGGCAGGTTTCTCTTCACTCGAGCGAAGATTCCCTGGGAGCGCCCGCTCCGTTTTGGTTCTCTACCACATCGCCGAAGGTACAGTCGGTAACCTTCATCCCTGCATCGGCCTGTAGGGAGGACGTCACGTCATCTTTCCGCATCTGCTCTGCTGGTCCTCTCGACTGACAGAGGGCAGAGAGTCGCTTGACCCGCCACTTTTGGGTCACCCACGGGTAGTCTGGTAAGCATCAGTTTCGTGGGTTTTTTTTTTTTGTTGTTATTGTTAGCCGCTAATTCTTCTCTTTTGCACAGTTTCCTTTTGGTTCAAAATTATAAAAGAAATATTGTTGAGACCACTTTTCTCTGGTTAATTCAACTTTAACCTCGCCATTCAAAATTATATTCCAAAATTCTTTCCTCTTTCAATGCATCTGTGATGCGGTAGTCGGTGGGGATGGGGAGAACCTGGTGATTTAGGGTGAACTTGCTTGGTCTCGCTCGTCCTCCCTGTCACAATCGCCGGTCTCTTATTCTTCGGCCACCATCTGTTGTGTTTGCAAGAGGAACGAGTGTTTTTGTGTTTGCGAGCGTGCGTACGCGTGATTAGTCGTTTGGATGCGTGGTTGGAGAATTGCTATTTTTGAAATGTTACTATAAAATGTGGGGATAATCGTGCCATTGAATTATGATTATTTGCAATTGTGGTGGCAGTTATAAAGCAAATGGTTGCTGTATTAGTTTAGTTCCTAAGAAAGAAAATGTTGAACGATAAGATAAGATAAGATAATGTTGCTTATAGCCCAGCCGACCGCAGAGGGCCACATCAGGGCTGTCACCACGTTAAAATCAACTCACCAGTCATTTAAAAAAAAAAAACAAAAAAAACAAACCTTTCACACATCTCGTGAAATGACATCGTCTACAAACGCACCAGAAACTTGTTAAAAATCTTTCTTCCGTAAAATCTTAAATCAGATGAAAAATATTAATCTCTCTCAAAAACTCAAGATCACATCAGGCGGACATCCCTGAACAGGATCTTCATGACTCCGCTGTAAAATGTTTGTGTCTCACATCGTGCAAGTCCCAACACTCTAAAAGAACATGTTTCATTGTGAGTGGCGCATGACATGGAATGCACCACGGAGCTTCTTCACTCTTTAAAAGGTAAGAATGGGTAAAATACGAATGGCCGGTGTGCAACCGGCACAGAACCGTTTCCTCTTTACGACCACCCGACGTGGATGGAGGAAGTCCTTAAGGTTTGGACGGATCTGAAAGAGTTTGTTACTCGTCTGTGTGTTCCAATCCTCCTGCCAGAGGTCTCTCACATAATCGTTAACTTTGGGTTCACATCTGAACAGGGGATATAAATGTTGGACAGTTTCTCTCTTGTGGCGTCTTGCTAAACGATCAACCATTTCGTTCCCGCCGATGCCAACATGACCAGGAACCCAAGCAAGAGTAATTTGTAACCGTCCGCTTTCAACTTGCTAAAAAGTTCAAAGAAATGCAAAAGTTCTGGATGCTGAAGGTTGCGGCCAGCTATGGCTTCCAAGCTGACAGCGAATCCGACAGAACCAGAAAGTCCCTCTTTGAAGAATGTGAGATTATCTTCAAAGCCAGTACCAGAGCAGTAAGTTCAGCAGAATAGACAGAAGCATCGGAATGGATATGTTCCAACAGTATCTGAGAAGGAGCCCCAGGGCAGTAGGCTGCACAGGCCACTCCATCCTCAGACTTGGAACCGTCAGTGAAAACTTTTTGATAGGATGGAATTTGGAACAGAGCTCGCATACAAAGCCTTGTACGCCAGAGAGCTGGTAGACTCCTTACGGAAAGCTGCGAGATCAAAACGAATCTCTGGTGTGAAAAAGGTCCATGGAGGTTGATCCGGAAACTTGGAAAAATCGAAACTACTCCCAGGTCTATACCTGCATTCCGCACGTGAGGCTGCATACGAAGACCAAACGGCGGAATACATTTCGGGTTTGTTTCAAACTTACTTTGGAACGGGGGTCAAAAACACAGTCATAGGCAGGATTCTGCGGTTCTGAGAACAGTCGGATGTAATAATTCAAAGACAGTTTCAGCCTGCGATTGGACAGTGAAGGTTCACCTGCCTCTGCGTACAGGCTGTACACAGGGGTGGTGCGGAACGCTCCAAGACAGAGACGAAGCCCTTGATGGTGGATAGGTCCAAGAGTTTGAGGTAAGAAGATCTTGCGGAGCCGTACACAGCACAACCGTAGTCCAGTTTAGAACGGACCAGGGCTCTGTAGAGGTGCAACAAAGTTTTCTTATCAGCGCCCCAGTCGGTGTGTGCTACGACCCGCAGAATATTCAGTGCCTTTTGGCAAGCAGTTTTGAGATTTTTAATATGGCTGAGAAAGTTAAGTTTTTGTCAAAATGACTCCCAGAAATTTGGCCTCTTTAACAGCTGGAATGGGAGATTTCCCGACGTGAAGTTCAGGATCTGGAAAAAACTGACGGAAATTATGGAAGTGAATACACTGGGTTTTTGTAGCAGAAAAGGTGAAACCGTTTTCATCCGCCCACTGATGGATTTTAATCTACGCAAAGCTGGAGCCTGCGCTGACACTCGGGTACAGGCTTCCAGTTGCGAAGACAGCAAAATCACCACAAACAATGAGCAGTCTGAACCCTGCTGAACTGATTTCACAATATTGTTGATTTAATACTAAAGAGGGCAGGAGACAGTAGCTCCCCTGTGGAACACCCAACTCCTGCTCGTGGACATCAGAGAGAGTGGTGCCAACCCGGACCTGAAACTGTCGTTCTGCCAAAAAATTTTGAATAAAAAGCGGAAGATGACCTCGAAAACCCAGATCGTGGAGATCATGAAGTATCCCCGACTTCCAGGTGGTATCGTAGGCCTTCTCCAAGTCAAAGAAAATTGCCACTGCATGCTGTCTGTTTAAAAAAGCGTTCCTAAGTGTAGATTCCAGACGAATCAAATGGTCAACTGTACTACGATGTTTGCGGAAACCACACGTTCTTTCGCCAAAAGGCCATCGGTTTCGAGTTTCCACATGAGCCTAGCATTGACCATTTTTTTTTCCATCAATTTACAGACACAGCTGGTCAAAGCTATGGGACGGTAGTTAGATGGATTAGAAAGATCTTTTCCAGGTTTGGGGATGGGAATAATGAGGGCTTTCCGCCAAGAGGGTGAAAGCAACCTGTAGTCCACACGTGGTTTGTATACCTGTAACAGGATGTTCAGACCTTCTTGCGGAAGATGTTTCATTAGTTGATAATGAAATGTCATCTATACCTGGAGAGGAATCGCTGCAAGAGAGTAAGGCAGATTTCAGTTCGTTAAATGTGAAAGGAAGATTGTAGTCTTCCATGTTGTCGATGAAAAGTTGCAGGGTGATTTTTTCTTTTAGGGCTTTGTTTTTGACAAAAGTGACTGATTTATTAGAAGAGGAGGAATTCTTTTCAATGGTTGAAGCAAGCAGATTAGCAACTGCTTTCTTCTCTGTTATTAAAGAATCCGAAAACTTGAGATGGTTCACAGTGGGACAGGTGTTCTTCCCTTTGATTTTCTTAATGATGTTCCACACTTTTTTCTTAGAAGTTTTTGACGTCAGCCTGGAGCAGAAGCTTCTCCAGGACCGACGTTTACTGATTTTAAAAGTGTGTCTTGATTTAGCACGGAGTTTTTTGATGGGCTCGAGCGTTGGGACCCGAAGGTCGATGGTAATACCTACGCTGAGCCCGTTTTCGGACTTTGGAAATTTGTTGGCAATCTGAATCAAACCAGGGTGTTTTTGGCATTTGAAGTTTGTCGGAAGACACTGGAATACAGGCTTTAGCACATTTAATCATAGTATTAGTCAGAGATTCTGCTGGGTCCGGACTCTGAAGAAAATCAGTGTCCTGGAACTCCTTGGAAATAGTGGCGCAAATAGATCCCAGTTGCTTTCTTATAATTGAGATGTTGAGAGACAGAGGCGGTTTCAGTTAATATGGGCTGTAAAAGAACAGGGAAATGGTCACTTCCGTGCAGACGTCATGGACAGACCACTCATAGTCCAGGACCAGCGAGGGTCACAAACCGACAAATCTAAACACGAAAGTGAACCTGTGGAAGAGTGGAGGTAAGTTGCAGATCCGTCATTCAGACAACACAAATCTAAATCCGAAAGGACATCCTCAATTAGCAGACCTCTGGATGACGAACTGACACTACCCCAAAGAGAGATTGTGACCGTTAAAGTCACCCAACAGCAAAAAAGGTCGAGGAAGTTCTCTTATCAGACTGACAAGGTCCTGACAGACAAACCGGGACAGAAGGTGGAAGATAAAGGGAACAGATTGTCACAGTCTTGTGAGAGTGACTCTTGCAGCTACAGCCTGAAGGGAGGTAGACAAAGTGACAGGGCTATATAACAAAGTTTGTGTAGGAGAAGGGTAACACCGCCCGACAGTCCCAACGTGGATGGTTGTGCAGGTTTGAAAGAATATTAAAGCCAGAAAGAGTAAAGGTCTCTGGCTTTGAATTTGGGTATTCCTGAAGAGCCACGACGGAAGGTTTTATAGACTGACACAGAAGCTGCAGCTCCTCAAAGTTGGAATTTAGTCCACGATATTCCAATGGAATATTGTACTATCCATGGTGCAGAGGGTGAAAAGGAGAGAGATCAGGTCATCTCCTCATCTGCATCTGCGGCCAATGGAGTGAACTTATTATTTATTTCACGGGACTGTGTTGGTCTTTGGACCATGCTGGCAGACTTGCCCGCAGGTGACAAAGGCCTGGAGTTTGGAGATGGTGGAGGTCTGGATTTGGGAGATGGTGGAGGTTTTCTTCCTTATCTCCACCATCTCCACACTGGGTTGAACTCCCTTGCCCGCATGGGCACTGGACAGAGGAGTTCGAGGTGCTGGTTTTTTAATCTGCCCAGCAGCAGATGTTGTAGACTGCTGGGCAGTCTGAGGGTGGCGGATTTTTGGCCTCCACCAGGGGCACTCACTTTGGGATGAGAGGTGGTGGACCTGCTTCCACCAGAGCTGACAGTTTTTCCTTGCAATGTCTTCGAAAACGTAAAGTTATCAGTCTGACAGCAGACTGACCGAGTTTGGAACTGTTGGAACTTTCTTTACGGCCGAAGCATACGAAGAAGCTGTCGGCGACTGACTGCCCACAACCTGCTTGCGGGCTTCAAAAAGGAGATCTTCTTTTCTGTCTATAACCCTTTGTATTGCAGATTCCTGAATCCACAGAGGGCAATTCCGTGAAGAGGAGGGATGGTCGCCACCCCGCAGTTTGCACAATGTGCCGGATCTTTACACGGCCCATCATGGGTTGCCTTGCAGCAAATACCACACACCTCCTGCCCAAACAACGGTCCTCTGACATGGCCAAACTTCTGGCATCGGAAGCACCTCAACGGGACGGAACGTACAACAGAACCCGGACAATCAGGTAGCCGACTTTGATGACCGGAGCAGCACAGGTTGCAGAATGTCAGAAAAGGGTGTTGGTGTCCACTCTTTCTGCACCCTTCTTTACTGTCACCCTGCGTACCTCCGTCCACACCCTGGGATGCCCAGCTCGTTTTGATCTCTGCCTCAGAAACACCTGATAATTCCCTGCAGCGAATCACTCCTTTTGATGAATTTAATTGTTTGTGGGGAGTTACCCTGATCACCCGGTCCACAAGTTTCGTTGCCTTCAGCAGCTGTTCAGATTGCTTTTGTGACTTACATTGAATAAGAAAGGAACCATTCCCAACCTCTTGATGGACCGAGGGTCACCTGCTATACTTGAAAGCCCTTTTGGATAGCAAAAGGGCTCAAAGCTGAAAGGGGTCGTTCTTGCTCCGTTCCTTCCATAACGAGCCAGGAAGCCCAAAAACCTGTCTTCTGTCGTACCTCCATATCCAATCGCTGTCAGAATCGAAATCCCCTGAAATAGGGGATGCTGCCTTCCTCTTTTTTGGGGGATGTGTTTAGAAAAAGCCATATTGAGTGAATTTGTGTTTCATCCCTCCCTTACCCACCCACCTTGGAGTCCAACTAAGGGCCAGGGCCAAGAAACCAATGTCTTGACCCCTTCCAGGCTTCGGAGAGACATACGACAAGCAGAAGCAACCAACCCTATCCCCCTGACATGCTCAACTCCCGGGAACAGAGAGCTGAGCACTGCAGGGGTTTACTTTGGCCAGCTGGGAACTGCCCGTCTTGACCCAACCCCAAGAAGGGGAGCCGATTAGTACACCCGGGCCAAAGTGTACTCCCTGTCTAGGAGAGGTCCCGAGCCAAAGTGATGTGTTGGAGAGCGCTGGCCCTCTCAATCACCAGTATCTCATTCCCCTCCGACACAGGTCGCACCGCACGGCAAACGCGGCGGATCTTAAGGAGACCACAGAGAGAAAAGGAGTGTGTAAAAGAAGACTTGAAGGGGAGACGAAGATAGAAAAGGCCAAATAAGGGAGGCAGAAAACAAGAAAAGGAGAAAGGCGGGTTTACTCTTAGTCAGGATCCTCACCCTTAGCCTATCTGACATGGGAAGCCCTACCAGGGGCATCAACTCCTTACCACGTTACGCTTAGGCCAAACAGCATCTGCACCTCTCAGGCCTAGAAGCAGTGTGAAAAAAACAGCCTATCTCCAAGTATTGATGCCCCCGCCAGCAAAGCCTAAGGGATCACTGGACCACGCAAACCCTCCGACCACGACAAGGTCGCAACCCCCCGGAGGGAAATGTTGAACGTGAGTGAGGGAAGGATGAAGATATAAATTGCTATTCGTTTGTTTAGCCTGTTAATGTAATCTCTTACCTGCTTCGTGTGAGGAGACCTTTAGCGAACATTCCTCATTTGGTTTGTTTACTGTGTTATGCTCAGGTCTGTGTTGAGCTGGTGTTACTAATGTATTCAGCAAACACCTCCCCTCGCCCACCATGCGAGTGGCTGTTAGGATTAAGCAGCAAATTTCAGACCGTACTGACTGCGGGGTTCTAGTACCCTTCTTTCCTTCCAGTTCCTTCCGTTTTCTCTCCTCCCGGGGGCTTCACCCAAAGCTTGCGCTGTTGGGGCCGCGCGGTGTGAGGAGCACGTGGACCTTGCTGGATGGTCCTAACCCCTGTCCGGGACCTTCAGCGACAACGCCTCGTCCCACGGGATGCGTTTCTCCGCTGTCCTCGAACTTCCTACAGCTCATGTGACCAGTGTGGTTAGCTCTGTGTCGTGCAATTTGGGGGTGTGTGGTGTCAAGGGTGTCAGCATTGAAAGACTCTGTTCAAGAACAGCCCCGGTTTGGGACACCTGATTTGACACGGTACTCTCAGAGGACTTTGGAGAGACAGGGGTGAGGGGGAACCACATGAAGCACAAAAGGAACGTGTGTTGGAAACGCTTATTTATGATTATGGTTATATTGTGTGCGGTTGAAATGCTTGTTTGTGACTATGTGTATGTTGTGTGTGTTGAAATGCTTAATTGTGATTGTGCATGTTGTTGTGTTGGAATGCTTATTTGTGACTATGTGTGTGTTGGTGTGAATAAATGGTGTATTGTATTGTAATCTTTCTTGTGTGGTCTCTTGCGAGGCGTGTGAGGTCAGTCCCTCCCTTCACTCCCATCTAGACCGAACCTGTCAGGGCAGACCTCCAGGGGTCGGTCGTGACATTTGTGGGGGCTCGTCCGGGATGTGAAGGGTTCTGGCCGTCTCTCTCGTTTCGTGGAGTGCCTGTCCAGTTCTGTCTGTTTTGTATATGTTTAGTCAGTTTGTCGTGTTTGTTTGTGGGTGGTTGGCTGGGTGACTCTAGCGTGTAGGGAGTCTTTTGGTGGCCTGAAAGAACATCTGGTGTGATTGGGGAGTCGAGTTGAGGCGAAGGGGAATCGACCGCGTCCAGACCTCTTTCCGCCGGGTGCCTCACGCAGATACGGCCGTAAGACTTTCCTTTCTGTGGCCACTCAGTCTGCCATTCCTGTTTTGTGGTTAACCAGTTTTCTTTACCAGGTGGTTGAGTACAGGTGGGTGTATCGGGCGTTAGTGTCACATTTTTTTTCTCCGGATTCCGTCTGTCATTTTTTTTTTTTTTTGTCGGTGAGCCCCACCGCACTGTTGCTCGTGTTGTGGAGTGCGGTGTTGCCAGAGTGGGAGCAGCCTGGACATTTTTTTTTTTTTTTTTGTGTCGGTGAGCCCCACCGCACTGTTGCTCGTGTTGTGGAGCGCGGTGTTGCCAGAGTGGGAGCAGCCTGGACATTGTACGTTGACATTTATTTTTTATTTGCTGTTCCTCACAGTCAGTCACCAAGAGACGTGACATATCCGAGCGGTATTTGTTTCTTTCAAGTGGAATTGTTTTTTCCCCTGTATTGGAGAACCGTAGGATATAGTTGTCATGGCAACGTCCGGTGCTGGTGGTATGGCGACGCGTGCGTCGAAGAAGAAAGGTCTTCAAAATGTAGTCCCTACTATTAGTACCAGTACTTCGACTACAGTGACTTCTACTTATTCCAGTGCTGTAGCCGATAGTCCAGTGAGTACTTTCACTACTTCTTCGCTAGGGGATCTTCCTGCTGAGACCCCGACTGGCACTTCCGCTCGGAAGCGTCAGAGTATAGCAAAGCAACTGTGGGCTTCTGTTGAGTCGCAGAAACCGAAACCCTCTCCTCTCCATGCTTCCCCTCGTAAGGAGTATGCCCCGGGAGACTTTCCTCATGGGAAAGTCGAGACGAAAGGGACGGGCCAAACGGGTCATCCTCCCGTGTCGGGAGTGGTGAATCCTGCTCAGGATATCGCCTCTGTCCTGATGTTTTTGGAGCGACAGCGACGAGAGGATGCTGCCAGGCAGGAAGCCCTGCGTAGGGAGAGGCAACGCTGCGTAGGGAAGAGGCTGTCAGACAGGAAGCCCTCCGTCGGGAAGAGGTAGCTCTGCGTAGGGAGGAGGAAACTCGGCGTAGGGAAGAGGCTGTCAGACAGGAGGCCCTCCGTCGGGAGGAGTTAGATCAGCGTAGGGAAGAGGCTTCCCGACAGGAAGCTCTGCGTAGAGAGGAGGCTTCCAGACAGGAAGCTCTGCGTAGAGAGGAGGCTGCCAGACAGGAAGCTCTGCGTAGGGAAGAGATGGAACAACTTCTTTCGCGGACTCCCGCATCTGTAAATCAGGGGGTTAATCAACAGGCAAGTGATAGAGTTAGAGGCCCAAAATTAAAGCTTCCAGAGTTCAGACCTAGTGAGGACATTGATATGTACTTGGAGCATTTTGACAAGGTAGCAAGTTCGTACCAATTGTCCGAGGAACAAAAGGCCATGCACCTTTTTTCTGGATTATCAGGTGCTGCAAGGGAGTGTGTGCTCACTCTAATGAAGGCGCGTCTTATGCAGACATGCAGTTGGCTCTGCGTAAACGTTTCCATCTTACCCCAGAGACGTACAGGAGGAAGTTCAGGTCCATGAAAAAGAATAACGACGAGACCTTCGTGCAGTTTGGAGATAGGCTGCGCAAAACGCTAGGGTACTGGCGTCAGTTGGCTAAGCTGGAGCTTGAGGATCTGATTCTCATCGAACAGCTTACCAACACCGTGTCCCCAGAGTTGAGGATCCGTATAGGCGAGACAGCACCACAGGATTTCGCGGCTGCGATTCATACCGCTGAGGTGTTTGCTGAAGCCCGTAGAGCTTATGGCAGACCTGCCTACCTCATGTTTGCTCATCAGTACTAACCACAGAGATTTTCAGTAATTTTGCATTTTCCTTCAGTAATTCCACGGACGCGTAATACACGGCGTTTTTGAACAAATAATGTGTACAAAACTCCAACTACATTTTTAACATTTTAACAAAAAATATAAACAGTAAAAAAGGAACAAAAACAACAAAGCAGAATTAAAATACCTTGGGATGATGGCTGATGACGGACTCAGGACGAGAGTTTTCAGGTCAATTCAAAGGTGATATACTTGACAGTTTTTGTAACTTACACAGCAGTCACCACAGATGACACCACTGATGAATAACCTAATGTACAACCCCCCCCCCCACAAAAAAAAAAAATAATAAATAAAAATAAATGTGTGTGTGTGTGTGTGTGTGTGTGTGTGTGTGTGTGTTGCACTAAGCCTTGTATTGTGCCTGCTGCTTGGAGTAGGCACTCTTGAGATGGTCCAGTTCCTCTGGTTCAAGATCTGTGTTTTTCTGCAGGCCGGGATTTGAGAACAAGGAGTGCCTCAATGGTGTCCTGGTGCAGGGTAGACCTTTGGTCAGTGAGGTTCTTCTGGAAACATCCTTTTCATTTTCGCCACTATCTTGTCAGCACAGCTCAGGGACAAGTTGTTTTCGCAGATCAGTTCACACAACAGTCTTTCTGCGTTGGTGATCTTCCGTGTGTGGGTCTGACGGCTGCTCTCGCTGGATTTCGTAAACAACGATGTGATCTTCTGACTGGAGGCACTCGCAGCTGTCTCTTTGTGCATTTTCCCCGAGATATGGCGCTTGCAGTCATTTGCTCCCCCATGTCCGATGGAGAAGTCTGAATTGCACACCGAGCAGTATACAAATCCAGGTCCATGTTTTTTGGATTGCAAAAGACAAGGCCAAGTCCGCGTGTATTTACTTTGGAACACTTGCTTCTTCGCCTTCTTCCGTTGTGGCACAGTGGTTTTCGAACCCTCGTCGTTGGTTTCATGCAAACGTTTAGAAGATTTCTCTGCCATTTTCACAATCGCCGGCAAAAAATCGGTTGAAACTTTGTCTTACAATGGCTGAACAAAAGGCTTCGAATGGCGCGCACAGATGTGATGGCGCGTCGTGTTGGCCCACAGCACCACATTGACCAATCGCAAGTTCCGAACCATCTGTGGTTTCGGCTTGAGTCAAGGGAAGTTACTCTGTGGTCTCGGAAAGGTCTAGCAGTCGACAATTTTTCGAGTCTGGAATTTGCGTAGTTTTTCAATTTTCTTTTCCGTAATTTCGCACGGAAAATCGTACCTCCGTAATGGGGGGTTAATTTCCGTAAGATTACGGACGATTACGGAAGGGTAGGCAGGTCTGTTATGGGCATCGCCCAGATACGGACAGGAAGACCCTCACAGGATTTAGTGGCAATAAGGCGCCGCCGACTGCTTGCGGGTCGAACAAGGCAGGCAGTTCATCGGGGACCTCAGTACCCCGACTGTGTTTTCTTTGTGGTCGTCCCGGCCACATTAGGAAAGATTGCCCTAAAGCTGCCGGTAGTCATGGGGCTAGTCCTTTCCAGCGTCCTCGTGCCTCGGCTAACGTGGGGTCCATCCCAGCTTCTGGTGGTACAGAGTGTTCGGTGTTTCTTTCTGTTGTTGGTTCATCCTTGGTCGACACCATCAGGGATTCGGGAGCATCAACGCTCTTTGTGGATAAGGATTTGGTTTCCCCTGAGGCTCAGCGGGGCGCCAGTTACGATGTGTGCGGGTTGGAGGCTGGTTTTACCTCCACCCGTCCTTCTGTACTCATTCCTATCTCCACCCCCTACTTCTGTGGCGAAGTATGGGCCATCGCGGTGGAGCGACCTCTGTATTCCCTTCTCATAGGGAATACCATCACCTTTGCAGACGGACGCAGTCAGTCTGTGTCTACGGATCTGCCCGTACAGGCATGTGTGAGAGTTACCACGCGCGCCAAAGCCAAGAAGCAGGAGCAGGAATTGCGTTCCGTTCTTCAGCCGATCTCTGACGAGGTTCTTGCAAGGGCTGATCCTGCTACCATGGTTCGTCTTCCGGCCAGGGACTTGGATGTCCAACGCCTACGACAACTGGTGGATCGTCCCGCTCAGTCGGCCCGACACGCCAAGGTGAGCTTTAAGCTCCACAAGGGAATCCTCTTTAGGGTCTTCACTCAGGCAGATAGGGTGGCCAAGCAGCTAGTCGTTCCCCAAAGCTTGAGAGAATCTGTTCTCCGGCAGGCCCATCAGACCTGACTACATCAGCAAACCATTTCCAGTAGCAGAGACTTCTGTTTCCAGTAGCAAGACCCTCTAACCAGTAGCCACTACCTCGGCCAGGTTTCAAACTACCGCGGGCTCGTTTCAAACTACTGCTATCTAATCATAAATGAAAAACTATGTTTCTTTGCTTTAATAATAGTAAATACTACCTTCATTTCCTTGAGAGAGAGAGAGAGAGAGAGAGAGAGAGAGAGAGAGAGAGAGATAAACTACCTTACAACATATGACAAAACTCAATTTGAGCTCATTACTTAATTTATTGGTATTGGATTAATGAATTCTCATCCAGCACAAACCTAAAACATATAGGATTAGGACCAAGAAGAAAATACCATGTTACAATGAATAGAAACATCATTCTTACTTAGAGAGAAAGAGACAAAAAAGAGAGATGCAGGAGTCAGAGTAAGAGACAGAGACAAATAAGAGTTAGGTATGATAATAGAGACCATTATTTGATAAAAGATATTTGGACTTGCTAGATAAGCCAAACATTCACTGCATAGGCTATGTGTAGATGAAAATATGTGAAGAAAAAAGTTTGTGTGTAGATCAAGATATATGAAGAAAAAAGTGTAACAAAAGTTAACTGAACTTTGCACAAATTACAGTAGGCATAGTGTGGATCGCCATTATGACTTTTCACTATGCATGGCCATTCTTCTTCTTCTTCCAGATGGGGATGTTTAACCTGCCCCGTGGCCACAGTCTTCACGTAAACTATTCTGGCACACAGGTTGCATGCATTGTGTATTTTCGTGTAGCCGGTACTCACCCGTCTTTGGACATGAGCATCGGGATCTTTAGAGTCCGTGTATGATCTTAGTGCATGTGACACAGACTAGACCTCGGTTTATAGTCCCATCCGAACGACTATATGGGGAATGGAGTCAGAACCAATGTTAACTCCGAGGGAAAAATCCCCCTATACCGAAATTCGAACCCGCAACCCCAGGATCACGAGTCCGACGCTCTACCAACTGAGCTATCCGGCCCCCGTGTAACTTTGCCTAAACGTCTGCTCTGCCGCACGAACTCTTTTACGTTTACATTTGCTCGGCCCGCTTTCACTTCCCTCGAGACACCGTCTTTCACCAGGTCGTGGAGGTGTTGAAATCTTCTCACAATCGCTTTCGCTCGCCGGTGCCGCCATTATCGATTCGAAGAGACTGAATGACTTGCACGCATGCGCGATAGGAACAGGAAAACCGAGTCCGCTCAACACTCGCGTCTAACGGAACTGCTCTACTCACTAAGCGCAAAATCTACTAAAACGCCATGATCGACTTCAACTTTGAAAAAACCGTAGCAAAATTATCGCTCGTCGTAGCTCCGTAGCAGACCCCTCAAATACGTAGTTGCTATGGCTGAATCGTAGCAGTAGTCAGGTCTGGCCCATGATTCAGCTATGGCAGGTCATATGGGCTCAAAGCGGACTCTCGAGCGGGTAAGACAGGACTTTTTCTGGCCGGGGATGAATTCTCAGGTTAGGCAGTACTGCCGCAGTTGCGATGTCTGCCAACGGACAACGCCCAAGGGTCGCTTGACGCGTGTTCCCCTTGGATCAGTGCCACTGGTTGGGGAGCCATTCAGCAAGGTTGGTGTCGACCTGGTGGGACCCATTAATCCACCATCCGATCGCGGTCACCGCTACATTTTGGTAGTGGTAGACTACGCGACTCGATACCCAGAGGCTGTCCCGCTTAGGACTATCGATGCCCCTACTGTTGCTGAAGCTCTCTGGCAGATTTGGACGCGCACGGGCGTACCCAAGAAGAAGTACGGCCGGAAGTTTGTACTGGAGAGCGATCATCATCCTCTCCAGTGCCTGGACCGGATCCGGCCAGTCAGTCGTCGACTCATGGGTTAGGCAGTGGAACTGCAGAGTCATTTTCACCATATCAAGGGTTCCAGCAATACGGATGCTGACTATCTCAGCCGAGCTCCGTAGTCAGCACACCATTGGGGAAATCAGTCAGAGGGACAGCCAGGGTTATGTCCCCTTTTTGGTCTGTGTACCAGGTGTAGTGACAGTTGACGGTAGTGAATCATCACCTGTCTCGGATTGCTACTTTCATTGTCTGAAGGTTTGCTTAGTTGTTTGATATATGTAGTATTATGTATCTCCCTGTAAAATTCTATCGTGGAATGTTTGTGTTGGATTTATCGTACTCTGTCGATCACAGAGGGTTGGGTTCGGTCCCATTGTTGTGAATTTGCACATGCGTCAAGGTTCAAAGGAGCACTGTATCTCAGAGAAACAGATGCTTTTAGAAGGGGGGTTTGTCACGAGGCCCATGACGATTGGCCCATCTAGGGTGGTAAAATTATTCATTTATTTATTGTTGTTGTTGTGGTCGTGTATTAGTCCCTAATGTGGCTTGTGGTGTGTTTGCACCTTAATGTCGTTCAGCTCAGGTTAGGTTTACTTTCCCTCTCTCTCTCTCTAATTTCACTGTCCGTGCAATTCATCCTGCAGGTTCACGGGTGGCTGGTACCTTTCTCTTGAACTGGCTGTCTCTATCGGCCTCTCACCTGTCTTTTTACCTGCCGCACGTGCAGCATTCCTCTTAGCTTGAGGTATTCTCACTCTGTGACATAGGGTGGCATGTTGGCCGCCATCGGTTAGGCAGGTTTTCTCTTCACTCGAGCGGAAGATGTCCCTGGGAGCGCCCGCTCCGGTTTTGGTTCTCTACCACATCGCCGAAGGTACGGTTGGTACCTTCATCCCTGCAGTCGGCCTGTAGGGGAGGGACGTCACGTCATCTTTTCCGCATCTGCTCTGCTGGTCCTCTCGACTGGACAGAGGGCAGAGAGTCGCTTGACCCGCCACTTTTGGGTCACCCACGGGTAGCTGGTAAGCATCAGTTTCGTGGGTTTTTTTTTTTGTTGTTGTTGTTGTTAGCCGGCTAATTCTTCTCTTTTGCACAGTTTCCTTTTGGTTTCAAAATTATAAAAGAAATATTGTTGAGACCACTTTTCTCTGGTTAATTCAACTTTTAACCTCGCCATTCAAAATTATATCCAAAATTCTTTCTCTTTTCAATGCATCTGTGATGCGGTAGTGGTGGGGATGGGGGAGAACCTGGTGATTTAGGGTTGGAACTTGCTTGGTCTCGCTCGTCCTCCCCTGTCACAATCGCCGGTCTCTTATTCTTCGGCCACCATCTGTTTGTGTTTGCAAGAGGAACGAGTGTTTTGTGTTTGCGAGCATGCGTACGCGTGATTAGTCGTTTGGATGCGTGGTTGGAGAATTGCTATTTTTGAAATGTTACTATAAAATGTGGGGATAATCGTGCCATTGAATTATGATTATTTGCAATTGTGGTGGCAGTTATAAAGCAATGGTTGCTGTATTAGTTTAGTTCCTAAGAAAGGAAAATGTTGAACGTGAGTGAGGGAAGGATGAAGATATAAATTGCTATTCGTTTGTTTTAGCCTGTTAATGTAATCTCTTACCTGCTTCGTGTGAGGAGACCTTTAGCGAACATTCCTCATTTGGTTTGTTTACTGTGTTATGCTCAGGTCTGTGTTGAGCTGGTGTTACTAATGTATTCAGCAAACACCTCCCCTCGCCCACCATGCGAGTGGCTGTTAGGATTAAGCAGCAAATTTCAGACCGTACTGACTGCGGGGTTCTAGTACCCTTCTTTCCTTCCAGTTCCTTCCGTTTTCTCTCCTCCCGGGGGCTTCACCCAAAGCTTGCGCTGTTGGGGCCGCGCGGTGTGAGGAGCACGTGGACCTTGCTGGATGGTCCTAACCCCTGTCCGGGACCTTCAGCGACAACGCCTCGTCCCACGGGATGCGTTCTCCGCTGTCCTCGAACTTCCTACAGCTCATGTGACCAGTGTGGTTAGCTCTGTGTCGTGCAATTTGGGGGTGTGTGTGTCAAGGGTGTCAGCATTGAAAGACTCTGTTCAAGAACAGCCCCGGTTTGGGACACCTGATTTGACACGGTACTCTCAGAGGACTTTGGAGAGACAGGGGTGAGGGGGAACCACATGAAGCACAAAAAGGAACGTGTGTTGGAAACGCTTATTTATGATTATGGTTATATTGTGTGCGGTGAAATGCTTGTTTGTGACTATGTGTATGTTGTGTGTGTTGAAATGCTTAATTGTGATTGTGCATGTTGTGTGTGTTGGAATGCTTATTTGTGACTATGTGTGTGTTGGTGTGAATAAATGGTGTATTGTATTGTAATCTTTCTTGTGTGGTCTCTTGCGAGGCGTGTGAGGTCAGTCACTCCTTCACTCCCATCTAGACCGAACCTGTCAGGGCAGACCTCCAGGGGTCGGTTGTGACAATGGCATACATCAACCTCAAAGAGGAGAGACAACTCGAACAAAACACGGTACTCAAGAGATGGGGATTATGACCTGTGTGAATGGCATACATCATTGATCAACCTCAAGAGGAAAAACAACTCCAACAGTACCCAAGTTTTCCATGGAAGCAACAGGTGGAACGCCCGGACCATCGCTGGGCAAATCACTCTCTGTCAGGTCGATCACAGGGGGAGAGCAGTCTGTTGCCTCTTCTTCTGACCTGGGAAAATAAGAATAACGTACATGAACACATGTTTGACATCCTTAAAAAGAAAAAAAAAAGTAGAGACTTGCAATTTCACGTTTAAAGTTCCCCCCTCACCACATTTTTCATCCAAAATCTGTCAGCTGCTTACACCTTCAGAGTGGATGATTTCCACTTTTAGAAGGGATGATCTACAATCTAAAAATCTTATGCTATGATGATAATCGAAGTTGGAGTTTCCAGTATTTGTAACATTTGCTGACTCTGTTGTTCAAAACAGAACTCCAATAATCGTCAAAAATTTCACATCTTATATTGAACTGAGCTTTTCTCCCTTATACACAGCTCTTGTCTTCTCTATATCTGATTTCTGTATGTGAGGACTTTCACTCTTCCTGTTTGTCGACAGTTACAACAAATTTACTTGTGATAAATCTGCATCACTTTCGATCTTTCAGAAAACATTGTCATTAAGTTCCACAAAACACATGGCACTTTCTACAAATATCTACCAGCAATTCTTAAGCCTGGTGCTATTTTGATGAAAATAATGTTAAAATGTTTGCACTAAACTTTGCCTCTGCCCATTTCAATTTAAGTTTTTAAAAAAATTGGCAAACAAAAAGA
The DNA here is from genome assembly GCA_018398815.1 of Conus ventricosus. Taxonomy (NCBI): domain Eukaryota; kingdom Metazoa; phylum Mollusca; class Gastropoda; order Neogastropoda; family Conidae; genus Conus; species Conus ventricosus. The sequence goes on from CM031627.1 coordinate 7,072,443, forward strand.
CAGAATATTACACCAATGCCTACTGTCTAAACAGCAGCTTCTTCAGCTAAATCTACAATCTCTGCTTTCTCAAGCTCCTTCCACCACACAGAAAAACATCGTACAACCATGTAAGCAAGACTGGAAGAGTTCATTTGACACAGCACCAAACCCATGATCCTGATGATTCTGGGGGTCGCAGGTTCGAATCTCCTCCAGGCCTTTTTGGTACAGGGAGAGTTTCCTTATAGTTACAGTTACAATGGTTCCCAAAAGAGTCTTTCCAATAAGTTTTCAGACCAAGGTTCCATGTGTACAAAGGTGCACATTATCTTATGCACACAAAGTATGGAGCCCATTGTGTAAATGTGAGCATGGATAGCAAACGCCTAAAGCTAGGTCCCTAACTATGTACCGGCACAATACACATACTCTAAATAAAGATATAATAATAATAATATTTAGTAATGAACAAGCATGAACATTTTTTAAACACATCAATTCTTCCTTTCTTTGTCATCGAATAATAAAGAATACCTAGTACAGCTAGAAAAATGAATTTAAGAAGGAAAAAAAAACAGAATTTCACTTGAGTGGTGGGCCCTGTGGAACCATTCCAGCAGACTGCAGAGGGGGCGGTGATTCTGAATCCTCGGTGACGGGAGTGCTGTCTCCTTTTTTGGACTTGAGAGACAGACGGGACCGTTTGCGAGGCGGGTCTTCATCGGCCACTACCATGGTAACAGTCGATCTCTTTGAGCTGGATGACACACGATTTAAGTGGGTCCAGCTCACCTGGCACAAAAAATGCTGTGGTCAGCCTAGTCTGCAACAGACCATAAACACTCATGGTCAGGTAAAGAAAAAAGTAAATACTCACTCAGCTTTTGTTTCATCCATGGATCAAAAGTAAAACTCACTTGCAAACACACACATACAAATTAAACACTCTTTTTATGAACTCTGCTGTGCCTAATTCAAGTCTCTTTCTGAAATCTTGACATCAGAGGTAAATTTCCAACTTGCAGCTTGCAGTGTTACTGATTTCTAAAAAGTACTATCTAGATAATAGTGTACACAGAGACTGAAACTGTTGTTACTGTTGTAAAAGAGTGTATGAACAGCACCGGTAGCGTGCTGACTCTCTGGAACCAGCGGAAACAAGCCTTGAAACAAAATCTGAATTAGTGAATAGCACTTGTAACTTGCTCACTCTCTGGACACAAAGCAAATGCAGTTGTTGCAAACTTATCTGTGGAATTTCTTTACAACTTGTTCTGTTGAACTGTAACAAAGTTAGGTGTGAACAGCAGCTTTGAAAAAAAAGTGTGCACACAAATTCTGAACCCAGGTCTTATTGCCATTATCTTAGATAAGATAATGTTGCTTATAGCCCAGCCGACCGCAAGGGGCCACATCAGGGCTGTCACCACGTTAAAATCAACTCACAAGTCATTAAAAAAAAAATTTAAAAAAAAAAAAAAAACCCAACTTTCACACATCTCGTTAAATGACCTCGTCTACAAACGCACCAAAAACTTTGTTAAAAAATCTTTCTGCCGTAAAATCTTAAATCAGATGAAAAATGTTAAGCTCTCTCAAAAACTCAAGGATCACGTCAGGCGGGACATCCCTGAACAGGATCTTCATGGACTCCGCTGTAAAATGTTTGTGTCTCACATCGTGCAAGTCCCAACACTCTAAAAGAACATGTTTCACTGTGAGTGGCGCATGACATGGAATGCACCACGGTGCCATTATCTTCAAAACTCAATTGTATTACAAGTTTCAAAATACATCATGTGTGTGAATCCCTTCCAGAACTTTTTACTCTGTCAGTCTATGACAAAACAAAGTTCCATTAGCTACCAGGGCTTCTGCTGGGGTGAAAATCTTTCCGGTCCCAGGGACCCCTTCATCAGATTTTTAAGGGGTCCCAGGCTAACATAATTAAGGGGTCCCTACACACACAATAAAAACACAAAATAACGTTAAAAATTGCATCCCTGCACGCGCATTGCAATTGTCACAGACACATCGTCACAATAAAAACAACAAAATAAACATAAAAAAAATTGTATCCGTTCTCAATCTTGCTCCTCTGCTACGTTTTTTTTCGCTTTTGCGACGATGATTTAACGAAAGACTGGTAGGTTTTACACCCATCTTTAAGGGTGGTACAGGACTGCTCTAAAGGCAGGTGGAGGCGGTGCTTCTCTGGGTCCTCCCCAGCACCTTCGGGTGTTTCTTTTTCTTTTTTCTTCTGAAAGACTGGTAGTTTTACATCCATCTACTGACCACACTTTGTAATGAAGTGTAATTATTTAAATGTAATATGGAGAAGAAAAAAAAACAGTACTGTGACTTGACCCAAGAGCCAATCAGTCTCTAGACATGTACAGATACATGTTTAAAGCTGAAGCCTTCCTTACATCTTGTAAACAACTCTAGATCTTCCTTTTACGACCAGCCCTGATGGTGGCCCTTTGCGGTCAGCTGGGCTATAAGCAACATTATCTTATCTACCAGCCGCCGTGGCGAAGTGGTTAGCGTCGCGGACTCCCGGCTGGGAGGTCGTGGGTTCGAATCCCATCAGAGTCATGTGGGTTTTTTCTTGCCCGACCGGCTCCTACCCAGAGTTGAGTTTGCTGCGGACTCAGTTGGGAAGACTGAACCACACAGTCAAGTTTCATCCACTTAATGGATGCGTTTCTGAGAGTGTTGCTCAAATTTCATGACCAACACTGCAGGTGCCTGTATCTCTCGGCCTGGTTGACGCCAGGATATATTATGTAGTCTCAGACCGAAATGGAAATCCGTAGCATCATCTTAATCATCCTCATTCCCATTGATCAGCATTAAAAAATATGTCTCAAATTCTGTGGCCCTTCATGCCCTGCTCTCGTGGTGACGTCAGTTTTCGATGTCCTCTCCGCGTCTGTGGCCTTGGTTTGCTTCCGTCGGGGTCACCGGTATCGGCGAGTCCATGGGGGCTGTCGTTGGATGGACGTGGTGGCACCTCCGGAGGGAGAGCTCACTCACGCCGGCTCCGCGACTAAGCAATTATTGTCGTCAGTAGGGGGCTTAGTAGGTGGTGTCCTGCGTATGTTAGATCAGAACAGGCGCCACTGAACACCACCGAAGTGACTCGGCAGCAGTGCAGTGTCTCCTCCCGGTGGGTTGCCTCATGACGACTTGACATTGACTGCTCCCTGTGGATTGCTGGTGCCGGGGCTGCGGCGGGGCCAGCCGGGCTATGGCTGTGGACGGGGGGTGTCGGAATGAGCGGCGTGGGTGCACTGCCTCTGAGGTAGCGCAGAGGTTGGGACAGCAACAACAACAACAACAACAAAAAAAAAAAAATTATCTTATCTCCTTTTACGACACCCTTTCCATCTTCCCTATAGTGTGTGTGTGTGTGTGCGTGTGTGTGAGTGTGTGTGTGTGTGTGTGTGTGTGTGTGTGTGTGTGTGTGTGTGTGTGTGTGTGTATGTATGTATACAAATACAGTGGAGATTGGATGTCCATGGGGATGTGCAAAGAAGTTGCGAATGTGATGGGATAACACAAAGCACTCGACATGTAACAATAGTAGGACCGAGATCTGATGGCTACAGTGCATATATGTATGACTGCACAAGCATCCTTACGGGCACCCAGGCCACAAATATGATATAATGTCAATGTCATTGTGATTGTCATGAAACATCTCAGGGCTGTCTTCACATAATCCCCAATAGAAAAGATAACAGACCCATTACTGAACTGTTCCTTTAAGCTGTTTGTTGATTTTCTTTGTCCTACTATTGTTACAAAATAAGTAAAAGTGAAATTTAGAAAAAGAGGGGGTAAGTTACCGCCAAGGACACAAACAAAAGTACAGAACAAAACACAATTGCATTTCGACCTCTTGCAAAAAGAATAACATTTAGGACAGTGAAAACGAATAATGAGAAAACCAATGCCTTCATGCACAGAAGTGTGATAAAAAGTGAGACGATCTATTAGCCTATCCATAATCATTATGATGACAAAACTATTCTTTATTTCTTACAGTTTGAATACTTATTCTTCAGACGTCACTACTACAAGTACTGAGTAACTTAGTGCCCCGTGTTATCGAGTCGATAATCGACTTTTCATTGATCTTCTTTGCTTCGATTGGATTTAACTAACTTTCAAAACCTAAGACATGTAAACAAATAAACTTCAAACATTCTATAAGATCTGAGCGTGCTAATACCGGTATGCACCTAAACAAACCGACACAGTGATTGATGATAGTGACACTTGCTGTTGCACTCACAGTGACGACGATCGTCACGATTTCGAAAAGACCACGATTATCTAGGCCAAACATCCCGCCACCCGCATGTAGCCTACTCTTTCTTGAACCTTACTTGTTTGCGTTATCTCTTCTTGTGGCTCGTTCGAAAGTAGTAGATGCTAAGACTATGCCGTGTCACTAATGGACTTGGAAACGTTACTTGCACCCAGAAGTCTCGTAATTCATTGCGATAATTTAGCGCTTGTTGATTCTGGATGTGCCGGAACTCTAGCTAACTTCAGCATCAACGCGCATGTCCAATGAAACATAATTGTCCATAGTCTATTTATAGTTTCGATGTGCTCGCACGAACTATCTCCCCTTGACTGTAGAAGAGACTCGAGGACAGCTTGTGTGGTTTGAACTGAAACTAGAATCCACGAACTAAGAAAGGAAAGAAAGAAAGAAAGAAAGAAAGAAAGAAGAAGAAGAAGAAGAAGAAGAAGAAAAAGAAGAAGAAGAAGAAGATGAGAGAGAGAGAGAGAGAGATTGAGAGAGAAACAATTCTTTATTATCAGTAAAGTTAGCCATCTTTCGTGCTTGCCATTACTATTCTATTAATACTAAACGATAACGACATACGCATCAAAATACAGTTATAATACAAACAACAACAAACCAAACAGCCAAAAAACAACCACCAAGAAACAAGTACTGACATCAACAGTGAAATAAGTAAATGAAAGCAAACCAATCGTACAAGAACAACAACAATAGAATCAATAAACAAAATAGTATGCACAGATATAACGCAATCTGAATGACATTTGTCACTTGAAAGGGAAAAAGCAATAAACACAAAAGGTTGAAAAGCAACAACAAAAGAATTACATAGTACTTACGTCCTTTTATCCAATGTACAACAACAACGATAAACAATAATAAAATGCTATGTACTTTTATCCAATGTACAACAACAACGATAAACAATAATAAAATACTATGTACAGATGTAATGCAATCTTACATGGCATTTGCAAATTGACAGGGAAAAGTAATGAACACAAAAGATTTTAAAGCAACGACAACAAAAGAATTACATAGTACGCACGTAACATTACCCGCTTTAAAAGAATAAAATGAGGGGGATGGGGTGGGGGGAGGGGGGTAACACAGATAAGAGTTACCAGCTTACTCTCTCTCTCTCTCTCTCTCTCTCTCTCTCTCTATATATATATATATATATATAACAAACTAATAAATTCCAAGGATAAGTACCGAGCACCGTTCCAGCAACTTACAGAGCAGCTTAGTGTTGCAATGACTGCAAGAAATATTGAATTATAAACAAAGCTTGCTCTTATGTCTTAGATTGAAGAAATAGGGGGAGACAAGCATTCACATCTGCAGTGGTAGATGATTCTGCCTAACTAGGCTAACAGTATGCGCTTGAGTGGGTGAATGGGGAAAAAAATAAAATAAATGCTTCTCACAATGAACCTTCAGCAAGCTTATAGTCTCCAAGGGGGAGACACCCTCCAATAGGGAGGGAAACTCACTAGGCCTAACATAACTCCTGGTCATATACCGATATTTCGAAACTTGGTGGTTTCTCCTCAGTGGCCGCGGAAAGTGGTAATTTGACTCCTCTGCCTTTTCAGTTTTAAGAAGAACGCAATCCCAGAAAAAGCTGGTGTGCAATACCGTAGTATGTTTGTTGAGTTTTCAAAAAACCAACCAAAGGTGCCACCTAAGAAGCAAAAGAAAATCATGAAAGAGCAAAACAAGCTACATTTTCTTGTGAAAAGTAGAAAATATAAAAAGATATCCTCTTAAGACACAAGTGCTGAGGGCCAGTTCTTGGAATGAATCCGCAAGGGACTAAAATACAACAAACTAATAAATTCCAAGGATAAGTACCGAGCACCGTTCCAGCAACTTACAGAGCAGCTTAGTGTTGCAATGACTGCAAGAAATATTGAATTATAAACAAAGCTTGCTCTTATGTCTTAGATTGAAGAAATAGGGGGAGAAAAAGCATTCACATCTGCAGTGGAGTGTTTCTCCCTAACTAACAGTATCGCTTGAGTGGGGAAAAAAAAAAAAAAAATTTCTCACAATGAACCTTCCAAGCTTAAGTCTCCAAGGGGGAACCCCCCCAATAGGGGGAAATCACTAACAAAAAACCCCCGGTCATATACCGTATTTCGAAATTTGGGGGTTTCTCCCCCCGTGACCGCGAAAGTGGTAATTAGACCCTCTCCCTTTTTTTTTTAAAAAGAACGAAACCCCAAAAAAGGGCGGGTGTGCAATCCCGTAGTATGTTTGTTGATTTTAAAAAAAAAACCAAACCAAAGGGCCCCCTAAGAAGCAAATAAAACATGAAAGAGCAAAAAAAGCTACATTTCTTGTAAAAAGTGAAAATTAAAAAGATTCCTCTTAAGACACAAGTGCTGACCGTTTTAAAATAACCCGCAAGGGACAAAAACACAAACTAATAAATTCCAAGGAAAAAGTACCGACGTGTGTGTGTGTGTGTGTGTGTGTTGGTGTGTATACACACACACACCACACCACCCCACACACAACACACAGGTTTATACAGATATATGGCCCATTATTGACTTAGTATTCATTTTCATATTCAGTTGAAGTAGCTTACTTTTGTTTCCCCAAGCTATTTACAGCACTGCCGGATGTGAACCCTTTAAAGCTGTAAGCTAGGTTTTTGGGCCCTGCGATTGGTGTTGACTGAACGAAAACCAAAGTCTTATTTTTTAATGTCTCACGCCCCCCCAAACAAACAAGAAAATATTTGAATAAATAGAAAAAAGAAAAAGAAGAGAGAGGAGAGAGAAGAGAAGGGGAGAGAGAAGAAAACAAACGGTGTCAAACCCAAAACGCCCTCCCCCCGGTTTATAATTTCATCGCTCAGCGGCACCAAAGCGTTCCGTTTTACTGTGACGAGAGTGCAGCCCCCGAAAAGGACCCTCGTGGGCGGTTTTGTGTAAAAAACACAATTGAGTTCAATTGGGAAGGAGACAACACACGAATGAGTTTTAAATTTGGGAAGTAAACAACAAAACGAAATTTATTCAACTGGGAAGGGAGACAACAACACAGTTGAGTTCAATTTTCAAGGTGGAAACAACACGAGTTGATTCAAATGGCAAGGAAAACAACAACACGAAGAGTTCATTGGGAAGGTAAACAAAAACAGAATTGAGTTCAATTGCAAAGGGAAACAACAAAACCCAGTGAGTTTAATTGGCCAAGGGAGAAACAAAACCCATTTTAGTTCAATTGGCAAGGGAAAAAACAAAACGAGTTGAGTTTAATTGGCAAGGGAGACAACAACACGAATTGAGTTCAATTGGCAAGGGAGACAACAACACGAGTTGAGTTCAATTGGCAAGGTAGACAGCAACACAAATTGAGTTCAATTTGGGAAGGTAAACAACAAAACGAATTTAGTTCAATTGGGAAAAAGACAACACAGTTGAGTTTCAATTGGGAAGGTAAACAACAACACAAAATTTAGTTCAATTGGCAAGGTAGACAACAACCCCGAGTTGGTTCAAAATTGGGAAGGTAGACAATATCACGACTTGGGTTCAATTGGCAAGGTAGACAACAACACGAGTTGAGTTCAATTGCAAGGTAGACAACAACACAATTGAGTTCAATTGGCAAGGTAGACAACAACACGACTTGATTCAATTGGCAAGGGAAACAACAACACGACTTTAGTTCAATTGGCAAGGTAGAAAACAACACGACTTGAGTTCAATTGGCAAGGTTAACAACCCAAAACAATTGAGGTCAATTGGCAAGGTAAACAACAACACGAATTGAGTTCAATTGGCAAGGTAACAACAACACGAGTTGAGTTCAATTGGCAAGGTAAACAACACCCCGAATTGAGGTCAATTGGCAAGGTAAACAACAGCACGAGTTGAGTTCAATTGGCAAGGTAGACAACAACACGAATTGAGTTCAATTGGCAAGGTAAAAAACAACACGAACTGATTTTAATTGATAAGGTAGCAACAACCCCGAATTGATTCATTGGCAAGGTAAACAACAACACGAGTTGAGTTCAATTGATAAGGTAAACAACAACACGAGTTGAGTTCAATTGGCCCAAAGGGAAACATCAACACGATTGAGTTCAATGGCAAGGTAAACAACAACCCCGAATGAGTTCAATTGGCAAGGTAAACAACAACACGATTGAGTTCAATTGCAAGGTAAACAACAACACGAATTGAGTTTCAATTGGCAAGGTAGACAAAAACACGAGTTGATTCAATTGCAAGGTAGACAACAAAACGAGTTGAGTTCAATTGGCAAGGTAGACAACAAAACGAGTTGGTTCAATTGGCAAGGTAGACAAAAACACGAGTTGAGTTCAATTGGCAAGGTAAACAAAAACACAATTGAGTTCAATTGGCAAAAGGGAAACAACACACGAATTGATTCAATTGGCAAGGTAAACAACCCAAAACGAATTGAGTTCAATTGGCAAGGTAAACAACAACACGAATTAGTTCAATTTGGGAAGGTAAACAACAACACGAATTGAGTTCAATTGGCCAAGGGAAACAACAACACGAATTGAGTTCAATTGTCAAGGTAGACAACAAACCGAATTGAGTTTTAATTGGCAAGGTAGACAACAACACGAATTGAGTTCAATTGGCAAGGTAGACAAAAAACACGAATTGAGTTCAATTGCAAGGTAAACAACAACACGAACTGAGTTCAATTGACAAGGTAAACAACAACACGAACTGAGGTTCAATTGGCAAGGTAAACAACAACACGAATTGAGTTCAATTGGCAAGGTAGACAACAACACGAATTGAGTTCAATTGACAAGGTAAACAACAACACGAATTGAGTTTTAATTGGCAAGGGAAACAACAAAAACGAATGAGTTCAATGGGCAAGGTAGCCTCCCCGATCCAAAGGACAGCTATCATACCAATCAGCTGTTGTCTGTGGAGACTTAACCCGGAAGAAGCTACATCCAGAACAATCACCTGTTATTGTGGAACTTAACGGAAGAAGCCCACATCCAGAACAATCAGCCTGTTGATTGTGGAGACTTTACGAAAGAAGTTACATCCAGAACAACCGATATGTCTCTCGCAGCGCGGCAAAGAACCGAAACTGAAAGTACGCAAGTTGAAAGCCGGGTCAATTTTTATGAATCAGGTGGACACACTGACAAGTCACGGGGCCCACGATCGCCTCTGTCTGTGGGGTCCATCAGTGGAGATCTTTCGGATGGCGCTGCTGTCGTCATTGCCCGATGTTGATCAGTAAACGCATACTTCGCACCCATTCTCTGTGCAATGTAAGCAATAACTTTTTTTTTAAATCTGAAATAAATGTTAACGAACCGCATCTGCACCAGCATAGTGGAGGCAATGGAAGCCAAAATCAACAAGTTCACAAGAAAATGGCTTGGTGTCCCACCCTGTCTGACTGACATAGCGCTGTACTGTCGCCAAGCAAAGCTGAAACTACCACTGAAATCCATCCTGGAGGAATACAAAGCAGGGAAGATCAGACTTCAAAGCATGCTGGAGGACTCAGGAGACAAGGTGGTAGAAGCAATCAAGCCCCAGCTGAAGACAGGCAGAAAATGGAAAGTTCAAGAGGCGATGGATTCTGCAAAAGAATGTCTCAAGATCAGAGAAATAACAGGACACACACAGACCAACAGACAAGGACTGGGGGTGACCAAACCTCTGGGGGTGGCCAAAGGAAAAGCCAAAAGAGACATGATGATTCAGGAGATGAGAAAAGAAGAAGACCAAAGAAGACTCCAAAAAGCAGTCCAGCAGAGCCAGCAAGGGCGATGGACAACGTGGGAGAGTGCACTCCAAAGAAGTCTCACTTGGAATGACATTTGGCACATGGCCCCTCTCAGGATCAGCTTCATTCTCAGATCTGTATATGACCTTCTGCCCTCAAATGCAAACCTGGTAAAGTGGGGAAAAACAGACGATCCTGCATGCCCCCTCTGCCATGGAAAACAAACAGTGGAGCATGTTCTAAACTCATGTAAAGTAGCCCTGGCTCAAGGAAGGTACACATGGAGGCACAATCAAGTGCTCAAAGAGATTGTGCAAGTAGTCTGGGCTAGTACCAACACCACAAAAGGGAAAATCAGGACTCCAAAAGCACCCGCAACATTCTTCACGGCAGGAGGCAGCAAATCATGGCCAACAACAACAGTGCCACTCGGAACATGCAGGCAGAGTCTGCTGGACGGGGCAGATGACTGGGAGTGCACTGCAGACCTCCCAGAATGGAAGAATCGCCCAGAGATCATCAGCAAGAGTGGCATGAGACCAGACATAGTAGTCCACTCTCAGTCAACCAAGCAGATGATCATGATCGAGCTCACGGTGCCATATGAGAACAGAATGGAGGCAGCTCAAATCTACAAGACTGAAAAGTATGCTGATTTGGCAAACAGCCTGAGGAGAGAAGGCTATCAGGTCAAAGTCCTCACTGCAGAAGTTGGAGCTAGGGGGTTTGTAGGAACGTCTGCATACAGCCTCATGAAACAGCTCTCAGTTGCAGGGAGGGAAAAAACCAGAGCCCTGAAAGCAATGACAGAAGCGGCAGAGAGGTGTTCAAGCTGGATCTGGTCAAGGAGGAACAAAAGTGAACTTCATAAGGCTTAAATTTCCTACAAATATCAGGTGTCACTGTGGCTCAGTGGTTAGAGTGCGAGCCATTAAGTGGAAAATGAGCATGTCCAGAAGGTCATGGGTTCGAATCCCAGCCATGGCTTGTCCCAAGATGGGAAAAAAGGGGCAGCAGAGGGACATCCGGAGTCATGAACCGGGTGTGGCCCAACCCCCCTAGAGTGTCAGGAGATAAGGGCCGAAACACTTGCTTGAAGGGGGCTTCTCTTCTGAGGACTCTCTGCTGCCACGCTCTCCACGAGTTTCTTTCTACTAACGAACCGCAACAAAAAAAAAAAAAAAAAAAAAAAAACCTGGTCAAACGAATCACAAGACAAAACACGACGCGTTACCAGCTCTAAGGTCTTCTTCAGGCAAGACACAAAACCATGAGGACAACGAAAATGAACGAGCAATTGAAGTGATTGAAGATAAGTGATCGCTCGACTCTTCCCCGAAGATGGAGTGTGGCTGCCTTAATGGCGGGATAAAAAACGGTCATACACACAAAACTCCACTGCCTGGCTATACAGGGAGTGTCCGCAGGAGTATCAGCCTGCGTACGCAGAAAGAAAAAGAAAGTGATCGCTCGTTCATTTTCGTTGTCCTCATTGTTTTGTATCTTGCCTGAGGAAGACCTAACAGGTCGAAACGCGTCGTGTTTTGTCTTGTGATTCGTTTGTTCCTTTTTTTTTTCTTTTTTTTTGCGGTACGCTAAAATTTGTTTAAGATTTGTTTAAGGGTGCTCAAGGGGAGCAATATAACAACAGCATCACCTACAGCGAGATGCAAAGCATCATCCGGACTATCACAACGCCCAGGACACCCAAGGATGATTATATCATCTGTTGTCCAGAGAGCAACAAAGTGTCCTGGTGAGGCTCTGCACCAGGCACAACAGACTTAACAGTCACTGGTGCCGAAAGCTCGAGGTGGTGCCTTCTGTCCTGTCTGTCCTTGTGGGCAGGAAGAACAGTCAGCGGAGCATGTGCTCCAAAAATGCCCATTACATGAACTGACAAGGAGAGAGGTGTGGCCAACAGACACAGCTCTAATGACGAAGCTCTACGTCAGTGTACAAGAGCTAGAGAAAACGGCACTATTCATCTCCGTGTAGACCAAGGCGTTCGTAAAGAAGACAAAGAAGAAGTGCCATCATTTAGCGCACTGACTGTGGGACATGTAGTTATCAGCCGTACATACCGCCTGAAAAAAAGAAAAAAAAAACGACCTGGCAAACCACTCCCAGGAGTGCCTTCGACTGGCGTATACTTGCTGCTCTGATCAGATCCACGAGGAAACATGGGGCAACTATCGGGCCAACCTGTCACGGAGAACAGGGGATGAACTGATAGGGAGCGTGGTGACGACATCCACGCTTCAGCAGCTGAAGTTACAAGTCCACAGAAACTGCGTGGACCGCAGTGGTAGGATGCTCCAGGAGCCTAACTGACCTTCTACCCGCCCTCATCAGAGATGCATGAGAAACCGGAAGGGCGCGACCCATCGGATAGTACAGATCGACCTCAGCCAAGGTCAGGCAGGATGTAATTCCGGAGTGAGATCCGGTTACCCACCACAGATCCACATCCAAGGTTGATGGGATCGTCTTTGAGCTTCATATTTTTACCTTTCTAACACGTTTCCTTAAAAACGGTTCAGTAGTTCATCTCGATGACAGACAGCCAAATTGACAGAGAAGACATAGCTTCGTTGGTACGATTACTGTGGCCAAACCGTGGCCAAACCATGGCCAAACCAGTCACCAAACCGTGGCCAAACCATGGCCAAACCAGTCACCAAACCGTGGCCAAACCACGGCCAAACCAGTCACCAAACCGTGGCCAAACCGTAGCCAAACCATGGCCAAACCAGTCACCAAACCGTGGCCAAACCATGGCCAAACCATGGCCAAACCAGTCACCAAACCATGCATATCCCGAGAACAAAAGAACTCCTGCAGACAAAATCTTCTGAAAACAAGTTTCGTGGGCAGTCAGAAATACCTCATTCTAGACCTCTAATGGCGTTTTCTTCTTTCGTGCTGTAACTTTTGTAACAGTTTATATTTTACGTTAGTTGATGTTTCTGTGCCACATTTTGAAAATGTGCAAAAGCCTAAATTCACTGAAACTAAGTTCGTGTTCGTGTTCGTGCTCTCTCTCTCTCTCTCTCTCTCTCTCTCTCTCTCTCTCTCTCTCTCTCTCTCTCTCTCTCTCTCTCTCTCTCTCTCTCATGTGTGTGTGTGTGTGTGTGTGTGTGTGTGTGTGTGTGTGTGTGTGTGTGTGTTAAGCCTGTGCCTCACTAGGCAGATCTCTCGCTCAAACTCGGACTTGGATGCTTGCAATTTTTACGTATGATTTTTTAATAAGTATGACAACTCACGCCAACGAGTGATGATCAAAATTCTGGAGAGTGGAACATACACAAGTTTTCAGGCAAGATACTACTAGCACAGCACCAGTGAGAGCTGAGATGAAGGTCATGTGGTCAACAGCCCTACTCTCTGGACACGATGTTTGTTTTGTTGTTGTTCTTCTTCACCAAGATCAAGAATTCGTCCTCCCTTTCAGATCAGAAGTCAACATGATTCTACTTGTAGTTTCGTACGCTTAACTGAAGATATTGGTCTAACCGAGTGAGAACATCTGAAATTGCATGGAACAAAGAGCATGGAGCAAATCGCCGAAGTGTGGAATGAGTTCCGTCTCCGAGTCACGTGACTATTTGATTGACATACAGCTTTTCTTCAAAGTCGACAGGTATGAGCAGAAAATGAAGAGATGAAGGAAAGGGCGAGCGCAGCAAAGACATCTTTTTTTTTCTTTTTCTTTTTTCTTGCAGTTGACTGAAATTCAGCCGGTCAGATAAGGGTTCAACACTATGACAGTGTGCATAGAGGACCCGGACTCAGCCCTGCGCCGCCCGTCCCGGCGAAAAAACCCTGCTCCGGTTAATCTCTTTTCCAGCTTACTGGCGACGACCACAGCCCGTGCATAGTGCAGCCGGCCCGACCCTTGTGATGAGAGCTGTGATTTTGCCGGTCGTGAGAGTGAGAGAGAGAGACAGACAGCCAGCCAGCCAGAGAGGCAAACAGAAAGACAGACAGGCAGGCAGACAGACAGACAGAGACAGAGCAGAAAAAGAAGAAGACAGAGAGTGAGAGACAGACAGACAGACAGAGAGGCAAACAAAAAGACAGTCTGTCTGTCTGGCTGTCTGCCTGCCTGTCTGTCTTTCTGTCTGCCTCTCTGGCTGGCTGTCTGTCTGCCTGTCTGTCTGTCTGTCTCTGTCTCTCTCTCTCTCTCTCTCTCTGTCTCTCTGTCTCTCTCTCTCTCTCTCTCTCTCTCTCTCTCCTCTCTCTCTCCATCAAACACAGCTGCAACCAAAATTAGCAAATGTCCCTGCTGTCAAACTGCTTGTCATTTAGTGGGCCTGCTCTTCACTGCAGTGACCAAGCAAAAAGCATCAACCACCACTGAACAAACCACATCTGGAGTCTTCACTGCAGTGACCAAGCAATCAGCATCAACCATCATTGAATAAACCACATCTTGATGGAGTCTTCACTGCAGTAACCAAGCAAAAAGCATCAACCATCACTGAACAAACCACATCTGGAGTCTTCACTGCAGTGACCAAGCAATCAGCATCAACCATCATTGAATAAACCACATCTTGATGGAGTCTTCACTGCAGTGACCAAGCAAAAAGCATCAACCATCATTGAATAAACCACATCTGGAGTCTTCACTGCAGTGACCAAGCAATCAGCATCAACCATCATTGAATAAACCACATCTTGATGGAGTCTTCACTGCAGTGACCAAGCAAAAAGCATCAACCACATCTGTAGTGAACCACCGAAGAGGCAAACGAGTTCCGCGTCCGAATCACGTGACCTGTCGGTCTGCATAATAGGCTACTTTCTTCCTGCAACCTCGCCTGGTATGACCACAAAATGGCGCCGTGAACAGAGAGAGAGAGAGAGAGAGAGAGAGAGAGCCGCAGGAACAACATCATGCTCTTGCACTTGAGTAATGAGCGGAAAGGGCAGGGAATAAGGATGAGTGACAGACCGGGGGCTGCGGGGGTCAGGGTTTAAACCTAGTGCTGGCTCCGATGCTTAGAGTGGTGTCGTGGTTGTATCTTGCAAAAATATAGTAGTTTAGTGTCTGTTAGAGAGAGAGAGAGAGAGAGAGAGAGAGAGAGAGAGAGAGAGAACGAACGAAGTTTAATGCTAATAAGCTATTAAGCCATTTAGCAAATCGGCGCGGGTCACGTGGTTTGACACGAAGCGACAGGGCGCCATTTATTTCAGCTGCGGCAACAACAACAAAATCTGTATTTTCCTGTGACAATGCCAGTTACTGGACTTCCAGCGACTGCGGAGACAGCCCTGAACGCCCTGCTGACTGACAATACCGTGTCCAGCTGGAACATTTCAGGTGAAGGCGGCAACACGGTGGTCGTTTACCGACTGAAGCCAGTCAGCGCAGTGTCAACAACAACAATGGCGGATCCTGTGTTGAACCGGGCAACGCAAGTTCAGTATTATGGGAAGAAACCCCCACAGCCAGGCGCGTCGAGATCAAGAGAGAGCCAAACAACAGAACAGTCGACGTGAACAGGTTGGTGCTGGTCTCAGAAACACCAGTAATGAAAATGAACGGCTTAACATCGAGAAAGAGAGAGAGAGAGAGAGAGAGAGAGAGAGAGAGAGAGAGGGAGGGAGGAGGAGGAGGAGAGTACGAAGAAAAAGAGGCAAGGGTGAGCTGTGGACTGCTAGACGTTGGGCTGCCATATGACGACCTGGGTGTAGCTGTGTGGGGGAGATCAGAACGAGCGGCGTAGAAGTAACGGTCATTGAGATGGAACGGACGTGGAAGGGAGGGGAAGGGGTGGGCGAATGTTGAGTTCTCTCGTTTCTCAGCGCAGCGCTATT
>CM031627.1:7105840-7110840 GCA_018398815.1 Conus ventricosus
CGAAAACTGTTTCTGGTAGTGAACTGATAAGAACTCACGTGGAAATAACTGTTCTATGGGATGGATAGCTGTTCTCGCTTTGCCGTGATCATAAGCTGGTTTCACGTAAAAGTGCTTTTTCGAGATAATCAGCTTTCTTCAGTGTAAAATTGTGTTCCATGATAATCAAATGTACTCTGAGATAATGACTCTTTCCCCTTGAATATTGCCGTTCTCGATGAAAATAACTGTTTTCCCATGATCATTGCGTGTGAAAATAACTTCTTTTCCCCACGACATGCATCGACTCTTGAAAATAGAACGTATTTACTCATCTATGTTTTCTTCGCGTAAAAACAGTCATGGTTACAATTCTCTCTCTCGCAAACAGGTCTTTTGAGACGAGTGTGGTTCCATAGACGGCGCCTCCAAGGGGGAATCGGTGACCACTTTCTCTGCTAGGCTACCAGCAATACAATCCCCAGTAGGCCTACTGACTCGCTGCCAGAATAGCTCAGAAAGTCGGACTCCATCTGCAGAACAACTCGACTGTGACGACGACATTGACCTGCAGGCAAAGGCAGTGCCGAAAGGGTGAACCGTACAATCAAACCGAGAAGAACATGCATGTCTGTGCCTCACTGCTGAACTGGGGGAAGACAACTAAACGTCCCAAGGCGAAGGCAGACCAGCAGAGCGTAGAACTGGCTATGGAGTCCACAACGTGGGAAGCAGTTATGTACGTCCTTATTATTAAGCTGTTGGACAGAAGCTGGAGCGCGCGCGTGCCCGCCCGCAAGCACGCGCGCACACACGATCTCTCTCTCTCTCTCTCTCTCTCTTTTCTCTCTCTCTCTCTGTTTCTCTCTCCCTCTCTCTCTCTCTCTCTCTCTCTCTCTCTCTCTCTCTCTCTCACACACACACACACACACACACACACACACACACACACTCACACACACGCACGCACGCACACACACACACACACATGCACGCTCGTACGCACACGCACGCACACACGCACGCACGCACGCACGCACGCACGCACGCACGCACGCACGCACACACACACACACACACACACACATGCACGCACGCACACACACACATACACACACACACAATCTCTCTCTCTCTCTCTCTCTCTCTCTCTCTCTCTCTCTCTCTCTCTCTCTCTCTCTCTCTCTCTCCTCACTGTACCACTGACACGAATACATCTCGACAGGCCAGCATGCGATCACTGACGATCATGCACATCGATCGATCTTTCCTGCCCTCCTCCCTCCAAACCTCTCCTCCCCCTCCCTTCCTGTCTCTACCCTCCCCTCGCCCCTTTTAAAAAGTGTGTGTGTGTGTGTGTGTGTGTGTGTGTGTGTGTGTGTGTAAAATTACCCTATCATTTTTTTTTTCATACGGTCTGCCAAAGCGAATAACTATGGCAACATTTTTTGGACGTCGTAGTTGTCAGGCTGATTTTGCTCGGTAACTTCTCCCTCCTCCCGCTCCTCCTCCCTCTCCTCCCCCTTCCTCCTACCCCCTCACACACACACAACACACACACACACACACCACACACACACACACACACACACACACACACACACACACGCCCATCTTCCCAATCTGGGCTCTCCGCCCCCTCCATCACATCTTTCCTAAATCAACAGAACGAGTGTTACCTCTCTGTAACGATTCATGAATATTCACAGAGAATCAACAAGCGGATCCGTATCGTGATGTTGTTTCCATGGTAACAACATGGATGGAGAAAAGAAGTATCAGCAAGCATCTAGGCTTAGTGTCCGCATGGCTCGCTTACTATGTGTTCGAGATCGGGCAGTTTTGGACGAGGGATGTAGCTTTCAGTTGCTTTTAAAGCAACAGACGAATGGAAAAAATCGACGGTTCGTTCTGGCTCTGCGAACTACTTTAGCGGGGGACAGAGAGAGAGAGAAAGAGAGAGGAGAGAGGGAAGTTTGTGTGGTTTGGCGATGTGCGTGGGCGGTATTTCTCGCTTCTCTGGTGTGCGTGGGTGGGAGTACTCTTTCGTGCAGAGGAAGAAAAAATTGACTCCCCTTTTCGCAGACGATATTTTTGTTTGTGGTTTTTCAAAACCAGGCCCAACCCTTTGTTTTAATGGTAAGTGGTGTTTTGGTTGAGTGCATGTGTGTGGTTTACTCAGGGTACATTTGGCTGTTGTTGGTCGTAGTTGGCGGAGAAACCAGGTCGTACGCATGGAGAAAAGTTTTGGGCAGGCTAGGCTATGCTATGGCTATCGACTGTGAAGTTTGGTTCGCAGTTTCCGTGTTCGCCGTCTGAGTCGAGTGTGAGACGTTTAAAAGAAGGCTTCACTTCATGACCATTTGAACTGGACAAACAGCACACCACATTGATTACTCAGGGGAATTTCGGTGGTCACGATTCTTGACGTGTCAGTGCTTGTTGAAGAACCGCAGAATATTCGCCTTTCATGAGCCGTAAATCTACAGCCAGCATTTCGTGTTTTTAATTATTTCTGGTGCGGTCGTGCATTAAATGACATCCACCCACAACTTTTTTTTAAAATCCGTGGTGGAAAACTCGCATCTATTTTTTTTTTCATCCAAAAGAAAACATGGCAGTGCTATGCAGATACAGACATTTCTGATGGTGATAAAACAAAGAAATTTTCCCATACTCACTGCAATGTATTGCATAACTCAAACAGTGCAGCAGGATATGTTGTATATATGTTGTACATCTCACGCACCCACGCACACAACACACACACACACACACACACACACACACACACACACACACACACACACACACACACACACAGAGCTTTCAGTAATGTATTTTAGTCTGCTACAAACAAGCGTATGTGCTTGCTTCTAGTGATTTAGTGTTTAACATGTAGATGCAAGCGCACAAATTTTACACGTGCATAACACACCTCTGCTTATACACTTATATACAAATTTTACACGTGCATACACACACCTCTGCTTATACACTTATATTTTATTCATGTATGTGCATATTACTCTCTCTCTCTCTCTCTCTTCTCTCTCTCTCTCTCTCTCTCTCTCTCTCTCACACACACCACACACACACACACACACACACACACACACACACACACACCCCACACACACACACTGCTCTCTCTCGCACTGACAGACAGACAGGCACACACACGCACACAAACACAACACAACACAACACATCACAACACAACACAACACAACACACACATATTATTTAGACAAATCAGATGCTAAAACAGAGAGATTACTAACATTTCTCATCCTGCCACCCCCCTCCCTACCCCCCTCCCCTCCCACTCAATTCTGAATGTTATTTTTTATCCTCATATTTGTCCATAACACTGTGGAATTTCTTGCAAAGTATTGGAATGCTCTGAATTTAAAAAAAAAAAAAAGTTGAAATGCTCAAAACTTGTGAATGTAGATCTATATCCGTCATTTTGAAATCAAGCTGGAACTTTAACACTCCTGTTATGGAATGCAAGGGATGGGATAGCAAAATAAGTTATCAGCTTTATTATTCGACATTCAGAATTCTGTTGCAGTATGATCCACATGCCTTTTTAACCGGGTATTGATCATTGATCTTCGTAACAGATGGACTTCAGTTTGAATGTATGATTTGAGTTCTATTATTTTGGTTATTCACACAGCTTTGAATCAAC
Source organism: Conus ventricosus (assembly GCA_018398815.1). Classification (NCBI taxonomy): domain Eukaryota; kingdom Metazoa; phylum Mollusca; class Gastropoda; order Neogastropoda; family Conidae; genus Conus; species Conus ventricosus. The sequence continues at coordinate 7,109,517 of CM031627.1, forward strand.
CACTTTGTAGGCTAAAATTACAGAGAATGGACGTCAGTTTTAGATTCATATGTTCTGTCAGTGTCTACAAAACTATGGTCAAACAGAATGTGTAACGATTTGCCATTGTCTCCAGTTTTAAGCTGTTACGTGTTCAGTTGTTATTCACACAACATTGTGTCAACCAGAGAAAAGTGGATGATTTGTCTTCATAGAGAATGGACCACAAGTCGGGGAACAAAGTAGGGATTAAAGATGTGGTGCAGAGACACTAGTCTTCAAATCAGTTCATTTAGTGAATTTTTTATGTCTTAGGGAAACTTAACATTTTGGACTTTTTTTGTATGTAAAGTCATTTATTAGGAAGTGTTGTACCACCCTACTATTGCATGTACGTGTGCGTGTGTGATCAAGCACTTTTTTTCCACATTTGTTGTGTTGTTTCACATAGTTTCAAGTTTGTTCTTCATGTTTATATGCCAGGAGAAAAAAAGTTATCCAGCAGCTAAAATGTCATGTATCAAGGCAGCTTTGGATATCAGAAGCAGGACCAATTGCTGTGGAAAATGACCAACATATGTTCAGTCAAATCAGCACCATGTCTTCAGAATTTTTTGCCACAGCAGTCCATGATTACGATCAAGGTGCCTTTAGTTATCTGCTTTTAAGGAGTTACAAATGCCTCTGAAATTAATTCAAACTGGCATACATGTTTGTAGCTTACATCAGGTATCCACAGCATGAAGGAGACTGCTTTTCAGGGAAACAACGGTGATGGTTTGTTCATAACACTGATTCCGCAAAACAAACAAATAAGAAACACCCATCCACCTGTCCAGCCAAAGCCTAAAAGTGTTGCCATTGCAGTACAGGTTCAGAATCAGATTCTAACTGCTTTGGACAGGTAGAAGTCAAATTGACCAGTACTTCCCCATGGTCACATGTCAGGACAAAGCCACTTAAATAGTCACAGCTGTGTGCTCAGCAGCCACAAATGACAAGTCCAGTCCTTGTCTTTTGGTTTTGTCAGTGCAGTGGTGCTGTTTTGTGTCTCAAAGCCAACTCTGAATTGAATTACTTGAAAAGTGTTTTGTATCAGTTTTATGTAAGTTTAACACAGTTTCGTCGTTTTTGTTTTAAAGAGAAGTTATAAAAAAAAATTTCCCTAAGCATCCTGACCTTATACGTTGTCCGTATGTTTCCAAAATGAGTCCCTTGAGCTGGGATATGTATCCTAAGCTTTTGCATTTGTAGATAAAAACATTGGATGTAGAAAGTTTTATGTGCTGTTATGAAATTAGTGCTGTTATCACCCCCTTCAGTCACACTTGAATTTCCAAGTTTT
>CM031627.1:7115840-7120840 GCA_018398815.1 Conus ventricosus
CAATCACATCTGTTGAACTGTAAGTGGTTCACTTGATTTGCTGAATGGTCTCATCCATTCCGATCTGCTCTGTTTCTAAATAGTCCGTTTAGTGCTTTGCTGATTCATTGCGGGGTGGAATAGCTCAGTGGTAGAGCGTCGGATTCGTAATCATGGTGATCCTGGGGTGGCGGGTTCGAATCTCCGCCGGGCCGTTTCGGTACAGGGGGATTTTTGCCTCGGAGTTAACATTGGTTCCAACTCCATTTCCCATACAGACCTTCGAATGAGACTATATATAAACCGAGGTTCCGTGTGCGAACGCATGCATAACATCTTGCACATACGTAAAATCACATCACCAACTTCCGGAAGAGAAGGCCAGTTTGGCCGTTGGTATGGATGACACGTTACACATAGCATGCACCCTGCGTGAGAAATGGAAAGAATGAAGGAAGTAAGGAAAATGAGTGATCGATATTGAACGAAATTGACTGGATGACACGGGAAACGACTGAATGAAGCGCCAGCTGGCAGCTCTTCAGTCGGCACTACCCAGGTAGACAGCCCGTTGTGAAAACTAGTGTGGATTGTAAAGCGCTTGGAGCTTGGTCTCTAGTCGAGGATAGGCGAAATGTAAGTATTCATATTAATGATAATGATGATAATAATCATAATAAAAGCTTGGTAATGACACCCAGTCTCTCCAGTACTGTGCTAAATGGTTAAGTCGGTCCTACACTACTTAATTTACCAAAACTGCCGAGTCCAGTTGATCCTGTACTGACTTACCCGATGAAAAATACATGCGGTTGATCCACACGGGGTTGTTCCCGTCGCCAAGTAAACACCTCCAAACGGATCGTACACTTCCATGCTGAAGAGTGTCATGAATCGGGGCAGCCCTTTAACCGACTGCTCTTGCTGGATAGTCAGCCGCCTTTGGCTGGTTCCAGACAGACTGGGGCACTGCACTGTGCGCCCCGTCATCTGCGTGCAGGACCTGTGGGCTTCGCCTGCTCATTGACAACTTGTCGCACCTGCTTGTGTCCTGCTTGTCCAGTTGTCGTTCAGCTGCTGGCCAGTAGGAGGATTATCGCTGTGGGGCCATCCGACGGGCCGGCCGTAAGCTGATGTAGTAGTTCTTGGTGTGGCCTGTATTGTGGCAGAAGGCTGGGGCGATAGTGATCTTAAACGCTAAATGGTCGGCTCAGCTTCCGTCAGAGTTACGGAAGTACATGCGCAAAAGTTGTGTGTGTGTGTGTGTGTGTGTGTGTGTGTGTGTGCGTGTGCGTGCGTGCGTGCGTGCGTGCGCGCGTGCGTGCGTGTGTGCATGCGTGCGTGAGTGGTGTGGTCGTTCGTACGCAGACATGCACGTGTGTGTGTGTGTGTGTGTGTGTGTGTATGTGTGGTGTGTGTGTGTGTGTGTGTGTGTGTGTGTGTGTGTGTGTGTGTTGTGTGTACACGTTAGTTAGTTCTTTAGTTTAACGTCTGTTCACCCTCAAGTGATATTAGACCGTGTGTGTATATGTGTGCGTGCGTGCGTGCGTATGCCCGTGGGTGTATTGGTGCATACACACGCATGCATATGTATGTATGTATGTATGTATACATGTGCGCGGTGTCACCCACCCATCTTCTCCCTCGTGTCTTCTCTCCGGCTGGAAGACACCTGACACGGTCCTGCTAAGGTCTGTCACTTTCCAGACACTCGGAGCTGTAGGCTTCAACGGCCGGGTGTCAGGGTCTTGATGTCCACGTCACACAAAGCCGGGCGACTGGGGGCGAGCCACGCCTATGAAAACTTACACTTGTTGCCTGTTACCGGGGGCTGACACATGACCTGCTTCTGATAAGACAGCCAGCTAGGGGAGAAGAGAAGAGGCGAGAGAGAGAGAGAGAGAGAGAGAGAGAGAGAGAGAGAGAGAGAGAGAGAGAGAGAGAGAGAGAGAGGGGAGTGAACGGCAGATAGTAGCACGGTGTAGTTCTATGAGAGAGAGAGAGAGAGAGAGAGAGAGAGAGAGAGAGAGAGAGAGAGAGAGAGAGAGAGAGGGGAGGGAGGGAGGGGGAGTGAACGGCAGATGGTAGCACGGTGTAGTTCTATGAGAGAGAGAGAGAGAGAGGGGGGGGGGGGAGTGAACGGCAGATAGTAGCACGGTGTAGTTCTATGAGAGAGAGAGAGAGAGAGAGAGAGAGAGAGAGAGAGAGAGAGAGAGAGAGGGGGAGTGAACGGCAGATAGTAGCACGGTGTAGTTCCATGAGAGAGAGAGAGAGAGAGAGAGAGAGAGAGAGAGAGAGAGAGAGAGAGAGAGAGAGAGGGGAAGTGAACAGCAGATAGTGGCGCGGTGCAATTTCATGAGAGAGAGAGAGGAGAGAGAGAGAGAGAGAGAGAGAGAGAGAGAGAGAGAGAGAGAAGAGAGAGAAGAACGGCAGATAGTGGCACGGTGTAGTTCATGAGAGAGAGAGGAGAGAGAGAGAGAGGAAGTGAACGGCAGATAGTGGCACGGTGTAGTTCAATGAGAGAGAGAGAGAGAGAGGGGAGAGAGAGAGAGAGAGAGAGAGAGAGAGAGAGAGAGAGAGGAAGTGAACGGCAGATAGTGGCACGGTGTAGTTCAATGAGAGAGAGAGAGGGAGAGAGAGAGAGAGAGAGAGAGAGAGAGAGAGAGAGAGAGGAGAGAGAGAGAGAGAGAGAGAGAGAGGAAGTGAACGGCAGATAGTGGCACGGTGTAGTTCAATGGGGAGAGAGAGAGAGAGAGAGAGAGGAGAGAGAGAGGAGAGAGAGAGAGAGAGAGAGAGAGAGGAAGTGAACGGCAGATAGTGGCACGGTGTAGTTCAATGAGAGAGAGAGAGAGAGAGAGAGAGAGAGAGAGAGAGAGGAAGTGAACGGCAGAGAGTGGCACGGTGTAGTTCAATGAGAGGGAGAGAGAGAGAGAGGTGGGGGTATGTAATGACTTTCAAAGTATTTCTTGTTTATCTAAAGGGGGAGGGATGCGGGAGTGAGTGAGTGGAGGGGGGGGGGGGGGCTTTGTTTTCCAGGATAGAGGGTGGCTTTGTTGAAGAGAGAGAGAGAGAGAGAGAGAGAGAGAGAGAGAGGAGAAGAGAGTGAGAGACAGAGAGAGACAGAGAGAGAGAGAGAGAAAGAGAGAGAGCGATCACAGATTCACTCGAACGTGTTAATGGGTTTGTTGTCCGTGGTCCACATTCCCGTCCATCTTTGTAGTGAAATTCGTTTAAATAAACTGTTTTCGGAAGAAAAAAAAGTTGACCCATGTTTTTTTTTCTTTTTTTCCCCTCTAACGAATCCGGATTCCTAATAACAGTGATTAGGTTCGTCCATGGACAAATTCCCTTTTCCGACCCAATTTCATGAACGTCGGTTCAGTAGTATGTGCGTGCGTGCGTGCGTGTGTGCGCACATGCACATATAATACTAACTGAAGGCACCTCCGATCTCCACACGTCCAAAGTGCACCTCTGATATCCACACGTCCAAAGGGCACCTCTGATCTGCACACGTCCAAAGTGCACCTCTGATATCCACACGTCCAAAGGGCACCTCTGATCTGCACACGTCCAAAGTGCACCTCTGATCTCCACACGTCCAAAGGGCACCTCTGATCTCCACACGTCCAAAGTGCACCTCTGATCTCCACACGTCCAAAGTGCACCTCTGATCTGCACACGTCCAAAGGCACCTCTGATCTCCACACGTCCAAAGGGCATCTCTGATCTCCACACGTCCAAAGTACACCTCTGATCTCCACACGTCCAAGGGACACCTCTGATCTCCACACGTCCAAAGGACACCTCTGATCTGCACACGTCCAAAGGACACCTCTGATCTCCACACGTCCAAAGGACACCTCTGATCTCCACACGTCCAAAGGACACCTCTGATCTCCACACGTCCAAAGGACACCTCTGATCTCCACACGTCCAAAGGACACCTCTGATCTCCACACGTCCAAAGTGCACCTCTGATCTGCACACGTCCAAAGGGCACCTGTGATCTGGACACGTCCAAAGGGCATCTCTGATCTCCACACGTCCAAAGTGCACTTCTGATCTCCACACGTCCAAAGGGCACCTCTGATCTGCACACGTCCAAAGGGCACCTCTGATCTCCACACGTCCAAAGTGCACTTCTGATCTCCACACGTCCAAAGGGCACCTCTGATCTGCACACGTCCAAAGGGCACCTCTGATCTGCACACGTCCAAAGGGCACCTCTGATCTGCACACGTCCAAAGGGCACCTCTGATCTGCACACGTCCAAAGGGCACCTCTGATCTGCACACGTCCAAAGGGCACCTCTGATCTCCACACGTCCAAAGGGCACCTCTGATCTCCACACGTCCAAAGGGCACCTCTGATCTCCACACGTCCAAAGGGCACCTGTGATCTCCACACGTCCAAAGTGCACCTCTGATCTGCACACGTCCAAAGGGCACCTGTGATCTGCACACGTCCAAAGGGCACCTGTGATCTGCACACGTCCAAAGGGCACCAGTGATCTCCACACGTCCAAAGTGCACCTCTGATCTCCACACGTCCAAAGGGCACCTGTGATCTGCACACGTTCAAAGGGCATCTGTGATCTGCACACGTCCAAAGGGCACCTGTGATCTGCACACGTTCAAAGGGCACCTGTGATCTCCACACGTCCAAAGGGCACCTGTGATCTCCACACGTCCAAAGGGCACCTGTGATCTGCACACGTCCAAAGGGCACCTGTGATCTGCACACGTACAAAGTGCACTTCTAATCTGCACACGTACAAAGTGCACTTCTAATCTGCACACGTTCAAAGGGCACCTGTGATCTGCACACGTACAAAGTGCACTTCTGATCTGCACACGTAAAAAGTGCACTTCTAATCTGCACATGTGCAAAGGCACCTGTGATCTGCACACGTACAAAGTGGACTTCTGATCTGCACACGTACAAAGGGGACCTGTGATCTCCAAACGTATAAAGTGCACTTCTTAATCTGCACGCGTACAAAGGGTACCTGTGATCTG
>CM031627.1:7128340-7130840 GCA_018398815.1 Conus ventricosus
GCGCGCCGCGTGCGTGTGAGTGTTGTGCTATGAATGCGCCTCTGCGAGCGCGCGTTTGCGCGCCATGTTCACCTGTTTGCCTCCTGTGTGTGTGTGGTGCCGTGTGTGTGTGTGTGTGTGTGTGTGTGTGTGTGTGTCTCTCTCTCTCCTCCCCCTCCCTTCCTCCCCCCCCCCCCCCCCCCCCCCCCCCCCCCCCCCCCCCCCCCCCCCCCCTTCGCCTCCGTCTCTCTTTCCCTTTTTCTGACTGTCTCTTTGTCTGTCTGTCACTTTGTCTGTCTCTTTGTTTGTCGCTCTCTGTCCTTTCATTTAGGGACAGTTAATACACTTGCATCTGTCTCTGCCTGTCTGTCGTTTTTAGTCCGGTCATTCATCAGAGCCCACCCCCCCCCGTCGCCCACGCCCTCAGAACGTTGCTTCGTTCTGCTCCCCCCTCCCCTTCTCTCCTTTGCACACATGTGTTGTTGTGTTTTTATCTACCCATCTATCTATCTATCTGTCCCTCTGTCTGTCTTTCTATCTGGTTATCTGTTTATCTATCTGTATGTCTGTTAGTCTGCCTGTCTGTCTATATATATATATATCTGTCTATTTATTTAGATATCTGACTGTATATATCTATCAGTCTGTCTGCCTGTCTGTCTGTTTGTCTCTCTCTTTCTCTCTCTCTCTCTCTCTCTCTCTCTCTCTCTCTCTCTCTCTCTCTCTCTCTCTCTCTCTCTCTCTCATGAGAATACAATACCAAAGTTCCGTGTGTGTGAAGCCATGCATAGGATTTTGCACACACACCTAAAATACTACCTCCAAACTGTCGGAGGAAACCAGTTTGGCCGTTAGTTTTGGCCGTTTGTATGGACGACGACGCATTGTGTGCATGCTCCGTGAAAGATTGTAAGAACGAGTGACCGATATTGGACGGACAACACGGGAAGCGAATGCTGGGGGCCGGTAGGTGTCTTCAGTCCGGTCTGTCCAGGTAGGAAGCTGGTTGTGTGGATGATACTGTGGTCTGCAAAGCGCGTGGAGCATGGTCTCACACTGACGATAGGAGCCGGAATAGCTTAGTAGGAGCCGGAATAGCTCAGTTGGTATCGTAATCTTGGTGATTCTGGGGTTGCGGGTTCGAACCTCCGGTTCTCCGGGCGTTTCGGTACAGGGGGGTTTTTCCCTCGGAGTTAACATTGGTTCTGACTCCATTTCCCATACAATCCTTCGAATGAGACTATAAACCGAGGTTCCGTGTGTGATCGCACGCATAACATCTTGCACACACGTAAAATCATATCACCAACTTTCAGAAGAGTAGGCCAGTTTGGCCGTTGGTATGGATGACACGTTACACATAGCATGCACCCTGCGTGAGAAATGGAAAGAATGAAGGAAGTAAGGAAAATGAGTGATCGATATTGAACGATATTGACTGGATGACACGGGAAAACGACTGAATGAAGCGCCAGCTGGCAGCTCTTCAGGCGGCACTACCCAGGTAGGCAGCCCGTTGTGTAAACGAGTGTGGATTGTTAGTCCTGCCACAAAGAGACAATAGTTCTGTTTCTGTCTCGCTCGCAGGCCTTCCGTGATGGCCCAGCTATAAATAACATGACCTGGGCACTGCAGACTAATGGAGGGTTGAACCCGGGTCGCTGCAGAAACACCAGCGCCTCTATATATCCTCAAACTGACATTCCTCTCTCGTGTCATAATCAATTCCGAGGTCTTGCAATCAAGGGAGGGGGGGGGGGGGGGGGGGGAGATACTCCTCTTCGCATCATACTTGAATCCAAAGTTTAGTTTACCGATTCAGCATCAGTCAACACACAACCAAGGCTATAGCTGGCGTTTCTTCCCCTCCCCTCCCTCAATCCCACCCCCCACCTCCTGTCCCCTTCTTTTTTTCGTCAATTCTTTGCCCTGACCAGCCACCGAAGATGGACATTACATAGTTGCATTGTTTTTATTTTTTTCTCTTGAAAAAGGCCACGTGGCCGAAAATTAGATGAGTGGTATTGTGATTTTTCTATACTGTTTTCTTCCCTTTGGAGGACTATTGCTTTTGTGTCTGATAGTTGAATACATTTATAGTTATAACAATAGCAGTAGTAATGATAATGATTGTAACGACAGCATCGAGAACAAGTACAATACATTCATAGTTATAACAATAGCAGTAGTATGTAATGATTGTAATGACAGCATCGAGAACAAGTACAATACATTCATAGTTATAACAATAGCAGTAGTAATGATAATGATTGTAATGACAGCATCGAGAACAAGAACAATACATTCATAGTTATAACATTAGCAGTAGTAATGATAATGATTGTAATGACAGCATCGAGAACAAGTACAATACATTCATAGTTATAACAATAGCAGTAGTAATGATATGATTGTAATGACAGCATCGACAACAAGTACAATACATTCATAGTTATAACAATAGCAGTAGTAATGATAATGATTGTAACGACAGCATCGAGAACAAGTACAATACATTCAT
>CM031627.1:7138340-7150289 GCA_018398815.1 Conus ventricosus
TTTGTCTGTCAGAAAATTTGTCAGAACTGTCAGCCCAGTCAGTCCTTTGTCTGTTTCTGTCGTTGTGACGTGCCTCACTCAAGGATGTGACGTCCATCACATGTTTTGTGATATGAATCTTTTCCCATCCCCCTATGAAAGGGGTATTCATGGGGTTTGATAGGTAGGGGGGGTCCCCAAAATTGTGGAGTATGACCAGTAAAGAAAGAAGGGGTGGTATTGGGTGAAAGGGTGCCCCTGAGTGATATTTTAACAAGGGTTGGTAGGTGGGGCAGTGTTTTGACAGATATGCATCACTGGAGGAGGGAGAAAGAATCATTTAAAACCCCAGCAGAGGCCCTAGAGACTCAAAACCGCGGGCTTTGGTCCTCTTGTGACCAGCATTACCAGGTGAGCAAAAGATGTTGGGGAAAGTACAGGGGAAAATTTAAAGGAAAGAAAAAGAAAATTCTATGTTAATTAAGAAGTTATTCCAAACCTTTTTCTTTTTCCCCCCTTCCCCTTTTTAAAACCCTTCCCCTTCCCTTCCCTTTAACCGTGAGGGGGTTTTTGAAGTGCCATGGTGTGGGGAAAAACCCCCGGTAGGCACCCAGGAATTAAGGATCCGGGGGGGGTGGGGGAACTCGTCATCTTCCGGGGGCAGGGAAGACGGGGGAGGGTTGGAATCTTTCCCCCATGACAAAAAAGAGTGGGGGGGGCGGAATCTTCTCCAGGAGGGAGAAATGAGGGGGGGGAGATGAGTCTGAGAGAGACAGGGAACCCGAAAGGTGAGGGGTCGAAAATTCGGATGCAGGCATGCAAAAGAGTGAGGAATCATTTTTTTCCTGGTCTGGGTTTGGGGGCCAATTTTTTGTGTGGAGGCCCGTGCTTTTGAGTCTTGGTGGTTAGTTTGTTCAGTGGAAAGGTGCTAATTTTTAAAAAAAATTGTTTATAACGTTTTTTGTGTGTTTTAGTAAAGTTTTTCCCGAAGGAGGGGGGAAGAAAAAAACATTCGGTATGCCCTTTTTGGGGTTGATTAAAGATTGCGTGGGTTGGAGTAATGCTGTCATGAATGCGGTGTGCAAAAGTGACAGTGTGCATGGGAGACCCAGTTTAAACGACGTAGTCCCGTTGTTTTTTTTTCCCCCTAAAAAAAAAAGAAGAAGTTTCTATTTGTCCCTTTAGGGGAAGTTTGTTTTTTTGTGCCCTTGGGGCCCGGGAAAAAAATAGTTTTGTTTTTCCCTCAAGGGTTGGGGAAAGAAAAAAGAAAAAATTAGTTAATTATTTTTGTGTTTAATATTTGCATTTGTTGTTTTTTTCTTTTTTATATGTGTTTGGGGTGGTTGACTTTCTTTTGGTTGCTACCCCTTAAGGGTTTTTTTTTTTTTTGGCAGGAATTTTTTTTTGACCCTTCCCCCCCCCGGGCCCGTCCCCCCTCAACTCCTTTTTGTCGTCCCTGGCAGCAAGGGGGCAGGGCGTTGGGGAATGCTGCCCTTCCCTAATATTGTTTTTTTCCCCCTTCCCGGGGATGATACCCAACCTTTTCCCTGGTTGCAGGGGGGCAGGGCTTTGGGGGTCGATAGTTTTTCCTTCTCGTAAATACTTTTTCTTTCCCTTTCCTATCGTTTTTTTGTTTTTCCCCTTCCCCCTCGGGTGTGGGTCATTTCCCCCGTCAGCAAATATGAGGTGGTGGGTTGTTACCGCTCAGCCAAAAAAAAATTTTTATTTTTTGTTTTTATTTTTTCCTGTGTGTTGCGAGTTTTCTTTGCGTTTGGGTGAATGAACTTTATTGTTTGATTGTTTATTTTTTATATCTTTACTGTAGTGTTGCGTATATTGTGCGTGATTTGTTTTCCCGTCTCCAGTTTCCGGGGGGGCAGGACCGGGGACTGTTGGGGTTTTTTGTTTTTCTTGATTTCTTCTCATGTTCTGATCCGTTTTCCCTTCATTTTTTTTTACCCCCTTTTTAAAAACCCTCTTAAACCTTTCCCCCAATAGGTCCCCTTTTTTCTTTTACATTTTCATCTTTAGGTAGGATTCCCGTATTTTGGTTTTTCCCCTCTTTTTAATTGTTTGTGCTTCCTTTTGTTTTGTTTTTTTAAATTTCTTTTCTGTTTAAGGCGTACATCTGTTTGTAACTCTTTTAAAAATTAAGTAAGAAAGATTTGACAACAAGAAATTTGAGAATTTAAAAACTTTCTAAAGAATTTTTTTCAAAAACTCTATTGTGTTTTTTCCTTTTTGGGAAAACGATTAGCATTGAAGTTTTTTTTTTTTTTTAAATTAAAAATAAAAATTTTGAAAAACAAAATATTTTGGGGAAAAATCAATTCCCTTGTGTTTTTTCTCCTTGTTTTAGTAGCTTTTTTTGTTTAAAAACCGGAAAATTTGTTCTTTTTTTGTTTTTATAAAATTCGTTTTGTGAAAAAAAACCCATCATTTCGCCTTATTTTATTCATCTTTGAAATTTTTTTTGGGTTTTTATCTGTGACGGTTATTTGATGTTTTGATAAATATTTTCAACAAGGGGCGCTGGGTTTTGATGGGGAAAAACTAAACCAACTATGTGAAAAAAAGATAGTGGGAGACAGGTTTAAAGAGGAGAGAAGAAAAAAAAAAAGGAAAACTGAAAGTGAGAAATTTTTGGAAATAGGTAAAGAAAAAAAATACAGGGGAATTTGAAGAAAGAGACTACGAGGGAAGTGAAGAAAAAAAACTACGGGGAAGCAAAATCTAAGAAAAAAGACTACAGAGGGTTTAAAAATTGAAGAAAAAGATACGGGGAAGCTGAAAAAAAAATTTGGGCTCGAGGGATTTGAAGAAATAGATACAGAGGGAAGCTGAAGAAAAAGCAAAGGGGGAAGCTGAAGCTGAAGAACGTCATTTGTTGGGCGTTGCTAGGTGTTGTGAAAAAAAAGATTACGGGCTCGGGAACCTCCCCAGTCCCCAGGGGTTTTCCGCGAGCGCCTCAACCAAAAGCGGTTTTTTCCAAAAGTTCCGCCTTCGAGGAAAAAACGGATGACATCGTGTTTCTTTTTGTTTGAAAGTCGGGGAAACGCTTTTGGGGTTGGGCCCCCAAAGGGAAAAGTGGAATTGTTATTGCGTTTTTTGTTTGGGGTTTTGCGCTTTTAATGTCCCACACCTCGCGGCGAAAAAAAATTTTTATTGGGACAGTTTAAAAAGAAAACCCCTCAAAAAATTTAAATGTTTGCGCGTTTTCCAACGTTTTGTTCTGTGCGCCAAAAAAAGGGGGAAATCTTTTTCCTTCATTCTTCCGTATGAGTCTTTGTTTGGATCGATGACGTTTTATCTAAACGAAAAAAAACTTTTCAAAACTGCGGATTCCTTTTTAAGAACAACTTTCAGGCGGAGCAATTTTCGGGCCACTTTCCTTAAAGAAAGGAAATTTGAAAGCGTTGGGGAATTGTAGAGGCTGAAAAATTTTGTTCGTCACCCGATAAGGGCGGGGTAGGAAAGGAAAATTTTTCCATCTTTGAGTCCCATGCGTCAGTCTTCCCATGGGGACGGGAATTAAAAGGAAAAAGGGAAACGTGGGTCTTTCTGGGCCTAAGGTATAAAAAATCCTAGGAAGGACAGGGTTTTTCCCGCGGTTTCGAGTGCTTTCGTCGTCCCCGTATCACCCCCGGGAAAAAAAACCCTTTCCCTCAGAAAACTTTCCCGAGGTCGTGGACAAGACCCACGTAGCCCTTTTGGGCCCAGTTGGGGGGGACAGAACAAAATTCAAAAATCGTCAGCTGCCATAGCATCGATGTTTCTTTTGTGATGGCAAGTTCCCTTTGAGGAAAAAATTCCCTTTCAACCAAATGATTCAAACCCGCATTTGTCTCACTGATTGTGAAGAAGGGCCTTTTTTTTGGCCCAATCCCCGGTTGAGGATGGTGAAAAACGGAGCCATCAATGGATTGCAGGCTTTTTTTTTGCGGAACTGGGCACCCCCTTTGGGGTACGGAAATCTTTTTGTGCTTCAAAAACCCTTTTTTCAACATGTCCAAAAGTGTGGTGTTTTTGGGGGCAAGATTGAAACTTTCCGCTGGCGAAAATTTAGCTACACCCTATACTCCGTTTTCTTCCGCCTGTGTCATTTATAACCCGTTGCGACTTGATTTGGGGAATTTCCAGGTTGCTTTCGACTGGTGGTGCTGGAGGGTCGTTTGTTTCCCTTTTTTGTGGTCCAATCAGACATCGAAAAACAGGGGGAAAGATACAAAAGCGCTAAAAGTTCAAAACTGGAGAACTCCAGATTTCCCCAGTTATTTAAAGAAATGAGGGAAAAGACGAGACCTGACGACAATCTTTCTGCGCTAAACAGAGTCACTGACATACCAAAGGACAAACCTCGCTGATAGAAAAAAATTGTTTTTACAAGGTTTTGAGACGAAAAGAAAGGCCGTTCCTTTGTGTAGGGGATAAAATTTTTGTATATCACTATGAAAATAACAACTTGTGTTATGTGGGGGTCCTTTTGGTGTCGAAAAAAATTCTGCAGTTAAAATTTTAAGATCAAATGGCCAACATGAGAAGGTTTTATGGGAAAATTTTTGGGAAATTGTTGCCCTACAATGTTGCCATCACCAGTCGTTGAGTGGATTTCCCCGTGTCAGAAATGATGTCAACAGCAAATTTCAGTGAGAATTTGTACCCCTGGACTACAGGAAGATCAAAGGTTGTGAAAAAAGCCCTGTAGAGTGTTTAAAATTACCATGCAGATGATGTTGTCCCTTCCACTCTGTCGTAAGGTGAAACCTTGATATGGATTTTGTCGAATGTTTGTCTTCAATCGATGAAACAGCTCAAAGAAATTTGAAGATTTCGGATGGTTGAAGATACCCGGTCAGTGACGGTATTGAACCCCCTATATTCGTTAATCTGAAAAACCATGCGAACCAGCATACCCCTCCCTTTTTCAAAAAAAGAGGTTTTCGAGAGGGGAAACAAAGAAAGTGGGTTTAAAGGTTTTAAATTTAGTTCCCTACAGCTCCCGTTGTATTGGTGGACAAACCGATGGTTTGGGGCTTTCGATCGATTACAGAAAATTTAAAAAAGTCACTGTGTTCCTGCCCAGCCTTCCCCACATTTAAGACCTTGTCACTCTAGAAGGAAAAATTTTTTTGAAAGTGCCCGATAAAGGATCGGGGATTCCAATGGCTGAAGTGACAAGGAAAAGACGCTTTTTTAAAACCTTTTGGTCTTTTTCCCAAAGGGGAAAATGCCATTGGGTTTTCAAAATGCCCCCGTTCTTTTGTAGAATGATGCGACCTGAAAAATCCTGAAGGGGCAGTCGTTTTTTTTTACGATATTTTGTTTGGGTGCAAAGCAGGAGTGACCTCCTTTCTAAATTGCGAGCGTTTTTTCCAGACTCAGATCTTTTTGGGGTTTACTGCGAGACCATCCAAAATCGGCCGGTTTAAACTCCGAGTTTTTGGGTCAACTATTTTTGGGAAAAAAATGCCCGAGGGAAAGAAAGTGAAAGATTTTATCTTTCTTAAACCCACACAAAGAAAACAGAAGGGCACTCATCGGATTGTTGTTTATTAGAGTACCCCCCCTTTTGCGTCCCTGACGGCCCCCTTTTACTAACTACGAAAGGGACAAAGAAAAAGTATTATGTGGGTTTTGAGTGCCCAAAAGGCTTTGGAGTGTGTTTAAACACCCCCAATCATTCCCGTTTGTTGTTTCCCTCCCTTCAGAAGACTTTATTTTTAGAAAATGAGGGCCCGTTTAAAGGATAGCGGTATGTTGCAGGAAAAATGTGCTTTTTTACACCCTGCAATACGCCATAGAAGTTCTCAAAAAACACAGGAGAAATATCCACTATTGAGGGGTGCTTGGGGTTTTGTTTGGGCATGTGGAAAATTCGCCCCGGTTTTTGCGGAAAAAAGTTTTGGTTTAAAAATGACCCTAGGCACTGAGTTCTTGAAATCGTCAAGACTAAAACAGCAGTTACTAAAGGGCTTTGGCGTTGCGGAATTCTTTACCCTTGAACCTGCCCGGAACACAAAAAAGGGAGATTTAATTTTCACGTGTATGAATTTCATGGACAAATGTTTCTGTCTTAAGGGAAGGGCTATTCCCCGTTTTGTTTCTTTTGTTCGGTGTGATCACTTTTTACAGGGCATTTTTTGCTATGAGATTTAAATCAAGTGGTTTTATGATAATTTGCTTGTTGAAGGTATATGTTTTTCAACAAAAACACTTGATTTGATGTATTACATATCTTTCTTTGCTTTATTCTTTGTAAACAATGAAAAATTCCCCGTACTATTATGTCTAAATTGTTGTGAAAAGAATATATATTAGTGGATGAGCAAATAACCCTTTTAAAAATTTTTTACCTGTTTTTTTTGTGCAAAAGACAAAAAAATTGTTTTTCTTTGTCCGTAACAATGGGGAACATGTGCTTTTAAGGACTAAAACTTACATGTGGGAAAAAACTTGTTTAAACTTGTTTATTTTGTTTAAAGTCTTTGGAAACTTTCATTGGAAAATTCTCATTTTTTGAGGGTTTTAAAAATATGTGTGAGACAAAGCAAGGGAAAATAAGTGTTCCCCTTTTAAAGTTGAACCAATTTTTTACTTTGAATTGTTATTCCCATTGTTTATCCTGAAAATTTGAAATTTTTTGTGAATATGGGATAATTTGAAATTTTTTTTTTAAAAAAAAGAAAGTTTGAAATAGCATTTTTTTGGGGGTCATTGATTGTTTTACGTTTTTATTAAATTTTGGGAAACTGTGTGATGGGTTTCCATTTTTTGGGTTCATGGTAAATGGTTTAAATGAGTTGTCTATCCTTTAAAAAATTTTTTGGAGAAAATTTTTTCATCCCAGGATGGGGGGGGCATGTGACGTACCTCACCCCAAAAGGCTTGCGCCCCACTTAGTTTGGTTGAAACATTTCCCCGCCCCACTGAAAAGGAAAGGGTTTCTGTGGCTTGACTTGTAGGGGCGTCCCCAAATAATTTGGTATGACCAGTAAAGAAAGAAGGGGGTCATTGGGGAAAGTGACACTGAGTGAAGTTTAACAAGGGTTTTTTAAGGGCTGGTCATGTGTTTTGAACCTGGTATGCATCCTAGGAGGGGGAAAAAAGAATCAGTTTTAAACCCGCAGTGGCCCAAGACTCGAAACCCGTCAGGACTTGGCCTCTTGGCCTTCATTACCCCGGGGGCGATGTGTTGGGGGAAAAAAAAGGGGAAAACTTAAAAAGAGAAAAAAGAAAATTTTTATTGTTTTAATTAAGAAGGTTACTTACACGAACCTTATTCGTGTTTTCCCCCCTTCCCCTTTTCCCTTCGCCCTTCAAACCCTTCCCTTTATCCGTGGGTGGTTGAAAAAGGCCAGGTGTGGGGAACAACCCCCGGGAGGCACCCCAGGAAATTTAAAGGGTCCCGGGAGAGGTGGAACTCCATCTCTCCAGGGACAGGAGAAAAACGAGGGGGGAGGAGTTGGAATCATCTCTCCAGTGCAAGAAAAAGGCGGGGGGAGGAGTCGGAAATTACCCCGGAGGGGGAACGAGGGGGGAGAGAGTTGAGAGGCGGGAATCCCGAAAGGATGAAGGGGAGTCGTAATTTGGTGCAGGCATACCAAGGAGTGAGGAATCATTTATTTTGGTCTGGGTTTGGGGCCAATGTTTTGTGGGGGCCGTGACTTTTGAAGTTTGAGTGAAATTTTTTGCTTCCCGGGGGAAAGAGTGTCAGTAAAAAATTTGTTTATAATGTTTGATGTTTTTTGTAAAGGTTTTCCCGAAAGGAGGGGGAGAAGAAAAAACTTCGGTGGGCCTTTTTTTTGATTTGGAAAAATTGGTGGCTTTTTGGGTAAATGCTGTCATGAATGCGCGTGTGCAAAGTGACGTGTGACACTGTCAGCTAATTGTACAGAAATTCTCCCAGTCTTCGTCTCTTTTTTTCTGTCGCTAAGTTGTCGAAAAGTCAGCCCTTCTACGTCCCTTTTTTTTCTGTCCTAAATTGTACAGAAACTGTTGCCCTTTTACGTTTTGTATGTCTGTCAGCTAGTTGTACGAAACTGTATCCCTGTTTCGTTTTTGTATGTCTGTCAGCTGATTTTACAGAAACTTCATCCCGTCTATCTTTTGTATGTCTGTCCTAAGTTGTACGAAACTTCTCCAGTTAAGCTCTTTGAGTTGTCAGCTAGTTTACAGAAACTGTCAGCCCCGTCTACGTCTCTTTGTATGTCTGTCAGCTGAGTTGTACAGAAACTGTCATCCTGTCTACGTCTCTTTGTATGTCTGTCAGCTGAGTTGTACAGAAACTGTCATCCCTGTCTACGTCTCTTTGTATGTCTGTCAGCTGAGTTGTACAGAAACTGTCAGCCCTGTCTACGTCTCTTTGTATGTCTGTCAGCTAAGTTGTACAGAAACTGTCATCCCAGTCTTTATGAAACATGGTGGGAAAATGGTTTGCGGCTTGGTAACGAACTCGTTTCTCTTTGGTCCGGATGTTTTCTGTAGATCCGGATCAAAATCCGGATCCAGAATATGTTCAGCATTTTTTTTTTTTTTTTTTTTTTAAGCAACCTTTCCCCTGAACATGAACATATCAGGTTACTTTTACCGACTTGGTAAACTACCTATAAAGTAGTGTATTTTCATGCAACATCAAAACGTTCTAGGATACGAACGTCGAAATTTCTTGTTTCTACATCCTGTCACAAAAAGTACGAGGGAAGTAATTTTTCAGTCTGTGCCTACTATTGTACTTCGCCTAGTGAAAACAAACGCATATTATGTGGAAGATGTACGTACGCTCTCTCTCCTCTCTCTCTCTCTCTCTCTCTCTCTCTCTCTAATGCCATTCTAAGTTTTGAATCAGTTCTGTACGTTGTGCAAAATATAGGAAATTCAAGGATGAAGCGAAATTCATTCGGCTTGTTCCTTCTCCCACGATGAAGAGTTAGCAGTCTCAAAGCTTCGGCAACATTTTCACGAGGCCTCGCTGCGCTGTTGCAGCAGAAATGAGAAAGAAAGCATGAAGAAGGAATACGCTGTTATCCTCATTGTGAAGCAGGGAGGGGGGATGGGTCGGTGCGATGGGATGGGAGGGGGGGGTGGGAGGTGAGGAAGTATTAACTGAATCCAGAACAAATTATCTGAATCTGAAATAGTGGGGGGAGGAGGGAGGGGGGGGGGGGGGGGGGGGGCACATCGCATTCAGAACAGTTATCTTACTCCTGGAGCAAGAAAGATGGAAGTTGCTGCAAGGCAATGAATGTGATATCAGTCCCGACAGGACTGTGCCAGCTATTTTTGTTTTGTTTTTTTACGTCTTTCTCGACAGTGTCTGTTGATGGTTTGTTTTGATTTGTTTGTTTGTGTCTTTGTTTTCTGTTGAGATTTTTGTCTGTTTGTTTTTTGTTTAAGCTTGTAATTCTCTTGTCACGACGTATGGTCAGCTAGTTATTAATGTATCAGCTTAAACAGACTGTCGTCCTCCGTCTTTTGGGAACAGTGGTTGAAGAGTTTGTTCATGTCTCCGCAAGGCGTTGCCCACGAAACATGGACGCGATTTAAAGGGTTCTTACTCCATTCGAATGCACACTGTGATGCTCCGCCCCAAGTCTGCCTACACAGGAAAAAGGTTTAAGGCACTGGCCATTTATAGTCAGCGCATCTGTTGAGCCAGGAGACGACGGCATTGTTGCCCATAAAGTTAATCAGGCCACCGAGTCTGAGTAACAGCCTGTGCTGCTGAAAACGCGCTTTGTAATCAGCACCCCCAGAATCCTGCGGGCCAGAACAATGACCTAATCACCAAACCGGAATATTATTTTTCTCCATAGGTCGGTCTGTGTTATGCTTGCCGCCCTATCCGCCTGCCATTTGTATGGTAAGCGACTGGCGTCAAAAGGTTGACATTATTATTATACCTGCTTCATGACCAGATCGTTTCCACGTTTGTGATGGGGAGGTTGTAGGCGGTTTAGTTGATTTTTCTGCCGTAGTAGTTAAAGAAGTTGTTCGCTCTATTTACATGCCATAACTATAGTAATAAAATTTGTGCTGTTGTGACTTGTGCATCATGGCAGTGTGTTATGTAATTATTATCTCCATGCTAGTGTTTTTGTACTCGCAAACTCGCATAATAGTGTCTTTTGGGCTCGTTCAATGGGGCCTGATTATATTACACGCCGTCAGACTTTATAACTTAGATGTTAGAATGATATTTCAAGCGTTCAAAAACGGTTATCAATGTAACATGAAAATGACATTGTTATCGTGGACACTGAAGCGGGGACATGTTCATTTCGGGTTTTTTTTAACGCATTGATCTTCCAAAACACTCGATACGATTTCAGATCTCATTACAAGGTTGCTGCCCTTTTTTCCCTCAGCGTTTATGTCCCGGGAACAAATAAATCCCCCCAGTAATTGGTGAGGATACGAGCAGGCCTTTTTTTCCCCTTTTCTGCCCAAGGCTAGCAAGGGTTCCTTCTTGTACCGAAATGTTTCCGTTTGGTTTGTCGTAGATGAAGAACGCTAACGTTTAAGTGCCGAACGGAAACGAACAATTAGCGTTTGCCGGAAACCCTGATGAGCCAGATGTCGAAGAAATTGTGCCGATTAAACCCACAGAGAGGTAGGCCTATTGTATCACGTACAAGACTGCGGGAAGGAGTAAGAAGGAGCAGGAGGGCTTTAAGGGGGTTGGGGACAAAAAAGGAAAACCACTTGCCGTTTTCGTGATGCTGTTTGGGGAACATCAGACAAGGGTGAAAAAAGTTACGATGGAGTGCGTTTCGGTGTTACTCGCATTGCTTTTTTGGTATTTTTGTTTTGTTTTTTTGTGGTGTTATATTTTTCTTTTTCAAAATCTTGAAATGCTTTTTTTTTTTCTTGTTGTAAATTAGGAGCAATAAAGCGAAACAGTATTTAGAATCCCAGAGCTCATTTTCTGTAGCGTGTCATCTGAGAATGAAGGTCTTCGTGAATCTTGTTATTTAGCTAACTTCTGATAATGTTCAAAACCAGAGAGAACGTTTCTCTAGCGCGTCTGCAGAGCATGTATTTCTGCAGAAATGTCGTTATTTTGCTAACGTCTGTGTGTAAATATCGGAGAGAACGTTTCTCTGGCGCGTCTGCAGAGCATGTATTTCTGCAGAACTGTCATTATTTAGCTAAACGTCTGTGTGTAATATCGGAGAGAACGTTTCTCCGGCATGTCGTCCGAGTGTGAAGGTCTGTCGGTATTTTATTTCGGTGTGTGGGTGTGTGCGTGTGTGTGTTGTTTGTGTGTGTGTGTGTGTGTGTGGTGTGTGTGTGTGTGGTATGTGTGTGGTGTGTGTGTGTGTGTGTGTGTGTGTGTGTTAGGGCTTATTGCTGTAAGCGCTTAGGGCTTTTGTTTAAGATTAAGCGCACTAAATGTTCCTTATTATTATTATTATTATTATTATTATTATTAAGCTGCGTTCCATGTGAAGGTCTGCAAGAGTTTGGTAATTCAGCTTACGTCCAGTGTTTTCAAAAATCGGAGAGAACGGTTCTCTAGCGTGTCGTCATCACATGAAATTCTGCCAGAATACCGTTGTCTAGCAAACGTCGCAAACACTTGCTCCTCAGAACGAGTCTCTGGTTTCTCTCACTGTTGGTTGTCATCCCCCGCAAACAGAAAAAGGGCGGAGTAATTAGTGTGAATTCACAGCAGGAGGGGTGGCCTTGGCGATATATATATATATATATATATATATATATAATATATATATAAGAGAGAGAGAGAGAGAGAGAGAGAGAGAGAGAGAGAGAGAATGCTGAACAATTAAGTAGTGGGGGAAAACAAGTGCAGGTTAACAATTCTTCAGTCGTTATAGTAATGACTTGGGAAAGATTTGAACTTAAAAATTTTTTTTTTGAATATGAAGAAAATGGGGGGAATATATTATAAATATGAGAAGCCCTTCACTAGCTGCCTGAGGAACCTCGTAGTCCCTCTCGAAGGCAATT
>CM031627.1:7151289-7166289 GCA_018398815.1 Conus ventricosus
CTTTTAAAAAAATGCCCCCCCCCATTTTTAAAAAAAAGTTCGACCCCCCCCCCCCCGTTTTTTACGTTTGTGGGCAAAATATAGGAAATTCAAGGATGAGCGAAATTCTTCGGCTTGTTCCTTCCCACGATAAAGGGTTAGCAGTCCAAAGCTCGGCACTTTCACGGGGCTCGTGCGCTTTTGCAGCAGAAATGGAAAGAAGCATAGAAGAATCGCTGTTATCCTCATTGAAGCAGGAGGGGATGGTCGTCGATGGGAGGAGGGGGGGTGGAGGTGAGGAGTATTAATGATCCGAACAAATTTCTGAATCTGAATAGTGGGGGGAGGAGGGGGGGGGGGGGGGGGGGGGGTGCTTTCAGAACATTATCTTACTCCTGAGCAAAAAATGGAATTTGCTGAAGCAATGAATTGAATCAGCCCCGACAGGACTGTGCCAGCTATTTTGTTTTTTGTTTTTTTACGCTTTCTCGACCAGTCGTCTGTTGATGGTTTGTTTTGATTTGTTTGTTTGTGTCTTTGTTTCTGTTTGAGTTTTTTTGTCTGTTTGTTTTTTGTTAAGCTTGTAATTCTCTTGTACGACGTATGGTCAGTAGTTTTTAAATGTATCAGCTTAAAACAGACTGTCGTCCTCCGTCTTTTGGGAACAGTGGTTGAAGAGTTTGTTCATGTCTCCGCAGGCGTTGCCCACGAAACATGGACGCGTTTTTAAAGGGTTCTTACTCCATTCGAATGCACACTGTGATCTCCGCCCAAGTCTGCCTACACAGGAAAAAAGGTTTAAGGCATGGCCAGTATAGTCAGCGCATCTGTTGACCCAGGAGACGACGGCATTTTTTGCCCATAAGTTAATCAGCCACCGAGTTGAGTACAGCCTGTGCTGCTGAAAACAGCGCGTGGTAATCACGCACCCAGAATCTGCGGGCCAGAACAAAGACCTAATCACCAAACCGGAATATTTTTTATTTTCCCCATAGGTCGGTCTGTTTTTTATGCTTGCCGCCCTATCCGCCTGCCACTTGTATGGTAAGCGACGGGCGTCAAAAGGTTGACATTATTATTATACCTGCTTCATGACCAGAATCGTTTCCATCGTTTTGATGTGAGGTTGTAGGCGGTTTAGTTGATTTTTCTGCCGTATTGAGTAAAAAAGTTTTTCGCTCTAGTACATGCCATAACTATAGTAATGAAATGGGGCTGTTGTGACTTGTGCATACATGCAGTGTGTTATGTAATTATTATCTCCACTGCTAGTGTTTTTGTACTCGCAAAACTCGCATAATATGTCTTTTGACTCGTTCAATGGCTGATTATATTACACGCCGTCAGACTTTATAACTTAGATGTTAGAATGATATTTCAAGCGTTCAACACGGTTATCAAGTAACATGAAAATGACATTGTTATCGTGGGACAACTGAAGCGAGGGACATGTTCCCTTTCGGGTTTTTTAAACGCATTGATCTTCCATACACTCTCCGATACAGATACAGATCTCATTACAAGGTTGCTGCCGGTTTTCCATCAGCGTTTATGTCCCGGGAACAAAAAATCCCCCAGTAATTGGTGAGGATACGAGCAGGCCTTTTTTCCCCTTGTCTGCCCAAGGCTAGCAAGGGTTCCTTCTTGTACCGAAATGTTCCGTTTGGTTTGTCGTAGATGAAGAAAAGCTAACGTGAAGTGGGCCCAACGGAAACGAACAATAGCGTTTTCAGGAAACCCTGATGAGCCAGATGTTTGAAGAATTGTGCCGATTAAACCCACAGAGAGTTGGCCTATTGTATTCACGTACAAGACTGCGGGAAGGAGTAAGAAGGAGCAGGAGGGCTTTAAGGGGTAGGGGACAAAAAAGGAAAAGACACACTTTTCCGTTGCGTGATTGCGTTGGGAACATCAGACAAGGGTGAAAAAAGTTACGATGGGAGTGCGTTTCGGTTTTTACTCGCATTTGCTTTTTTGGTATTTTTGTTTTGTTTTTTTGTGGTGTTATATTTTTCTTTTTCAAAATCTTTAAAAAAGCTTTTTATTTTTCTTGTTGAAAATCTAGGGCAATAAAGCGAGAAAAAAGTATTTAGAATCCCAGAGCTCATTTCTGTAGCGTGTCATCTGAGAATGAAAAGGTCTTCGTGAATCTTGTTTTTTAGCTAACTCTGATAATGTTCAAAACCAGAGAGAACGTTTCTCTAGCGCGTCTGCAGAGCATGTATTTCTGCAGAAATGTCGTTATTTTGCTAACGTCTGTGTGTAAATATCGGAGAGAACGTTTCTCTGGCGCGTCTGCAGAGCATTTTATTTCTGCAGAACTGTCATTATTTAGCTAACGTCTGTGTGTAAATATCGGAGAGAACGTTTCTCCCGGGAGTCGTAGTGTGAAGGTCTGTCGGTATTTATTGGTGGGGGGGTGTGCGTGTGTGTGTGTGTTTGGTGTGTGTGGGTGGTGTGTGTGGTGTGTGTGGTGTGTGTTTGTGTGTGTGTGTGTGTGTGTGTGTGTGTGTGTGTGTTTTGGGCTTTATTGGGGTAGCGTTTAGGGCTTTTGTTTAAGATTAAGCGCACTAATGTTCCTTATTATTATTATTATTATTATTATTATTATTAAGCTGCGTTCCATTAAGGTTGCTAGAGTTTGGTTTAATTCAGCTTACGGTCCATGTTTTAAAAATCGGAGAGAACGGTTTTCTAGCGTGTCGTATCACATGAAAAATTTTCAGAATACCGTTGTCTAGCAAACGTCGCAAACACTTCTCCTCAGAACGAGTCTCTGGTTTCTCTCACTGTTGGTTGTCATCCCCCGCAAACAGAAAAAGGCGGAGTAATTAGTGTGAATTCACAGCAGGAGGGGGTGGCCTTGGCGATATATATATATATATATATATATATATATATATATATATATAGAGAGAGAGAGAGAGAGAGAGAGAGAGAGAGAGAGAGAGAGAATGCTGAACAATTAAGTAGTGGGGGAAAACAAGTGCAGGTTAACAATTCTTCAGTCGTTATAGTAATGACTTGGCAAAGATTTGAACTTAAAAATTTTTTTTTTTGAATATGAAGAAAATGGGGGGAATATATTATAAATATGAGAAGCCCTTCACTAGCTGCCTGAGGGAACCATCGTAGTCCCTCTCGAAGGCACATTTATTTGTATCGCCTGCTCTTATGTGTGTGTGTGTGTGTGTGTGTGTGGTGTGTGTGTGTGTGTGTACACATACCGTATGGTGGTGATTTCAAGATGATATGCAGTTACTAGTTTTAAGTGGCGGTTTGAAGGTGTTTATGGTCGTTGTGTGATTAGAGGTGTTCGTGAATGATACTGCTGAGAGGAAGATAGGCTTGTAAGCATAGGTCGTCTGCATGCAGCTGTTTCCATTGTCTGGTAGCCCACGTGTGTGTGCGTGCGTGTGCGTGCGTGCGTGCGTGCGTGCGTGCGTGCGTGTGTGTGTGTGTGTGTGTGTGTGTGTGTGTGTGTGTGTGTGTGTGTGTGTGTGTGGTGTGTGTTTCAGTTGAGGTTATTAGGGGAAAGTGAAAACAGGTGTATGGGCGAGATTTGAATTGGTAAAAAAAAAGACGATTCCTATGGATTACTAACTATGAACTTGCCAGGTGACGTAAATGTCTGACTTATACTGTAGGACCTGACGAAGCGATGCAAGGCATTCTTTTATAACTTTGATGATCGCTGAGAGAGAGGGAGAGAGAGAAGAGAGAGGGGAGGGGGGGGGGGGGGGGGGGGGGGGGGGGGGGGGGGGGGGGGGGGGGGGGGGGGGACACGAAGTGCGAAGGCAGGGAAGGAGGTGGGATGGGGGCTTGGGGTCGGGCTGTTCATTTTGTTAGTTTGATTGTGTAGTAAGGCGCTGGAATGGCGTTGCAATAGATATTTTCTAGTCATCCGCTCGCCCTCCCCCCTCCTCGTCCCCCCTCCGCCCTAAGGAAATGCCGGGGAAATTCTCAGGAAATTCTCAGCAATATTTACATGGCTGCCTTCGGGAGAGAAGCTACGAGTGAGTAGTGTATTTTCTTTTTTGGGGAGACTGGTCTAACTTCAGGTTGCAATACAAAAAAAACAACAACAACAAAAAACAACAACAACAAAACAAACAAAAAAACCCGTATGGTGGTGATTTTAAGATAATATGCAGTTACTAGTTTTGAGTGGCGGTTTGAATGTGTGTGTGTGTGCATGCGTGCGTGAACGATGGGTTTGAAGCTGGCAAAGTTTCGGTAGTTATCGGAAGCTGTCAACATTTCGATGACGATGTAAAGGCACATGTTCTCGATGGTGATCTGACTTTTACAAAAGCGGTGTTGATTCTGAACAACTGCAATCGTTCTGACAGTAGTTTTGAAGCTGAAAGATCAATGCTTCAACGTTGATTTGAAGTTGCGAAGGGCGCGGGGGGGGGGGGGGGGGGGGGGGGGGGGGGGGGGGGGGGGGGGTGGGGGGGGGGGGCTGTTATTGATTCGAAGCTGCAAACTTTTGGTGGTGATGTGAAGTAATACACAAGTTTTTGGCGGTCTTCCATTCGTCGATGCTTCTCTAGGAGACGTTCGACCAGCGCTACTTTCTTTTTTTTTCTTTTCTTTTCTCTTCTTCTTCTTTCTCTTCTTCTTCTTTTCTCTCTTCCTTTTCCTGCATCACCTACTTCAGTGTTCGATCACAAGGAAACTTGGCTGGCTGAACGTGAATGGTGACGTATGCTCAAGTGTACAGATTTGTCAGACACGATCCCCCCCCCCCCCCCCCCCCCCCCCTCCCCAAGGTCTACAGAGCTGTTTACGACCGCCGGTTCACATTATCACAGCTTGAAGAGCGACTGTATTAACAAGGAATACATGAAATCTCCAAGCGCATTTGCATATGATCTATATTCAGCGTTTCAGCCGGTCTCGTTCCAGGGGTACAGACGGGTCTCGAGGGGCACAGGTCTTCGATGAAGAGAACCGGGAATGTGAACTAAAATACGCGATCAACACTCGGTTCCAGCGCATCTTGGATCGTTGTGTTGTGTCGTGGGTACAGGGGAGACACGGCTGAGCTTGACAGCGGGAACCGATGCACGTGCCGTCGGTGAAACGAACGGGAGAGTAATGCATGTAAAAACAGTGAATGGGACGTACACTGTACTGCGCGCGCGCGCGCACACGCACACACACACACACACACACACACACACACACACACACACACACACACACACTCACTCACTCACTCTCACATTCCACACCAAGGCACGTATGCATTCGCGCGCGCGCACACACACACACACACAAAATCACATGCGCGGACGCTTGTATATATATATAAAATATATATATATATATATATATATATTATATATACATATATATATATATATATATATATAATATATATATATATATATAATGTTTCTTCAATCTAAACATAAGAGCAAGCTTTGTTTATAATTGAATATTTCTTGCAGTCATTGCAACACCAAGCTGTTCTGTAAGTTGCTGAATGGTTGCTCAGTACTTATCCTTGGAATTTATTAGTTTTTGTAATTTAGTCCCTTGCGGATTCATTCCAAGAACTGGCCCTCAGCACTTGTGTCTTAAGAGGTTATCTTTTTATATTTCTACTTTTCACAAGAAATTGTAGCTTGTTTTGCTCTTTCATGATTTTCTTAGGTGGCAGTTTTGGTTGTTTTTTTGAAAACTCAACAAACATACTACGGTATTGCACACCAGCCTTTTCTGGGATAGCATTCTTCTTAAAACCGAAAAGGGAGAGGAGTCAAATTACCACTTTCCGCGGTCACTGAGGAGAAACATTCAGGTTTCGAAATATCGGTATCTGACCAGGAGTTAAGTGTTGGTGAGTTTCCTCTCTACTGGAGATTGTCTGCCCATTGGAGACTATAAGCTTGCTGAAGGCTCATTTTGAGAAGCATTTATTTTATTTTTCCCCATCCACCCACTTGAGCACATATTGTTAGTTAGGCAGAATTATCTATCACTGCAGGTATGAATGCTTATCTCCCCCTATTTCTTCAATCTAAGACATAAGAGCAAGCTTTGTTTATAATTGAATATATATATATATATATATGTGTGTGTGTGTGCGCGCGCGCGCGTGTATGGGTGTGGTGTGTGTTTGCATTCATGTACTCCACACATACTCACGTTGAAAAAAAAAAAAAGAGAGAAAAAAAAGAAAAGCGAGAAAGAGTAATCCAAAGTAGTGCTTGCTGAAGCGAAGGCACGACATCCCAGTTGTTGTTTTTTGTGTTTTGTTTGTTTGTTTTGTTATTGACCCAGCGCTATCCACCCGCCTGGTTTCAGGCTTGTCACCGAGCCGTTCTCTTCTGTCTGTCTCCCTTATACCCCGGCATTAACTTGGGCAAACTTTCTTTTCGTCCGCGCCGCTCGTTTATTTACCACCACCACCACAGCGCACAGAAGGATCCATTTATCTGTTTTTGGAACGGTGTATGCCAGGAACGTTAGTCCCTACTGCAAGAGAAACTGATCTCTTACTATTCTTTCACTCTTGTGTCTTTTTTTTTTCTCTCTTTTTTTTTTTTTAAAATTGACGTCAGGAAGTATACATGACGTCAGTCCGATAGCAGCGGGAAGCATGGCGGATGAAATGGATGTCTGAAGGGTGGGATCGGGGTGGAATGAAGTAGGGTTGGGGGGGGAGGGGGGGGGGGGTGAAATCGGTTACCAACTTTCCGTTGTTACAGTTGACGAAGAAGTTGTCAATAGAGCCGTGATGACGACATTTCCTTGCTGTTGCGGGAGGGGGGGGAAGGGGAAAAGAGAGAGAGGAGGGGGGGGAGGAGGAGAGAGAGAGAGAGTAAAGGAGGAGAGGAGACAGGGGGGGGGGGGGGCCTAGAGCAAGAGGGGAGAGGAGGGAGAGGGGGGGGAGGGGGGGGGGGGGTCAGAATGGGGAGGGGAATTAAATTGGGTTCATTTAAAGGTTTTTGGTTTTGTGTTTTTTTTGGTTTTTTTTTGTTTTTTGGGTGTTTTGTGTGTTTTGTGTGGGGTGTGTGTGATCTCTCTCTCTCTTTTCTCTTTTTCTCTCTTTTCTCTCTTTTCCCCCTCTCTCTCTTTCCCTCTCCCCCCTCTTCTCTCGCGGCGCGCACACACACAAACGCACGCACGCACCCCGTGCGCGCGCGGGGGCGCGCACGCGCGCCCCGCAAAAACACACCACACCCCAAAACAAAAAAAACCCCCCCCCCAAACCCCCCCCAACACCCAGAGAGAGAAAAGGAGAGAGGAGAGAGAGGGGGAGAAAAGGGGAGGGGGCATGTTTTCCCCTTTAAATTTAAATTTAGTAATGAATGGTCCTTCGTACGTGCCACCCAGTCGGTACCGGATTTTTTTTGGGGTTTTGTTAAATTTCCCCCCACCCCAATTAGCTTCCCAAAAATTTTTAAAAGTTGGCGGCGAAAAAAAGAAAGAAAAAAAAGAAAAAAAGGAAAACAACGTAAAAAAAAACTTTTTTGGGAAATGTCATTTGTGTTGTTTTTTGTTAGGGGTTTAGCGAGTGGGGTGAGAAGGGAAAAAGGAGCGGGGGTGGGGGGTGGGGGGGGGGGAGGGGGGTTGTGTTGTGTGGGGGGGGGGGGGGGGGGAAATGAAGGAGAGGGGGGAAAGGGGGGGGGTGGGGGAAGGAGAAAAAAAATTGCTTTCGTATGGGGAGGGATTTTGGGCCCGACGGGAAGGTTGGAAGGGTTTGTTAAAAAAAGACCCGAAGGGGGGGGGGGGGGGGGGGGGGGGGGGGGAAAGGTTGTGTGTGTGTGTGGGGGGGGGCCCGGGGGGGGGGGGGGGGGGGGAAATTTAAAGGGGACAGTTGCCGGGTTTGAATTTTTATGAAAATATTTAGGATTTTTCGAAGGGAAAATAGGAGAAAAAAAGGGGGGGGGGGGGGGGGGGGGGGGGGGGGGGGGGGGAAAGGAAGGGGGAAAACCCAGGTCACCGAAAAAAGGGGGGGGGGGGGGGGGGGGAACTTAGGTTTTTGGGGTTTTTTTGGAGTGAGAAATCGGTGAAGTAAACTTTACCGGGCACCGTGGGGAAAAAACTGAAAAGGGCACAAATTAAAAAATAAATAATCAAATGTTTTGGTTTCTGTTAGAAAAAGGGGGAAAAAAAAACACCCCAAAAAAACCCAAAAAACTGAGTAGTATCTTGTTTGTGATTTGGGGGACGAAATTTGAAAACCAGACGGACATGGAATGCTTGAACGTGGGAAAAAAAAAAGACAACCCCAAAATTAGAACAATCGCTGTGTCCTTTTTGACGTCAAAAATTTTGTTTGACGTCAGTGGGGTAGTGTCTTTTTTAAACATGACAGTATTGAAAATCTGTTTTTAAAAGGAAAAAGACAAGCGGGACAAGTAGGGGCATCGGGACGCTTTAAAAAAAAACAACGCCCCGGGAAAGTTTTCCTTAAATGCGGGCCCGGGGAGAGAGAGGGGGAGAGAGAGGGGGGGGGGGGGGGGGGGGGGGGGGGGGGGGGCAAGGCAGGCGGGTCGACGGGACAGACGGACAGAGGGTAAAAATTTTCCTGCCCAAAGTGATTTTTTGGGTATTGTGTAAGGGACCTTAAAACAAAGTTAAAAATTTAAAACAGTTGAAATTTTTTTTTCCCATTTGATGAAAGAATATAAATTTTTATTAAAAAAAAAAAGTGAAGTAAAAAAGAGGGTTGTGCTTTGGGACGCCCTGGCACTTGAAGTGGGTTTGGGAAATCCCACCCCCAGCAGTTAAAAAAATTTAAAAAAAAGAAGAAAAAAGAAATCGGGGATCTTTCACATGTTCAGCATCTTTGCTGCCCGCCCAAAATGGTTTTGGGTGAAAGTCGTCCCCTTGGGGAATTTGCCCTCCCTTTGTAAAGTCTGTCTTTTCCGTCTCCCTGTCTGTATTTGTTGAAGGGTCTTTTTTCTGCCCTTTCTGTCTTTTCTGTCTGTCTCTCTTCTCTCTCTCTCTCTCTCTCTCTCTCTCTCTCTCTCTCTCTCTCCTCTCCCCTCCTCTCTCTCTTTGGTTGACATCAAAGATAGCGGGCGATTGTTTTTAAAAAACATGGGACATGATGTAAGGGCGGGGAAAGGGAAAAAAAAGAAAAAAAAAAAGAAACCCTTGCCTGCTGTTCTTGACTCTGTTTTCCCACTTGGAAAAGAAAAAAGGTGGACTTACTCACACAAACATTTATGCGCGTGCCGCAAAAACTACTTTTCATTCTTTTCTCTCTCTCTCTCTTTTCTCTCTCTCTCCTTTGTCTCTCTCTTCTCTCTCTTGTCACTGTCTGTCTGTTGTCTGATTGTCCCTTTTCTTTTTTCTCGATTTGGGCCAACTTTTTGGTCTGTCTGTTCTCTGTTTTCTGTCTTTTTGGTCTCTACTTGTCTGTCGGTCTCTTCCCCCCTTGTCTTTTTTTCCCCCCCCCCTTCCCTCCCTCTTTCTCTCTCTCTTTCCACCCCCCCCCCCCCCCCCTCTCTGCCACTCCCCCAGTCTCTCTCCCTACGCCCTTCTCTCTCTCTCTCTCTCCGTCTCTCTCCCTCTCCTCCCCCCTTCTTTCTTCCTCTCTCCCCCTCTCTCCCTCTCTCTCTCCCCCTTTCCTTTTCTCCCTCTCTATTATGAAAAAAGATATAATTATAAGAAATTATGGGGCTTTTTAAAAAAAACCCCTGGAAAGCAAACCTTATTTCCTTTTTTTTGGTATCAGATGCTTCCGTGAAGGACTTGTGAAAAATTTAAAACTTGGGGTTTACCAAAAAAAATGGTTCTTTTATTTAAGGAAGGGAAAATTTTGTGAAAACCTAAACTGTGCTTGGTTTAACATTTTAAAGTAATTTTAAGATGAAAATCTTTTTTTACTTACTGTCCAGGTATGTGAAAAAAGAAAAAAAAATATCTGAAAGGTTTTTTAAAAAACCGTTTTTTCCCATACACTTCAAAAAGGGGTCAGTTGAAAGGGGAAAAAGAAAAATTGCCTGTTTATTTTTCATTTTCCCCTCCGTCCCAAAGGGGGTTTTGTAACCAGTTGAAGGAGAAAAATTTATGAAAGAATTTTAAATCCTTATGTTGTTTATTCTCAGATATTATTATTTCTGTAACCCAAATTTCTTTTTTCCACGTACATTCCTTTTGTATATTTTGACCCTATTTCTTTGGGGTAGTGGCCAGAGAATTAAAATTTTTGTTCTTTTGGGTTTTGTTCCTTTTCTCTCACTCCCCCCTCCCCTCTCTTTCCCCTCTCTCTTTCGGGCTCTCTCTCCTTTTCTTTGTCTCTTCCCCTCTCTCTCTCTCTCTCTTGTCTCTTTTCTCTCTTTCGGGTTTTCTTCCTTTTCTCTCTCTCTTTTCTGGGCTCTTCTTTTCCCCTGTCTCTGTCTCTCTGTCTCTCTCTCTGTCTCTTCTGTCTCTCTCTCTCTCTCTTGTCTTCTCCCGTCTTTCTCGGGTTTTTCTCTGTCTCGGGCTCTCTCTCTCTCTCTGTCTCCCCTCTCTCTCGGGCTCCTCCTCTGGGCCCCTTCTCTTCCTTCTCTCTTTTTCTGTCTCTGTTTTCCTCTCTCTCTGTGGTCCTCTCTGTCTCTCCTGTCTCTGTCTCTTCTGTCTCTCTCTCGTTCTCTCCTCGGGCCCCTCTCTCTCTCTCCTTTTCTCTCTCTCTCTCTCTCTCTCTCTCCTCCCGTAGGACAGGGTTTTAAAAAACAGACCTTTTACTTTTCCGGCCCTTTTGGGGTAATAAATCACGATTTTTAAACCTCCAATTACGCCATTAAAGCCTTTTAAACATTAAATTCCGCACGCGGATCGCCCCAAAACTTTCACTTTTTTGAAAGCAATCATTCTCGTCGGTTCAACAACGCGATGGCCCGTTCCCCACTGTGCCCCCTACGAAAATTACAGGGTTTTAGTTATTCCCTTTTATCAGTGTAAACCCAAAAACCCGCATTGCGGGGCAGGCAGGGGTTGGAAAGTTTTTGTAGCCCAAGGGAGATAAAATTTCGGGGTTTAAAATCTTTTTCAAAGATGGCGTCCCAAAACGTGCTCAGCATGAGACAGACGACGATTTGAATTTTCCGTGTTACGGGGAGAAACAGTTCCCGAAAAAAACCAAAAAAAGGGGACGGGGTTACTCAAAAAATAACCCCCAGGTTTACCATGACAAGTATAATGTCTTTTCCCATCAAGAAAAGGGCCGGGATTTGTGCATTGTAGCATATGCAAGTCGGACTTCAGCTTGTGAACATGGCGGAATGTTCGATTGTAAGAGAAATGTGCTTCTTCTTCTTCTTCTTTTCTTTCTATGGGGATGTTTAACCTGCCCCGCGCCCACAGTCTTCAAGTAGACTATTCTGGCACACAGGTTTGCATGCATTGTGTATTTTCGTGTAGCGGTACTCACCGTCTTAGGACATGAGCATCGGGATCTTTAGAGTCCGTGTATGGTGTTTTAGTGCATGTGACACAGACTAGACCTCGGTTTATAGTCCCATCCGAACGACTATAGGGGGGATGGAGTCAGAAACCAATGTTAACTCCGAGGGAAAAATCCCCCTAGACCGAAATTCGAACCCGCAACCCCAGGATCACGAGTCCGGCGCTTCTACCAACTGAGCTATCGGGCACGGCTTCTCACAAGCAGTTCATCGAAGCAGCTGGAAAGCAGAAATCTATCGCGAATTTCATGTCCAGAGCAAGCATGATGATTCTGGTCTCTCTCTCTCTCTTTTTTTTTTCTCTCTTTTTTCATGCTTGGCAGTGGGGGTGGAGGCACTGGCAGAGTGACTGATTGTGTATTTGTGTGAGAACATTTGCTTCCAGGATTTGTACACAAGGGGACTTTCTGAAGACTTCAGATGTGTGTGTGTGTTTTTTTTTTTTTTATAATTTTAAATACTTAGGACCTATTTATTTGGTATCCTCCAACTTGGCAGACATCCTTTGACCAAGTAAAGTGGGTTCCAATGGCAGTTGGTGAGTTTTAATTTGTTTTTGTTATATTTGAGTTGAATTTTCATGGTCATAATGATGAAATTTAACATTTAGAAGTGCACCAGAATGTGCACCAGATTGCACCATTTTGCTTCCCCCCCACAAATTTTCCGGGGGGGCATGCCCCCGGACCCCCTAGCTATCTCGGTGCTTCGCGCCTACGATTACACTTTTCCCCCATAAGATTACACTTTTCAGTATTTGGGATTACACTTGGGTAGCCAAGGGGGTAAACAGGTCTGTAAAAGGGAAAAGCTGCATGTGTTGAGGAGTCTGACTTGCACACCTGTTGACCAGACACCCGTTGTTGCCCTTTAGTTCCCGAAAGGGTTCATGGTCCGCCCCCCTTTCCCGCTCCACACACACAAAACACCACACACCACACACACACCACACACACACAAAACCCCCCAAAACAACAAACACCACAACACACACACCACCACAACACCCCCACAACACACACAACACAGAAAGGGTGCCCCCCCCCCCCCCCCCCCCCAAAAAACCAACACACACCACACCACACACACACACACACACCAACAGAGGCGGCACACACACCCACACACACACACACACACACACCACACACACCCACACACAAGGGATGCCCCACACACCACACACACCCACACAACACCCACACACACACACACCACCCACCAAAAACCCCCAAAACCTACCGGAGAGAAGCATGCAACACAACACCACAACACACACCCACACCACCCCCACCCAAAACACACGAGGAAAACAGCACACCCCACCACACAACACACACCAACACCACACACCCACACCCCTGCCGCGGCACACACCACACACACAACCACACACACACACAAAAACACACACACCCACC
The DNA here is from genome assembly GCA_018398815.1 of Conus ventricosus. NCBI lineage: Eukaryota > Metazoa > Mollusca > Gastropoda > Neogastropoda > Conidae > Conus > Conus ventricosus. The sequence continues at coordinate 7,164,104 of CM031627.1, forward strand.
CCCAAAACACCGCACGCGCACACACACACACCAAAACACCCACACGCGCCCGTGCGCGCGGCACGCACGCAGCAGCACGGAGCACGCGCAGGCACATGCATGGGCACGCAGACATAGTCCCCCCCCCCCCCCCCCCCCCTCCTGTTTCGCTTCCTCGGTTGTGGGTTTCCCCCCAGAAGGTTTTTGCTTTTTGCGCTGTTCCCTTTGCTTCTTTTTCCCCCCTCTCCTCCCTCTTTTTTTTTACCCCTTTCTCCCCGGGTAACAGAGGTTGACCGTTTGGGGGGAGTATTTTTTTCCCCCTTTTCTCCGGCTAAAAATGAGGGTTTCCCTTGGTGGGAGTTTGTTTTTCACCCTTTTCTCCCCGGCCCCTTTTTAAAAATGGGTTGACCCTTGGTGGGAGATTGTTTTTCACCCCCCTTTCCCTCCCGGCTAAAATGAGGTTGACCGTTGGTGGGAGTTTTGTTTTTCCCCCTTTTTCCCCCCCCCTCAAATGAGGTTGACCTTTTTGGGGGGGTATTGTTTTTTTACCCCCCTTTTTCTCGGCTAAAAATGAGGTTGCCTTTTGGTGGGAGATTTTTTTTTTCACCCCCCTTTTTCGCTCGGCTAAAACTGAGGTTGACCCTTGGTGGGGTATTGTTTTTCCCCCTTTTTTTGCTCCGGGGTAAATGAGGGGTGACCCTGGTGGGAGTATTTTTTTTCACCCTTTTTCCCCCGGCTAAAAATGAGGTTTACCCTTGGTGGGGGGGTTTTTGTTTTTCACCCCCTTTTTCCCCCGGCTTTAAACTGAGGTTGGGACCGGGGGGGGTTTTTTTTTTTTTTGGTTTGGGGGTTGGTGGGAGTATTGTTTTTACCCTTTTCCCCGGTAAAAATTTTACCTTGGGGGGTTTTTTTTACCCCTTTTTGGTTGGGTTTTTTTTTTGGGGGAGTTTGTTTTTCACCCCCTTTTCCCCCGGCTTTAAAAAAAGGTTTTTACGTTTTGGGGGGAGGGGTATTGTTTTTCACCCCCTTTTTCGGTCGGTAAAATGAGGTTGGGGTTGGGGGGGGAGATTTTTTTTCCCCCTTTTTCGCTCGGCCCAAAATGAGGTTTACCGTTGGGGGAGTTTGTTTTTCCCCCTTTTTCGCTCGGCTAAAAAAATGAGGGTTGGACCGTTTGGTGGGAGTATTTTTTTTCCCCCTTTTCGCCTCCTTTAAAAAAAACCCCAATTTTTTCCCCCCCCCCCCCCCCCCCCCAAAAAGAGGTTCCGTTGGTGGGGTTTGTTTTCACCCTTTTTCGGCTAAAAAAAGAGGTTGACCGTTGGTGGGGTATTTTTTTTCACCCCCTTTTCCGGCTAAAAATGAGGTTGACGTTGGGGGGGGTATTGTTTTTTTACCCCTTTTCTCCCCCCCCCCCCACCCCCCCCCGGCTAAATCTGAGGGTTTACCGTTGGTGGGGTATTGTTTTTCACCCCTTTTTTCCCCGGCTAAAAATGGGTTGACGTTGGTGGGAGTATTTTTTTTTCACCCCTTTTTTCCCCGGTAAAAATGAGGTTGACCTTTTGGGGGGGAGTATTGTTTTTCACCCTTTTTTTCCCCGGCTAAAATGAGTTGACCCTTGGTGGGAGTATTGTTTTTTCCCCTTTTTTCCCCGGTAAAACTGGGTTGACCTTGGGGGGTATTGTTTTTCACCCCCTTTTTTCCGGGCAAAATGGGTTGATTTTGGGGGGAGTATTGTTTTTCCCCCCTTTTTCCCGGCTTAAAAATGGGTTTACCTTTTGGGGGGGAAATTTGTTTTTCACCCCTTTTCTCCGGTAAAAATGAGGTTTACCTTTTGGGGGGAGTATTGTTTTACCCTTTTCGCCAGTTAAAGGGTTGACCTTTGGTGGGAGGTTTTTAATTTTTTCAAAAACTGGGGGATTTTTTTTTTTTCACCCCTTTCTCCCTTGGGTTGGTTGGTGGGAGAGGGGAAGAGGAAAGAGAGAATTTTGGGGAGGAGTCAAAGGAAAAAAATTGGGGGGCTTTTTTTTTTCCCCCGTGTGTGTGTGTGTGTGTGGTGGTGAAAAGAAGAGAGAGGAGAGGGAAGAGAGTGGAGAGGAGGGAGAGAGAGAGAGAGAGAGAATGAGGGGAGCTGTGTGTGTAGGCCTGTGTGTGTGTGTGTGTGTGTGTGTGTGTGTGTGTGTGTGGGTGTGTGAGAGAGAGAGAGAGAGAGA
>CM031627.1:7171289-7175953 GCA_018398815.1 Conus ventricosus
GGGCAAAATGGCTTGAACAGAAAGGAGAATATTCTGCCGATCATGCACGTAAATTACGTGTTGTTCCCAAGGTGCTTTTTGGGTATCCACAGTTTTTACTCTGTTGGGCTTCCCTTACCTTCATTGTAGCAAAATAAAAGAAATTGAAAAATGCTGCAGGTTCCAGAATTTAGGGCCCATTGGTCCAAAGAGAATACCCCCCGCTCACAACTGAGCTTCAACAATCTCAGTGAACCTTCCTGTTATGTAGTTCTAAAAATAGTAAAAAACGGTTTTGTAAAACCGCTAGATCGGGGCTGCTCTGTGCCTCTCTGAAATAGGTTGCGCCACTGCTCCTGCTAAGCCTACAGCAATGACAGGGACTGGCTGAAAATAGTAACTGACATGGTTCTAAAAATAGTAAAAAAAGGGTTTTGCAAAACCGCCGGCCGGGTAGGTAAAGGAAATTAGAAAAATCAAAACCTTGATGGACGAGGTGGGATAGTGTGTGGCAACACTATACTTAGAAATGCCTCAAGTGTCTTATGAGGGTTTTTGATAGCGATTACAGCCGCTATAACTGGCCAATGTAATAGTGCAAATAATAGTTGCTTTTTTTTATCTGCCTGCTTCACTTCGTCATCCTGCTTTAACGCTTCGCCCTGCTACAAGGCCCCCTATTCAGGTGGCCACAAGCGGCACTTCGCTAAATTGATTTGTTTAATTGTATCAAGCTTTGACAAGTGCTCTCTGTGGCTGCTTTGAACTTACAACAATGAGGATTAATAATGCACAAAGTCACTTCCCCACCCCCTTTCAAAAAACACTTCCCTACGCAAGCACCGACCTGTTTCCCACTGCTTTCAGAACAGTGCTGTATACACTCACCCTGTCATAACGGGTTTTCCCCATTTTGTGTTTAGGGGTACTTTTCAATCAAAATGGGTTTTTTTGTTCAGATCAGAATGTTTGTTTTTAAAATTGAGTTTAATTTTTGGATACTGTTCTGATTAAATGTTGTCATCCCCAAGTTGCCCCAAAGTTACCTCTCAAGTCATTCACAAGTTCTTAATTTAAGTTCTTGGTTAAGTTCTTACCCAAGTTAACCTAAGATCATAACTAAGTCATCCCCTAAGTACAGACAAGTTCTTATTCAAGTTCTTATAATTATCAAAAATACAAGCTATGTTTTTTATCTTTAAATAGTAGATGTCTAATATAGTACACACACGCCTCAAAAAACGTGTCATCGTTGAGGATGTCTTGCTCAGCGTTCTCTGCATAGATTTTAATGAAATTTTTACATCCGAAGCAACGCATTGATTACAATTTTGGTCTATGGAATGTCTTTTAGACTCATGTCTTTATTTTGACTTTTCATTTTATAATAAAGCCATGATCTATTTTTTATTAAAAAAAATTTAAAAAATATTGCATTATAAATGGATCAAAAATGATCTTTTGTTAAATTTGGGGGGTTTTGGCGTGCTGGTTTTCTTTTCTGCATTTTGTGGCTCCAGATTTTTTTGATTGCTTTCGTTCTGTGCTTTTTTTAATATATTTTTAGCCATAATAATGCCCAACATGCAGCAAGGGCGCAAAAATGGCACAGTTTTAGTTAATATTCCCTGAAGATTTGGGGCCCTTGAAACCATTTGGGTTTTTTAGCTGGCATTGAATCAACTTGTTCTGGCGTTGGCGGTGTTTGTTTCATGATGAGCATATTCTGTAACTTAATTTTTTTTTCTGTTCCCCTTCTGCAATTTCTTCCTGCTTCAAACGCCCAGGGTTTTATGGGCTCCACCTGATTCAATGTTTTCTTGCTGATTTTCTGTGGGTTACTTTCTCCACCTGATCAGTGTTTTCTGGTTTCTGATGATTTTCAGCTCGTTCATTTTGAAGGGAAACAAAATCTATATGTTAAAGTTTTATCCCATGATCGTGGCGACAATTGTTCCCAAATCCGTTTAGACACATCCTAGAGACTCTAATGGGCTTTGTTAAAACTGGTTTTTGCGTTAAAACTACGTAAAATCTTGTTCAGAAACTTGGGGCAAATCTACTGATAGTTTAGTGTACAAATAAGAACGTTTGCCCACACTTTTCACCCTTCTAGAACCCAAACTGGGTTCATACCTGTTGATACTTTAAAATGTCTTGCGGGACATTTGTTGAATCTGTTCTATGCTGAATTCAGTTCCGAGAAACTGTTTTGTTTTCCCACAAAGCTGCAAAGAATACAGCCTTTTTTTGGGGCATAATAGCTTGGCCATTAGCTTGGTCATTCATAAGTTCAGGAAGGTTTAGGCTGCTTGTAGCTGTTAGGGAGGATCATCGCTGTTCATGTTTTTTTTTTAAATTATAATTATTTTATTTTATAAAAATGAGCACCGAAAAAATATTGCCAACCTTGTATACCATTTGCTGTTATTGGAGGCCTAAGTGTAGGATACTCAATGCTCGGTAAAAGTTGTTAAGAATTAAACAAACAGATCTTGGCAAACTAGGGCTTTGAGGATTCAGCAAAGTGATTGCTATCATTGCAGCTTCGGTTGCCACGAAAGATTTTCTAGTCAAGCAAGGAATAATTCCAGACAATATAAATATGTAAGAAAAAAAATACATTTATAAAAAATGGCTTCACTCGCAATAATGTAGGCGGCGCTGTGGTGAATGCGCTTGGGTTTTTTGCGGAAGTAATTTCGCATTTAGTAAACTGGGGAAGACGGCGAGAGAAAAAGGGCAAAACAAAGCTATGGAGCAACTAGCAGCTGCACAAGACGCCCATGAAAGGCAGAGACTTGAGCAGTTAGATTTTATTAATGACACACTGAAAAGACAGGGGCATGCAGCTTACACATTTAAAAATGTTGAAACAAGCAATTAAAACAATATTATCTTGTAACAGGCAAACCAATCGAGACATTGCCCCCACAAAATTCAGTGACTTTTATCAACCCTCAGAAAAACAAAAGATGCAAGAAATCGCGTTTATTGTCGTTGGTATGACCGTCGTGTATTTTGTTGCACATAATATTGGGTGAGTAAAAAATGAACAAAATCTATTATTCGCCAAAAGGATATTGGAAGGGTATCACAGCAATTAAAAAGCTAAGCCAAGCAGCTGGAGTCAGTGAACAAACAGCAAAAGAATGGTTATCTAAACAAGCGATTTGGCAAATTTATTTACCTGCCCCTAGACGAATACAGAGACCGCACTTTGTGAATACAATACCAAACGACACCCATCAAATGGATCTTCTATATTTACCCTCTGATAGGATTAGACGAAAAAGATTTAAGTACGCACTTACAGTCATTGACGTAGCTTCAAGATACAAAGATGCGGAACCATTAACACAAAAGAGTGCTTCTGCTGTTGCTGTTGCCATACAACTGATATATCAACGAGGCCCTTTAACTTATCCTCGCATGATTCAAGTCGATGATGGAAAAGAATTTAAAGGCCAAGTGAATCAATTATTGTTGAAACATAGAGTTACCATTAAAAGAGGCATTCCGGGAGTTCACAGATCACAGGCTTTAGTTGAAAACTTTAACAAACAGTTAGCCGAAAGACTTTTCTCCTACCAGTATCACAGAGAGCTTATTGACAACTCTCGCAACACAGAATGGGTTAGAAGACTGCCCTCAGTTTTGCGCGCAATGAATAATGAAGAATTTAAAGGGCTAAACCAGTACAAGCAATCAAAAGAAAAACAATAAATGTTGCTGAAGGAGAGTCTTCATCTGGCAAACTATTACCATTTGGATTGAAAGTAAGGTACCTTTATTTACCGGGGGAAGCAGAAGGGGACACTCGCATCAGGGCAACCGATCCAGTTTGGAGTGTTGATCCATATGAAATAAAAAGAATTGTAAAAATGAATCCGCCCGTGTATTATTTACGAGAAACTGACACAACAAAACAACCAGCTCCTCAAAGATCTTTTGTGAAGGAAGAACTGCAGATAATCCCGCCAGCACAGTTCGCTTTAATTAATTTACGGTTCTCCAGTGCCCATTGCATATGAAAACTCTGGATTAACAAACACCGTTTTGTGTTTGTTCTATCTAACGACTTCTTTGTTACAACAGTTGTGTTGATCTCATGTAGATTAGATCGTAGTTTTACGTTGTCATGATGAAAAGTCTTATTGCCAAACAATGCTTCTTTGTAATTGTCATGTGATATGTTTGACTGCACAACGCTGCGGGATATTCCCTTTGCTTTCTTAATGATTTTCTCCTGGCTCGAAATACTGTACATTTTCGATCTTAACCCACATACTCCTTGATCACCTTTCCAGATAATTCATCCTTCATCTTTCCTAAAACCTTCTTGTTAGTAATTGAATGTAAAGGCGAATCTTTAGGGTAATCAGATGTATCATACCATCCCGCATGCCCTTTAGCTACTTCGGTTTCCATGTCTTTATAGATGTCTTCAGTAGGAATATCTATAACAAAACTGTCTGTATCTGTGTAAAGTACTCTGGACTCCGGATACGAAGGTTTAAAGTAGTCATAAAGAAATTCTAACATCAAAAGCTTTGATAATTCTAAAACAGTAAACCCAATAAAAACAGGTTTGTCCAATTTGACTTTCTTTTTTTATCATTATGCCAAAAAGGTGATCATGAAATCTCTAAAGTCCTGTATAGGTTTAAGTCAGTAATGCTTCG
>CM031627.1:7176053-7186053 GCA_018398815.1 Conus ventricosus
CTTAAAACAAATTTACCAAGACGAGACATTTTCAAAGCAAGCAATAAAAAAGGAATGCTTAAAAAAAGTAAACGAGACATAAACTCTGCTCTAAACAGCTCACATTAACAACACCAAAAGGTGTTTATACTTTAGTTTATGAGTCCAAGCGCAAAAAGACCGTTGATATTGGTTCTGATTAAGTATTTTTTTTAATTTAAATAAATATTTTGAGTTAGAAAAGAGACTCAACATGGCTAAGATATATGAAGGACAAGACGAATTTTTTGAAGCAATGCAAGAAAATTTATCAAGAGCACTGAATGATATTGATTTAGAAGTCATTGATCCAGCAAGCGTACGGGCAAGCGTTGGTCATGCTATTTCTCAAGTTCCAGGTAAACTAACAATAGACCCGCCAGTTAAAGTAATGTTAGCTGTTTTAATCGACTATGTAACAATAAATGAAGAAAACCTAGAAGTCTGGGTCTCGACTAAACAACAGACTATTCTTTCTCATAACGACTTAACACCCGGTTGGGCAGACGAACTGCTTACACAGTTTGACGCTGCCGCTGAAGAAGCTAAAATGAGAGGCTCTGGTTGGTCAGAGGGCGAAGTCTTAGAGATCAGATTAAAACAGTCTAAGTATGCACCGATTGTTGGCAAGTCTCACATTCCACTACCTCCAGCATTAGTCGCAAAAAAGCAGTTCTAAACATAAAGAATACAGACAACAAATGTTTTATGTGGTGTGTTCTTGCAAGGCTGCATTACGCCCGCAAAAACGCAGAGAGAGTGTCTAACTATCGCCCTTACATCAATGATCTTAACTTTAGTGGAATATCCTTTCCTGTTAGTGTAGATCAAATTGATCAGTTTGAAGAACAAAACAAACCCATAACTGTTAATGTCTACACATGGATGAGGAAACAGATTTGGTGCCGATTAAAGTGTCCAAGAACAGCCAACGATTGGCGAGCCAGACAAAAATCATGTTGACTTACTACTAATGTTTTCACCAGCGGGCTGCCACATTATACATTGATACGAACAATGAGTAAACTAATGCAGCATACTTCAAAAGATGGCACAAACAAGAATTCTGCAGAAAATGTTTAACAAGAATGCCATCTGTTCAAGCCGCGAGCGAACATAAAAACATTGTATCGGCCCCAAAAAAACTGTATACGAAACAATTACCCCCCAGGGGAAAATTTATTTTAAGACTAAATGGAAAAACCCCAACTTTTTACCACTTGTCATATGCCTTTAAAGGAGGGAAAAAACTTGAAAATCAATGGATCCTATTGTTCTTTGTTATTTGGGGGGGGCGCCTTTTGAAATTTTAAAAGGGGGGACCCAGAGGTAAAGTTTTTACGCGCATCACGGCGAAATGATGCTTTCTAATTTATTAAATTTTTAATGCCCCCGAAACCAAAACAGATGTAAACGTTGTTTGGGTTTAGACTCGCCCAAGAAACCCCACAAATCCTGACCTTGGGGAAATTTTAAAAAAAAACAACTAAATTTAAAGTTTTTAAAACAAACTCTGTATTTTTCAATTTTGGCGAGGTATCCCCCACCTTAAATGAAAACAGGAACCCAAATATTCAACATTAAAGTTGGGCTTTAACAATAACAGCTTTTTATTTTTGAAAATTACTTAAAATTTTCCAAAACCCCAATAAAAAAAATTTTTCCCAACCTGAAAAGGGGCTTTTCCTTAGAGCAAAAAGTTAAATTTTGACAAAAACCCCCTAAAGGCCCCTTTTTTTTAAGCTTAGGAAAAATATGTTTATTCCCAGCTTCAAATTTTTATTAAACAGGGGAATACCCACTTTAGAAAAATTTTTTGTCAAACGTCTTTAAAAATTTAGAAAAACCTTAAAACTTCGGGGACCTCCAAATTTTCCCCCCGGGGGGAAAAGGGGACTTTTTAAGCGGGAAAAAGTGGTTTGGGAACATGAAATTGAAAACAGGGGGAAAATTTAGTTGCCCACAAAAAAAAAAAAAAACGAAAAAAAATTAACACAAATAAAAAATAAAAAAGGGGAACCAAAACCAAAAAAAAAAAAAAAAAAAAAAAAACAAAAAAAACATTTAAAAAACAAAAAAAAACCCCAATAAAGAACACCAAAAACCAAAACAAAAAAAAACCCCCAAAAACCCCAACCAGAAAAAAACCATTACAACCCAAAAACAAAACATTTTCCCAAAGTTTTGACAAAACCAAAACCAACCAAAACCACCCAAAAAAACCCAAAACCAGAAAAACTTTTTAACGGGAACAACCTTTTTAAAACTAGAAAACCCCCCGGGGAAACCCAAAAAGGCGGAAATTTAAGCGCTTCCCCAAACCCAATTTTCGGCTAAAGTTTTTCAGATCTTTTTTGCTAATGATGAAAAAAAAAAAGTCAAAGACAAACCCTTTTTTTGGGTTTCGTTTTAATTTAAAACTTTTGATGAAAATTTTTCTTTCGCACTTAACCCCTCGTATCCTATCCAGAGTACTTTTACACAGAACAGACATTTTTTATAGTTCCCTACGAAGACATCTAAAAACAGGGGAAATCGAAGTAGCAAAAGGACACGGAGGGATGTACAAAAATTACCCAAGTTTCCCCTTTTACATTAAATTACTAACAAAAAGGGTTTTGGGAAAGAGAAGGTTAATTACGGGAAAAGGTGGAAAAGGAGTAGGGGGGTTAAGGTAAAAAAATTCAGTTTTTCGAGCCGGGAGAAAATCTTTAAAAAGCAAAGGAAAATCTCGCACTTTGTGCATCAAACATTCACATACAACTACAAAAAGCATTTTTTGGGCAATAAACTTTTTCTCATGAACGAAAACTCGATCTAACACATGAGTCAACACAACAGTTGTAACAAAAAGTCGTTAGATAGAAAAACACAAAACGGTTTTTTTAAACCGGTTTCATATCAATGGGGCACGGAGAACGTAAATTAATTAAAGCGGAACTGTGTCGGCAATTACTGCAGTTTTTCTTTCACAAAAGATTTTTGGGGGGCTGGCTTTTTTGTGCCAGTTTCTCGAAAAATAATACACGGCGATTCTTTTTTACAATTCTTTTATTTCGTAGGGGGGTCAACACCCAAACCGGATCTTTGCCCGATGCGAGTGTCCCTTCTGCTCCCCGGTAAATAAGGTCCCTTTACTTTCAAACCAAATGGAAAGTTTGCCGGATGAAGACTCTCCTTCAGCAACATTTATTGTTTTTCTTGATTGCTTGAACGGGTTTTTACCCCCTTTAAAATTTCTCTTATTCATTCCGAAAAACTGAGGCAGTCTTCAAAACCCATCTGTGTTGCGAAATTGCAATCACTCTCGTGATACGGGTGGGAAAAAAATCTTTCACTAACTTTTTTGTTAAATTTTTCGACTAAAGCCTGGATCTATGAACTCCTGGAATGCCTTTTTTAATGGTAACTCATGTTTCAACAAAAATTGATTCACTTGGCCTTTAAAAATTTTTTCCCACTTGATTTGAATCAGCAGGGAATTAGGGAACCTCGCGGGTATACACTGTATGCAACAGCAACGCAAAGCACCTTTTTGTTAAGGTTCTGCATCTTTGTACTTAAGCCATGTCAAGACTGTGAGGCTACTTAAATCTTTTCCTAATCCTATCAAAGGGAAAAATACAAAGTCCATTTATGGTGTCGTTCGTATTGTTTAACAAAGTGGGGTCTCTTATTCGTCTAGGGCAGGTAAAAAAATTTCCAAATCCTTTTTTAAAAACCATTCCTTTCTTTGTTCCAAACCCCCCGCTGTTTGGTTTAGCTTTTTTTTTGCTGTGATCCCTTTTCCAAATCCTTTGGGCAAAAAAAGATTTTGTCATTTTTATTCACCAATATTATGTGCAACAAAAACACAGGGTCATCCCAACGACAAAAAACCCGATTTCTTGCATCTTTTGTTTTTCTATGTTGTAAAACACTGAATTTTTTGGTGGGGGAAATGTGGGGACGGTTGGCCTTTTACTAGAAAATTCTTTTTTTTGCTTGAAAACATTTTAAAGTGTAACTGCTGCCCCTTTTTTTCAGTGTTCATAATAAAATCAACTGCTCAAGTCCTCCCTTTCATGGGCCCTTTTTGTGCACTGCTAGTCCTCCATAGCTTTGTTATCCCTTTTTTTCTCTCGCCGCCATCCCCATTTTACAAATGCAAAATTACGCCCTAAAAGCAAGCGCATCAACAGCCCGCCTATCATTTTTGCAGGAAGCCTATTTTATAAAGTTTTTTTTCTTACAATTTTTTTGTCGGAATTTTTCCCTTTTTAACTAAAAAATTTTTCGTGGCAACCGAAGCTGCATGATAGAAAACAGTTTTTGCTGAATCCTCAAATCAGTTTGCCAAACTGCTGGGTTTTAAATTTTAACAACTTTTACCGAGCATTAGTATCCTCACTTTAACCCCCAATAACAGCAAATGGGATACAAGGGTTTGCAATAGTTTTTTTTGGCTCTTTTTTAAATAAAATAATATAATTATTAAAAAACAGAACACGTGACTCCTACACACAAGCGGGCCCAAACCTTTCCCAACTTTTAAAAGACCCGTTTATGATCAACTATTTGCCCAAAAAAGGTGTTTCTTTGGGGAGCAGTGGGGAAAAAAAACATTCCCGGAACTGAATTTCGCATTGAACAGATTTTACAAATTTGCCGCAAGACTTTTTAAATACATAAAAGGATGAACCACTGGGCGGAAGGGGAAAAAAAGCGGGCAAACGGTTTTTTTTGACACAAACTATCAGAGATTTGCTCCCCTTGATTCTGAACAAGATCTTACGTAGATTTTAAACCAAGATCCGTTTAACAAAGTCATTTAAATCTCTACTTTATTTTACTTAGATTTGGGAAAATTGTTTTTCGCCATTAATCAGGGGGTTAATAACTTTTTAACTATAGATTTTATTTTTTTGGGCTGGAAAAACATCAGAACCAGGAAAAATTGAATCAGGTGGGGAAAGAAAAACCCGCAAAAATCAGCAGAAAAGCGAATCAGGTGAAGGCCATTAAAAAACCTGGGGGTGTTGAAGCAAAAAAAATTAGCAGAGGGAAAAAACAAAAAAATTAATGTTACAGCATTAGAAAACAAAACCGCCAACGTCAGAACAAGTTTATTCAATGCCACTATAAAACTCCCTTATAAAGGCCCCCAAATCTTCATGAATATTGAACTTAAAAACGTTGCCATTTTTGGCCCATTTCGCTGTTGGGGAATTATTGGGCTATAAAAAAATACACAATTGCAACAGAAACAAAACAACCAAAAAAAAACTGAAACCCCAAATGCAGAAAAAAACACCACACCCAAAACCCCCCAATAACAAAGCACATTTTTATCCATTTTTAAGGAATAAAATTTTTTTAAAAACTTAAAATTTTTAAATTTTTTAAAAAAAATAGATCAGGGGGATTAAAAATGATAAATCAATAAATAAAGACAAGGGGTCTATAAAAGCATTTCCCAAGACCAGAATTGTAATCAATGCGGTGCTTTGGGGGTAAGGCCTTTATTAAAAACTATCAAAAACCTGAGCAGACATCCTCAACGAGCGCTTTTTTTGGGTGTGGGTACATATTAGACTTACTATTTAAGAAAAAACTAGATTGTATTTTTTGATAATTTAAGAACTTGGTTTACTTAAAGGGAAAATTTAAACGACTTATTTAAAACTTTATCAAGAACTTAAAAAAAAACTTTTAAACAAGAAATATTAAAACTTGAAGTAACTTTAAATTAAAAAACTTGGGGGAACTTAATTTAAAAAATTAAATTTAAAAACTTGGGGGGACTTGGGGGGGGAGTGTGTGGTGACACGACTTTTTATTTGTCATGTGTAACCCACTAGTGCCAACAGTGCTTTCGTTTTTTTTTGATGCATTGGGTCTTTGTTGCAAGTTCAAAGCCCGCCCAAATGCACAAAAAAAGTTTTACCACACCCCTCCTCTTTTTTTACCGGCTTGGACGCATTGGGAAGTTACCTAGTGGTTTTTTTTAAAGTAAAAACTGCTTTAGCGACTAAAAAGGCAGCCCCAAAAATTTGTACAGGCGTAGACAGCAAAGCGACAAAGCACACTGATCCACTGCTGATAACCTTTTTACCCTCAGGTGAACGCTAAAGAAACGGGTTTCCCCTGTGACCTTTTACCCCTCAGGGTGAAGCCAAAAACGGCGCCACGGACCTTTACCCCAGGGGGAACGCTGGTTTTTATTTGCGGCTTTTAGAGGGATGTGTTTTTAAGTTGAATTGGTTCTTGGACAGGATAGTCCAATAATTTTTAATTCCCCGCGAAAAAAAAAAATACAAAACCTTCCCAAAAAGAGTAACTTTCTGTGAAAGAAAAACCAACTGTAAAAACCTTTTTGCATATGGATTCAACAAACGAGCACTCTCTATTTGCGAGAATGTAAGGGGCCCGCCGCCTCAAATCTCCAAACACAACAAATTTTGGGATGGAAAATCAACATGCTTGTCAAGTATTGCACTTAAAAAAACTCCCCCTATCTTTGTTCGCCTGATCAAAATAATATAAACAAAACCAAAATGCCCAAAACCCCGTAAATATCTTCTCACTACAAAAACACACCTTCAATGGCAATACAACCCGCGCTAACACACCTGGCGCGCTTCAAACCCGAAAAGAATACACCCCCCCAACCCCCCCCCCTCACCTGGCAACCCGTCCCCCTCGCTTTTTTGATTTTTTGGGCGCTTTCCCGGGGCTGTGTAAACAAGGTCGCGCTCCGCTGGTTTAGCCTACTGTTTTCACAATTTTGTAGTTGAGTACATCCTCATTGATATTTGAACATTTATATAAAGATAGTGCTAGCCCACACTACTCCCTCCATACTTTTAAAGTAAAAGGGCTGCCTAACCCTATCTAGTTTGTTTTCCAGAACATTCAAAACGCCATTCAGTTGCATAAAGGGGACACTAAAGGCAATGAACTGGGTTTAAATAAAAGTAAAACACACTTAATACACAAATCACTTGCCCCTAAACACGAATCTGTAGTTAACAACAACAAGTCACGAATCACCCGTTTTACCTCGCCTTAAAAATGAACCCCTGTGCGGCAAACATTTTAATATTTACTTGCCTTCACGACTAACCAAAATAAATTTTTTCAACAAATACTCTAAACATGCAGTAAAATAAAACTTATGGGCCCCGAAAAACAAACCTTTCTTCAGTAACGTTTTTCCATTTTAAAATAACCAATTAAAAACAGTGGCCACACCGGGGGGCAATCAAAAACAGCCCTTTTTGTGCAGAGCTCCAACACAATGACGGCCCAGGGCGGCCACGTCGACACCCGTCTGATGGCAAACTAGACTTTTCCAAATGGTGCAACCCAAAGAGGTTTCGTTAAACCCAGGCTAGGTGCAAACTGCCGCGAGCCGTAAATTAAGTGATCAGATTTCAGCCCCGTGTACAAAGTTTGTAGTGGAAATTAGTCAGAAGAAGTGTGCGGATTTTATGTCATTAATTGAGAGAGAGAAAGAGTGTGTGTGTGTTGTCTGTCTGCCCGCCTCCTGTCTGTCTGTCTGTCTCTCTCTGTCTCTCTTCTTCTCTGTCTGTCTGCCGTGATTCTCTCTCTCTCTCTTCCGCCACGGGAAAAGGCGGCTTTCGGGCCCACTTTCGCCCAAAAACACGGTGGTTGAGCAAGTGAGTCAGGATTGGTAAAATACTGTTCTCTGTGTTTTGGTGTCTGCCCGCCTCTCTGTCTGTCTGTCTGTCTCTCTCTCTGTCTCTCTCTTCTCTGTCTGTCTGCCGGTGATTCTCTCTCTCTCTTCCGCCACAGGAAAAGGCGGCTTTAAGGCCACTTTCGCCCAAAACTCGGTGGAGGTGAAAGTGGCTTAGAGTCGGCCTTTTCCTGTTCTCTCCCTTTAAAATCTTGTGATGTTAGAATAGACTTGGTTTAGCTCCTTTCCGTTTAAATCTTGGTGTATTATTAGAATAGTCTTGGTTTAGCTCCTTTCCCTTTAAAATCTTCGTAATGTTTGAGTTAGTCCTGGATTTACTTCTTTCCTTTAAAATCTTCGTAATATTAGATACAGTCTTGAGTTTAGTTCTTTCCATTTAAAATGTTCGTAATATTAGATGTATATCGGATTTAATTCTTTCCATATAAAATCTTCGAATATCAGATGTAGTCTTGGACTTCTTCCCTTTAAATCTTCGTTGTTAGATAGAGTGTCGGATTTATATCTCTCCTTTTAAAATCTTCATAATATTTGATATAGTCTTGGAGTTACTTTTTTTTCCTTTTAAAATCTTCATGATAGAAAATAGACTGGGAAATTTTCTTCTTTCCATTTACAATCTCCGTAATTTAAATGCAGTCTCGGATCTCCTTTTTTTCCTTTTGAAATATTCGTGTATTAGATACAGTCTGGGACTGACTTCTTTCCTGTAAAATCTTCGTAATATTTGATACAGTCTTGGATACACTTCTCTTCTTCTAAAATCTTTGTAATATTAGATACTAACGAGTGAGACGTTGTTCTGAAGGGTAGGGTTTAGGTTAAAATCATTTTGAAATGTTTGCCGTCATCTAATTAAAAAAAAAAAAAAAAAAAAAAAAAAAAAAAAAACACCAGAAATTGCAAGGTCCTGTGACGGGTGCAAGAACGATGAGAATTCACACTCGCTTTATCCCCACACAAAGGTGCCCCCCCCCCCCCCCCCCCCCCCCCCCCCCCCCACTCCCACTCCCAGGATTCAGCCTCTGCGTGGTGAGTTCACTTGAACTGGTGTATAATGTTTCCAAAAACCCTGCGCTGAACATCATCAGCTGCATGCATGCAGACACGTTTCCGTGTTTGTGTTTTTGAAGGGGAGGGGGGAGGGAGTGAGTGAGGTGGTGGTGTGTGAATGTTGTGTGTGTGTGTGTGTGTGTGTGTGTGTGTGTGTGTGTGTGTGTGTGTGTGTCCGGACATCTGTCAGATCATCTTGTATGTGCTACACTGTGTGTGTGTGTGTGTGTGTGTGTGTGTGTGTGTTGTGTGTGTGGGGTGTGTGTTGTGTGTGTGTGTGTATGGTGGTTGTGGTTGTGTGTGTGTGTGTGTGTGTGTGTGTTGTGTGTGTGTGTGTGTGGTGTGTATGGTGGTTGTGTGTGTGTGGGGTGTGTGTGTGTGTGTGTGTGTGTGTGTTGTTTTGTGTGTGTTGTGTAGCTTTTCGTATCTGTTTGTCTGGTGTGTTTTTTGACACCGATATTTTTCATTTCCGGGGTCCGTCTTTCACAACCACCCCCATCTCTTTTTCTCCTTTTTGTAAACTTTTTAAAGTCATTATTGTGGTGAATAAATGTTTGGCCTGCACTTCTCCCCTCCCCCCCCCCCCCCCCCCCCACCTACTAATATACAAACACACACACACATATCTATATCTATATCTATTTGTGTATCTATTTATCTATCTCTTTATCTATCTATCTATCTATCTATCTATCTATCTATATTTCTGTCTATAAAATGCATATATATACACATATACGGAGAGAGAGAGAGGGAGAGACAGAGACGTTATATTTCTTAATTCATGGACAATTTCTTAATTACTCTTATGTGTGTGTATGCTTTTAGATAACGGAATCGTATATGTGCGCGCGAAAGTGTGTGTGTGTGTGTGTGTGTGTGTGTGTGTGTGTGTGTGGTATGTGAGTGGATGTGGAGTGGGGGGGGGGGGGGGGGGGGGGGGGGGGGGGGGGGGGGGGGGGGGGGGGGGGGGGGGGGGGGCGGGGGGGGCGGGCGGGGATTATTGAGATTAAAAGTGGGTGCTTCCTTACCGATCCTGTGCTTGTTTGCATTCGATTTGTTTTACTTTTTTTCCCCCCATGCATATATTCACTATCAAAGTGGTTATGTAACGTAGCGCAGAAATAAAACGTCACAACTACACGCACCACAGACATCAACGGAAACAATAATGTACACTCGTACATCTGTTATAACAACGCCTAGCATGAGTGATTACTCTTGTTAATA
>CM031627.1:7191053-7198553 GCA_018398815.1 Conus ventricosus
CGGGCGGGGGGTGCAGTGGTAAAAAGCCTGGAGGGGGTGAAGGCTGGGGGGGATGTCGTGGGTTCGGTCGTATTACCAAAATCTTCGTTTCGGGGTTTATGATCGAGAAAGAGCGCGAGTGACAGCCTTTTATGTTTTTTGGGCAAAAGAACGCATTTTTTGCTCCCCATATCAGTGATATCGTTTACACACACACACACCACACACACACAAAAACACACCTACCCCGCCCCCCCCCCCCCCCCCCCCCCAAAAAAAAAAAAAAAAAAAAAAAAAAAAGAAGAAGAAGAAGAAGAGAAAGTCTCAAATTCTGCGGCCTTTCTGCTTTGTTGTCGTGGCGACCTCAAGTTTCGATTTCGTCTCGTAAGTCCCATATCCGTGGTAAATTGGTGTTGAATGTCAGTGTGGGCGTGCTCACGGGGAGTGACGCTGGAAGGACGTTAATTTGTGGCATCCTTTGTAGGAAGACGCTCCTTGAACGCTGGTTCCAGGACTAGACAATTGTTACTGACAGTAGAGGGCACAGTAGAGGATGTCCTGCGTGTGTTTTCATCAGAACAGGCACCTCTGAATAGCGCCAAGTGACACGGCAACAGCGCCGTGTTTCGTTTGCTGGTGGTCTGATGCGACTTTCTACTGATCGGTTCTTTGTAGACGCTGCCGCTCTGGGGCTGCCGCCGGGCAGTTGTGGGTGTAGCTGTGTCTGGAGCGGTCGGAACGAGGCGTGAGAGTAAAACCACTGACGGGCACGACAACGAGACGGACAGGAAAAAAAAAGGTAAATGTTTTGGTTGCAGAGTCGAAGGTCGTGAGTTACAATGGATGGTGTGGTCGAATTGTTTTACGACTTGAGAAAATTCTTTCTGTCCTCCTCCCAGCTGTCGTAACTATCTGCTTCATTCCGTTCAGGGAACTGAAGGCGGCTGCAGGAGAGGTCTCCGTCTTTTTGTTATGCGTCCTGTGCCCTTGCTTATGTGAATGTTTTCAAGTTTCCTTTGTCCGTACATTCATCAGGTATGAGACGTTTAATCTTCTTCCCCCCCCCCCCCCCCCCCCCTCATCTCCCCTCCCCTTCCCCCCTCGGTACAAAAATTGCCGGAAACAAATCTGGCCGTTCGAGTTTTGAACTGTATGTTCTTCCTTCGCGCAAGGATTGCGGTTCTCTTAATGTGCGCAGTGTTTATTTCCTGCTTTGGGGTTGTCTAAATGTGCGCAGTGTTTATTTCCTGCTCTGGGGCTGTTTAAATGTGCGCAGTGTTTATTTCTTGCTCAGGGGCTGTCTAAATGTGCGCAGTGTTTTATTTCCTGCTCTTGGGCAGTCTAAATGTGCGCAGTGTTTATTTCCTGCTCTGGGGTTGTCTAAATGTGCGCAGTGTTTATTTCCTGCTCTTGGGTTGTCTAAATGTGCGCAGTGTTTATTTCCTGCTCTTGGGCAGTCTAAATGTGCGCAGTGTTTATTTCCTGCTCAGGGGCTGTCTAAATGTGCGCGGTGTTTATTTCCAGCTCTCAGACGTGGCCCTCATTCAGTGTTTTCTGTTGGACCATAAGCTTGACTTTGAAAGTCTGCGTTGTTCTGTTTCTATTAACAGTGATGAGAACTGTTTGATATGCTGGCTGCTGGGTTGGCCGGTGTAAATGTTCTGTGTCGCTTTGGTTTTAATGGTGCGGTGGGGAGGGGAAGATGAGGAGAGAGAGTGGGGTGGGATAGGGCAAGAAGAGTCCGTGACTGCATGCGTTTAGTGCGAGAGACCCAACACTCACAACAGATCCCAAGGAGGGCCCTTTTCTTTCTTTCTTTCTTTCTTTTTATTTTAAACTTCTTGTGTGTTATTTTTGTTCAGAACAAGGGCGCAGAACCATGAACAAGTGGGTAATTGGATACACTTGAAGGAGCAGGCCCACAAGCACGCCGAACCGGCTATATCAGTCCCGTGCGATCGTCTGTAAGCGAGATGTGAGAGACGTAATGTGGATTACCGCACACGCTGCGTAATTCTGATATTTAGTGGGTGCTCCACTATCCAGTGTGAGGCATTTCTAAAGCATGGCGTACACGACCCGCGGATAGTATGGCCTGGGGGGGGGGGGGGGGGGGGGGGGGGGGGAGGGGGGGGGGGGGGGGGAGGGGGGTAAACCCTAAGCGCATTTAGCCTGTCCTCATTTCCTGCACAAAGGAAGAACATGATAGTTGGAAACTCCAACGGCCGTGGTTTTAACGTCATCTTCCTGACTTGCATCTGCTCCCCCCCCCCCCCCCCCCCCCCCCCCCCCCCCCCCCCCCCCCCCCCCCCCCCCTCCCACCCCTGTTCTTCTGGCCCACTCTTCCGGCTTTGGTACAGCCGCCAGGGGACTTATGCTTGAGTTGATGTCTGTGTTTGTTGTCAGCCTGTCTCCGTGTACACGATAACGCAAAAAAAAAAAGAAAAAAAAACCCCTCTACTATACCGATTCTAACGAAAATTGGCGAGTAAGAGGCAGTGTGGGCCAGGGACAAAGCCATTCATTTCTTTTTTTTTTCTTTTTTTTTGGGGGGGGTGGGGGTGGGGGGCTGCTCTGTGTTGTGGATCCGGATCAGACAGCGGATCGTAGATCGTTTCAGCAAGATTGATATGTAGGTCCATAAAGATAACTCGTTCAGGTCGTACCAGGTGTTACTTCCCTTGGTGATGAACATGTGTGGCAGAGGTCTGTGCTGCCCCGATATCCTTATCATCACAGCGCAGAACGGGGCCGGCCCATCTCCGTGACGCCACCCGGAGCTCCTACAGTGCAATGGATCCTCCGCCATCCCCCTCTCGCCCCTCCAACCCGGGATTGTTTTCTTCTTTTTCTTTTTATTATTATCATTAATCTTACTTTTTTTTTGTTGTTGTATGTCTAAGAGCAATTTATGACATGTCAGTCTTTTTGTTCGTAATCCGGTAAACCGACTGTTGGTGAAAACTGTACCCACTGTCTAAAGTGGACTTTAGCTGTCCATTCTGCAGTGTCTGTTAATAATCGAGGGTTGACTGCCAGAACCCAGTATCTGACATGTAAATATATAGGGGGGATGCTGGGTTCTCGCAGTTAACCCTCGGTATGGTTTTTTTTTTCTTCATTTTACTGTGACATGTAATTGTGTGTGCGGTTTTTTTTCTTTTCTAAACAATATTTTCTAAATCCGGGAACGAGAGAATTAAGGGGGATGTCTAGCGCCTTCAACACAGCCTAATTGGTATGCAGCGGGGGCCGGAATAGCTCAGGTGGTAGAGCGCCGGACTCGTAATCCAAGGGTTGCGGGTTCGAATCTCCACCGGGCCGTTCTGGTACAGGGGGATTTTTCCCTCGGAGTTAACATTGGTTCTGACTCCATTACCCATACAGTCCTTCGAATGAGACTATTTCAACCGAGATTCCGTATGTGAACGCTCGCGTAACATCTTGCACACACACGTAAAGTCCCGTCACCACCTTTCGGAAGAGAAGGCCAGTTTGGCCGTTGGTATGGATGACACGTTATACATAGTGTGCACCTTCCCCGAAGATGGAGTATGGCTGCCTTAATGGCGGGATAAAAAAAAAACACCGGTCATACACACAAAACTCCACTCCCTTTGTTGGGCAGATGGGATTAATACTTGATTGTATAGGGAGTGTCCGCTGGAGTATCAGCCTGCGTACGCAGAAGAAGAAGAAGAAGAGGAAGAAGAAGGTATGCAGCACGACGTCAATAGTTTAGCTGGCATGTCATGAATTGCTTTTAGTGCTTTCAGTGTGGGTTTCTCTGTCAGGATACTGTTTGTTGTTGTTGCGAGGATCTGGCTTGTGCTAGATGGGACGTGGTCTCCTGTGCGGAGTGGCACAGCCCCTGAACACGCTCTGTGTGGGTGGGATTGGCTGTCATGGTGAACACTTGAAACGTGACCTGGACCTGAATTCCTCATGTTGATGACCTTTCTGAACGTATAGAGCTTTTTTTTTTTTTTTAAATCCGTGAACGGTAGTCACGAGTTGATTACAACACTCACCCGTTCCTTTCAACCTGGTACCCTAATGTTGCTGGCAGTGAAACCTAACACCGACAAGGCGGATCTTTTGTGTTACTGATTTAGAAACTGTTTTTGTGACGAAATTGTGCCTTCTATATCAGAGCGGTAACGCAATAGGGACGACTGTGAAGTTTTGTACAGGCAATGTCGTTTTGACATCAAAACACCAACAAGACAGTTGGGAAAAAAGTTTCACATGCGCCACACTTAATGTCACAAGCGTAGTCCCTCGTTGGTCATAACGATTCCTTCGCTAGGCGTGCTCCTGGCGCACACTATGTGCACAGACACCGGCTCTGTGGTCAACTCGCACGCACGCGCACGCACGCACGCTCGCATACACACACACACACACACACACACACACACACACACACACACACACACACGTGTGCGCACGTGCATACAGACGCAGGGTCTCATTAGTCAGAAAGTTTTCTAAGATGGTCATATTCACTCAATCAACAGTATCTTGTTGTTGTTTTTTCAAAGTTTCATCAAGCAGATCTGAATTGAAATCCCCAAGCCTGTGGTATATCAACCCCGTGACACACTGAGAAACAGGCGGGATGGGGCAGCGCTGAGGTGACAAACATGGGCATGCGCACACAGGTGGCTGAACGAGGGATCACGGAGATGGGAGGGGACAAGTAGTACCTCATGAGCGCTAAGAACAGGATGATGACGCCGACAAACAGTCCACCCCTGAATATCATCAGGTTGCTCCTGGAGGTCAGAGCACCAGTCTCTCCCTCCCCTCCCTCTTCATGCACTCCCCCCCTCCCCTCCCCCTATTTCTCCCCTCCTCGCCTTATGTCCTCTTGTGTCATCCCGATTTTCCTGTTCACGGTTCGCCTGTTCTCGATTCGTTATGCCCAAATGGTGACCACGATTTGTCTGTTCCCAGGTATACTGTGCCCTCGATAAGACGTGTGTGTGTGTGTGTAACATAATATAACAATATATATATATATATATATAATATAAATACAGAGAGAGAGAGAGAGAGAGAGAGAGAGAGAGAGCAGAACTCTGTCAATCGACACTGACAAAAGCTGAATTCTGAACCCCAGCTGTATTACACTCGCTGGAGAGTCTCCTCATTGAACGTGCTCGCGAATGTTTTCCCTGTTTCAATGACTGTTCAGAATTATAAGTGGTGCAAGCGTGAATGGGAACTAGTGTGTGGGGTTAGTTTTGTGGGTGTGGGTTTTTTTTTGGGGTTTTTTTTTTGCGCATGACCGGTTATGTGTGTGTGTGTGAGAGAGAGAGAGAGAGAGAGAGAGAGAGAGAGGGGGGTTGAGAGCTGAGTTGTAATACATTTGCTAGTGTCACTCCATGCATGCACCCGGAAACCGTGATGACATGTAAGGTTTAACACTCAGAAGGGAAAGGTGCGTTGGCGGTAAGTTCAACGGTCCGTTGATGGTGACCCCCACCCAGGGAAGACCAGGCGAACCGTCAATCGGAGAATGGGTCCAACCTTCTCCTTCTCTCTTCCTCCATTCCTTCAATCCAGCAAGTGTTCTTTCTTTATTATTTTTTTTTCTGCATACGCAGACTGATACTCCTGCGGACAACTCCCTGTATAGACAGGCAAGGATTAACCCCATCTACCCAGCAAAGGGAGTGGAGTTTTGTGTGTTTAGGAGCGTTTTTTTTTTTTTTTTCATATCCCGCCATTAAGGCAGCCATACCCCAACTTCGGCGAAGGTGCATGCTATGTGTAACATGTCAATCCATATCAACGACCAAACTGGTCTTCTCTTCCGAAAGTTGATGATGGGATTTTACGTGTGTGCAAGATGCTACGCGTGCGTTCACACATGTAACCTCGGTTTATAGTCTCATTCGAAGGACTGTATGGGAAATGGAGTCAGAACTATAGTTAACTCAGAGGGAAAATCCCCCCCCCCCCCCCCCCCCCCCCCCCCCCCCTTGTACCGAAACGGCCCGGCGGAGATTCGAACCCGTCACCCCAGGATCACCAAGTTTTCGAGTCCGGCGCTCCACCACTGAGCTATTCTGCCCCGCCCCCCCCTCCCACCAAGTGTTAAAATCCCTTTGGGTTCTAAGGGATTCGGATGGTTTGAGGTTTGATGCTGTCCCCGCGATGTTTTACGCGCGCCGTGTGCTGACCGCTTTAAGGTTGGTGTGTGACTTGTGACTTGGAGGTGTGCAGATCCGGGTTAAGTGACACCTCGAGTGGGCGTGGTCCTCTCGCTCTCTCTCTCTCTCCCTGTGCCTGTACTTGAAATGTCACGCGTTTGTCCCCTAGCCGCGAGGCCCCCCAGAAACAGTATGGTGCACCGCCTGACTGAAAAAGATCGTGTTTCTGTTCCGGTGATCTCCACGAGCCTTTTGTTGGTACAGTCGGGTTTTACGAAGACACCCGCCTCAGGTGATACAACGGCAGACGGGATAAAAACATCCCAGGAGATAAGGGTAGGCGACGTGTCTGACACTACACTCGTTTCCACCAGCACGACAACACGTTAAGACGGGCGACGAAAAATAGTCATTTTTGAAGCTGGGCGAAGACTACGAACTGGCGACATGAGAAACCCAAACCCGGCGCTCCTATCACTGAACCAACCAACCAGTCACCCCGAGTGATTTTTGTTTTCGCACCGAAAGATTAGTCGATATGCCTGGTAGAGTACTCCAGAAAGAGTATGGCTCACTGCTGGCTACAAAAGGTTGACATTTCCATTCTCTGTGCTCCTTTCATTCTCGCATCACGTAAGGCCGTGGGGGCGGCGTGTAAAACGACGCCTGCGCGGTCGGGACGGGTCTCCACAGCCTCGGCAGAATGGAGGAAGTAGTGTGTTAACATAATTATGCAGTGCCATTTTTAGAATTGAAAGCCTGGAATGTACGGAATTGACAACAACTTGACTATTCTGATTTTAATGCTGATGCGGGGGAGGGGAGGGGGGGGAGCTCACCCTGAAAAACAAATATTTCTCTCATGCATGCGGACGAGCTAATTTGGAAAGCTCTCTCTCTCCCCTCTCTCTTTTCTCTCTCTCACTCACTCACTTCTCTCTCTCTCTCTCTCTCTCTCTCTCTCTCTCTCTGTGCGCGTGCGCGCGTGCGAACACGTGCACGAGCGGCAGAGTTTGTAATCGCCGGATTGGAAACATAGATGCAGCTGAAATATAGACTGACAAACTGTTGAGTTTGCACGGAAGATAATTTCGAGATAATTTCGATTTTCAGCTTTCTCTATCATCAGCACCCTTTTCATGATAGTTCTCGAAATATGAAAAGAAAAACAAACGGAATCCAACGTTAGAGTTTAAAAGTTCTCCATTATGATCGAAAGCTAAGCTTTTTTTTTTTTTAGCTGATTTTTTTTTTCCCCTGTGCAAATGTCTTTTGACGGCTCGAAAACTGCCATAGCCCAAGAATAGCACACAGCACTGTTCAGATGACTGTGAAGGAAATGGAAGGTCAACATTGCCTT
>CM031627.1:7206053-7236053 GCA_018398815.1 Conus ventricosus
GTCAGTATTACTGTGAAACAGAAATAGAAATGGTATATATCTTTTAGAACAGTGCATACTTGACCTCACACAAGACCATGGGGACCTTCCTTTGTTGATCTTTGGAGACCTCAACGCAAGAACTGGCAATACGAATGTTAAAGAACTTTGTTTACCAAATGGTGGAATGCTTGAGGATTTGAGAGAGGACTCTGACGTTAAATCTCTGTTTATACGTGTATCTGAAGATAGAATTGTCAATGATTTTGGAAAGTATCTTCTTGACGTGTGTGAACAATTCAATATTGTAATTCTCAATGGATTTCTTGCAGGTGATGTAAATGGCAGTTACACATATATTGCACCAACGGGTCTAGTGTAATAGACTATTTTTTAATGTCAAGCTCCATTATTCATCTGGGTGTAAAGCTTAAAGTATTGTCTAAAATCGAGTCAAAACATATGCCGTTCATTTTGAGCTACAGCTTGCTAAACATCATCCAAATGAAAAGAATGTAAAGAAAATATGCAAAGTAAATAAATTTGTATGGACTAAGGATAAAGAACCAGAATATATTACACAACTATGTTCTCAGGATGTACAATTACTTTTTCTTGATGCTTTAAATCTAATTGATGTAGACATTAATTTGGCACTGGGTAAATTCAATGAAGCTTTATACAAAGCAGGTCAGTGTATGCTAAAAACAATTACTAGTGGCAATGATAGAAAGAAACCTTGGTTTGATCCAGATTGTTGGAAAAAAGACAGAAAGCCAGATTTGCCTTACGACAATTTAAACAGTGTAACAACGTAGTGATGAAAGAGGATCTCAGAGTGATATATTGTAATCTCCTTAGAGATTATAAACATCTATTAAATGAGAAACAACAAGAACATAGAAACCGTTTAATAAAAGCATTAGAGGATAACAAAAATGACCAAAACTATTTTGGCAAACTATAAAAAACGTATCCAAAGCTGCCCCAACTACCAATGACATAACAAAGGAACAGTGGTTTCAGCATTTTAGTAAAGTATTTAATTCTGATTATACTATGCAAGATTTAGACAACTTTCATGAAAGCATTAATTATGCAGATACAGAGAGTCAAGATTATGTATTTCTGTCCTGGAAACAGAAATTTCTGAAAGTGAAGTCAGGGATGCCTTGAGGGCTTTAAGAATAATAAGGCTGCTGGACCAGATGGACTATGTAGTGAGTTCTTTAAATGCGCTGATACTCGAGTTATTCCTTTTCTTACAGTATTCTTTAACAAACTGTTTGACTCAGGACTGTTCCCTAGTGATTGGTCAGAAGCTTTAATACAACCCATACTTAAAAAAGGTGATATTAACCTTCCAGACAATTATCGGGGCATTTCACTTTTAAACATTAGTGGGAAGTTATTTCAGTTACGTCCTAAATAAACGTCTAACCCTGTGTGTAGAAAATAATAATATAATTAGTGAAATGCAAGCTGGCTTTAGGAAGAAAATACAGTACAATAGACCATATCTATACTCTATTTGCCCTAGTTAAAGAACAATTATCTAATAACCAGAAATTGTATATTGCATTCATTGATTTTAAAAAGCATTTGATCTTGTTGACAGACATTTACTATGGGAGATACTGAGAAAAAACGGAGTAAATGGGAAAATGTTTAAGGCATTAAAAAGTATGTATTCCGTGGTTTAAAGCAAGAGTACGCTGTAAAAATGACCTTACAGACACCTTTTTCTGTCCACAAGGCTTAAAACAAGGAGATATATGCAGCCCCATTTTATTTTCTCTATTTATTAATGAACTGACAAATGAAATAATTTCTAAGGGCAAACATGGCATTCCATTAGCACCTGACTTAATAGAAATCCTAATAATGTTATTCGCTGATGATATCATTCTGTTGGCGTATACAATTACTGGACTCCAACAACAGCTCAATATTTTAAAGAACACAGCAGGTAAACTTAGGCTTACTCTCAATCTAGAGAAATCTAAAATAGTAGTGTTCAGGAAGGGGGGATATCTTGCAGTCCGTGAAAATGGTTTTATGGTTATGATAAAATAGAAGTTGTTAACCAGTATAAATACTTAGGTATTATTTTTTCAACTGGGTTAACGTTTTCTTACGCGCTTGATAATGGTTTTATGGTTATGATAAATAGAAGTTGTTAACCAGTATAAATACTTAGGTATTATTTTTTCAACTGGGTTAACGTTTTCTTACGCGCTTGATGACATGGCATCACGAGCAAAAAAGTGTGTTCTATGTATACTAAAAATCTTATGGAAACTTGGTAACCATTGTCCTCGTTTTTTTTTTAAGCTATTTGATTGTCAGGTACAACCAATGCTCACTTATGGATGTGAAGTTTGGGGCCTTGTAGCCGATCACAGCGTAATAGAAAAAGTACATTTATTTGCAATTAAAAGATTTCTCAAAAGTCAGCATACAAACACCTAGTGCTTTAGTATACGGCGAAACAGGGAGATACCGTTAGATATAACAACTAGAACTAGATGTATTAAATATTGGCTTAAACTTCTGAAAATGCCTCAAGATCGTCTCCCCAATAAAGCTTATCAGACACTCTTTAACTTGCATTGTAGAAACAAAAAATTGGGTTTCTTCGTTTGTTTTACATTGTACTATCATGGATTTGGCTTTGTGTGGGAAAGTCAGGGGGTCGGAAATGATAGAATTTTCTTACAAGAATTTCAACAAAGATTAATTGATTGTTTTCGCCAAGGATGGAATAGTCAAATTCAATCTAAACAGCGATTTGAATTTTTTTCCTCTATCAAGTCATCACATAGTCTTTCTCCATATCTATCTGAAATGAAAAATATAAGTTTACGTAAACCCAAAAATTAGATTCAGATTAGGTGTATCATGTCTGAAACCCCCGTTTTCGCTTCTCAAAGGCACAAACAGATCACACTTGTCCCTTTTGTCCCAACACAAACGAATGTGAGTATCATTTTCTCCTTAAATGCCCAGATATCATGCTCTACGAGAGCAATTTTGCCAAAGAAATTCTTCGTCAACCCCACGGTTTTTTAAAATGTCATTACTATTGGCAAGCCCCAAACATACTTTTGGTCTTGCTAATTTCATTGCCAGAGCATTTGAACTTAGAAATTCAATTTAACACTTGTTTTGTGTGTGTGTGTGGTGTGTGTGTGTGTGTGTGTGTGTTCTCTTCCCAACTTCCCGTTATTTAGTTCCTTTTATAAAAAATACAGATTTTTTTCCCACCTCCCTTTAACCCCGATCCTATTCATTCTCTTGGTCATGTATTGTGAGACACCTTTTTTGAAATACATGCAGATATTATACTGCATGCTGTACTCACTGTATTATGTCCCGTGTTTCCAGTGATATGTACTATGGTTTTTGCATCATATTTCATGTTTCCCATATGAATTATGCTCATTGTACTATGTCCTTTGTTTTGATGCCTCCTTTTTCCTGTATGACATGGGCAAATGGCTTGTTCATTAAACTATCGTTGATCGTTGATCTTTCTCTCTCTCTCTCTCTCTCTCTCTCTCTCTCTCTCTCTCTCTCTCTCTCTCTCTCTTAGATTAATAGCAATTTATAAACAACAAAACTGGCATGGGAAAATGGAAAGTAGTGATACACATACCTGGTTCTTTTCTTTTAAATCAGCTTTTCAAACAGAAAGATAACATTTCAGTTGTTTACAAATGATGGCACAGAATTTGTCTCGCCAGGTTCAGATTAAGAACGTTTGGTCTAAATGCGAACAAATGTGGTTTAGTTCAATCGTCTCCATTACTCCCCCATGTCCGATGTGTGGGTATGTTCCAGGGGTGTGAGTCACTTCATCTTCGGATGTGCAGAGGCTATGATGAACTGAGGAAAAAAATCATTTGTTGTTTAAGTCCAAGGAAGGAGAGAGGAAGGGTCTAATCGATATCGTAACGTCTAACAGTGACACTATGATTGTATCACTTGCAAAATATATTTGAGAGACGGGCTCGCTGCGAAAAAGGAAAATGCTTAATAATGAGTGAGTGTATTAAATGTTGAAATGTCTATCATGTATTTATCAGTTGGAGAACTTCAAAGAGTAGTTAACTCAATAGGCAAGACAAAGAGACCGTATGTTATATTGGGATGGTTGATGTAGAACTATTGTACGTTCTGTGAGGCGCGCGCGCACGCGCGAGTGTATATAAGTGTGTGTGTGTGTGTGTGTGTGTGTGTGTGTGTGCGCGCGCGCTAGTATTGGTGTTACTGTGTGTTGGTTTTCATGCCTTTGCCTTTGTTATCAAATCATGTTTGTACCCTCTGTCACAAGGGTTTTTATAGCTAATGACAGTAAACCATCAAAGTATCAAGTGTCAAGTCTCTCTCTGTCTCTCTCTGTCTCTCTCTCTCCTGTCTGTCTGTTTTTGTTATTTTTTTCCCCCATAACGTTACTGTATTACACTTGTTTACGAGGACATACGGAGATGTTACGATTTTATTTGTATTCACTAACTTTTTTTTTTTTTTTTTTGCTGTCGCAACCTCTGCGCTTCCTCAGAGGCAGTGCACCCACGCCGCTCATTCCGACACCCCGTCCACAGCCATAGCCCGGCTGGCCCCACCGCAGCCCCGGCACCAGCAATCCACAGGGAGCAGTCAGTGTCAAGTCGTCATGAGGCAACCCACCGGAGGAGACACTGCACTGCTGCCGAGTCACTTCGGTGGTGTTCAGTGGCGCCTGTTCTGATCTAACATACGCAGGAAACACCACCTACTAAGCCCCCTACTGACGACAATAATTGCTTAGTCGCGGAGCCGGCGTGAGTGAGCTCTCCCTCCGGAGGGCGCCACCACGTCCGTCCAACGACAGCCCCCATGGACTCGCCGATACCGGTGACCCCGACGGAACCAAACCAAGGCCACAGACGCGGAGAGGACATCGAAACTGAGGTCACCATGAGAGCAGGGCATGAAGGGCCACAGAATTTGAGACATTTTTTTTTTAATGCTGATCAATGGGAATGATGATTAAGATGATGCTACGGATTTCCATTTCGGTCTGAGACTACATGACAGGGCTGTACTCTACGCTTCCTTTCATAATATATCCTGGCGTCAACCAGGCCCGAGAGATACAGGCACCTGCAGTGTTGGTCATGAAATTTGAGCAACACTCTCAGAAACGCATCCATTAAGTGGATGAAACTCGACTGTGTGGTCCCAGTCTTCCCAACTGAGTCCGCAGCAAACTCAACTCTGGGTAGGAGCCGGTCGGGGCAGAAAAACCCACATGACTCTGATGGGATTCGAACCCACGACCTCCCAACCGGGAGTCCGCGACGCTAACCACTTCGCCACGGCGGCTGGTTGTATTCACTAACTTTTGATTTGATACACACTGAGAATAAATGTGTACTATTTGTTTTGCAAGGAAAGGAAGAGGTAAATGTTATTATTCTGTTACCCCCCTCCCCCCCTTGTCAAAAGACCGCTTTGGTACTGACGATAAAATATCAGTGTCAAAAAGTGTCTCTTTCTCTTGTGATTTCCACGTTTTTTCCCCCATTTATGTCTTTTCCCATGAATAAAGAAAAACATTTGTTTGGTGTGTGTGTGGGAGGGGGGGGGAGGAGTGGGGGGAGGGGCGTGTGTGGTGTGTGTGTGTGTGTGTGTGTGTGTGTGTGTGTGTGTGAGAGAGAGAGAGAGAGAGAGAGAGAGAGAGAGAGAGAGAGAGAGAGAGCGAGCCATCACATCTATCTTTTTGCACATGTAATTGGACATTATTTTTGTCAGAAAAGGGGGAAAACCTGCGCACCTGCGTGGTCAGGTACAAATTCTGCGCGGTATCATCCTCCCCCCCCCCCCCCCCCCCCCCCCCCCGTCTCCTTACCTTTTTTTTTCTTCTATTAATTAGAACACTGTGTGACTGACGCCTGGACACCACGTGTCGAAGCTGACGGGGACTGATCCGCCTCCATTGTGATGGTCTCCCGCACGTGATCCTCGTACCACACCTTGGCCCGTCGCGTGCGTGCGTGCGCAAGCGATTCAGCATTAGCACTAATTATCAGCAGCCGGTATCCGATCTCGTGCCAGAATAGATTCTCGCGGCATGCATGCAGGGTTGTATGGAAAACGACTAGTCTCAGAAGCTCACCCTTACTAATTTGTGGCGAAAAAGTCATTTTCATCATCAAAGCAGTAACGGTTACCGTTTTTTACGTGATTACTGTTACTGTGCTAGGTTTTGAACTGTGAAATGTCGCCATGACTTTACTTGTGTGTTCAAGGTGTTGATTAATGGGATTGACGTTTTATTAATTTCACTGCGTGATGATGTCCACCCCGTTGGGATGATGATGCAGGTACTGATGCAGATAATTTCACACACTCACTCACACACACACACACACACACACACACACACACACACACACAACACACATTCACTCTCTCTCACACAAACACACGCACACACGCACGCACGCACACACACACACACACACACACACACACACACAGAGAACACAGACACACATCTACACACAGACACACATACATAAATGCACGTGCGCGCCTGCAAGCCCTCACACACACACACACACAATGTACGCACGCGCGTAAGCACGCACACACTGACACGCACACTTTTGCACGCATGAACATATACATATAGACAAACACGCACACATACAAGCACCAAAACACGTGTGAGCGGATATACAGACATAGACTCAAACACAGGCACAGCTACACGCACGCACACACACACACACACACACACACACACACACACACACACACACACACACACACACATCCACACACACACACACACACACACACACACACACACACACACACACACACTCAGAGGTAGGCAGACAGACAGACGGACAAACAGACAGGCAGGTATTTTGAACAAATGAGCGTGTGAAGACAAGTGCTGGCTAACCATTCCACCGTCTTTAGAACAATGACTTTGCAAATGTAAAAAAAAAAAAAAAAAAGAAAGAAAAAAAAGAAGAAGAAAGGACAAAAATGGGAAGGGGTAGTGAGAGAAAGAAAACGCGAATGAAAACGAGGGCGTTAAAAAACGAATATAAAACCTTTTTCTACCTGAATACTGGGACTCTGTCATTGTCCATCTTGTGAGCAGTACCATCCATATTTCCTGCAGAGAAGCCTTTCGTCCGCTGATGCAGACTCATCAGTAGGACACAGCTTATTGGGTCGATTGGTCCACCCTTGGCGGCAAATGGAGATACACCACCGCATACATAAACGCGCGCACGCACGTATGCACACATACACACACGTACACTTCTACACACACACACACACACACACACACACACACACACACACCACACCACACCACACCACACCACACACACACACACGCCACACACGCACACACACACACACACACACACACACACACACACACACACACACACACACACACACACACACACACACCACATGCACGCCCGCCCGCACGCGTGCACGAACGCACACACACACACACACACACACACACACACACACACACACACACACACACACACACACACACACACACACACACATAAGGCGTACTATTGCCAAATGCTGATCGTTTGATGATCCAGTTATGAAAGCATTTCGGACTTGACAGCCGACTAATCATCAGCGGCTCCACAGATTCGACAAATTAACGTGTCGTCTTGTTTTTCTAACCAAGCAGATTCCTTTAGGCAAAATCGTTTGAAGGAATCCCCACAATGTAGTTCATTTTGCGTCTTCTTCTGTCTTTTTTTTCCTCTTTGTTTCTTTTTCTTTCTTTCTGTCCTTGTTTCTTCTTTCGTTCTGTCTTTCTTCCTTTTTTTTTTTCTGTTTCTTTCCTTTTCTTCTTTTGTCTTTTTACTTTTTCTTTCTTTCTTTCTTTTTTTTTTTTCAGTGGGCAGTAGATCGTGGTTTGGTGACAGCGTCGTTGCCTTTGACTAAGCTTACTGAAATTAGAAGTACTCTTTTGATTCTGCATTTAGAAAAGGAAAAAAAAAAAAAAAAAAAAGAGAGAAGAGTGAATTCCCCTGAATCCGAACGTTGATTCCTCGAAATCCGTACGTTCAATACCGATAACACATTAAAACACACACACACACACACACACACACACACATACACACAAAAAGAAAAAAAAAGAAAAAAAATTCTTCTGTTCCACCTTAGTGAGAATGGCGCACTTCTACCAATGGAATGTTCCCGAGTCAGGTAGATTTTCAGGCTGCCGTATCAGCTGTCAAAAAGGGTGGAGGCGATGCTGGTAACATGAGTAGACGTGTGTACGCGCAAACGTTTAGTGTCACGTTTTGTACTTAGCATGAAAATTTTGAATTTCGTTCATCGCATGTGTGGCGCATAAATGTACTGGGTGGGGAGCCCCGAATACAACCATCTCTCTCTCTCTCTCCCTCTCTCTCCTCTCTCTCTCTCTCTCTCTCTCTCTCTCTCTCTCTCTCTCTCTCTCTCTTTCATCTCTCTCTCTCTCTCTCTCTTTCTTTCTCTCTCTCTTTCTCTCTCTTTCTTTCTCTCTCCTTCTCTCTCTCTCTCTCTCTCTCTCTTCTCTCTCTCTCTCTCTCTCTCTCTCTCTCTCTCTCTCTCTTCTTTCTCTCACTCTTTCTCTCTCTTTCTCTCTCTCTCTCTCTCTCTCTCTCTCTCTCTCTCTCTCTCTCTGTCTCTGTCTGTCTGCCTCCTTTTTTTTTTTTGATGATTGGGTATCCATGCAAATTTTAGTTAGGAGTCGGGCTACAGCCGACATACTTCTGGTGGGTTTTGGAAGCTTTTGTCCGAGGCAGACAGTATATAGTGTGATCTTTTTAGCTTTAGATTATGTAACCTTCTTGTATTGTGTTCATACATGAAACAGTTCGTTCCCCATTTTTTCCATGAAACTTTTTTTTGGGGGAAAAAGTGCTGTATGAAACTAGAAAGGGTTTGTGGAAGCTTGACAGCGATTCCAGCCTTTGAGAACACTTCCACGATCTGGTTTGTTGGGAATATGGTTTGCACACAGCGAGTGACTGGTGTCGTATATAATACTGTCGCTCATAAAATCGTGTCGCAGCGACAGTATTTCCCGGGAAATGCTGCATTTTATGGACAGCTACAATATTCTATAGGACATTTTTCGTGAAAAGTTGTCGCGCGACAATTGTTTCCAGCAAATATTGTCGCTGCAAAATATTTCACGTGAAATGCTATCGCTGCGATACAATTCCACGGCGACAGTATTATATACGACACTGGTCATAGTAGTGCCTGTCTGTCTGTGTGTCTGTTTGTCTGTCTGTCTGTCTGTCTGTCTCTCTCTCTATATATATATATCAATCTTTCTATCAGTGCATATCAGTATCTGTGTGTCTGTTTATCTATCTGTCTGTTTGCCTGTCTGTCTATCTGTCTGTTTCTCTCTCTCTCTCTCTCTCTCTCTCTCTCTCTCTCTCTCTCTCTCTCTCTTTCTCTCTTCTCTCTCTCTCTCTCTCTCTCTCTCTCTGTGTGTCTCTCTCTCTCTCTCTCTCTCTCTCTCTCTCTCTCTCTCTCTCTCTCTCTCTCTCTCCTCTCTCCTCTCTCTCCCTCTCTCTCCCTCTCTCTCTCTCTCTCTCTCTCTCTCTCTCTCTCTCTCTCTCTCTCTCTCTCAGTAAATACAATGGCTTGTAATTAGATTGTTTCACAGTGTGCCAAATATGGTAGCGCATACGTCATACCTGCACGTTGGAGGTCAAGGTTCCCAACGCCTCATGACCGCAGGGGCAGTGAGTGGTCTGTCAGAGAGTGACCGCGTCAAGGACAGTCCCTGTGGAAGGCGGAATCCGGCCGTCTCCGTCCGCCGCCCGAAACTCTCCCAGAACGGCCGGGGCTTTTACAGTGGACACAGCCTCTCCGCCTTCCGAGAAAGTCATGTGCGTGTAGTGTCCTCTTCTCTGTGACTTTCTCGCTCTGCTGTCTTTTAGAAAGGAAACGTCTGTCGTCGCTGTGGTCCACAGCTTTCTCTCCCTTTTGTGGGCCGTTGGCTTTGACTTTGTTCTGGGAACTCTTGTTAGCGGTGTCTTTGTTCTGGGGACTCTTATTAGCGGTGTCTTTGTTCTGGGGACTCTTTCACACTGTGTTGTCTTTGTTCTGGGGACTCTTTCACACCGTGTTGTCTTTGTTCTGGGAACTCTTGTACACTGTTTTTGTCTTTTGTTCTGGGAACTCTTTGACACTGTGTTGACTTTGTTCTGGGAACTCTTATTAGCGGTGTCTTTGTTCTGGGGACTCTTTCACACTGTGTTGTCTTTGTTCTGGGAACTTCTTTTGCACTGTTTTGTCTTTTGTTCTGGGAACTCTTGTGCACTGTGTTGTCTTTGTTCTGGGAACTTCTTTTGCACTGTTTTGTCTTTTGTTCTGGGAACTCTTTGACACTGTGTTGTCTTTGTTCTGGGAACTCTTGTACATTGTTTTGTCTTTGTTCTGGGAACTCTTGTACTTTGTTTTGTCTTTGTTCTGGGAACTCTTTGACACTGTGTTGTCTTTGTTCTGGGAACTCTTTTACACTTATTTCTGGTCATAATTCATGCCAGCCTTGCTGTTGTTGTTTGTAATGTGGTGGCCAGGCAGTGAGAATTCCATTCACTGTCCAGGGTGGACACCAGTGTTGTTGTTGTTGTTGTTGTTGTTGTTTGTAATGTGGTGGCCAGGCAGTGAGAATTTCATTTACTGTCCAGGGTGGACACCAGTGTTGTTGTTGTTGTTGTTGTTGTTGTTGTTTGTAATGTGGTGGCTAGGCAGTGAGAATTCCATTCACTGTCCGCGGTGGACACCAGTGTTGTTGTTGTTGTTGTTGTTTGTAATGTGGTGGCCAGGCAGTGAGAATTCCATTTACTGTCCGGGTGGACACCAGCAGTCTATTCAGCAGTGTCTGGTTGCCCTTTGGGCATTTCTTTTAAACATGTATTGCGTTTAAATGCTTCATTTTCTCCTTTACGATGTCTTAAAATTTTGGTCGAGAAATCATGCGGAACAAGGAAGGGCTGGCACCCCCACCATGAATTAAGCTTACTGGCTGTGAGCATGTCAATGGTTTAGCCACCATGTCATGAAGACCTAAGAGGTCGAAGCGCGTCGTGTTTTGTCTTGCGATTCGTTTCTCGACGTTTTTTTTAAATTTTTTATTTATTTATTTTTTTTTTGCGGTTCGCTAACATTTATTTTAATTGCAAAGCGAGACGACTGCAGGCGGAAATCTAAACAAATCTTAAATAAATGTTAGCGAACCGCCCAGAGAACGTGGACAAACGAGTTACAAGACAAAACACGACGCGTTTCGACCTCTTAGGTCTTCGTCTGGTGATAAATAAACGAATAAAACAACGAAAATTCACTTAGCTTTGGTCGCTTCAGATCGCTCAGGGTTCAGCGCAAGGAAGAAGGCCTTCGCTAACATTTATTTAAGATTTATTTTAAGTTCATGAATTTTGTTGTTTGTGTCTTTTTCAGGCTGTGACGTTTTTCTGTCTTTCTTTTCCTTTGTCAGTATGACCTGTTCAGTATGCGACTTGCCGTTCCGTGTCAGTGTGACAGTCATGAAGAGAGGCCCTGTGTGGTGGGCTTGGCTGTGACAATGAAAATGATCGTTCACCTGGCCGACATGGGGACAGATTGTATCCCGGCATGTCGGAAATTCTGCACCAGTAATTTCCTCTGCTCAGTCACTCTCTTTGGCTGGGTGGGCGTCGAAACCCCCCCCCCCCCCCCTTCTCCCTCTTCTCTCTCTCTCTCTCTCTCTCTCTCTCTCTCTCTCTCTCTCTCTCTCTCTCTCTCTCTCTCTCGATGATCTGGCGATTTAGTAATGAGACATCACAGCTGTTAAGAGTGGACACTGACTACATGTTTATGTTCTGTGGCGCCAATGTACAATTTTTTTTTCTTCAATACTACAGCCCCCCCCCCCCCTCCCCCCCGCATTTAACCGTTTTTCATTATTTTTTGTACTAATTTGTTTAAAACTTGGTGTAGAAAAGTTAAAGGAAATGCCAAGCGACCTCAGCGATTCTAGTCTTATCTGCCATAAGGATATAATCAATGGAGTAGTTACCATGTTATATATTTGATGTGTATGATTTGTAAATATATTGTGGGTTCTTATACGTGCAAGGCGTGACTTTTTTCCCCCTGTGAGCGAAATGCCTGACAATGCCCAGTCTGATCTTCTAGACTATAATACTATAACTGAATTAGGTACCCATTTATCGCTGAGTTGGAAATCCTGAGAATAAGAACGAA
This sequence comes from Conus ventricosus, assembly GCA_018398815.1. Lineage (NCBI taxonomy): Eukaryota > Metazoa > Mollusca > Gastropoda > Neogastropoda > Conidae > Conus > Conus ventricosus. The sequence continues at coordinate 7,218,345 of CM031627.1, forward strand.
GTCAGCAAAGGAAATACACTTATTTTAAAAAAAGCAGTAAGTGGGAATAAGAAATTGAAAAAGAAGTTATCAAGGCAAAGTATGAAAAGAAGAAACGATAGCAGAAAAGGAATTGAAAGGTGTAGCAAAGCAAGATGGTTATCAAACGGCAAACAGATTACACGCACGCACGCACATACGCACGCACGCACGTACGCACGCACGCATGCACGCACGCACGCACGCACGCACGCACACGCTCAGGATCAGAGAAAAGAAACTGTACGTTAGCAGTTGATTAAACTGCAGGATAACTGTGGAAATAAATGGTAAATACCAAATACTTATACACTGTGCAGGAAAGAAACAGTTTCTATAGGTAGTGATAATGGAAAGGGGGGGGGGGGGTGGTGGTAGAAGAATGTAAAATGCGTGAAACACATAATTACGACGCAGCACTTACAAAACCAAGTGTTGATGTCGGAAGGGAAGAACACGAACAGAGACAGCGGATGTTCGACAAAGGGAATATAACAAGAGCCATGAAACTTATGGATTCAAATCCGAGGAGTTTCATATTCTTTCTAGAAGGAAATAGTGTGTGTGTGTGTGTGTGTGTGTGTGTGTGTGTGTGTGTGTGTGTGTGTGTGTGTGTGTGTGTGTGGCACGCGTGCGGTGTAGAAAAGAGCTAACGACTACACAAAGAGAAGGCATTATAAAGTATATGGAAAAAACAAACAAACAAAGAGTACATTAAAAGTGGAGATCCACTACACTTAAAATGTGGAGATCCACTACACCCTTCAGTGTTGTGTATGAAATTGGCGCAACATGCATGCGACAAGAATGAATTCAGTACTTTCAAAGTTCATTAGCAAGGATCAAAACTGATTTATAACTAGAGGATACTTAGGAGATAACAGTCGACTGATCCACGATTTACTCAAACAGTTGAATGCAGAGAATTTCTCAGGATGACCATTAAACATCGACGTTGAAAAAGCCTTTGACACAGTGCATTGGTTGTTAGTGTTTAAAACAGTTCGTGGGTTTAGCGACTCTGTCTGCGACTGGACTGGAACGTTTGAAATATTAGGAAAACAAAATAGAAATAAACACTTAACACAGAGAATGATACTAAACCTAAATGCAAATGAACACTTAAAACAGAGAATGATACTAAACCTAAATACAAATGAACACTTAAAACAGAGAATGATACTAAACCTAAATACAAATGAACACTCAAAACTGAGAGTATTAAACGAAAATACAAACGAACACTCAAAACAGAGAATATCAAACCAAAATGCAAATGCACACTCAAAACAGAATGACACGACTCAACCAAAATACAGATGAACACTCAAAACAGAGAATGATACTAAGCCAAAGTACAAATGTACACTCGAAATAGAGAATATTAAACCAAAATACAAATGAACACTCAAAACAGAGAATGATACTAAACCAAAGTACAAATGAACACTCGAAACAGAATATTAAACCAAAATGCAAATGAACACTCAAAACAGAGAATATAAAACCAAAATAGAAATGAACACTCAAAACAGAGAATGATACTAAACCAAAATACAAATGAACACTCAAAACAGAGAATGGTATTAAACCAAAATATACATAAACTCTCAAAACAGAGAATGGTATTAAACCAAAATACAAATGAGCACTCAAAACAGAGAATGATATCAACCAAAATATACATAAACTCTCAAAACAGAGAATGGTATTAAACCAAAATACAAATGAACACTCAAAACAGAGAATGATGTTAAACCAAAATACAAATAAACATTCAAAACAGAGAATGACACTAAACCAAAATACAAATAAACATTCAAAACAGAGAATGACACTAAACCAAAATACAAATGAACACTCAAAACAGAGAATGACACTAAACCAAAATACAAATGAACACTCAAAACAGAGAATGATGTTAAACCAAAAATACAAATGAACACTCAAAACAGAGAATGACACTAAACCAAAATACAAATGAACACTCAAAACAGAGAATGACACTAAACCAAAATACAAATGAACACTCAAAACAGAGAATGACACTAAACCAAAATACAAATAAACATTCAAAACAGAGAATGACACTAAACCAAAATACAAATGAACACTCAAAACAGAGAATGACACTAAACCAAAATACAAATGAACACTCAAAACAGAGAATGACACTAAACCAAAATACAAATAAACATTCAAAACAGAGAATGACACTAAACCAAAATACAAATGAACACTCAAAACAGAGAATGACACTAAACCAAAATACAAATGAACACTCAAAACACAGAATGACACTAAACCAAAATACAAATGAACACTCAAAACAGAGAATGACACTAAACCAAAATACAAATGAACACTCAAAACAGAGAATGACACTAAACCAAAATACAAATGAACACTCAAAACGGAGAATGATGTTAAACCAAAATACAAATGAACACTCAAAACAGAGAATGACACTAAACCAAAATACAAATGAACACTCAAAACAGAGAATGATGTTAAACCAAAATACAAATGAACACTCAAAACAGAGAATGACACTAAACCAAAATACAAATGAACACTCAAAACAGAGAATGATGTTAAACCTAAATACAAATGAACACTCAAAACAGAGAATGACACTAAACCAAAATACAAATGAACACTCAAAACAGAGAATGATACTAAACCAAAATACAAATGAACACTCAAAACAGAGAATGACACTAAACCAAAATACAAATGAACACTCAAAACAGAGAATGATACTAAACCAAAATACAAATGAACACTCAAAACAGAGAATGACACTAAACCAAAATACAAATGAACACTCGAAACAGAGAATGACACTAAACCAAAATACAAATGAACACTCAAAACAGAGAATGACACTAAACCAAAATACAAATGAACACTCAAAACAGAGAATGACACTAAACCAAAATACAAATGAACACTCAAAACAGAGAATGATACTAAACCAAAATACAAATGAACACTCAAAACAGAGAATGACACTAAACCTAAATACAAATGAACACTCAAAACAGAGAATGACACTAAACCTAAATACAAATGAACACTCAAAACAGAGAATGACACTAAACCAAAATACAAATGAACACTCAAAACAGAGAATGATACTAAACCAAAATACAAATGAACACTCAAAACAGAGAATGACACTAAACCAAAATACAAATGAACACTCAAAACAGAGAATGACACTAAACCAAAATACAAATGAACACTCAAAACAGAGAATGATACTAAACCAAAATACAAATGAACACTCAAAACAGAGAATGACACTAAACCAAAATACAAATGAACACTCAAAACAGAGAATGATACTAAACCAAAATACAAATGAACACTCAAAACAGAGAATGACACTAAACCAAATACAAATGAACACTCAAAACAGAGAATGACACTAAACCAAAATACAAATGAACACTCAAAACAGAGAATGACACTAAACCAAAAACAAATGAACACTCAAAACAGAGAATGACACTAAACCAAAATACAAATGAACACTCAAAACAGAGAATGATACTAAACCAAAATACAAATGAACACTCAAAACAGAGAATGACACTAAACCAAAATACAAATGAACACTCAAAACAGAGAATGACACTAAACCAAAATACAAATGAACACTCAAAACAGAGAATGACACTAAACCAAAATACAAATGAACACTCAAAACAGAGAATGATACTAAACCAAAAATTTAAAGCAGCGCGCAAAGTAACACTCATTTGACAACGACAAATTCATTTCCGAGAACTATGTCTTTTACAGAGGTCACAAAGAACAGACGCAAAGAAAAAAAAAGGGGGGGGGGGGGGGGGGGGGGGGGAGTTTCTCCGTTTGCCGCGGTAAGCATGAGCATGATAGTGAACATGATATATATTCATTTTAAATACATAGGTAATGAGATCAATGACAAGAGAAAATACATCAACGGAATTACAACAAACCAAATCGAACATAAACTATTATACAGTTTGCCGACGACACGCAACCATTGCAAAATGTAGATCAGTAACGTTTGAAGAAACAAGAGATATGACAGATAAAAATAGCAACATTTGAGGTCTTAGCATGAACTTCGAAAAAAAGACTGTCTGAATATGCTTCGGGAAAGAAAGAATTTTTTTTTTTCCAAATCTGCTACATCATACAGTGGACAAGAATCCCAGCTAATTCAAAAATAAAAATTGTTAAGAATATGGCTTACTTACTACCTCACAGGAGGCGAGGATATTGATTATGTTGAAATATTTTGGAAAATTTAGATTAAAAAAAAAGTTTTATAATACAGCTAGGAAAGGTGAGGGTTTTGCTATTTTCAATGCGACCAAAGTTTGTTATTTTGTAGAGTCTTGTTTCTGCCACACCCGGCCGATGATTTCATGAAGGTGCTACACATCCTTTGTGTAAACTGTGTGTGTAATGAAAACAAAACGAAACAGACTGTAGCAGTAGAGTTATTGCAGGATCAGGCTTACATAATGAGATTTTGGAGTCCGAAATGGAAACTTGCATGCTGGATTTACACCTTGCTGATGAGAAGGATTGAAATAACGTACTACAAATGGAAATCAGTTGAAACATTGCCGAGCTAAATACAAAACCCGTTCTGGAGAAATTATTTCAGGGCTATAGAATATTTCACATCAAAGATAAACCTGTGAGGCCATTCGAAATACCTACAGTACCATTCTTTTTCAACGACAGTTTTCACTCGTTTAACATCTTGTCAAAGAAAAAAGTGGATTCTCAATAAGATTTCTTGCATTGCAGAAAAATGTTCAGAAAAACGCTAGCTTAAGTATATATCACTGTGGAATTCATCAGTTAGTATAAGAAATAATCTTTCAGCAGTCATGTCATCCAAAGGACAAAAGGTTAAGATCATGGACTACGTTTACGCTTGAAAAATACTTAGAAGGCATCTTTCCCAAGAAGCGTTGCTGTCTTGTATTCATTGAAAAATAGAACTCATTATATCCGACAAAACTGAAACAAAATGTTGTCAGATGATAAAGAAAACAAACCAAACAAAAAAAACCCAAAAAACAACAACAACAAAAAACAACAACAACAACGAAATTAATTGTCAGGCAACGTGCTTGAAGGTCCAGAATATAGGCATACAAGAAATTAATGTAAACTAATTAGTGGTTTCAGATCAGATAAGTCCACAGACTGTTGGCAACCAGTGTGGCTCAGGTATACATGGGGATTCCAACAAACAACGGACGTAATCTTTATTTTTTCTATTTTATTTATTTATTTTTTGTCAAGGAAAGGATTAATTTGAACACTTATTTTAGAAGTATGTGCTCGTAATCATGTTTGAGTCAAGTTAGCTGTAAATACACATGCGAAAACATTACAAATTATTAATTAGAGGAATCCCTTGTTAAGTTTTGAAACCAGGTGAGACAATGCGAGACTGACAAAATGTTTTTACTCTGTCGGTGACAATGGGTTTTTTTTTTTTCAAGGATAAAAAGAATAGTTCTAAATTGTAATCAAATGTAAAAAAAAGATGTACAACTTTCATTAGCTTTGCCTCGGTCAAATTCCGTGGCAATTCGCATTTCTACAATTATAAACCTTTGGTCGAAAGCTAAGAAAAAGAAGGTACGCACAGCTTATAAGCGGTTTTCTAAAAGAAATAGAGAAGGGTCGATTGGAGTCATTTTTGTTTTGTGGTTAAGTGGTCACTTGCACGTGGGAGATGTACTGTGATCTTCCGTATGCAGCGGTGTAAATGCGCATATGAGATGTACTGTGATCTTCCGTATGCAGCGGTGTAAATGCGCATATGAGATGTACTATGATCTTCCGTATGCAGCGGTGTAAATGCGCATATTTCAGGGAAATCTTAAATGAGGCAGGGAACGCTTGACAGTTGATAACATACAAGCAAGCTAACATCATAACTCCTAGATACAGAACGTAGTTAGTGGTGATGGATGGGCTTTGTGTGTGTGTGTGTGTGTGTGTGTGTGTGATTTATATAAGTATACCTATATGCTTGGAATCCGAATGCAGCTGCTCTCTCTCTCTCTCTCTCTCTCTCTCTCTCTCTCTCTCTCTCATTTGGGCTTGCGCAGTGCCTTTAAATGTAGTTTTTTTTTCTTATCTTTTAGTATAAGGTGTTGGTGAGCCTGAACCCTTAGTGCTTTCTGTAAAGTTATAATAATTTAACAAGAGAAATGTAGTACAAGACTCAAAGTGAAAAAAAAAAATGGAAATAGGAAATGGTAAAGTATGGGTTTGAGAGAGAGAGAGAGAGAGAGAGAGAGACAGACAGACAGACAGACAAGGGGGGAGAGGGGAGGACGGGCGAGAGTGTGTGTGTGTGTGGGGGGGGGGGGGGGGGGGGGTGATAAGCGTAGGGTGGGGATGGGGGGCTGGGTTCTTGCAACGGTTGGCTGCCTTCAGCTGCTGGTCCGTGCATGGCTTGCTGCAGGCTCCACCACGATCCGCGTTCCGCTTCAGGGAACAACGCGCAGCACGTGCACCGCGTGTGACCCTAACGGACGAGCAAGGGATGCACGTGTTTGTTTCTCTCTGTCTGTGCGTCTGTCTGAAGACGCGGCAGAAACCATCTTCTTGGCCAAGTGTTTCCATGTGCGCTAGGAAATATGATAAACAAAGAAATGGCAGAGCGTGTTTAGCTTCAGAACAGAATGGGGCTTTCCAGTTTTGTCCATTGTTCTCAAGCTCATTTATGATTTAAAAAAAGGGGGAAAATATCAAAAAATAAACAAATAACAATCACACACACACACACACACACACACACACACACACATGCTCTCTTGGTGACCCAGTTTCGACACGCACCCCCCCCCCCCCCCCCCACACACACACACACCATTCATGCATGTGGCGAGCTGTGTGAACAGTTTTATGTGGCAAAGATGTAGGAGAGGTTGGATATCTGAATTTTTGTTTTCGCTGGTTCCATATCGCCTATCGAAAGCTTTCACCCTTCCTCTTCATTTCGTTGGCGGTTGGCTGTGTGTTCGCCACAGTTTTCTCTCTGGTTGTGTCAAACTGCCAAGCATGAAGCACACACACGGTGATTCACCCGCGTGCAGAGGCTGCGTGCAAGCACTGGGCCGCCCCCCGCTGAGCAGTGGATAACATTAACAATACGCTGGCCTAACCTGGTTACCTGAGAGGGCGGCCCAATCAACTGAACAGTTGTCTCATGGCGAGGGGTGCCTGTGGGCCTGTGGTAAGGGTCCTGCCCGAGGGAACGGGACTCGGGCGAAAGCGGAAGGTGGGAAAGCGAGGTAACCTACCCTTTCCCCTCTGCGGCAGCGGCAAGTTCATGGCCACCGTCGTAGGATGGACTTGTTGACGGATCTCTTACAGCGAGGGGCAGGCAAGCTGACCCTTGCTTGCTGGCTCCACGACTAAGCCGTGGTTATTGTCAGGAAGGGATTTTTGTGCCCAACGCAGGTGTCGGACCACACGAAGCGTTACTCTCAGCAGTACTGCGGTGACTCGGTCGCAGTGCGGGTGTCTCCTTTGTCCCGCGAGTGCAATACAGGACCTGTCTGGGTGTGGCTGTGTGCTTTGGGAGCCGTAAGGAGCGGCCAGGGAGTGTGTGTGCCACTGAGAGGAAGGCATAGAGTATGAAACGTGACAAAGAAAAACAAACACACAAAAAAAACAAAACAAAAAAAAAAACCGGACGTTCTAATAGCACTTTGCCCCTCCGCTCCTACCTTTCCCCTGTTTCTCTTTTTTCGCAGCTTCACCAAGCAGGCGATGTTTTCACCCACCTCTGCTGGTTTGTATGTTTGCGTTTATGTCTGCAAGTCAGTGTGAAAACTACACAGCCGATGAAAAATAACGCCAAAACTACTCAGCCGTTGTGTAACGAAAGTTGGTGGGAGGATGGGATGGAAGGTGGCTCATGGACGAATCCACGAAATTGTTGTGCCAATCTGGATCAAAGGACTAATCCAGGATTTGTTTGACGATGGCGGAGGTCTGACCTCTCTTCTAGTTTGTTGTTGTTGTTGTTGTTGTTGTAGTTGTTGTTGTTGAAAAGTTGTGTAAAGTGGAAGACCGACGTGAAGGGCCGTGCCGGTATTGAGCTCACTTTAAATCCTGTCAGCTTGGTCAGCTGTTGAGGACAAGTAGTTTCCCACACAGGTCATGTCGGTGATAACCAGCACTTTGTTCCCCAGCCCCTCCCCCCCCCCCCCCCCCCCCCCCACCCCCCTCTTAACCTGTGTCCACACAACGTTCCTCTGAACACAGTAATTTTCACCCAGAAAATCGTGACAGTTACCAATTTCACTGAAGGACACGGAGTCATTTCATGTGCAAACCACTGATTAGTAATGAAACCAGCTACTTTAAAAATGAAAAAAAAAAAGTAGAAAAAAAAATTGGCATGTAAACTGTCTGTTATTTACTCTTGATAAGTAGTTGTTTTCAGGGGATGAATTGCTACTGGAAAAAAAAACAAAAAAACATTTTGAACTAAACACGACCATAATCATGCGAAAATGGGTCTAATTATTCCTATCTGGTTATTAGCTGTTTCGACGCGCAAATAGAAGAGATTGTTGACACTATCAATCTTTGTCATGTCAAACAGTCATAATAACCTGTTTTACGTTTAAAAAAAAAAAACGAACAAAGGAAAAAAAAAATTACGTGAGAATAGTAACTATTACCTTTTGAATCTGTCTGGTTCCCATACTGGGTGGGGGGGTGCGGCGTCAGACCAGCAGACTATTAAGTCTCTCTAAGCCCGCCGGCCCGCACGATCGACAGCAACAGGAAGAGAAAGGCGTTCAGATCCCCAGGCAGCCGTCACGCTGCTCGTCCGATCACTGGCCCCACTGTCCCGGACCGACGGAACAGTGAGCTGTTTCCAAAACGTCTGGAAGGGAAGAAGAACGAAATGCACCTTCCGCGCAGACCCTGTCACAAACTTGTCTATTGAAATATTTTCTTTCTCGTTTTCCAGCTCGGTGAGCCGCGCAGAACCATATCGGGGCTGAACTGAGGTGGAGGTGGGTGGGTAGAGGGAGGGGGGGGGGGGGGAGGTGGCCAAGTGGGTGCATGGTAGTTCTTTTAGTATTTACGCAGACGGAAAGTGATGTCTGTGGTCATAGACTCGATCCTCTCCGTTTGAGACGGTGGTGTTGGTGGAAATGTTTTCATCATCAGAGTCCACATCTATCTCTGTGCAGAATTCTTATGAGGAGACTTCAAACTGAGGTTCCCTGTGTCAACGCATGTATAACACACTCATGCGCGCACGTACGCACGCACGCACGCACGTACGCGCGCGCACACACACACACACACACACAGAATCCTCAGATATCAAACTAACATCTATTACAAAAAGATCTGTTGTGTCTCCTATCCCTCCATGGAAACTAATACGAGCACATTTGGTATTGAGCATACAGATTTAACAAAGGCTGAAAATACTAATTTATTGTTATCCAATTTCCAAATGCATTTGCATGATCATTATCCAACCATTTTAAGATATACACTGATGGATCATTAATCAATGAACATGCAGGCGCAGCATACATTATCCCAGGCCTTAACAAAGAAAAGTCTTATTATCTCGGAAAAAACAAATCTATATTCACGGCTGAGTTATTTGCTATAATTATGGCTTTAAAGTTTTTGTTGATTACCCTCAAAAATTATTTAAAGTTGTTTTATGTGTAGATTCCAAGTCAGTTCTTACTGCAATGAAGAATTTTGAATTAAAAGTTTCGACCTGAGATGATCACTGAAATAAATGATTTAGTACATTTCCTCTCAGTCAGAGACACCGAAATAACATTTCTTTGGTGCCCTCCACTGTGAGTTATATTATAATGAAAAGGTTGATGTTCGAGCAAAGAGAGGAGCAAAACGATCATCAGATTCGCGTTTTTTGAACTTCTCTATGTCAGTGCAAGAGTGCTATACTTTAGCAGAAAAAGTACAATTTTCTCATTTTCATTTGATAGAAAGAGAAACTGGGTGTTTTGGTTCATACGATGAAATGAAAAATATGCATGAAAAGTTAAGTAAGTACGATAAGAACATTTTATCGTAGACGACAGATAAGTTCCTTGATCTGTAAATGGAAATTGGATTGTTTAAAAACAAAGTATGTCAAAATATACATTGTATATGTGGTCATAGCATTTCGACTGATCACATTCTTGTGTGTAACTTAATGAAAAAAATCACTCCAAATACGTCTGTACAGCCTACTCAAAATGTTTTCCTGTTAGCAAGTGAAACATATATTTTTTCATTTTGCACTTAGCTAAAAGTCCAATTGGCAAATACTTATAATCGATAACAATCAGTGGTGAGACGAGACAGAAGAGTTATATGTTTGATTTTTCTTTTCCTTTTTCGTGTTTTTTTTTGTTTGTTTGTTTGTTTGTTTGATTAAGTGGATGTTCTATGTTTGTGCTATAGTTGTAGATAAGTTAATTCTTTTGACTCGTTGTGTTAACCTTTTTTCCCAGCCCCGATTTTTTTCCCGTCTAATATCACGTAATGTGGAAAGACGTAAAACACACAACAACAACAACAACAACAACAACAACAACAACAACACACACACACACACACACACACACACACACACACACACACACACACACACACACACTGACCTCATTGATTTACAGATATGTTGCTTTTAAAACATACACACATATCACATTCAAATACACATATCACACACACACACACACACACACACACACACACACACACACACACACACACACACACACACACACACCGGGTTTGGGGAAATGGTTGCCTAAAAAAATTGTATTACCACGCGGCCCCAAAATATAAACATGCATCATGTTCTAAGACTTTATGTCGATCTGCAACTAAAATGGGTGGCGAAAACGTCTGTTTAGCTCATTTACTTAAGTCTGAGCTTGACAACAGCTTTCCAAAATTTGGTGACTTAAAATTGAAATCGTGCACAAACGATATGATCTTTGGCACCGAGAAACTAAAGCCAAATGGTTCGTAAAACATTGACTGGAATTTGGAAATAATGGCTATTTCAAGTTTTGGTTTCATTACCACGGAATTTTTGGTGGGAACAAAATAATCGGTGTGATGACACACGATCGTGTACTCGCCTTGAGCTCAGAAACGAACATTCACAAAAAGTTTTTAAAAAAAGTAGACCGTACTACTCACAGAAAACAGATAAAAGAAATCTTTTTTGTCAGCACAATCTTTGGACATTGATAAATCATCCCTTAAATGATTTTGTCATGAAACTGCCTGAAAGTGCCTTTTTTGTCATGTTTTATAATTGCCTTGAATCTTCGTGTAATGAGCTTGGATGGTCACTTAAGAAACATTGAAATTGTACTGTGTTCTTACACCCATGCTTTTTTTGTCCAAAACAGACAAGCAGATGTCACTTGACAAAACGACATGCAATATCACATTCCTTTATGGGTATCAATATTTTCCTCAATTGATGCTAACGTGTTCCTTAGGCAACCAAATCCAAGTTAGTTTTGTACCCACGGTTTTGTATTGTGTCAGCATCGGTGAGATAAACAAATTTCAATTACCATGAATATTTTGTTGTATCTTAATGCCACTCTGTTTTCAGTGGCAGTTATTATATTTTAGGATGGGTGTTCACAAGCTTGGCAACATGTAATTTTATGCTTGTTAAGTAACCATTGTAATGGAAAAGAAGCGAGCATCTCGTTTGTGTTAGATTTTGAACATTCATTTTGTGGGAATTAAAGGTGTCACGGGAATATTTGCTGTGCACATTATGAACAGAAAAACTCGTTTATGACATGAGCTTCGTGTTGTTGCCTGTTTTTATGCTATAAAATGTATTATTATTGATTTTGATGGATTTTTAAAAAAATGGCGGGAAATTCAAATTTGTGTTTTTTGGTACATTCTGATCGTAGACGTCCTGACACACGATGGTTAAATCAAATTTGCAAAAAAAAATCGTTTTTTCCTCTCAACATATGACATTTTATATCTGTTTTAAGTAACCATTGTAACGGAAAAAGCAAGGTTCTCGATTGTGTGTGATTTTGAACATTCATTTGGGTAGAAATAAAACTTGTCACAGAATATTTGCTGTGGTAGAAAGAAACTCTGGAGAGCGTGGCAGCAGAGAGTCCTCAGAAGAGAAGCCCCCTTCAAGCAAGTGTTTCGGCCCTTATCTCCTGACACTCTAGGGGGGTTGGGCCACACCCGGTTCAATGACTCCGGATGTCCCTCTGCTGCCCCCTTTTTTTTTTTTCCCCATCTTGGGACGAGCCATGGCTGGGATTCGAACCCATGACCCTCTGGACATGCTCATTTTCTACTTAATGACTCGCGCTTTAACCACTGAGCCACAGGACACCTGATATTTGTAGGAAATTAAGCCTTATGAAGTTCACTTTTGTTCCTCCTTGACCAGATCCAGCTTGAACACCTCTCTGCCGCTTCTGCCATTGCTTTCAGGGCTCTGGTTTTTCCTTCCCTGCAACCGAGAGCTGTTTCATGAGGCTGTATGCAGACGTTCCTACAAATCCCCTAGCTCCAATTTCTGCAGTGAGGACTTTGACCTGATAGCCTTCTCTCCTCAGGCTGTTTGCCAGATCAGCATACTTTTCAGTCTTGTAGATTTGAGCTGCCTCCATTCTGTTCTCATATGGCACCGTGAGCTCGATCATGATCAGCTGCTTGGTTGACTTAGAGTGGACTACTATGTCTGGTCTCATGCCACTCTTGCTGAGATCTCTGGTGACTCTTCCATTCTGGGAGGTCTGCAGTGCACTCCCAGTCATCTGCCCCATCCAGCAGACTCTGCCTGCATGTTTCGAGTGGCACTGTTGTTCTTGGCCATGATTTGCTGCCTCCTGCCGTGAAGAATGTTGCGGGTGATTTTGGAGTCCTGATTCTCCCTTTTGTGGTGTTGGTACTAGCCCAGACTACTTGTACAATTTCTTTGAGCACTTGGTTGTGCCTCCATGTGTACCTTCCTTGAGCCAGGGCTACTTTACATGAGCTTAGGACATGCCCACTGTTTGTTTTTTATGGCAGAGGGGGCATGCAGGATCGTCTGTTTTCCCCCACTTCACCAGGTTTGCATTTGAGGCAGAAGGTCATATGCAGATCTGAGAATGAAGCTGATCCTGAGAGGGGCCATGGCCAAATGTCATCCAAGTTAGACTTCTTTGGAGTGCATTCTCCCACGTTGTCCATTGCCCTTGCTGGCTCTGCTGGACTGCTTTTTGGAGTCTTTTTTGGTCTTCTTCTTTTCTCATCTCATGAATCATCATGTCCTCTTTTGGCTTTTTCCTTTGGCCTTTGACCACCATTCAGTTTTGGTCACCCCCAGTCCTTGTCTGTTGGTCTGTGTGTGTCCTGTTATTTCTCTGATCTTGAGACTTTCTTTTGCAGAATCCATCGCCTCTTGAACTTTCCATTTTCTGCCTGTCTTCAGCTGGGGCTTGATTGCTCTACCACCTTGTCTCCTGAGTCCTCCAGCATGCTTTGAAGTCTGATCTTCCCTGCTTTGTATTCCTCCAGGATGGATTTCAGTGGTAGTTTGAGCTTGCTTGGCGACAGTACAGCGCGATGTCAGTCAGACAGGGTGGGACACCAAGCCATTTCCTTGTGAACTGTTGATTTTGGCTTCCATTGCCTCCACTGTGCTGGTGCAGATGTCGTATATCATCAGAGGCCATAGGAGCTTTGGTATCAGCATGAACTGCAGACACCAGACCTTGTATTTGCCAGGGAGCCCACACTGGTCAATGGTCTCCAAGCCTTCTTCCGCCATCTGCTTGGTTTCTTTTGCTCTGTGTGTGTCTTTCAGCGTATCATCATACATCTTCCAAGGCTCTTGACTGGTTCTTCTGTGACTGTTGGAATGGCCTGGTTGGCAACACTGAAGACCACAGATTCGGGCCACTTTTCCTTTCCTCAGTGAGAGACTCCGTGATTTCTTTGGCTTGAACTTCATTCTGGATGAGGCAACTATGTCGTCCAGCCTCTCCAGCACATGACGTGTCTCGTCTTCTCTGGATGAAATCACTGTAGTGTCATCCATGAAGGCCTTGAGAGGAGGCATCTTGTATCCATCGCCAAGGTCTGTTTGTCTCGCGTTGTTTGTTGCTGCTTTCAAGATGAGTTCCATTGCCAGCACGAACAGTATCGGGGAAATTGCACAGCCCATTGCAATGTCCACTTCCAAGTTGATCCAATCATTGTGTACTCCTTGTAGAGAACCGCATTGAGAAGCCATTGAAGTACTTCTTGAGCATGTCGCGGATGTTCTTTGGCACATGGTACATCTCAAGAGCCAACTGTATCATCTCATGGGGCACAGATCCATATGCGTTTGCCAGATCAAGCCACACTACGTCCAGGTCTCTCTTTTCTGTTTTTGCTTTTGGATTGCGTCCCCAGATCATTGTGGCGTGTTTCTACACAGCCAGCCACGCCTGGGATGCCACCTTTCTGGACTGACACATCCAAGTACTTTTTCCATCAGGTACTTGGTCAGCCTTGCTGCCATGACAGAGAAGAAGATTTTCCCTTCGACGTTCAGTAGTGATATTGGCCTAACTGGCTGATGTCACTTGAGTTTTGTCTTTGGGGATGTACACACCATCTGCCGTCATCCACTGGCCGCTGATCTTCTGGTTTTTCCAAGCCGATCGCAGCAGCCTGTGGAGCCACTCCAGCACCTTGGACATTTCTTGTAAAGCTGGTAAGGTATTCCGTTTGGCCCTGGTGATGATTTGGCTCTGGCTTTGTCGACCACCTTCTGATTTCCGCCAACGTTGGAGGCTTGCCATTGAACTGTTCCTCAGGGTTGGTTGGCCACACCAGATCTTGAATGTCGAGTGGTGCTTTGCTCTGTGAGTCAGAGTATGTTTTCCTCAGATGCTGCTCAAGAACTCCTTTGTCCACACTTAGGGTTCCAGATTTTGGCTGCTGAAACAGTGTTCTGGCAAACTGGAAGGGTCTCTGAAGAAGCGCTCTTGTGTCTTCTTCTTTTTGCTCTTCCTCTTCCTCGCAGCTTCCGCTTTTCTGAGGCGCTGTGTTTTTTCTTTCAGGTCTTCCCACAGTTTTTCCAAGCCTTGTTTTTCAGCTGGCAGTGCGGTCTTCATTTGCTTCTTGAGGTTGTTCTTTTGGACTCTGATCTTGTCCATCTTTTCTTGGCGTCTGGATTTCTTTGGGGGTGTTTTCTCTTTGGGTAGTTTTACTCCATAGGCGTCTCTACATGTGGCATACACAATGTCCCCATATGTGGCTAGTTTGTGTTCCAGGGTGCTTTTCCCTATCAGTGCATCGAGTCTTTGGACGATTTTTGCATCCAGTTTCTCCCAATCTTCAGTTTCGTTTGCTCGTGGCAGGTTGAGTTTCAGGCGCCTGGCATCGAGGGCCTGTGCAAATTCCTCATCCGAACCAACAGCGTGGATGTCCTTGGCACTGTGGTTTAAATCCGGGCCTTGGTCTTCCGACGTCTTATCTGCTGATGCAGTGCGCTGCTGCTCATTCAGATGAGTCTTCACACATCCCATCTTTGTTCTGTGGATCTTCATGCCACGGGTGTAGCGAAACGCTTTCCACAGACACATGGATATTCCATTTGGTCCATGTTCATAGTCCGTTTGGGATTTGCAGTCGCGATTGTTGAGCACCGATGGATTCATCATTCTCTCCCCCTTTCGGTGAATCCTGGGAGCATCTTTTCCTTTTATTTTTAGTAGCCACATGTTTTAAGGCAAAGTGGGGACCAGCCCTCAGAGCCCTTGGTTCTGGTCTTTCCCAGTGTCCTCCGGTCTTTCCCGGACGTCCTCCGGCCTATTCCCGAAGTCAATGGTTTACCCATGCGTCAGTAGAAAGAAACTCGTGAGAGCGTGGCAGCAGAGAGTCCTCAGAAGAGAAGCCCCCTTCAAGCAAGTGTTTCGGCCCTTATCTCCTGACACTCTAGGGGGTTGGGCCACACCCGGTTCATGACTCCGGATGTCCCTCTGCACCCCTACCTCTTGCTGTGCATATTATGTAAAGAAGAGCTCGGTAACGTCATGAACTTCGTGTTCTTGCCTGTTTTTATGCTAAAAAATGTATTTCTATTGATTTGGATGGATATCGAAAAAATGGCGGGAAATTTATATTCTGTGTTTTGTATACATTATGATAGTAGACGTCCTGTGAAACACTATGGTTAAATCAAATGTGCTAAAAAGTAATTTTTACTCTCAATATGACATTTTATATCCGTTAAGTAACCGTTGCAATGGAAAAAAATGCTTGTACTTGAATTGCATTGTTGATGACTTTGTTGAGCTTGGATATGAAATAATTTCTGTTGATCCCATATTATGTGTGACACAACGAAAATGTGTAAACAGCACCACTCTTGTAGGAGCATCGGTGGTTTACTTGTTTGATTTTTAGCTTTTCTTTTTTTTTTTTTAGCCACAACGAAAACAAAACAAAAAATGAAACCAAAGTACAGTTACACAAACACAAAGTTTAATCGGTTAATGCACAAACACAAAGTTTAAATCGGTTAATGCACATCAATTATTAGAGTTAGATCGTTGTGTGGCTAAAATATTTCTACCAGTTATCAGAAATATTGCATACATTTATATACCAACAACATACAGAACCAATGGTAAAAGACAATATTAACGTCATATCACCGCCTGGGCACTTAAAGACAAGTAAGGCTAAAAATAAAACATTTTTGGGATTTTCGATCACGGCCAGCACCAGTAACTGTGCATGCTATGGGCTCAGTGGGAAGATGGATGTGCATTAGGAGTGTTGCTCAAACTTCCTGACCAACACTACAGGTTTCTGTAAATCTCGAGCCTGATTGATGCCAGGCCATTGACATTCCTCTTTCTTTCCATGTTCTACTTTTTCCCTGTGTTCTTTCTTTATTCATTCTTTTGGAGAAACTTTTTCCTTGGATTATCTTTCCACCACTACGTCACCCCCACCCCCCTCCTCGACCCCTTCTTCCTCATCCCCATCCCCAATTCTTGTACCAATCCCTTTTTCTGTGTTACAGCTATAAAACTTCTCTTCCTTTCTCGTCCCACGCCCTTCATCCCTCCTCCCTCCCCTTTGTCTTTCTTTCTTTGCTGTCTTTGCCTATGCTGTTTTCTTTCATTTCTTTTTTTTTTTCTCCGCACCTGTATCTCTCGGCTTTTAAATTCTTTTTCCTTGCTGTATGCTCCCCCTCCTCTCCCTCCCTCCGTCCTCTCTCTGTCTCTATCTCTTCTTTCTCTGTCTCTATCTGTCTCTGTCTGTCTGTCTGTCTGTCTGTCCTCTCTCTCTCTCTCTCTCTCTCTCTCTCTCTCTCTCTCTCTCTCTCTCTCTCTCTCTCTCATTCCTCCTCCCCATCTCTTTCTTGTTGTCTATCCTCGTTTTCCATGTTTCTCTCGATTTGTCCTTTTACAACCCCTCCTGCTCCTTTAGACTTTCCTCTAGCATCCCCCTACCCGGGCCCCTCTCCCCTCCATTGCCCCCTACCCCTCTCTTCTTCCTCTTCTTTCTGTCTTCTTCTTCTTTTTCCGTCTCCTCCTCCTCCTCCTTCTCCTTCTTCTTCCTTTGTTTTTTTCCCTTCCGTTCTCCTCT
>CM031627.1:7241053-7246053 GCA_018398815.1 Conus ventricosus
TGTCTGTCTATGTCTGTTCTGTGCTTGTTTGGGCTGTGATGACACTGAAACTGTCTGTCTATGTCTGTTCTGTGTTTGGGCTGTGATAACACTGAAACTGTCTGTCTATGTCTGTTCTGTGTTTGGGCTGTGATAACACTGAAACTGTCTGTCTATGTCTGTTCTGTGTTTGGGCTGTGATAACTCTGAAACTGTCTGTCTATGTCTGTTCTGTGCTTGTTTGGGCTGTGATAACACTGAAACTGTCTGTCTATGTCTGTTCTGTGCTTGTTTGGGCTGTGATAACACTGAAACCGTCTGTCTATGTCTGTTCTGTGCTTGTTTGGGCTGTGATAACACTGAAACCGTCAGTCTATGTGTTTCTATCCTTGATATCTCTGAACTGTCTGTCTGTGTTTCTGTCCTTGATTTCTCTGAACTGTCTGTGTCTTTCTATTCTTGATGTCTCGGAACTGTGTCTGTGTTTCTATCCTTGATTTCTCTGAACTGTCTGTGTCTTTCTATTCTTGATGTCTCGGAACTGTCTGTCTGTGTTTCTATCCTTGATGTCTCTGAACTGTCTGTGTCTTTCTATTCTTGATGTCTCTGAACTGTCTGTGTTTCTATTCTTGATTTCTCTGAACTGTGTGTGTCTTTCTATTCTTGATGTCTCTGAACTGTCTGTGTGTGTCTTTCTATCCTTGATGTCTCTGAACTGTCTGTGTCTTTCTATCCCTGATGTCTCTGAACTGTCTGTGTGTTTCTATCCCTGATGTCTCTGAACTGTCTGTGTGTTTCTATCCTTGATGTCTCTGAACTGACTGTCTGTGTCTTTCTATCCTTGATGTCTCTGATGTGTCTGTCTGTGTCTTTCTATCCCTGATGTCTCTGAACTGTCTGTCTGTGTCTTTCTATCCCTGATGTCTCCGAACTGTCTGTGTGTTTCTATCCCTGATGTCTCTGAACTGTCTGTGTCTTTCTATCCCTGATGTCTCTGAACTGTCTGTGTTTCTATCCTTGATGTCTCTGAACTGTCTGTCTATGTCTTTCTATCCCTGATGTCTCTGAACTGTCTGTGTGTTTCTATCCCTGATGTCTCTGAACTGTCTGTGTGTTTCTATCCCTGATGTCTCTGAACTGTCTGTCTGTGTGTTTTCTATCCTTGATGTCTCTGAACTGTCTGTCTGTGTGTTTCTATCCTTGATGTCTCTGAACTGTCTGTCTATGTCTTTCTATCCTTGATGTCTCTGAACTGTCTGTCTGTGTCTTTCTATCCCTGATGTCTCTGAACTGTCCATGTCTTTCTATCCTTGATGTCTCTGAACTGTCTGTCTATGTGTTTCTATCCTTGATGTGTCCTGGAATCTGCTGCCATCTCTGTCTAAGCTTCCCCCTCCTCTCATAATTCTCCTACCTGCCATGCTGAACTCCCTCCCTGTCCGCCCCTACACTCCCCTCTGTCTTTGTACATCTCGCTGTCATCTCTTCCCGCCTCTAGAATTTGTTTATCTCTCTGTAATCTCTTTCCACCTCTAGATTTGTTTCTCTCTCTGTAATCTCTTTCCACCTCTAGAATTTGTTTCTCTCTCTGTAATCTCTTTCCACCTCTAGAATTTGTTTCTTTCTGTGTAATCTCTTTCCACCTCTAGAATTTGTTTCTCTCTCTGTAATCTCTTCTGGCCCGCCTCTAGAATTTCTCTCTGTTATCTCTTCCCGCCTCTAGAATTTGTACATCTCTCTGTAATCTCTTCCCACCTCTAGAATTTGTACATCTCTCTGTAATCTCTCTTCCCGCCTCTAGAATTTGTACATCTCTCTGTAATCTCTTCCCGCCTCTAGAATTTGTACATCTCTCTGTAATCTCTTCCCGCCTCTAGAATCAATATTTTGACTCGCTTTCTCCTGTCTTTCTCCTTCCGCTCTCTCTTTTTTTTCTGCCGATCTTCCCTCTTTTACACCCCCCCCCCCCCCCCCCCCCCCCCCCGTTTCCCCACATACTTTCTCTGTCTTGTTACCCTACCTAACCTGCTGCTCTTTTCATAATGCAAAACTTGCCGTTCATAATCTTTCTCTGTCTGTCTTCTTTCTTTTCGTTGTGTGTGTGTGTGTGTGTGTGTGTGTGTGTGTGTGTGTGTGTGTTTTGTGTGTGTGTGTGTGTGTGGAGAGCCATTCTTAGTTGACGCCTTTTGATCACGTGTTTAGTTCTTCTTTTTTTGTTTGTTTTTAATTTGATTTTTTTAAACTTCTTATTTTTGGACCGTTCCTCCATCTCGTAGTGCCCCGGCTCTTGATGGCATCACTCTCGCACCACTTAAGAGGCTGACACACGAGCCTCCCCGCCCGTACGCTTCGGACGTACCGGTCGAACCCGATCCCAAACGGAGCGTCTGTCATAGTAAACGTACGTCTCAAACGGACTTCGGCATCCAGTTCGACCCGACCGTTCGAGATACACCGTGATCTATTCGAAACGGACAGCTAGAATCCTCCAACCAATCAACGCTCAGCATTGAGCGAACACCCATGACAACGGAAAAATGGCGTCGTCCAGCAAGGCGATCAGACTGTCCGATTCGGAGACCAAACATTTGATTGAATCGTACCAAGGCCATCATGTGCTTTGGAATGTCAACTCAAAAAATTATAGGAATCTAAATATTCGAGAAAAAGCTTCGTATTCAATTGTACAGTCCTTTGAAGCGGCATGTGGGATCAAACTCGAAGGGTTTAAAACTCGCGTATAGGTCGGACCGCACAGGTTCAAACGTTTCGTGAAGCACTCCGTCCGTTCGACACTGACTGGTCGGATCGCACAGGTTCAAACGTTTCGTCTCAACCGTACGGGCGGGGAGGCTCGTGTGTCAGCAACTTTATGCTCATTCTGATTCTGGGACTTGTCCATTCTGTTTCTGGGACACATCCATTCTGTTTCTGGGACATCATTCCATTCTCATTCTGGGACACATCCATTCTGTTTCTGGGACACATCCATTCTGTTTCTGGGACATATCCATTCTCATTCTGGGACACATCCATTCTGTTTCTGGGACACATCCATTCTGGGACATCATTCCATTCTCATTCTGGGACACATCCATTCTGTTTCTGGGACACATCCATTCTGTTTCTGGAACTATCCATTCTCAGTATGGGACACATCCATTCTGTTTCTGGGACATATCCATTCTGTTTCTGGGACATATCCATTCTCAGTCTGGGACGCATCCATTCTGTTTCTGGGACACATCCATTCTGTTTCTGGACACATCCATTCTGTTTCTGGAACTATCCATTCTCAGTATGGGACACATCCATTCTGTTTCTGGGACATATCCATTCTGTTTCTGGGACATATCCATTCTCAGTCTGGGACGCATCCATTCTGTTTCTGGGACACATCCATTCTGTTTCTGGACATCCATTCTGTTTCTGGGACATATCCATTTTCATTCTTAGTGTGACCCAGAGCCAGATGTTGACATGGATTCCCTGTCCTTCTTTGTCACTACTATATCCTCTTCCATTCCTCTCTCTCTCTCTCTCTCTCTCTCTCTCTCTCTCTCTCTCTCTCTCTCTCTCTCTCTCTCTCTCTCTCTCCCCTCTCTCTCTCTCTCCCCATTCCCCGTCTCTGTCACACTCCCGCAGCACGCGGGTCACTCCTCCCTCGTCCTGCAACAAAATCGTTGGCAATTATCGTTAACATTTGCGTTGGACGTGGCGGCCAAAGAGCCCTGGTAATTGTCTTCCCCTTTGGTTGGACAAGGCCAAGTCGATCCGTTCCACCGCTCTTCCTCCATGGACCTCGGGCAAGTGAAAGTGTTTCTGTTGGGCGTGTCGTTGAACGGTCCATCAGCGGCATTGATTTGTACCCGGGGTGGATTGATTTGTCCGTCACCGGATGGATTGTCACGCTGGAGTGTATGTGTGGGTCTCATCCTGGATTTCTTGGCTGTCATGTCTACTTTGCCGTGTACTGCTCGCTAGGGGACGCCTGTGGCAGGGGTACATAATAGGTACAGGCATGCAGGTGTGTGGTTTGCGTTCAGGCGTGTTTGTTATTCTTGAACAGCATTTTGTGTCTTATTGCTTCTCTTGCGTATACATATGGACATTCTCCTGGGCGTGTAGGCGTGTATGCTAATTTGTAGTTGCAAAATGCATGCACACACATTCGCGCGCGCTCGCGCGCACACACACACACCACACACACACACACACACACAAACACACACACACACACACACACACACACACACACACACACACACACACACGGAAATAGACTACACGCAAGTATGCATGCATGCACTCATGGATTTGTGCACATGTATACGTACACACATGTGCATGCGCATGCACACATTGACACACCATTATACACAAACGCATACACACACACACACATATGCACACACGCACACACTACACAAAGCCACACACACACACACACACACACACACACACACACACACACACACACACACACCCCAACTACACAAAGCCACACACACACACACACACACACACACACGCACACACACTACACAAAGCCACACACACACACACACACACACACACACACACACACACACACACACACACACACACACACACACTACGCAAAGGCGCGCACACTCACACACACACACATATATGCGCTCTCTCTCTCTCTCTCTCTCTCTCTCTCTCTCTCTCTCTCTCTCTCTCTCTCTCTCTCTTGTCCGTCCCTCAGCGTCCATGTGAGTGCGCGATCCAAGTACAACGTGATCTCCGTTCGTGAAAAGGGACAGTCACCAGAGGACGATGTAGAAGCTAACGCCATGGATATACCTACTACAAAGATGCTCTTAACGTATAAGAAATACCAAACAAAGTGACGAAGAACCATGACAGCACCTTAACGTAGTGAACATACCAGAGAACGATGTAGAAGCTAACGCCATGGATACACCTACTACAAAGATGCTCTTAACGTATAAGAAATACCAAACAATGTGACGAAGAACCATGACAGCACCTTA
>CM031627.1:7256053-7276053 GCA_018398815.1 Conus ventricosus
CAAATATAGAACACTTGCCACCAGTAGGCAAAAGTGACCATGACGTATTAAAATTCAGTCTGTATGTTTCATTAAAAAGGGAGCCTAAAGTTATCAAATTTAAGTTAGATTTCAACAAAGGTGATTACAATAAAATGAAAAATATTGTTGAAAATACAGACTGGAGCAAGCTAGACAATATGGATGTGGAGAGTGCATGGAGCATGATAAAAGATGTGCTAAATGCTGGGGTTGAGGAGTGTGTTCCAAAAGTGAAAGTTAATAATAATAAACGTTTCAAACCTATATGGCTAGATAAGAAAGCCATGAGAAAAATAAAAAAGAAATATAATGCGTATAAAAGATATTTAAAGACAAAATATGGTAGAGACTATGTCAGATATATTATAGTAAGGAATGAATGTGCTAAACTACTGAAAAAAAAAAGAAAAAATTATGAGAAAGATATTGCTAAGCAGAGTAAAACTAATCCAAAAAAATTTTGGAAATATGTGCAAGAAAGGACAAAAACTAATACAGGTATTAGTCCCTTAAAAAGTGAGGATGGAAAGACGGTTGTTACAGATAAAGACAAAGCAGAGGTATTGAATAATTTCTTTGCAAGTGTTTTTACAACTGAGAATGTAAATACATTACCTTATTTAGAAGCAAGCTCAAGATCTAATGGTATATCACTATGTGACATGAGAGTTACTCCTACTGCTGTAGAGAAAAAATTAAGTGAACTTAATCCTAATAAAGCCAAAGGGCCTGATTCCATATCCCCTAGAATACTAAAAGAACTGAGCAAAGAAATTGCAAAACCACTTTGCATATTGTTTAATAAGTCTTTAGAAACAGGAGGGTTACCAAATGATTGGAAAACAGCTGATGTTATTGCTTTGTTTAAGAAAGGGAATAGGAGTGAAGCTGGAAATTATAGACCAGTAAGTCTAACTTGTATTGTATGTAAAGTGTTGGAATCACTAATAAGAGACTGTATTGTTTCCCACTTTGAAAGTAGTCAATTATATGCTAAGTGTCAACATGGATTCCGAGGAAAAAGATCATGTGTAACCCAACTATTAGAGGTAATGGAGGATTTTACCAATATGATGGATGATGGGGATTCTTTTGATGTTGTGTACTTAGATTTTAGAAAAACATTTGATTCTGTACCTCATGAAAGGTTACTGATAAAATTAGCATCATATGGTATTGTAGGAAATACGCTTAAATGGATACAAAACTTCTTGTACAATAGGAAACAGAGGGTAAGAGTTGGAAATGCTGAGTCAGAAGAAATAAATGTAAAAAGTGGAATCCCCCAGGGTAGTGTATTGGGTCCAATTTTATTTACAGTATTTATAAATGACTTACCGGATTCACTGCACTGTACTTGTAAAATCTTCGCTGATGATACTAAAAATATTGACAAAGTTGCAAATAGTGATTGTATTCAGGAGGATTTGATAAAACTACAGGACTGGTCGGATACTTGGAATCTATATTTTAATGTGTCAAAATGTCATGTTATGCATGTTGGTGAAAAAAAGGAAATTGATCGAAGGGAGTATTTTATGAAAATAGGTAATGAGGTACAGAAAATAAGTACTTGTGAGACAGAAAAGGACTTGGGAGTCACTTTTGATAAGGAGCTTTCATTTGATCCACATATAAAGGAAATTGTAAATAAGGGAAATCAGATGTTAGGTATCATTAAAAGAACATTTCTGTACCTAGACAAATATACTTTTCTAAAACTATTTAAGGCTTTTGTAAGGCCTCATTTAGAATATGCCAATGTAGTTTGGAATCCATATTTGAAGAGGCAATCAAAAATGATAGAAAATGTACAAAGAAGAGGAACTAGATTACTGGTAGAATGCAAAAATATGTCTTATGAGGAACGGCTCCAGTTTTTACAGTTACACTCTCTTAAGGGTAGAAGGTTAAGGGGGGATTTAATACAAGTGTATAAAATAATGAATGGTTTGGACAATGTATCAATTGAAACATTTTTTTCCTTCTCACCAGTTAGTATGACAAGAAATGCACAAGGTAAACTTTTTGTTAAACATAGAACTACTAACAAATGAGCATTCAGTTTCTCTAACAGAGTTGTTAAATTGTGGAACTCAATACCTGTTGAAATTAAATTTACTAATGATATTAATAAATTCAAGAATTTTCTGGATAACAACACAGATTTCAAAATTTTATTTATGGAAATAGATTGAAGCAATTTTTGCTAATAGGGATTGAATAAGCATGCCGTAGACCCTAGAAAAACAAAACAAAACAAATATGATAACAAAAGAAGGGGCGTAAAAAGGCCGAAAGGCCTAGGCTACAAGCCAGCCCTCTACTACTACTACTACTACTACTACTACTACTACTTATTTTTAGATGACACACTGAGAAACCGGGAGAGCGTCACACACGCTTTCGAACGGTATATAACATGATGGGGTTCTGTAAGGGTTGCGTTAAGTTTTAGGCGAGTGAAAATGGGTCATTTTGCGTTAAAAGAAGTTCATTTTGATTCGAGGTTAGGCTTTTAAATCTCAATTTTAACTAATGTATTGGTTGTTTTGGAGCAAATGGATAGTGCCACGTGAAAGTTTAGGGTGTAAGGAACACCTTTCTGCAAAAAAAGTCAAAATGCCCAGGTAGACCCTCACCAGCTATTTTCAGCTGTAGCCCTGAAGAAGGCCGCGTGAGTTAAGGCTGGTTTCGTGGTGGTAGGTCACATATATACTCCTCAAATGGATGACAACTCTGCAGGGAGTATTATTGTGTGCTTTTTTTCATGTCTATTCTTTGTGATGTCTGAAAGACATTTTTAGGGAAAGTTCACTAGCCTGTTTCGTATGGTGTGTTGAATAAAGTATTGTATGCTGTGCACTCTGTTTAGTGTGTATATTTGTAGTTTGGGTTTGAAACAGGTAGGATTACAATTCTGACTGTGGAGTATTGACTGTGAAAACTGAAGATCAGAAGGGAGGGAATTTCGGACAGTGGGGTCTAGAAGGAGACTGGAAGACCTGTTGCCAAAATTACCTGAACTTTCAACCGATTCTTTTTCTTTTGGTGAACGTGTGAAATCAGTATACCGGAAAGAAGCGTTGTTGAAGTGTAGATCACATACAATAAAAAAATGTTATTTTAGATAAGTGTGAAAAGTTTATGATCCTTGCTGGCTAATGTTGAATTTTGTTTTGTTGGAAATGTATGACATTGATGTATTGCAATAAAGTATGAGAATTTTTTTTTGATGAGCTCTGATGGAGGTTTGGGCGGTCTTGCAGATAAGGTGTTGGACTCTTGTTTCAAGGTTTACAGTTCAGTTCCCGCTTCAGCCAGCTACTGTTAAAAGATATTTTCTCATTGGAGTTAGCGTCTGTGCAGTCTCCAAATCCGTCCTCTTCCCCCAGATGTCTCCAAATCCGTCTTCTTCCTCCAGATGTCTCCAAATCCGTCTTCTTCCCCCAGATGTCTCCAAATCCGTCTTCTTCCTCCAGATGTCTCCAAATCCGTCCTCTTCCCCAGATGATACTCTAATCCAAGGTCCCATGCGTGAGCGCATGTTTGAAAAAATCTTGCATGTAATAATAATAATAATGTTAATTTTTATAGCCTAGCGCCTAGTCTCTAAAGATTAGGGCTCTAAGCGCTTTACATATGATATAATAAACACTCTCATTTACGCAACAGGCTGCCTACCTGGGTAGTGCCGACTGAAGAGCTGCCTGCCGGCGCATCATTCAGTCGTTTCCCCGTGTCATCTGGTCAATATCGTGCACTCAATTTCCTTATTTCCTTCATTCTTTCCATTTCTCACGCTGTGGGCATGCAATGTGTAACATGTCATCCATACCAACGGCCAAATTGGCCTTCTCTTCCGAAAGTTGGTGATGGGATTTTACGTGTGTGCAAGATGTTATGTGTGCGTTCACACTCGGAACCTCAGTTTATAGTCTCATTCGAAGGACTGTATGGGAAATGGAGTCAGAACTAATGGTAACTCCGAGGGAAAAATCCCCCCATGTCGAAACGGCCCGGCGGAGATTCGAACCCGCAACCCTTGGATTACGAGTCCAGCGCTCTACCAACTGAGCTGTTCCGGCCCATGTGCGTTAAATCCCATTCCAGCTTTTAGAGGTGAGAATGCCATTTTGTATAGAGGGGATAGATAACATGAAAATCGGTGTCTTGTTTCAACACCGCCTGAAGACAGGATGTTGCTTCCTGTTTGGATGAAAATGATGGTGTATACAAAACTCTGATCCATGGTGAACCTCGGAGATATTATAGAGAAGCCAAGGAAGAAAAAAAACGAGCCTTTCTCCTTTGAGAGAATAGAGTGCATAATGAAATACACTTTACATATATGCATGCATGCACACACACATGCACATACTCATTCAGACATTTTGCATTTTGCTCACCTGGACACACACACATTCAGACATTTTGCATTTTGAGTGTGTGTGTGTGTTGTGTGTGTACATGTGTGCATGCCTGTCTTTGTGTGTGTGAGTGCGTACACAGTGTGTGTGCGTATATGTAAGATGCCACAAATGATTGTGTTTGTTCATATTGCTTTGCCTCTTCATTATTTGCTCCCGGACATGTTCAAATTTACAGATAGCAGCAGATTGAAAAAAGAGTGAGAGAGAGAGAGAGAGAGAGAGAGAGAGAGAGGAGAGAGGAGAGAGCGAGCGAGCGAGCTAGCTGGTGGGACTGAGCAAGGCCGTGATGTACGCATCCACAGGCCTGGTGGATTCAGGTTTATTTCTGTACCTGTATAAGAAGGAAGTTCAAACATATTCGCAAAATGAAATAGTATTAATTGTTTCGAACGAAGGAAACAATTCGTTCAGCGGTTTTATGCATGCAGTTTTCAAATTTCTAACTTTCACGTACGTTCTTCATGCCTCTGAAAGATGTGGCAGGGAATAAAATCTTTGAAAAACAAAAAGATTTTTTTCTTTTTTGATTACTGGCATTGTGACTGAGCAGTTATTGTAGTCAATAGGGAAGCTTAATAGATGGTGTCCCGTGTATTTTGGATCAGAACTGGCACCAGAGACTTTCTCTGAAGTGACTCAGCAGAAGTGCAGTGTCTCCTCAGTTGGGTTGCCTTATGATGACTGAGTGTCGATGGCTTTCTGTGGAGAGTGCTGCTGGGACTGTGACGGGACAAATCTGAAGGTGATTACTGTTTTGGGGAGCCAGAGTAGAAGATAGGCAGATAAGGTCACTGACAATGCACAGGAGATGAGCTCTCTGTCACAGAGAGTGCCCCCCTCCCCCCCCCCAGCTCCCCCCCCAAAAAAAAAAGAATACCCAGTGAATGCAAAGCCAGATCCTTCTATCCAGTGTAGCTTGCCTTCAGTCTCACCAGTGTAGTTAGGATATGCCAATTTATACATAGGTGGAGTATATAACCTCTCTCACTTCTTAACGGAAGCTACGCTCCATTAAGTTTCTAAAACACAATCACACCTAGACACACACACACACAGACACAGACATACACGCAGACTCACAGGCGCGCGCACACACACACACACACCACACACACACACACACACACACACACACACACACACACACACACTCTCTCTCTCTCTCTCTCTCTCTCTCTCTCTCTCTCTCTCTCTCTCTCACGAGAAGGTGACAGAGAGACAGAGACTAGTTTGAATGTTGTTAACACTTCACTCAGTGCGAGTAAGGGCAAGATTGCAGGAGGGCAGGGATGGAGGGGGGGGGGGGGGGGGGGGGGGGGGGGGAGAGGGGGGGGGGGGGGTGGGGGGGGGGGAGGGGGGGAGGGAGGAGAAATGGGAGGGGGCAGGGTGTGGAGGATGGGGGGTGGGGGTGGGGGTGGTGAAAGGAAGGGTAGATGGGAGAAGAAGGGTGTCGATGGGAGGAGAATGGTGGGGAGAGGGGCGAGGGATGGGGGAGGGGGGAGGGGGGGGGGGGGGGGGGGAGAGAAAGGGAGGGGTGCAGGGTGATGAGATGGGGGTGTGGGGTGAGGGTCTGGTTGAAAGGAAGGTAGATGGGAAGAAGACAGGGTGTCGATGGGAGGAGAACGGTGGGGAGAGGGGACAGGGATGAGGGGGGGGGGGGGGAGAGAAAGGGAGGGGTGCAGGGTGATGAGATGGGGGTGTGGGGTGAGGGCTGGTTGTGAGGAAGGTAGATCCAGGGAAGAAGACAGGGTGTCGATGGGAGGAGAACGGTGGGGAGAGGGGACAGGGATGAGGGGAGGGGAGGGGGGAGAGAAAGGGAGGGGTGCAGGGTGATGAGATGGGGGTGTGGGGTGAGGGCTGGTTGTAAGGAAGGTAGATCCAGGGAAGAAGACAGGGTGTCGATGGGAGGAGAATGGTGGGGAGAGGGGACAGGGATGGGGGAGGGGAGGGGGGGGGGGGAGAGAAAGGGAGGGGTGCAGGGTGATGAGATGGGGTGTGGGGTGAGGTTGGTTGTGAGGAAGGTAGATCCAGGGAAGAAGACAGGGTGTCGATGGGAGGAGAATGGTGGGGAGAGGGGACAGGGATGGGGGAGGGGAGGGGGGGGGGGAGAGAAAGGGAGGGGTGCAGGGTGATGAGATGGGGGGCGAGGTCTGGTTGTGAGGAAGGCAGATCCAGGGAAGAAGACAGGGTGTCGATGGGAGGAGAACGGTGGGGAGAGGGGGCAGGGATGGGGGGTGGGTGGGGGGGGGATGGAGAGAAAGGGAGGGGTGCAGGGTGATGAGATGGGGGTGTGGGGTGAGGTCTGGTTGTAAGGAAGGCAGATCCAGGGAAGAAGACAGGGTGTCGATGGGAGGAGAACGGTGGGGAGAGGGGGCAGGGATGAGATATGGGAGAGGGAGAAGATTACAGCTAGTTGGGATTTAAAATTGCCTTTTTTTGTACTCCAGTTCTTATAGAACAGGGAGTACTTTAGAATGGGAACGAAGAAATGCTGTCTGTGTGCGTGTGTATGTGTCCGTGGTCAAAATGTGTTCCTCGCTCCAGACAAAACTACTTGGTCGATCTTTCTGAAAATTTGTAGGTATGTTCATTATGGGTCAAGGATGATGCCCGATGTTTTAGTTTACCGTTATAGCCGTTACTAACGGCTGTAACGGTTTTTCTTCTTTATGGAATATCTCAGAAAGTACTTGGCCAATTTATAAGCAGTTTGGATGTTCTTGCGACAAATCGGAGCCTCTTTCCATATATACTGCTGAAAATGGATTAAACAACCATTAAAACCGTTATTCTGCCGTTATTTCTTATATATAAGTGGATTTTAATGAAATTTGGTATATAGAAAGGTTATCACACACAACTGGCACTTGTACATAGTGTTTCAAAATCTGACCGTTAAAAACCGTTATTCTTGACATATTGTCCGATTTGGATGAAATTGATATGTACACAGGCTTTAGCCCTGTGAGGACTAAAATACCGGTTTCAAAAGTGTATAACGGTTATATAACCGTTAAAACCGTTATTTTGCCGTTATTTTTTATATATTGGTGGGTTTTAATGAAATTTTGTATATAGAAAGGTTATCACACACAAATGGCACTTCCATGCAGTGTTTCAAAATCTGACCGTTAAAAACCGTTATTCTTGACTGTCACGACCAACCCTGGAGGTCTGCCCTGACAGGATCGGTCCAGATGGGAGTGAAGGGAATGACTGACCTCACACGCCTCGCAAGAGACCACACAAGAAAGATTACGATACAACACCCCATTTATTCACACCAACACACACATAGTCACAAATAAGCATTCCAACACACTCAACATGCACAATCACAATCAAGCATTTCAACACACACGACATGCACACAATTAATCATAAATAAGCACTTCCAGCACCCATCCCTTTCCGTGTCTCACGTAGTTCCCCCACACCTCTGTCTCTCCAAAGTCCTTCGAGAGCACCGGGTCGACTCAGGCGCCCCCAAACCGGGTCTGTTCCTGAATAGAGTTTCAAGGCCGACACCCTTGACACACGCGCACCCCCAAAATGGCACGACACAGAGTTACCCACACCCGGTCACGTGCACTGCAGGAGGTCCGTGGACGGTGGAGAATGGCTCCCGTGGGACAGGGCGTTGTCGCGGAAAGTCCCGGACAGGGCCAGGACCATCCAGCCAAGTCCACGTGCTGCTCCACCAGCGCGCGGCCCCAACCAGTGTGCGGCCCCAACCAGTGCAGGCTCCGGGTGAAGCCCCCGGGAGGAGGGAAAACGGAACTGGGAGGAAAGAAGAAAGAAGGGTACTGGAACCCCGCAGTCAGTACAGTCTGACACATGCTGTCAAATCCTAACAGCCCCTCGCATGATGGGCGAGGGGAGGCTTGCCGAACACTTCAATATCACCAGCCCAACACAGACCCGAGCATAACACAGTAAACAAACCAACTCAGGAACGTTCGCTAAAGGTCTCCTCACACGAAGCAGGTAAGAGGTTACATTAACAGGCTAAACAAACAAATATCAATTTATATCTTCATCCTTCCCTCATTCACGTTCAACATTTTCCTTTCTTAGGAACTGAACAGATACAGCAACCGCTGCTCTATAACTGCCACCACATTTACAATAATAATAATTCAATGGCACAATTATCCCCACACTTTATAGCAACATTTCAAAATAATACAAATCTCCAACCACGCATCCAAACGACTAATCATGCGTACGCACGCTCGCAAACATAGAACCGTTCCCCCTTGCACACACAAACAGACGGTGGCCGAAGAATAAGAGACCGGCGATTGTGACAGGGGCGGACAAGCGAGACCAAGCAAGTACCAACCTGAATCACCAGGTTCTCCCCTTCCCCGCCGACCACCGCATCACCAGATGCATAAAAAGGAGAAAGACTTTAAGATATAATTTTGACTGGCCAGGTTAAAGATTGAATTAACCAGAAAAAGTGGTCTCAAACAATATTTCTTTTATAATTTTGAAAACCAAAAGAAATTGCGCAAAAGAGAAGAATTAGCCGGCTAACAACAACAAAAAAACAACAACAAATAAACCACGAAACTGATGCTTACCAGCTACCCGTGGGTGACCCAAAGTGGCGGGTCAAGCGACTCTCTGCCCTCTGTCCAGTCGATAGGACCAGCAGAGCAGATGTGGAAAAGATGACGTGATGTGATGTCCCTCCCCTACAGGCCGACTGTAGGGATGAAGGTACCGACCGTACCTTCGACGAAGTGGTGTAGAACCAAAAACAGAGCAGGCGCTCTCAGGGACATCTTCCGCTCGAGTGAAGAGAAAACCTCCTCAACGATGGCAGCCAACATGCCACGCTACGTCACAGTGAGCATACCTCAAGCCTAAGAGGAATGATGCACGTGCGGCAGGTTAAAAGACAGGTGAGAGGCCGATAGAGACAGCCAGCTCAAGCGAAAGGTACCAGCCACCCGTGAACTTGCAGGATGAATTGCACGGGCAGTGGAATTAGAGAGAGAGAGAGAGAAAGTAAACCTAACCTGAGCTGAACGACATTAAGGGTGCAAACGCACTACAAACCACATTAAGGGACGGATACACGACAACAGCAACGACAATAAATAAATGAATAATTCCGCCACCCTAGACGGGTCAATCGTCGTAGGCCTCGTGACAAACTCGTGACATTGACATATTGTCCAATTTGGATGAAATTTGATATGTACACAGGCTTTAGCCCAGTGAGCACTAAAATACCGGTTTCAAAAGTGTATATCGGTTATATAACCGTTTAAACCGTTATTTTGCCGTTATTTTTGTTATATATTGGTGGGTTTAATGAAATTTTGTATATAGAAAGGTTATCACACACAAATGGCGCTTCCATGTAGTGTTTCAAAATCTGATTGTTAAAAACCGTTATTCTTAACATATTGTCCGATTTGGATGAAATTTGGTATGTACACAGGCTTTAGCGAGTGAGGACTAAAATACCAGTTTCAAAAGTGTACATCGGTTAAATAACCGTTAAAAACCGTTATTTTGCCTTTATTTCTTATCTCACAAAGCACTTGGCCGATTTATAAGCGGTTTGGAAAACTGGGAGTACGTTTATATGCTTCGCATCTTGTTTTTTCTAAATAAGAAATGCAAAAACAGTGCACTGTGTGTGTGTGTGTGTGTGTGTGTGTGCCAGCACAAGTGTGAATGTATTTGTGCTTTAAAAGTGTAAATTTGGGCACACATGTGTATTGAGGTTTGTGTTGTGTGCGCATATGTGTATGCATGAGTCCGTGTGTATGTGTGTGTGTGTGTGTGCTTGTGTGTGTGTGTGTGTGTGTGGTGTGTGTGTGTGTGTGGTGTATGTGTGTGTGTGTGTGTGTGCGCGTGTGGGTGCGTGTGTATATGTGTGTGTGTGTGTGTGTTTGTGTGTGTGTTTGTGCGACATTTGTATTTGTGCATTTGAATGTGATATGCACGTGTATGGACCTAATTGTGTGTGTGTGTGTGTGTGTGTGTGTGTGTGTGTGTGTGTGTGTGCACGCATGAGAGAGAGAGAGAGAGAGAGAGAGGAGAGAGAGAGAGAGAGAGAGAGAGAGAGAGACAATGCACGGAATGTATCTGTACTGGAATTGTGTTCTCTGATCTGATGTCTGTCCTGGAGCTGTGTTCTCTGCTGTCAGTATAACAGGGAAGAGCTTGTCAATAAATGTCTCCAGCAGTCCATAAAAACCTGGGTCTTGGAACCATAGCAGTCGTTGTCGGAAGATGAATCTAGAACAGACCAAGACATCTAATGTGCACCAGAAAAATACAAGGGAGGGATTTGTTTGTTTGTTTGTTTGTTTTTTAATGGGACTTGACTCTGATACAGATGGAAGGCATAAATGTTCCTGGGAAAAAGTGGATCAAGACAGGTGTTTTTATTTTGTGTGGTTTTGTTTTGTTTTGTTCTTTTTTTTTTTCTTTTTCTTTTTTTAGGTAATGCTCCAGTGACACCTGAAAAAAGCTGTCAGCCGACAATGCCAGCCAGTCTCGACCTCTCTGATGTCATGTTCATAGCCTTGTCTTCACGCCTTGGCTTAAGGCTGTGTCAGACCAATTGACATTGGCTAGAACACCAAGGCTACATCAAATTATTGTTATGCTTAGTATAGTTATGCGGGGATTGTCTTCAGTCGTGACAAGCTCCTAGCATAATACTATCAGTCTCCAAAATCCCTTGAAGTTGGAGTGTGGCTGCCCACATGGCCGGGTGATCAAAAACGGTCACACACGTAATTTTCAGATGCATTTGTATCATAGTGTTCAAGTGCTTTGGTCGTTCGGATGATCCCTGGAGTCTTTTAGCCAGGGTACGACAACAACAACAACAACAACATAGCCTTGTCTTCCATAGCTACAAGGACTGAAAGTGTGCAGCAGTCACTTACATGGTTACAAGTCTGATTTTTGACCAACACTAAGCTGGAATAAGACTGTGACCTTTCCTCAACTTGTGAGGGTGTTGTTTGACCTTAACAAGCGATGTTTCCCACCGACACAGAATACCTCCAGTACGACGTCATGACATTCGTGCGACACTGGCGTACTGATCACATCTACCTCACGATTGGTTTGAGGGGCCTAACCTTTTTGCCAGCTACTGTCACTCGGCAAGGGTAATTGTACACTGATTATTGTGCATGCACACTGACTTGTCCATGACCAGTTTTGAGGCACTAAGGAATGAAGACCGAGCACAGCAAAAGTTATTGCTTCTTGCTGCTTCAGTTCAATAGTTTCTTCATATAGACATCTGTTCAATAAAGAAATGCTTGAAAAAAAAGACTGTCACAAGTAAAACCTGTGAGTAACATTTTTTTGTTGTTGACAAACTTGGATACCATCAGCCATAATCTGGTCATAAAATACTCTTTGCCATCATGAGATTGGAGCTTATGCGTAATTATGACAAAAAGATCAATGTTCAAACTGAAAAGAAAAAATTAAAAAGAGCCAATCTGTATTAGGAGGTAAGTCTTATTGAGACAGAGTCAAAAATGTTCTTGAAAAAAAAAAAAGTCCTTTTAGAGGGGAAGTCTTTACTAGGAATTAAGTCTATTACAAAGGCTTAAATGTTCCAGTAAAAAAAAAAATCTTTGATAAGAGGCAGCCTTAACTGGTAGGTATGGATAAAAATGTGGATTGAAAAAAAAAAAGCATTTTGAGGGAGGAGTGTTGATTAAGAGGTAAATGTCTACAGACAGAAATATTCAAGAAAAACTAAGTCTTCATTAAGAGGTAAATGTCTGCAGACAGAAATATTCAAGAAAAACTATGTCTTCATTAAGAGGTAAATGTCTACAGACAGAAATGTTCCAGGAAAACTAAGTCTTCATTAAGAGGTAAATGTCTACAGACAGAAATATTCCAGGAAAACTAAGTCTTCATTAAGAGGTAAATGTCTGCAGACAGAAATGTTCCAGGAAAACTAAGTCTTCATTAAGAGGTAAATGTCTACAGACAGAAATGTTCCAGGAAAACTAAGTCTTCATTAAGAGGTAAATGTCTACAGACAGAAATGTTCCAGGAAAACTATGTCTTCAAAGGAAGATGGTCTTAATTGACAACCTTTAGAGATCAGCAAGGGAGGTAATCTGTGTTACAGTCTGCATTCAGCCACAGTGGCCATGCTGTTTTCATGAGCCAGATTCCACTAGTGGGCGCTCCCAAAGCAGTTTTGCCGGATTTGCAAGCCTACCAGTTTGATCACAGCGACAAAATGCCAAAACATGGGTGTGAAGCCATGCGCCTCTAGTGCGGGCAATATCCCAGTCATTATTGTAGTGGCATGCACTTCAAATTGAATATTTCACTTCCTAGGTCTTTGTTTGACCTGTTTGCAGTGGAAAGACAGGTGTTACCTTCCTCTGACTTTTTTCTTCTTCTCCAGAATAGGTCTGTTTGGAAGAATCTCTAGTTGTCTGACAAAGACAAAATGGTGACTTCAAGAGAAGCATGAAAAGGACAGGGATGTTACTGGGGTGTTGTTTAATGTGCACAAAGACATGAGTAGGCTTGTGGGGAAAGTCTTCAGAGGATTCAGGGAATCTTTCTTTGGAGCACCACTGTAAGGAGTGTCTCCATGTTTTTGTGTGTGGATGTGTCTGTTGGTTCATCTATAATGCGTGGTGTCTTTTATTATCATTAACACATGTAATACTATTGATATAATAACAATCATTATTATTATCATCATCATCATTATTATCATTATCATTATTATTATTGTTATTGGTAGTAATGAAATGTTATAACTCAGTCAGTATTTTTCTGTTTGTGTTTATTCAGTCACTTCCCTGCTCTCTACCACTGTTTGAAAACAGGTACATAAAACATGAACACACACTCACATTTTCTGTTTGTCTCTTTTCTCTAGAGCACTTGTGTCTCTTTATCAAATTCATGATTTGATTTACTAGTTGTTTTTTTTCTCTCTCTCACATTCAGTGGTTTTAGACACACCTGGGCCTATTAGGCCTGTTTGTTGATCTGTCTGTATGTGTAATTCATTAATTCATCCACATGTTCATATTTCATGTGGTTTTCATTTTAAGTGGTACCTCTCGGCAATGATCTTCAGACATTGAAAATCAGATCTTCAGATGGAGGGAATCTTTGTTCAGAGCTAGATCTGGCGTATAAGACCAAGAATCGTTCAGTAAAGAGTCTTTATTTGAATGTGAATCTAGCACACATGAAGATTGTTGAAGAAGTGTTTATAGGAAGAGTATTTATGTGGAGATAAATCTAGGTAGAAAAAAAGAGAAATATTCCAGAAAATATATTTTTTTTTACAGGGGATAACTTTTAGAGGGAGGGGGAGGGATAAATGTGTAACAGGACAAAGACAGAAACAATGGTCATGAGGGGAAAAAAATTAGAAAACCTAAAATTAAAAACAAAAAAAAAAACGTTGTTAAAGGGTGTTCTTATTTAGAAATGAATGTGATATAGACAAAGAAAAAAAAAGAAATAGAAGAAGAATATAAAAAGTTCCAGAAGTAATCTTGAACAAAAAAAACACACCCATATATAGTAACAGAAACAAACTTTGAAAAAAAAAGTGTTTATTTGAATGTAAGTCTAGCACACAGAAAGATTGTTGAAAAAGTGTTAATTGGAAGAGTATTAATGTGGAGGTAAATCTAGGTAGAAAAAAAAAGAGAAATATTCCAGAAAATAATTTTTTACAGGGGATAACTTTTAGAGGGAAGGGGAGGGATAAATTTGTAACAGGACAAAAGACAGAAACAATGTTCATGAGGGAAAAAAAGCCAACCCAAAAATAAAAACAAAAACAAGTTATTAAAGGACGGGAATTCTTATTTAGAAGTAAATGTGATATAGACAAAGAAAGACAAAAAAAAAAAAAAAAAAAGAAGATGAAAAGTTCCAGAAGTAATCTTGAACAAACTAAAAAGAAATTACCTAAATATAGTAACAGAAACAAACTTTTTAAGTGTTTAATTGGAGGTAAACATTTAGTATACACAAATATTACTGAATAAATTAAATGAAAAGGAAAATCTTTAAAGGGAAGAAGTTTTAATGGAGAGATGAATCTGGTACAAAGACAAAGACAAATATGTTGCAGGAAAAAATCTTTAAATCTTAATTGGGAAATGAATATGCTGTAGAAAAGAAAGGATTGAGTATTCCAGGTAACAGAAGTGTTTAAAAGGAGGTATTCTTCATTGAGAGATGAATCTAGTACAGGTAAAGACAAGAATGTTTCAGAAAAGAACAAGTTTATGAAGAGAGGAAGTCTTTACTGGGGAGGTAGATACAGAATAGACAAAGAAAAAAATGTTTAAAACAACAACAACAACAAACAGCAGCAGCAACAAAAACAAGAAACCAAGTGTCTGAATCTGAATCGGGCGGGACGTGAGTGGAGTAAAGAGAAAGACAAAAATGTTCAAGAAAAAAAAGAAAATCTTTTTAGGGAGTGAATCTGTATTCAAAGACGAAATCTAGGACAAGGAAAGACAAAAAATTGTACCCCTCCCACCCCCATCCCAAAAGTCTTCTAACGGATGGAGATTTAGCTGGGAGAGATAGACATGGTGCAGAGAAAAACCAACATGTCCCAGGGGAAAGAGTCTTGAAGAGAGAGTCTGTACAGGGAGGTAAATACAGTACAGAGAAAGGCAAAATTATCCACCCCTCCCTCTCCTTAAAGTCTTTAAAAGGAAGGGACTGTTATTTGGAAGATGAGTATGATATAGAGAATGACAAAATATGTTGCAGGAAAAAAATATACCATACAAACAAATTAGTCTTGAAAAGGAGGGGGGCTTCATTTTGAGGTAAGCATGGTATGGAGAAAGACAAAAAAGTTCTAGAAAAAAAGATCTTTAAAGAGAGGAGGTCTTTACAGGGAGATGGCTCTGGTATAGAGAAAAGAAAAGTTCCAGGAAAAGACAAGTTAAAAAATCAAAACAACAACAACAACAACAAAAGACCAAGTCTTTAAAGGGTGGGATTAATGTTTAGGAGATAAATCTGCTATTGAGAAAGACAAGAATGTTTCAGGGGAAAAAAAAAATTATGTTAAAGTGAGGGAGTATTAGCTGGTTGGTAAATATGGTATAAAGAAAAATTTTCAAGGGAAAAAAGGTACTTTAGGGGTGGGAATCTTCATGATGGGAAATGAATATGATAAAGTAAGGATTGTTCCAGAAAAGAAAGTCTTCAGAAGGAAGGAATCTTTAAGAGATAAATCCAGTACAGGCAAAGATATCCCAGAAACTTAGGGAGGGGAGGGGGAGGGGAGATAATTTGAGACATAAATTTGGTACAGACAAGGGCAAAGATATCTCAGAAAAAAGAAAGTCTAAATGGAGGGAGACTTTGAGAGATAAATCTAGTACAGACAAAGATATCCCAGAAAGAGGCCTTTAAAGCATAGGTTATCTTTGAGAGAAAACTTTAGTGCAGATTAAAAAAAAAAAAAGTTGAAAAGAGGACACTTATCTGAGAGATAATTATGGTATAGAGAAAGGCAAAAAGTATTTTTAGCTAAGGCTTTGAAGGGAAGGACTCTTAACTTGGAGGTAAATATGGTGTTCAAAAAGGCAACAAAAAAAGAAAACATTCAAGACAGACAAGTTTTTGAAGAGAGGGACTGTTAACTGGGAAATGTAAATATGGTTTACAGTAAGGGGGAAAAACTGTGAAAGAAGGAAGTTGTCATTGAGAAATAATTGTGGTATAGAGAAAGACCAAAAGTTTCCAGAAAACCAGCCTTTAAATGGGAGATAAATCTGGCATAGAGAAAGACAGAAATGTTGGCCGGGGGGGGGGGGGGGGGGGGGGGATGTTTAAAGTAAAGGACTCTTATTTTTTTTGAGAGATATAGAGAAAGACAACAAAAGCAAAAGCCCAGAAAGAAACATTTTTGAAGGGAGGCGGTTTTTAACCAAGAGAGAAGTTGGATATAGAGAAAGTTAAAACATGTATTAGGATATATTTTTGAAGAGAGGGAATCTCTATTGTGAGATAATTGAGTACAAAGACAAAGACAACAACAAAAAATGTCCCAGAGTGAAGAAAAAGTCTTAAGAAGGAGGGAGTTTAATTTAGATATGGTATACAGAAAAACAAAAATGTTTCAGAAAAAGGAACTCTTGAAGGGAGGTAATCTCTCAGAAGTTTCTGGTATGCTTTTAGAAGATGGATTTTAAAGAGATGTGTGACAAGTTCTTTTTTTTTTTGTTTGATTGTTTTTGTTGATTTTTTTATTTTTTGAATTTTTTTTTTATTGATGACTTGGAGTTGATTTTAACATGGTGCCAACCCTGATATGGCCCTTTGCGGTCGGCTGGGCTATAAGCAACATTACCTTACCTTACCAATCTCTGTTACCTTACCTTACCTTACCAATCTCTAGCTCAGGCTAAGGCAAATATTCATCTTATCTGGGAGATAGTTATTATATGGAGACAGGGAAAAAATATGTTAAGAAAAAAGTTTTTGAATGAAAAGAGTCTTTATTTATAGATAAATCTGATACAGAGAAAGACAAACATGTTCTTGAAATAATGAAATGTTTAAAGAGAGGAATTCTGACATAGATATGATATAGAGAAAGAAAGAAGAAATGTTTCAGAGAAAGACACACACACACACACACACACACACACACACACACACACACACACACACACACAAAGAAGAAAAGAAAAAGAAAGAAAAAAAGAAGTATGATATAGAGAAGATAAAATGTGCCAGGGGAAAAAAGCCTGCAATTGGAGGGAAATCTTTAGTGAGAGATGAATCCAATACAGACAGAGACAGAAATGTTCCCGACAAATAAATTCTGAATAGGAGAAAATCTTTACCACCAAATAAGCCTTGTACAGACAAAGACAAAACAGTTCCAGGAAAAAAAGGACACGTCTTTAAAGGGAAGGGCTCTTAATGGGGAGGTAAATATCGTATAGAGAGAGTCAGAGAGTGTTCCAGAAAAAGGTGTTTGAAGGGAGGAAATCCTTATTGAGAAATAAGTCTAGTGCAGACAAAGACAGAAATGTTCCAGGTTTCAAAGTGGGACGACAGGAGGCAGAAACTGAAACATAAGAGCCAGAGTAGAATTACAGGGCTGCCCAGTGAATGGAACAAACAAAGAATGCAACAGACACAATGCGTTTTGACCTACTGGCCTTCTACAGGCAGGACAATTGACATTTAAAACAATGAAAACAATTGACATTTAAAACAATGAAAACAAAAGATGAACAGACCTCGCTTATCGCTTCGATTTTGGGCAAAATGTGGTCTTTGGTAAAAAAAAAGAAAAAAGAAAAAGTAAAGCCAGAGAATGGGACTAAGACAAGAGGGAAGAGGTTGAAGGAGAGAAGATATTGATGTAAAAAAAGGATGATGATAATGACAGTAATAACAACAGCAACAACAATATGGTAAAAAATAATTATGATGATTAATAAATGACGAAGAAGAGGAGGAAGAAAGGGAAAATGGTTACAGTAATAATCGTATAGAAAACTGGGAGGATAATAAGATGAAATCAAGAAATATACAACTAGTTTTATAATAATAATTTTTAAAAAAGAAGAAGAATGACAATGATAATGAAAAAGATGATAATGGGAATAATGATTTTAATGATGATGATAGTAATCGTGATAGTAATTATAATAATGATAATAATTATTGTAATAATGATGTTGATGATGATGTTTGAAATAATGATAATAATGAGTAAAGATGCTAAGATAGTACCCAAGAAATATACAAATGCTTAGGGATTCAGAAAACATTAAAGAAACAAAGTACATTATGAAGTATGAATTGTACAAATGATGTTAATTATGATTATAACAATTTAAATACTACTACTGCTTCTACCGCTAATGATAAAATTAATGAAAATATGATAATGATTATAATAATGATGGTAATAGTAATAACAGTCAGTAGGTGGGTAATAATAATAATAGTCATCATCATCATCATCATCGTCATCATAAGTTAACAGAAAAGAATTAAACTGACAGTGGTTAATTAAACAAAACTAAAAGTGCTATTTGAATAGGATGGGACGGGGGGGGGGGGGGGGGGGGGGGGGGGATCAAAAGAATTATGAAAGTAAGAAAAACGGATATGTCAAAGAAGAAGGAGGTATACATATCTGCAAAGTAAATAATAGTAAGAAAAGGGGGGTGACCAGGTAGGTAAGAAAAACAATAGATTGATAGGGAAAAATGTTGTTAGTAAAAGGGAAAAGAGAGAGAGAGAGAGAGAGACTTTGGACAGAACTGACATTTCATAATACAGGGTTGATTCTGTAGAGACTGATATCAGGTTTTTGTAATATTTCTGCATATCTGAACATTTATCATTAAATGAATAGATTTATTATTGAAGAAATAGAAGCCCTGTAGAAGAGTATTAAATCATGCATCCTTAGGACTGATTTCAGGTTTTTGTAATATATATTCATATTTGAACATTTATCATTGAATGGATAGGTTTGTTATCGAATGGATAGAAACCTTTTATAAGAATATTTAATTGTTAATTCTTAGAGGGTCTGATGTCAGGTTTTTGTTACATACATGCACATTTAAACACACATCATTAAATGGATAGATTTATTATTGAATGGTTAGGAACCTTTTACAAGAAATTGTGTCCTTGTTAATGGTCTTAATCTTATTATTACTACTACTATTACTAATTGTGTATTTCTTAGATTTTATCTGCCTTTCCCGTTTGCTATGCCATTAGTATCATTATAAGTCGTATTGTTATTATTCGTTCCCTTCTTCTTCTTCCTTAATTATTTATCATTATTATTAGCATCATTATTGTCATACTATTATTGTTGTCATTATTGTTATTGCTATTATTAATGTTATTATTATTCTTGAGTGTTGATGGAT
The DNA here is from genome assembly GCA_018398815.1 of Conus ventricosus. Taxonomy (NCBI): domain Eukaryota; kingdom Metazoa; phylum Mollusca; class Gastropoda; order Neogastropoda; family Conidae; genus Conus; species Conus ventricosus. The sequence continues at coordinate 7,275,450 of CM031627.1, forward strand.
GTGATGGCCCTTTACAGTCAGCTGGGCAATAAACGACATTATCTATCACTATATAAGTGTACTATTATTATCGTTCTTTTACATTTTAATCCATGTCTTTGCCCCTTCATCCTCCTCTCTTTTCTCATTTGTTTCATTTTATAGGGTAAGTTTTTTCACCCAAGACACATTTTGTACTGAGATCTAAAAGATAAGTGACTGTTCAGTCTTTGGTTTCATTGTTTGAAATGTTATTTGTCCCACCTGTAAAAGGCCAGCAGGACAAAATGCATGATGTCTGTTCTGTATCTAGTTTGTTCCATTTATTTGGCAGTGATTTCCTTTTGCTTCTAAGAATGTTCGTTAAAAAAAAGGAAGGCTTTTAAAAGGAGGGACTCTTGGGAGATAGATATGGTATAGAAAAACGAAGTTGCTGAAAAACAAAACTTGACGGGGAGGAAACTTTATTGAGAGTTAACTCTGGTACAGACTTAGTCAAAGATGTTCCAAAAGACTTTAAACGGAGGGAGTGTTAACTTGGAGATGAACATGTTATAGAGAAAGGGGGAAAAAGGTTCAAGGGAGAAGAGCCTTTAAAGGGATGATTTGTTAATAGGAAGATAAA
>CM031627.1:7281053-7282889 GCA_018398815.1 Conus ventricosus
ACCACCACACTGTCGACTTTTTCTTCCACTAACTGGAAATTGTCTCCCCTCTTTGTCACTGTACAGGCGTATTCAACACAAACTGGGAGTACGTTTATATGCTTTGCATCTTTCTTTTTTTGTTCTCTTTTTAATTAAAGTATGCGTCCTGCAGCACCTGCTTCATCAGAGGTGCATAGTACAGGTAGCACTACTGATTATTTTTGTCCATGTGGCACACACACACAGACACCACAATTCGCCGACATAGAGGAAATCATGTTTTTCAAAGGATACCTGAAATTTCATTAGAATAGTTCCAATGGTTCCAGAGATATGGAGTCTTTTTTTTTCCCCCTTTTGTCTGGGTACTGGAGTATACAGGAAGCAAGGTGAAGGTTAAACTGCTATGATTTGCTGACAGAGACACCTGTCCTTTGACCCCTTGCCTGCTATATGACGCTGACTGTGGACTGGTGTGTACGGATCTGAAGGAGAACCACAGGACTGGGTGTAGAGTGCTCCATAGGAAACAAGACAGGACAGACAGACTCTGGTACCTGCAGGGTCTGGTTCTGCCTTGTGAACAAGGCGACAAGGCTTTGTTCCAGCATGTAGGGTCTAGTTCCCATGTGAAACAGTTGAAAGAGAGACTTTCTTCTAAGAGTTAACATCTAGGCAGACTCCATTCCGCTGTGAGTGCCTTGGATGAGACGTCATATCCAGTTTCCGTGCATGTGAAAAACGTTTGCACATATGTCAAAGCCTGCTCCATCTTTGAGAGGAGAGTAGCAGTCTAGTCATGTGCTGGTCGGATGGATGACAAGGAAATTAAACATCTGCACACTGAAAATGGAATGTGACTACCTTCACGGTGGGATTTTTTAAAAAAAAGGTTGCCTATGAAAAATTCTCACCGGTGGGGAAAACCCTGCAGTTCTAGCCAAGAAGAGAAAAAGAAAGAAATATTACCTGCTAACCCGATCTGTCTGTCCCCATCCCATCACAAAGAAGCTGTGATCTTTCAGTAATTCACTGACAGGCATACTCATCAGCATCATCCAGGAAGTTGATTTTTTTGCAATGCCCTGTATGATAGTTAAGGCAGCTCAGCTGACCTGTTCAGACTAGCCATTCTGTGGTCACGACAATGCTGCCGTACTCCTGGATGAGCTGTAGCACCGTTTCATCATAACTGTGAAAAAAAAATCCCTGTTCTCTTGCCTACGGGCTAAGGGAAGCAGCTACCCTAAATGTTAAGAACAGTAGCGATGACGTTTGTGACCCGAGTAGTCTGAACAAAGAGACCGGCAGTGGGAATTTCCACAAAAAGGCACGTTTGGAATTTTCCTGCCTGGTCAACATGTCGGGCAGAGGAAGAAACATGGCGTTACACGAGGTGTTAGAATCGGTTCAGCAGAGTGGTTCAGAGGATGCAGGGGGTAAAGAAGATGTACAAGTTCATTGAAAAGAATCTCAGCTTGATTTATTTGCTCTGTGTATTCAACAGTTTCATTTGTCATATCATCTGAAGCCAAAACAGTGAAAGGTTGTGGACAGAATGCAATGATTTATTTTTATATTTTTAACATTTTTTTTCATTTGGATTACACACATTGTCACGCACGAACTGACACAGGTCGCCTCAGTGACAATTGTGGAGTGTGGCCCGTCCAGTGCCAGGTGGCAGTGACCGTGAAGTGCGTGAATCCTGCGGAATGTGCTTACCTGTTAACTCTTGAAGGGGGGAGGGAGGAGAGTGTCAAGCTCGTCGGAATAGTGGAGTTTACGTGTGTAAACTAACGCTACGTTGAAAATCTGGATGTTCAGTTCGATGTGTACGGGGAAGTTGTGAAT
>CM031627.1:7283889-7311514 GCA_018398815.1 Conus ventricosus
TAAAGTATGTGTTTCATCTGCTTCTGTGTGAGAGTGCGGTGTGAATGCAATAAGCCTTCTGTTGGCACTGTATTTTCTTTTGTGTGTGTTTGTTGTGTGGCGTTCATACTTAGTAAAAGGGGAAAGGGGTGGTTATAACGGGGATATATTAATACATATATCCCTGTCTACTGTCTTATACAGTGACACACATTGGATACCTCAGGCCTTCTGTGCATCTGTTAAATGTAAGAGTGAAATGTTGTCATACTAACCAAACAAACATAAACAAGATTGTGTTCACCGACATTTTAGTTACGTTGTTTCCAAAACTATAGCATTGCTATTTCACCTACAATATATTTAATAGTTATGTTGTTTCCGTAACTGTAGCATTGCTATTTCACCTACAATATATTTAATAGTTATGTTGTTTCCGTAACTGTAGCATTGCTATTTCACCTACAATATATTTAATAGTTATGTTGTTTCCGTAACTGTGGCATTGCTATTTCACCTAAAATGTACTTAAGTGTATGCTCATTGCAAAGTTGGTGTTTTGCCCTTTCGTTGATATATAACAGTAGGTTGTTACTTTTATATTAGGGGACATAAAATAAAATAAAACATGTGAAAACTGCACATCTGCAATGGTTGTAAGCATGTGGCAGAGTGCGCGGCGGCAGGGAAATGACGTTGCGCTGTCACGCCCGTCGTGAATGAATTAAAAACCCAGTTTTCAGGGATTTCAGGAATGGCTGTTGGGAGGTCCTTCCACATTTTGACACAAACCCTTGACACCTCGCTGTGTTGGCTGCAGCCCATCGACTATGCCTGCTTCAAGCTGTTCATGGAGATCTTCCTGGAGGCAGAGATCCCGCAGGAGCTGTGCCAGCACCTCTTCTCCTTCCTCAAGAAGGACACCACCACCACCACCAACACCAACACCAACACGGCCACCACCTCATCCAACCCCGGCAGCAAAGGACCAGGACCGCACGGTAAGGAATCCCACCACCTCATGGGCATGGCTGTGGCAGCTTCCCACACTGTGTGTGCCCCCATCACCACTAACCACCTCACCTCCGAGATGCATGCCCATGACAGTCGGGACGGCTGCGGCTCGGCCCAGGGGCGCGGGAGGCGGCTCCCACCATTCCAGTCTCGCGGAGAAGCTGCATGGGCTGACGGAGAAGCTGCAGCAGGGTTGGGATCGGGCCATGTCAGGCAGGATAGTGGCGGGGATTCGGACAGGCGGAGCCGCGCAGGTATAGGATTCCTCCTCCTCCTCCTCCTCCTCCTCCTCCTCCTCCTCCTCCGTCCGTCGTCATGGTTCTGTCCTCCTCCCTGACGACTCTGGTCTCTTCGCTGGTGTGGTATTGCTGCTGTGGGGTCACCCTCTGTAATATGACCTTCCTTCCTTCGTCACCCTCCCTCCCCTCCCCACACCGCCCCCCCCCCCCCCCCACTCCCCTCCCCACCACCACACACATACAACCCTTGTTCCCACCCGAACACCCTCTCTTCTCCTTCCTCACGTCAGTGTGCCCTCCCGTTCACCCTTCTCTCCTCCCCCTTCCCCACACCAGTGTGCCCACCCTGTCACCCCAACCCCCTGCTCTTCGTCTCCATGTTCTCATCTGTTCTCATATTTTGTACCTGTGGGCTCGGTGTGGTATTGCTTTTGGCTGATTCTTTGGATGCAACTCCTGTGTCCCCCCCACTGTCTTTTCCCTTGATACAGTATTGCTCTCAGCTGACGTAGTTAATATTGACCCTGTTCTTCCTATGTGGTTCTTCACAAGCTTCCCCCCCACCCCCTCCTATGTCATGTTTCTCCCGGTATTCCCCCCCCCCCCCTTGTGGTATTTCAATGGTAAGTATTTTCTTTTACCTTTGCAGACTCCTTCTGAATTGTTTCTTTTGTTTATGGTATGACTGATTTCTGTTCTTGAACAATATTCCTTTAGTTTTTAAGTATTGGTATTAGAAACCTGCACGTCTGAACTCCAAGGAGAGTTAAGTCAAAAGGCATCACGTTTGAAATGAACAACTGATCTGCAATGGGTTTATGTCCAGATGGTTGGTAGTGGTAAGTTCACAGGTACAGTGGTTGGGACGGACATGATGGCACTCTTGAGGGATCACACACTCGTGCTAGCTGTGCAACTGGAAGATCATTGTCCATGCTGGGGGGCTGTCAGTAGGTGTAGCCCTGTGTGTGGTTGGCTCCACTGAGTACCACTGAGATGACTGCGCAGCAGTGCAGTGTCTCCTCTGGTGGGGTGCCTCATGGTGACCTGTGAATGATTCTTCCTGCAGACTGTTTATACTGGGCTGTGATGGGATCATGCTGGATGTGGCTGTGTTTGGGGAGTGGGAATGAGTGAACGGGAACAAAGCCACCAGGGTGGCATGATGGGACACTCACTTACGCTGGTAAAGATAAGGTAATGTTGCTTACAGCCCAGCCGACCGCAGAGAGCCATATACACCGTGTTGAAGTCAACCCACAAGTCATTCATTCACGCAACCCTTTAGAAAACACCTTCTAAAAACACACCTGAAATTTTGTTAAAAATCTTTCTACTGTAAAATCTCACATCAGATGAAAAATGTCAGTCTCCCTAAGAAATTCCCATCTCTGAACAAGGTTTTCATGTCAGTCTGCTGTGAAATGTTTATGTCTCGCATCATGCAAGTCCCAACACTCTAAAAGAATATGTTTCATTGTGAGTGGCACATGACATGGAATGCACCACGGAGCTTCTTCACTCTTTCAAAGGTACGAGTGAGTTAAAAACGAATGGCCATGTGCAGCCGGCATTAAACTGTTCCTTCTTTGCGACCACGAGAGGTGGATGAGAGGAACTCTTTCAGGTTTGGACGGATCAGGAGAAATTTGCTACCTGTCTGTGTATTCCAGTCCTCCTGCTCTCTTACGCTAGCTCGGAAACTAGGTAATTACTGTCGTCAGTAGGGGCATCCTGTAAATGTTGGAACAGCACAGGCACCACTGAACAGCACTCGGGGCACTTGGCAGCAGTGCAGTGTCTCCGTTTCTGGCTTGTCTCATGAAGACTCCATAAGGGGCATGGGGGAACGCTGGATAACAAACGAATTGAGCGGCTTGGGCTTATCAGTTCCAGCAAAGTGGCATGGAAGACAAGCCAGGGAAAAGGAAAGTGAACATGTCCATCTGTCCGAGTTCTGTTCATGTCAGGGGTGACCTCCCTTTTTCTTTTACATGCCCGGATAGGGCCCTGGGTGGTTGACTGGGCAATAGTGGAACTGAAACTGTACTGTTTGGACAGTGGAAAAAAAACAAAACTGACTTGGAATATGTTTCCCTTTTAGTGGGGTGGTTGGGATGTGTATGTGGATCTGAAGGCTTTTTTCCTACCCCTGTGTTGTGTGTTGTTTGAAGTCGGTGAATGTGTGGTCCATTCTTTTCTTTGCGTGGCTTGAAAAGCTCAGACTGTGTTATTTGTTCGTTTGTGTTTGTTTTTGTACGTTTGTTGTGTTATGCTGTCCTGTTTCTGCATAAATGTCTGTCCTGTTTCTGCGTTAATGTCTGTCCTGTTTCTGCATTAATGTCTGTCCTGCTCAGTCTGTTTGTCTGTCTTCTTGTTCTTTTTCTTCTCGTTCCTTTTTTTTTTTTTTTTTTTTTTTTTTTAAATTCTACAAATTCAGTCTTGTGGTCTTTATATTTGGCCCTCTCTCTTGTCTGGTTTCTGTTGATATCTTTGTCATTCCAGTTTGTGTATGTATATGAGTGTGGATGATGTGTGCATGCATGTCCATGCTAATGTACATGTGTGTTCGTGTGCTTGTTTACTTGTTTATGCATGTTTAAGCTTAGAGAGTGATGGAGAGTAGTACACAATAGGATTTTCAAAGTAAACTGTTCTGTTTTGTTTACATTACTTTTTCATTCACCCCTTCCCTCAGAGGAATCATATAACACAACAGAATTTTCAAAGTAAGCTATTGTGTTTTATTTACATTATTTTATCAATCATCCCTTACTATAGAAGTATTATTATATTACCAGCATTTTATCGTGTATTCTATCAAGCATGGTATAGAGTATTGATAGAATGTGCATAGAGGCGTTAATAAAGTGTCTGCCAGAGAGACTGATGCACTGATCCAATAAACCTAAAAAGTAAAGCACAAGATCTTTGTTTTCTGGAGAGAACAGACAGACAACAAACAAAAGCCACTGTAAGAAAGTAGATACTGTGAGAATGAAAGAAAGAAAAAAAAGATGTGAAAGTGCACAGAGAGAGAGAGAGGGAGGGAACTGAGAGTGGTGCACAAGAATTCCAGTTCATAGAGGGTTTGAGCTTGGTAGTCACCCTGAGGGACTTGTTCATATGTACCTGAACGTTTCTGACCTGTTGTCATTGAAGAATGTTTGTGGTGCCCCTGGATCAACAAAAGGAAGTGGCTGGTTAGGTTATGTAAATTAACGCTCGGGAAATGTGTACCTCCCCCCCCCCCCTCCCACCATACCCCACCCACCTAAAATAATCCAGCATTTAATCGTAGTATTAGAAGAAAAAGGGCTTATGAATTGATGAACCGTGTGTTTTCTAGTGGTGGTTTACACATTCATCTGAGCATACTACTCCAAAATAGAGAGGATATTTAATAACATGACGCTATGTTTTGAGCGAAAGAACATCGCTTTGAGAACTAACATCACAAACATTTAAGTAACCTGAACAAGCCTGAAGTGAGGAGACCCCTCTCCCTGTAACATCACTTTGAAAACTAACATCACAAACATTTAAGTAACCTGAACAATCCTGAGGTGAGGAGACACCTTTCCATATAACATCACTTTGAGAGCTAACATCACAAACATTTAAGTAACCTGAACAAGCCTAAGGTGAGGAGACACCTTTCCATATAACATCACTTTGAGACCTGACATCACAAACGTTTAGGTAACTTGAACAAGCCTGAGGTGAGGAGACACCTTTCCATGTAACGTCACTTTGAGAGCTAACATCACAAACGTTTAGGTAACTTGAACAAGCCTGAGGTGAGGAGACACCTTTCCATGTAACATCACTTTGAGAGCTAACATCACAAACGTTTAGGTGACTTGAACAGGCCTGAGGTGAGGAGACACCTTTCCATGTAACATCACTTTGAGAGCTAACATCACAAACGTTTAGGTAACTTGAACAAGCCTGAGGTAGGGAGACCCCTCTCCATGTTGCTGTGTGGACAGTGTTCACGATCAAGCTGTCTGAGGGCTGGTGAAGGTCTGTTTAAAACAAGCTTCTTCAGGATGATGGTACACAAGCTCTTTGAGACGTACGGTCGTGCAGTCACACACCCCTTCACTTCCAGCGTTTGCTGTGTGATTTAGCCAAAAGTGATTATCTGATACATAGACTGAGAAGGCTTTTTTTTTTTTTTTTTGTGAGTTAGTAATAGCATTGTTGACGTTTGAAGACATGATTGTTTATATTTGTTCACAGATTATTCCAGTAGACGTAAATCCATGTGAGGATTGGTCAGATGTCTTGTGCCTGTCTTTGTTTGTTTTGCTGGAAGATTATCAGCCAAGGAAGAAGAAAGTTGCTGATCATTAGCTGGAGGATAGGGTCCATCCATTTTGAATATGGCATGCGATGCTAGAAAAGACAGGTGGGAACAGGTGTTGTTCATTCCAGACATCTGGCTGTGCTGACACACAATCCATTTGAGATCAGGTCTAGATGATCCTCTCCAGCTATGCAGATGGCAGGGTGTGTCTGGAAAATGCCTGCAGACCGGGACAGAGGATTCAATGGTCGATGTCAGCGATGAGCTTGTCAGGCCAAGGCCTAGTCTTACAACCTCTCCTTGTCAGGCACACCTTTTCATAACATACGGAATCGTAAACGCTCTGTAAAATAATTAAAATGTGAACAGGCAGACTGAACTAACTGAAGAAAGGCAGTCTTGGGGAAGAGAGAGATAAGGAAGATAAAAGAGAAAGAGAGAAAAAAAAAGGGGTGAAGGAGGGGAATTAGGGGGGGGGGGGGGGCAGAGGAGTGAAGAGAAGAAAGAGAGAGCGAGAGAGAGAGAGAGAGAGAGAGAGAGAGAGATTTCACTGAAATTCGATTGTGGTGTCTGAACATTTCCACTCCAGTAGTCTGTGACAAAGCACACCCCAGCATCATGTTTCACAACTGTCACAGGATCTACTTCAGCCTCCACCCACCCCTCTGTGGCCGTGGTGGCAGGATCTGCTGGGGAGAGAGGCACGGCGGAAGACGCTAACCACTCACGATCCTCCTCGAAGAAATCAGGTCACAGCGTGCACAGTGTCCAGAACGGGGTTGGTGAGTACATCTGATGATCTTTCAGTTTGGGGGCTCAAGGTGCTACCATCCTTTTTTAACTGGCTTCATGCAGAAACAAACATGGGAACCACGTATTGGGCTGGCACAAGCATCTTGGCTTGATTCCTACCCGGATTTTACTGTCAGAGGCATTTTGCTCACATACTTTACACCCATCTTGTACTTAATTGTTTTTATTCTACATTTTTTGTTATTTGATTCATGGGTTGTAATGCCTGTACATACTTCTTTGCGTGTAATAAATGCATATTGTCATGTGTGATATGCAGACTGCCTGTGCCCTAATTCCCCTCATCACCCACACCAGGGCTTGGATGAGTGAATATTATAGCACAGTCCCCCCAACTCCTTGTCTGTCCCCTATATTATTCCTTTCCCTTTTCAACCTGCAATTGTTTTTGTTCTCTTATCTAAATGGATTTTTTTTCTTTGGTCAGGACAACCGCTTTGTTGCCATGGGGGTGTGTGTGTGTGTGTGTGTGTGTGTGTGTGTGTGTGTGTGCGTGCGTGCATATGTGTATGTGCATGCACGCTGAGCGCATTTTCCACAAGGAATTGTGTGAATGCCTCGCCTGCCTTTCAGTGACTGTCCCGTCAGCTGGCTGTGTGTGTGTGGGACAGAGACTGTGACCTATGGCACAGGAACTTACAGTCTTTGGAGCGAGTGTGATGTTACTGTCACCAAAGATAGCAACATGTAAAGACTGTGAAGTCCAACGACATCAAAGGTCAATGAACCCAGTCATTTGCCTACTAAACTGACTGCAGCACAGTCAACCGCCAAACAACCACTGGTGGTGGACGTCATGGTAGTTGGACGAACAGTCATTTAACCGTCTCTCTATTCAAACAGGCCCGGATACCAGGACGGCCGCTGTGTGGTGAAAAATGTTGGGAGGTCTGCTGATATTCATGATCTTCATACTCAGCTTGTCTCTTCGGGAAAGCATATAGTTTTCTTGTGGGTCCCCAGCCACATGGGAATCTATGGTAACTCAGTGGTGGACAAAGCAGCCAAACAAGCTCTCGGTGCAAGTCTTTCCAGGAGGCCTATGCAGTTTGTTCCTCACTCTGATCTACGTCATAAATCTAGTTTGTATTGTCGTGAACTGTGGCAGAGTGAATGGTGTAATCAAATTCATAATAAATTGTTTAAAATTTGCCCAGATTTAACCAATCCTTTCCCATCGGTGGTACGTAACCGTAAAGAGGAATCGGTTTTGTCACGGTTACATATTGGGCACAGCTATATAACGCACAGTTGGATACTCAGAAGGGAAGACCCCCCATGGTGTGTTGCGTGTGACAGCTTGTTCAGTGTTAATCATTTTTTGACAGAATGTGCTGATTTGATGTGTATCAGAGAGAAGTTCTTTTCCTCCAGTGATTTATCAGTTCTTTTTCGTGAGATTTCAGTAGATCTTATTTTTTCTTTTTTGAAAGAGGTAAACTTATTTTATAAAATACAGTGTTTTAATAATGTATACAGGTGTCGTCGGAGTTGAACAGATAATTGTGCTTTTGTCCTCATAAATTTTAAGCGATGTGTTAATACTAGTGTGGGTATTTGTATCTAGAGACTTAGATATGATAGCTGAGGTCCTGATTTGGCTCCTAGTAGTCCGCTGGACCCTATAAACATTAACTAACTAACTAGGGCTGAGACGCCCTGTCATACCAAGATAGTTTCTGGCGGTGAATGTTCAGAGGCAAGATTCACCAGTGGCGACCTGACAAGCACTTCAGAGACTGTGTTACGGATGACCTTACACCAACAGGAAATGCACCCAAACAGCTAAAGCAAGGCGGTCAAAACTGCGCCGGATGGCGTGCCCTGATCCAGGAGGCATGAAGAAACCTCAGTGAACCGAGAGATCTGACTGTTGCCTGTGAGAGAAGAAAGGCAGCAGCGGGAAGAGGAGGGGGGGGGGGGGGGGGGGGGGGGCAGGACAATTCCTCTGTCCATTCTGTACACATCAAGCCATTCATGACCCCACTCAGGAGCATCTGCAAGGTTCCAAGAGATGCGTGGCACACATTGCAGACTGGCATTGTCGGAGATGACGTATACTTCAATGAAGTGTGGATAGCCAGTGCCATGACAGTAAGTTGTAGATATGTGGTGGTGACTGACACTTGGATCATCTTCTTCTCCTTCTTCAGCGTTCCAGTATCTGGTTGCGTGTGAACTCGTTTTACCCTGTTGGGATACTCACACTATACTCGAGAGTATAGTCAGTTCACTCCGACTTCGTGGAGTGCAGAAATTTGTGGGAAGAGGTTGTGGAAAAAGAGAGATAAAAGATATGGTAGACAGAAAGGACAGCAGACGACAGTACAGCAAAGGAGGAGACAGAGTTACTGAGAGCAAAAGGAAAAGGGGACGTTACTAGCACAGAATGTCCAGAAGGAGGGGGAACTAGTTGTACAAAAGACCCCCCGGTATCCCCCCGGGGAATTGGATCATCAAGGATACCCCCCCCCCCCCCCCCCAGGTCCTTGCTCTCAGTCCTGTGCAACAGGCTAGAGGTGTTTGTAACCAGTTCGAAACTTTTAGAGTTGTCCGTCCAAGACTTTGCTCTGCCTCTGGGATGTGCACCCTGCACTGTACCCTGTAGGCCAGTCCTGACAGTAAGCCCAGTTCTTCAATGTTACCTGTATTTTGTGTTCCAGTTCAGTGCCTATCTTTTTTTGTGTATAATGTTTCAGTGAAGTGCAGATGAAGGTTGACAGGTGTGTGATTCTTTGCAGCCCCATTGGCAGAGAATGCAGAGATGAGACAGTCAGAGTCTGCTTTGTTCAAGACGGGGCAGATCTTCTTGAAGGACCTCGTCTGTTACCTGTCTCTGCTGGAGGCTGGCCGACCCGAGGATAAACTGGAGTGTGAGTGGATGAGTGAGGGAACGAGAGGATGAGGTCACCTTCACTTAACTCTTTCATTCCTGCTTTTCTGTGAACCATTACTTCCACTTATTCCAGATTCTTATAATACGAGTGTTCCCTTCATTCCTGGATTTAGAGAAGAAAAAAAAAAAAGAGGAGTAAAGTGAGAACTGCCACGTATGCAGTAGCAAACCGGCTAGAATAGAACGGCAACCACTTTCCCATGCTGTAGGGGCCCGTCTTGCATCCATTCATTTCATAAACACTGCCGCGCAAGCGACCAGGTCATGATGTGTACGCACGCACGCACACAAGCAGGCATGCACACACGAACAGATGCACATGCACATGCACTAAAAGTTGTCTGACTTCCTATTATTGAATAAAAATTTTTGATATTTTCATTCTCAAATTGTGATCATGTAAGTACCCGATATTCATTTACATGCGTTTTTGGTTTCAGTCATGTTCCTGTTGTACGATTCAGATGGAAATGGACTGTTGGATTCAAACGTGAGTCACATCACAGTGTGGGACGATGTCCGATCATGCGTGTATGTTAGAGGAAGAGGGGCGAGTAAGTGGGGCTGGTATTGGGTGAGGAGGATTCACGGGAGGGTGGAGATCTTGTCTTCTCTTTCCACATTGATGTGGGGAGTTTGTGTCCAAAGTCTTCAGCGTTGGCAAGGTCACGGGCGCTGTCATTGGACGGACCTGCCGGAGCCCTTGGGAAGGGAATTCTCCATCAAGCTGGCTCCATGATCCAGCAATCATTGTTGTCAGCAGGGAGCATAACAGGTGATGACCCCTGCATGTGTGAGATCAGAAGAGGTACTGCTGAACACGGCCAAAGTGACAAGACATCAGCGCATGGTCTGCTCTGGTGGGGGTCCTGATGGCGAACGGACACTGGTGGTACCAGTGGCTATGATCCTGGTGGTGGACCAGTATTCTGAAGTCAGACTGGTGTTTTGGATGGAATGCCACTGGACTTCATAAGAGATGACAGGGCTTATTATAAACACACACAAAAAAAAGGGAAAAAGAAAAAAAAAAAACCACCAACAAAAAAAGATATGAGCAGTTGCCTCAAGGATGCTAGGATGGTTTATTGATTGAATTGGAAAAATTGGTTGGGAACTAAACAGTGTAATTCAGTTGTGTGAATTGTTTCGCTTTCTCAGGGGAAGTTGTGTGTGTGTGTGTGTGTGTGTGTGTGTGTGTGTGTGTGTGTGTGTGTGTGTGCGTGTGTGTGTGTGTGCGTGCGTGCGTGCATGGGTGTGCATGTGCGTGTGTGTGTGAGTGAGGAAGAACAAGCCAAGTGTATCTAATGACAAAGTGGTTTTACTCACAAACTTTGATGTGTACAAAATATGAGGAATATGTTAATAATGAGGTGATGGTGCCAGTGTGGATGTTTCAGTCATTGTAATTGATATTGTCAGTGTTCTTATTGTCATCATGATAATTAATATGCAGAATGCACACTAAAAAAAAAAATTAAAAAAAAAGGAAGGCCAGGTACAATAGATGTACTCAGAAATAGGCACCACGCATGCCTAGCAGAACGCATCTTCATGAATGACAAGATTTTATGCCTAAGTTGCTTACATTTTAAACATGTCTTGCTTGATTCGCCTGTAAAGGAATCCATGTGTGTTGTTTTATGATTGAATGTTCTGTTTGTGTAAATGACTACTGTGAAGAGTATCATGAGTCGTGTTTTAAAAAAGAAAAAAAAAATCATTACCACTGTTGCAGGAGATAGACAGCATCGTGAACCACATGATGTCCGTGGCGGAGTACCTGGGCTGGGATGTCTCTGAGCTGAAGCCTGTGAGTATGCACGTGCAACTTGGCGTGGCAGTGAACAGTCTTCCATGGGACTTGGCATCAAATAAAATGAGGGGCAGTGTGACAGTTTTGAGTGACGTTATTATTTTATTAAGAGTTCTTATAGTGAGTATCGTACATGGTGAGTATTATTATTTTTCAATCGTATTTATAATGAGTACAGTACTTGATGAGTACCCCCATCAAACGAGTACATGGCATGAATTTATATCACAGATGAGTGAAGAGCAATCGGTGGGTGTGGCAAACGTGGAGGAAGAGAGGTTGTGTTACGACAGGAGTGCAGGAGTAAAGATAGAAAGCGGTGGGTGGAGAGAAAGAGGAGGAGAAGGCTGTACATTGTACATTGTATTGGTGAAGTGGAGTCTTACAGATAGAAATTATTGTGGTGGTAGTGGATGTTTGTGGGGGCAGGAAAAGGGGAAGTTGGAGGACTTAAGGCCAGAAGTGGGGGTGGGGTTGAGTCATACCCGAACAGTGATCATTTCGTCAGAAGAGAAGCGCGTTCTGTCCAGGGATGAAAACTCCTCCGCCGTTTCCGCCGTCTCCGCCATTATTTTTTCGCATCTCCGCCGAAAGAAAAAGTCTCCGCCGAAAAATTATTCGAAGAATGATGCTCAGAAACGATCTCAACTTGTCTGCACAGCGAATTTCTTCTCTGTCGGTAATGTTCTCAAACGGCGTAGGCCTAGTTCTCATTCTGTTTCCTTCCAGTATCATTTATCATCATGGCGTCGATTCACAGTGAGAGTTTGCCGCTAGTGAGTGCAAACAAAACGAAAAAAAAGAAAAGAAAGAAGTATGTGAACCACTAGAAGACCGAGTGGCAGCAGAAGGACGTGTGTGACCGCTGAGTCGCGGATGCAATAAGAAAACGTGACAAAGACGGCGAATTTGAAGTGTTTTGCGAGCCTTGCCAAAAACGTGTCTACTTTGGTAGTCGTGGCTTTGTGGCAATCAGAGATCACATCGAGCGTCCCAGTCACCAACAGAAAATGTGTGTGTTTCCCACACCATTACGGCATGTTTTCAGATCATTGGGTATGCAACAATCTACGTTTAATTTCCAAAGATAGTTTGACTCCTACTCTAAGTACTTCCACTCGCTGGTGACCTACTCGTTTTTGAGTGAACCGGTGTTTTAGGAAGAAGAAGAAGAAGAAGAGTCTTCAAAGCAAGGGAAAAACGTCAAAGTGACGAAAAGAATATAAAAGAACAAATGACATCAAAATAAACTGATGTCACAACAGTATTGTGTAACACTTTTCCCCTGGTATAATGCAAACGTTTGCTACATTTGTTAGGTGTCTGCTAACAGCCCCCCTATGAAATCTTTTCCAACAGCCCACTCCCCCCACTACCTATATACTTTCTCTACTCCTCCTCCTTCTCCCCCAACCCCCACCCTCACCCCACAACACGCATACCCACACACTTCGCCCCCTCACCCCCCCCCCACCTCACACCCCCCCCCCCCCCACACACACACACACAATCAACCCCCCCCCCCCACACACACACTTGTCAAGAGGGGGGGGGGGGGGGATATGATTAGTTGTAAGAGGGAAGTTGGGGGGGGGGGGGGTGTACTGTTGTGACATCAGTTTGTTTTTATGTCATTTGTTCTTTTATGTTCTTTTTTTGTGTTTAGTGTTTCCTGACGAAGGGTCTAAGGCCCAAAAGCTTCAGTTTTTTTTTTTTAAGGACTTCAAAGTAATCATTTTTCATATTGTGTTTATTGAAGTCCAGCAGTCGTTTTCATACATCTGATTTACTTAGTTTGATTTCCACTCTGATTTACTTATCTACAGGCCTTATTCTTTATGTCCTGAAAGCACTGTTTGTCAAATTTTCTTTAGCTAGAGTTCTGAGGATTCATCATACTAAATGTTTGTCTCAATTGACATAGTTTCTTTCCACATCAGTCTCAGTCTTCATGGTGTTGAAAGCTGATCTATAGAATGAGTTGTTTAGAAGCAAGAAAGTGATTTCTAAAGATTTTTATGCCATATTTAATACAAAATATGCTTCAGCTTCAGGGGGCGCCGCCCCCTGACCCCCGCTGGGCTGTTGCCCCATGTACCCCACTGGGGGCCCATGGTGAACCCCCAGATCCCCGCCAATCTCCTCTTTTTTTTTAAAAACTGTTTTCATCCCTGCTGTCTCAGCTGTTCAGGCGCATCAGTTTGCAGTCTGTGATTCAGATTGAAGAGCACGGCAGCTTTGTTCCCTGTGTTCAGATCCTGCAGGACATGATGATGGAGATCGACTATGATTCAGACGGCACGGTGACGCTGGAGGAGTGGAAGAGAGGGGGGATGACCACCATCCCCCTCCTGGTCCTCCTGGGGCTGGACAACGTGAGTCTCTGGGCACAGGGAAGGGGAGAGGGTGGGACGGAGAAAGGGGGAGGGTGGGGGTTGTCGGAGGACAGTTTTGTGGTTGTGTGGGGGAAGTGGTGGTGGTGGTGATGGTGGGTGATGGTTTTGACAGTGGTGGGTGGGTAGGATGGGGTGGTGTGGTGTTGAGTGTGTGTGTGTGGTGTGGTACTCTCTCTGTGTGTGTGTGTGAAAATTGTAAGATGACATGTAGCCTGTGTATGTGTTACTAACATATTACATAGAATCCTCCCTAATAAAGTCCATCTGCAAGTAAGACTCCTCCTTTTAAAGGCTTCACTTTCTGTGGCATTTTTGTCTGTCTTTGTGTCAGGCTTGCCTACCATTTAAGAAGTCTTCTTTCCATTTAACTTTCATTTTGCATAGCTTTCTGCAGGTCTTTCAGTGGACACCTCATTACACCATGTTACTGTTTTTGTAACAAACCCTGGCAAGGGCCGAAATAGTTCATTTGGTAGACCCATGATTCTGGTGATGCCGGGGTCATGGGTTTGATTCTCCGCTGAATCATCTGGTGAAGCAGTATTTTTCCCTTACAATTGACATTCTGTGCAACTCCACCCCGTAAAAGTCCTCCTAACAAGGCCATGAATTGAGTTTCTGTTTGCACGCATAACACCTTGCACACATTAAATTCTGTCATCGTAATTCAGAATAGTAAGCTCCGTAAGCTGGTAGTGTGGATGTCATGTAAACGCAGGACATGTATCCTTTGTGTTTAGAATCGTTTACATGAAGACTGTGGAGGATGGGGTAGGATGACTTCCCCATAGACCTAGTGTGCATCAATGCCAAAGATTTTCATGATAACGAGAATGAGGATGGGGATGGTGAAGTTTGGTCTGATGTTAAGGCTAGTATGTCGTTAGTGTGAGGGTGAATGAGAGAAGAAATCTTTTTGATTAGGGAAACACTGGATTGGCACTTAACTGGGTGTTTAGCATTTGCCCCTGAATAAAGCAAAGTTCAAAGGAAAAAACAACGTTGACAAATGATTGCCAAGGCTTAGAAATGAACAAAGGCACAAGCAGTTCATGAGTGTCTGATGACAGTTATGCATATAAAACAAATGTTTAATAATTACTTGGTGAGAAACGGGTAACATATATATAGGAATATGTGCATGCACACACACACACATACAAACACACACACACACACACACACACACACACACACACACACACACACACACACACACACATGCACACATACACACACACGTGCACACACACACACACACACACACACACACACACACACACACACACACACACACACACGCACATACACACACACACACACGCACATACACACACACACACACACACACATGCAAACACACTCTCTCTCTCTCTCTTTCTCTCTCTCTCTCTCTCTCTGAGCCTCACAGACAAACTGACAGAAGAGAGGGTAGAGAGAAGGGAAAAGAAAGAGATTAGTAATAAGTTGACTACATAAGATTTGAGAAACAAGGAAATGTTCCTGAACTTCCTGGAAGAAAACAATGA
This sequence comes from Conus ventricosus, assembly GCA_018398815.1. Taxonomy (NCBI): domain Eukaryota; kingdom Metazoa; phylum Mollusca; class Gastropoda; order Neogastropoda; family Conidae; genus Conus; species Conus ventricosus. Next base: position 7,298,884 of record CM031627.1, read on the forward strand.
TGAATGAAGCAAAGCCATTGCCAGTGATGATGATGATAATGCTACTAGTCACAACAGAGATGATGCTCTTAATGACAGCGATAATGACAGTAATGGTGTGTAAATGCTGATGATAATAAGATAAGATAATGTTGCTTATAGCCCAGCCGACCGCAAAGGGCCACATCAGGGCTGAAATGTTGATGATGATCATGTTTATGATGGTGATGATGATTGTTGTGGTGGTAATGATGATGATAATAATGTTCATGATGGTGATGATGATTGTTGTAACGGTAATGACGATGACAAATATGATGACGGCAATGACACTCCAGAATGTTCAAGACGACGGAACCCACGTGTGGCGACTGAAGCACTTCAACCGACCTGCCTACTGCAACCTGTGTCTCAACCTCCTGGTGGGACTGGGCAAACAGGGGCTGTCGTGCCAGTGTGAGTGCCTGTGTCCACTACTTTTGAGCTTGTTTGTCAGTGTTTTCTGGATTGACACTGTGGAGAGTCAGCTGGCATAGATATCAGAATAACAGTTCTACTACTACTGCTGATCATGATGATAAAGAAATAGATACATCAAATAACTGAATGAAAAACTGAGTGATGCTTACACTACTCCCTATGATAGTGAAGACCTATTGAGCTCCTCTCCCATGAGCTGAAAGCACTTCTCATTATAAAAGTTGCAAAGAGCATGAAAAGTACACAAGGAAATCACTTAATCGGAAACAGGCCCTGCCCTCCCACCAGGTCTGAAGAGAAGACGAGACATTGTCTGTGGAAGTGGAGTGTCTCCTGTTGAACGGAACTGTCTCCCAGACTGTTGGAGCCCGAGGAATGGTGGCCAGAGGGTTTTGATCTGACAGAGAGAATGTGATGGCCTAAGGAGGAACAGAGATGAGGTGACAGGAAACGGAGATAGGGTGTGTCTGACAGACATCCAGGGCCAGCATCAGAGACAGGTGAGAAGCAGAGGAAGGAAAACTTGTTGATTGATTTCAGACTGAACAGGAAGTCGGTGTGAAGATTTCAAAAGAAGTGCCCCTGTTTGGCAGATTTTAAGATCTGTCTTGCGTCTGGAACTTGTGAAGTGGATGTATTGGACACCAGCAAGGGGGTGGCGTAGTGCACCTCATGCTGGAACTTGTGAAGTGGGTGTAGTGGACACCAGCAAGGGGGTGGCGTAGTGCACCTCATGCTGGAACTTGTGAAGTGGATGTATTGGACACTAGCAAGGGGGTGTCATAGTCCACCTCATGCTCGGTCTGGGTCACCGTACTGTACGGACAGCGGGTGTCACGGTCGCTAAGCCGGACGGCCCTACCACCCTTACCCACGCCTATTACACACTAGAGCAGACAACACAGCACACTAACACAGCTTTACAATCATGCGCACTTCTTTATTTCACACACACAATATGGCGCCACCCCTCACGTCCATCCACACCCACACACCGGTATCCCACTTCTTCACTGACCCACACTGCCCTGATACGACCCTGATAACCTTAATCTATACTAAAAACACCAGTTGCGGTATATCACTGCGACCTAGGGACGCAGAGATAGCCGCACACGTGGTGGCTAACTAATAGGGACAAGAATAAACCCAAGGGACTCTAAACTTAAACTACTACCACCCACACCTCTCCCCAGGACCCACCCTTCTCTTTTGACCCGGGACCACTATCGCACTGGTCACTGCGTCCCTAAGGGAGGCAACGACAAGTACCCTACACTGTGCTGGCCACTACGTCCCAAAAGGAGGCAGTAGCTACACCCCTACCCTACTGCCTAACGCTACACCCCTTCTACAACACCCATGGGACGACCTATCCCGGCCCGGAAAGCTCCAGTCCTCGGCACTGTCCGTGGACCCTCACAGACTGACTCCTCCACGGATGACTCCGCTCCTCAGCGCTGTCCGTGGCCTCACGCAGGCTGACACCCCGAAGACTCTACACCCGGCGGCGACTGTGGCTCCTCAGTCTGACTCCTCCCCCGCGCTGGCACAACACCTCTGAAGGCCCCCGCCGGACACAAAGGGTGAGGGAAGGCCTGGTGCAGTGCCCTCTCGACGAGTCCGGGGCTCGAAGGACGCCTCCTCCTCTGAAGGCCCCGCCGAACACTGAGGGTGAGGGAAGGCCTGGTGCGGCGCCCTCTCACAGGACGCCCGAACAGGGAAGAGCAACAGGTGGCTGGAGGACTCCCGGAAGAACCCCGGTAGCGGAGGAGAGCTGCCCCACAGACGGCCAACGGCCTGGATGGTCTCCCTCTCACGGGAAAGCAGCAGGCAACGGGAAACCGCCGCTCACCTGCCAGCACGCGGCGGTAGACTGCAGTGGTCTGGCCCCAGCCTCAGGACGGAAACAGGATACCTGCTAACACAACTGTAGGCCACTACTGTAATTTTGCTACTACCCGAGTCATCAAGGCCCATAAGCTACCTGGTAAAGCTTTAACTCTCCATCTCCCTTGCCTACTTCCCACTCGGGCATGAGAGTGACCCCTTGAATTTCGAATACACCCCCCCCATCACCCGTTACTTTGGGGTTATCAGATCCATTCCCTGCCAACCTTTACAACAGCAGTAAAACAATATTCTCCTGAGCCAATCTACGCTATTACATATGAAATTATGACTCGCACACAATTCTCGGAGAAGTAAGCACTCCAACACGGACTCCATGGGCCCCCTTAGAAAATACTAAATAAACTAGGAAATGGGCAATTTCACAAGGAAATGTTTCCACATGGTAATCAGTAGTAATACACATCTCTCAAAAAAAAAAACGAATCAATTTTTAGCGGTTCACATTTCTAGCATATTCATACAAGAGAATCGGCTCGCAGCCACAATCCTTCACATTCTTACCCTCTTTGCACTGTCAATTATAATCATATGTCAATACATGATTTGTTCGCCAAAATTTCTATCCAGCACCCGACTCTCATGTCATCTCTTGTCATATGACCCAGTGGTTAATCCTTGTTATGCCAACACAACCATAATTCATGCAATATTACATGCTGCACATCCTCCGTTTTTATCCTATCAACTGCTGAGCTACCCGCCTTAAACTTTACCTTACCCTTCTTTCCGACTACTAAAATTCATAATGGGACTGTCTCCCTACAACCTAAGATATCTTTCTCAAACCCTATTCTGTCACAACCCATACATCCCCGCATGTGTGTCGACTGTTATTTACTTAAAAAAATTTTAAAAAAACTCTAACCATATGGACTCACTGTCCTGTACCAAATACGTACGTCACAGATACAGTCTGCACGCGCACGACACCCGCGTCGAGAACCATGACTCGTAACGAAAGTGAAAAGACACCAATAAAAGTTGAATAGTCACGACCGTACTCCAGTATACACCACTCGACTACCAATTAGCCTTGGCCCTACTGCACAGTTAACCAATTCCAATGCTGTGCAGGTCAACTCCGACATCGTTAATCAATTTCAACGAACTACTACTATTTACAACTGAAATTGAGCACAATCCCTTTACGATTCACACAGACACATCTGCACCTGACTCATACTATGATCCTCAACAAAATGCAACCTCGTATTCCCACTGACATAACATGAAATAATCACAACCAATATCTACATCACCGTCCATCAACGGTTATTATATCGAACTCACATTGTCTAGCCAAACTGTCACATGACAATCGAACTCAGGAACCACTATGTACACTACTTACAGAACATACAGAAAAGAGGTAACACAAACCGGCTGACAAGTTTCAATCACAGAACCAAGACGACATCATACCAGACAACCAGTATACGCAACAAACATAATACAACTAAACATAACATGACAACTACAGTACAACTCGCCATAATACAAGACAACATGACGAACAACACCACCATGAACCTAACAAATCACCAACCTGGACAGACAGACGTTCAACCACACCAGTTCTGCAACTGGCTGAAGTGGCTGCCAACAGAGACGACACAGAACCCGGCACAGGCCAAGGGCACACCAGACCTGACGAGGACCCGGCCCTAACTATGACTCGAAGTCACTCAGCTCGACTAACGGCGCTGCCGCCGCAACTACAAGGCACGTCCACTCCGACGAACACCAGGGACCGAAGTGAAGCTACCCCAACGCATTCCGCACTGGTCGGAATCAAGCGAACTCAACTCACAACACACAAAACAGCGATTGGTCAGAGCAGCGTATCCCTCCACAGAGCTGACACGCCCGACCAACGGACTAGTTGTTGCTCGTGCAACAACACGACAATTTACCACAACAACTCACAAACTTGACAATACAACAACAGCCGATATCCTGCCCCGCCTTCTCTGGTGTAGAACCAAGGTAACACAAGGGTAACAATCGGGAATGAAACCAACCTCCCACTTCCATCCCTTCAACAAGTGAAGACTGGAATTCAAGAATATTTTATGTCTTATTTCCCCAGCCCCCTACCTAGCCTAATCTTCCACCTTAACCATAACCCCAAATCTTACACACGCACGCTCGCACACACCCATATACACATATGCACACGCGCACACGCTCTCTATTCTGAATTACCATTACTCCAAACCTATGGACGGCTGATTTACTATCGCCGATCGGTGACAGCGGGGTTCCCACTTCTTCACAAATTCACAGGTTTCGGTGAAATGTAAAAAAAGAAAAGAAGAAAAAAAAGAAAGAAAAATTGCTAAAACATATTTCATTAAAAAGACAACCAGAAGAGAAGACGAAAAGTTGGCAGTGAAGGCGACAGATGTGTGTTTAGCATGCATGCTGATGACGCTGACATGACATCTTGTGTAACTTTTTTTCACAAGCGCCATCAGTCAGCGTAGTGTCTGTCCAGTTGAAGGGCAAATGCTACGCTGTGATGCCAAGCATAGGCAAGATCCAGCCACAGTAGACTAGATAGACAGAAGCTGTACAAACAGTGGTCCTGGTTGGACTGGAAATACACGAAACACTACTCAGCGCTCAGATTAGCATCCAACTGCATCTTTTTGAAAGCTGGTTTGAAAATTTGGTAGTGCATGAGGAGGGAATAGGTGCCAGACTCTGCCACAATTTCAGCAAGTTTTGCTGTTCTTCAGTGGGAGCCCACAGCAGGCACAATTACGTCTTCAGAGGATTTCATTTCTCTTCAACAGGATGAAGATTGTTGTGTTAGAACCTTGCCCTAGCCGCACTGCGTAACCAGAAAATGTGAAGCAGGCCTCAGTCGGCTTGTTTGAAGCACTGACAAAGGTGTAGGTCAAGATGATGAAGCCCTTCGAAGGAGGATTATACGCTCAGGTTAATGTCAAAATGATCAGTGGTTAGTTTCAAAACAAAGTGACTGAGGACGGAAAATGAAGCAAAATTTAGAAAGAAAAGGGGTTAGTTACCGCTGCAGATACAGACAAACAGAGTAACAGATCGCGCTTGTCCTGTAATCTGTTTGTCTGTATCTGTGGCAGTGACTAACCCCTTGTCTTTCTAAATATTAATCAGCTGTTGTTGTTACTGTTTGGTTCAGTATATAGTGCTGATGTCGGTGGAAAATAGGCCATGACGGCACATCACTGAAATGACTCAGCAGTGTGGCAGAGTCACCTCTGGTGGAAAATAGGCCATGACGGCACACCACTGAAATGACTCAGCAGTGGGACAGAGACACCTCTGGTGGAAAATAGGCCATGACGGCACATCACTGAAATGACTCGGCAGTGGGACAGAGTCACCTCTGGTGGAAAATAGGCCATGACGGCACATCACTGAAATGACTCGGCAGTGGGACAGAGTCACCTCTGGTGGAAAATAGGCCATGACGGCACATCACTGAAATGACTCGGCAGTGGGACAGAGTCACCTCTGGTGGAAAATAGGCCATGACGGCACATCACTGAAATGACTCGGCAGTGTGGCAGAGTCACCTCTGGTGGAAAATAGGCCATGACGGCACATCACTGAAATGACTCGGCAGTGGGACAGAGTCACCTCTGGTGGAAAATAGGCCATGACGGCACATCACTGAAATGACTCGGCAGTGTGGCAGAGTCACCTCTGGTGGAAAATAGGCCATGACGGCACATCACTGAAATGACTCGGCAGTGTGGCAGAGTCACCTCTGGTGGAAAATAGGCCATGACGGCACACCACTGAAATGACTCAGCAGTGGGACAGAGTCACCTCTGGTGGGTTGCCTCCGGACAGTCTGCTGTTGATTGGTCCACATGGACTGCTATTGCTGAGTCTGTGGCTGTAAGAGTCAGGGTGTGTTGGAGAGGCAGAACGAGTGGCGTGGAGGGGGGGTGGGGTGGGGGGCGGAATAGATCAGTTGGTAGAGAGCCGGACTCGTGATCTTGGGGTTGGGGGTTCGAATTTCGGTACAGGGGGATTTTTCCTCAGAATGAACATTGGTTCTGACTCCATTCCCCATACAGTTCTTCGAATGAGACTGTAAACTGAGGTTCCGTGTGTGAACGCATGCACAACATCTTGCACACACACGTCAAATCCCATCACCAACTTTCTGAAGAGAAGGCCAGTTTGGCCATTGGTATGGACGACACATTACACATAGCATGCACCTTCCCCGAAGATGGAGTATGGCGGGATAAAAAAAGGGTCATACACACAAAAGTCCACTGCCTGTCTGTACAGGCAGTGTCCGCAGGAGTATCAGCCTGCGTACGCAGAAAGAAAGAAAGAAAGAAAGAAAGAAAAGAGCGGCGTGGGAGGAAAGCTTCTGAGGGACCCTGGAAGAAAAGACAGCAAAACAAACATACAAAAACACCCCCAAATCCCAGAGGCCACCATGAAAGCAAAAATGGCGAAAGACCATAGCGAATAACATTTGTTTTTGTTTACGTCTCAGTATCTGTTATTTGAAGAAGAAGAACACAATTCCTAACTCGATGATTTTTGGTGTGATTGCTGATGTAAATACACTGTCCATGTCCAATGTGTAATAAGAACACAGCTCCTGACTCTAGATGATTTTTGGTGTGATTGCTGTGTGTATATACACTGTCCATGATTTTTGGTGTGATTGCTGTGTGTATATACACTGTCCATGAACAATGTGTAATAAAAACACAGCTCCTAACTCAAGATGATTTTTGTTGTGGTTGCAGTTGGTACATACAGTCATGAATGATGTATGATAAGAATACAGCTCCTAATGCCAGGATTTTCAGTGTGGTTGCAGTCTGTAAATACACTGTCCATGATTGATGTGTAATGACACAGCTCCTAGCTGTATATGACTTTTGGTGTGGTTGCAGTCTGTAAATACACTGTATATGATGTTCGGTGTGGTTGCAGTCTGTAAATACACTGTCCATGAACGATGTGTAATAAGGACACAGCTCCTAGCTGTATGTGACTTTCGGTGTGGTTGCAGTCTGTAAATACACTGTATATGACTTTTGCTGTGGTTGCAGTCTGTAAATACACTGTATATGATGTTCGGTGTGGTTGTAGTCTGTAAATACACTGTATATGATGTTCGGTGTGGTTGCAGTCTGTAAATACACTGTATATGATTTTCGGTGTGGTTGCAGTCTGTAAATACACTGTATGTGATTTTCGGTGTGGTTGCAGTCTGTAAATACACTGTCCATGATTGATGTGTAATAAGGACACAGCTCCTAGCTGTGTATGATTTTCGGTGTGGTTGCAGTCTGTAAATACACTGTCCACGAACGATGCGTCCAGAGAGCCCCGGCCTCCTGCATCAGCACCTACGTCAAATCCAAGAAGGTGTCTCAGGTGAGACGTTGAGTGATGACGATCACACGCTATAACCAGCTGTCTCCTCCTCCTCCATCCCTCCTGGTCCCCCACCTGTCCCCCACCTGTCCCCCATTCAACCTCCCCTTCGTCCTTTCTTCTTGTGTCCCCTCCTGTTCCTACCCTGGTGTTGAAATAAACACCAGACCTGCCACGAGTGTGAAAGATCATGATGGTTCAGATTTGAGGAATGAATGGTGTTAAGACTACTGCCTGTGAACATGAGTGTTGTTAAGGTTACTGTATGCGTGAATGTAAGAACTGTAACCGGGTGAATGTTAGAAGGTTGTGATGTTGAATCACAGATGTTGTCATAGTAATGTTGAATATCCGTTTTGAATATGGTTAGGAATTTGTGTGTGTGTGTGTGTGATGATGTGATTTTCCAAAATGTCAACAAGCATTGTATTTTGTAGGTCGGTCTGTCTGTCTGTCTTTTCTCTCTCTCTCTCTCTCTCTCTCTCTCTCTCTCTCTCTCTCTCTCTCTCTCTCTTTCTCTCTCTTTGTTATTAATGTCATTGATAACATTTTGACCAGGAAAAAAAGTAACCCGTGCTGCAAATTTGATTTCTACTTTCTCACAGTGTATGACATGGTCGTTGCTATGGTGACAGGCGATGAACCACCACTTTCTCGTTGTTACAGTGTGTGACATGGTCGTTGCTATGGTGACAGGCGATGAACCACCACTTTCTCGTTCTCACAGTGTATGACATGGTCGTTGCTATGGTGACAGGCGATGAACCACCACTGGGTGGAGGGCAACTGTGCAGGGAAGTGTGACCGCTGTCACCGCTCCATCAAATCCTACAACGGAGTTACCGGCCTCCACTGCTGCTGGTGTCACCAAACGGTAGGTCACCATCTGAACGGGCAATCACTGTTGTGAGCTGGAGAGAGAGAAGAGGAGGATGCGGTGGGAGTGAATGGGAACCAAAGGAGGCAAGGAAAGTGTGTGCAAAGTTGCGCACCCGAGTATAGAGAAAGTTGAGATCACCTTACACATCAGCTGCAGAGAAAACAAACAAATGGAACATGCAGGAAAGCACATTTCAGCTGTGATTTGTCATCCGCCATTTCCACTGAACAGTCTTGTTGATCATCTGCTACATGAAACCTCACGGTCAAATGATGCTAAGGCCATTGATGCAATACGTAGTGTGAGATGCTTGTTCTCCTGGCCATTGTTTGGTTGGTTGTTTTCATTTGTTGTTGTTTGTTATTTCTTTGTCCACAGGAAGCAGCAACAAGGCTCAGCCAAACGCAGAAGTCTAAATTAAAGTCAGGGTAGCTGTAACATAGCTTCAATGGAGGAGAAAAGAAAAGGATTGTGTTGTTTGTCGGCTGTTCGCTCACTGAACACTGGAGGGGGTACCTGATGCCTTCACAAGGCAAAATCCAAAACATTGCCTGAGTGGCTGTTTTGTTTTCTCATCTTTTAGATACCCACGCATCATTTTCATGAGAGGATTTATCTCCATTTTCTTCAGGATGTAGGTTGTTCTGCTGGAGCTTACCATGGCGGAAGATATCCTATGTAACACTGCACTGTTGTGTGTTGACAATGAGGTGAAGACCTCGGGAACCAGCCTGTAGTCACGAGTCTGAGATCCTGCCTGGCTCTTGGTGATATAAGATTGGAACATAAAGCATAGACGAAAAGAGAAGAGGATAAGTGTTGAAACATAAAGCATAGATGAGAAGAGGAGAAGATAAGTATTGAAACATAAAGCATAGACGAAAAGAGGAGAAGATAAGTGTTGAAACATTAAAGCACAGACGAAAAGAGGAGAAGATAAGTGTTGAAACATTAAAGCATAGACGAAAAGAGGAGAAGATAAGTGTTGAAACATTAAAGCATAGACGAAAAGAGGAGAAGATAAGTATTGAAACATTAAAGCATAGATGAAAAGAGGAGAAGATAAGTGTTGAAACATAAAGCATAGGTGAAAAGACGAGAGGATAAGTATTGAAACATAAGGCATAGGTGAAAAGACGAGAGGATAAGTATTGAAACATAAAGCATAGTTGAAAAGACAAAAGAGGATAAGTGTTGAAACATAAAGCATAGATGAAAAGAGGAGAAGATAAGTATCTGCCAGGTGCCTGTATAGTGCCCTGTGTGTGCTTCAGGCTTGACAGTTTGAATATATAAGCCGCAAAGTGTGGGTAACAGACAGCCAGCTTGTGAACTGGAGGTAGACAGAGATCCAATCAGATCAACAGGAAGTGGTGGATGCCTTCGTTATGTGCTGTAGAAATATAATCTGAAAAGGCTAAGATACTTATCCTGGCTCCTGTCCAGTTGTGCATAGAGACACTTCAGACAGGCAAAATTAGGAGTTACAGGAAAAATAGGGGACGGGCATGTGGATAATTAAAATGATGAATGCTGACAGAGCGTTTGGCCGAGATCAGAGAATGGAGGAGGGGGGAGTGTGATCATCAAATGACTTGTCGAACGGTATGATGCTCAAACTATGAAAAGGGAAATGAAATCAACTGCAATGATAGAAAAAGTGTGGTATGTGCAACCTGTCAGTGTTGTGTATGGGATGAAACAACATTATGGCTTACATGTTATTCCATTAAGGGTTATATTACCACCTGTTTTATTCCCCACAGTGCAGGTTATGCTTTCACCTGCATTTGTTTGTGGGTTTTTTTGTCTGCCCGCAAGGTTCCGCAGAAGCTGCTGAACTAAATTTAACCAACTTGGTGGAGAGGTATAATGTGACCTGAAGTTAAACTCATAAACCTTGAAGAAGATTTGTGATGCAGAAACAGATCCATGGGTGGATCAAAGAAACATTCAGCAAGAATATGCAAACTCTACAGAACAAATTATAATGAAAATTGGTGGCAAGATCGAATGTGGCCTGGGGACAAGTGCTGTAATCTTGGTGCAAATCCAAGGTGTGGAACCGTGTTCAGCATGTGTATGTTCAGCAAAATTGTGCAAAACTCAAGAGAACTTGTTTTGACAAAACGTGGTGAAAGATAGAATAAGATGCAGGTAAGATGGAGAATAAGATGCAGGTAAGATGGAGGAGTCCATGAAATGTTGGTATTTATCTTAACTGAAAGGCAAATGCATGAAGTGTTTGGCTTTGGCAGGAGGCTGCACTGTCCTTAACCGCATTCTAGTTTTTTATTTCAAGTGATGAAAGGAATTCTGTTAGGCTGGAAGACATCAGCAATGAACCAGAAGCAAAGAAAGTAACTGTTCGCTTAACAGTTATATGAACATACCTCCAAACTGAGTGCTGCTTGTTGAATGTAATGACCATGCATTCATGTCGACAAGATCTATCGTTCTTCGAAATGAAGATAGAAATGCTGTGCAGTAGTTTGAAGTGTGGTAATTGTAGGTGTCTACCAGTTGGGAGTCTTGAAGCTGCTTATCGTCATAGCCAGCCATGCATTTCTCATACATTCCACCATTAAGTCTTGTAAACCACAGTATAGCAGAATGCTAAGGTTCTTGCCTATAAAAGTCGGCTCAGATTGACGGAAATGTTGCATATGTGATTCGAATTAACAGCCAGTCAGGGTTGTAGGAAGTGACCTTTTTATTGGAGGCCAGAATGCACATAGACTGATTCTGTCAGAGCCCTCCGGGGGTTGCGACCTTGTCGTGGTCGGAGGGCTTGCGCGGTCCAGTGATCCCTTAGGCTTTGCTGGCGGGGGCATCAATACTTGGAGATAGGCTAGTTTTTTCAAACTGCTTCTAGGTCCGAAAAGCCAAGTTGCTGTCTGGCCTAAGCGTAACGTGGTAAGGAGTTGATGCCCCTGGTAGGGCTTCCCATGTCAGATAGGCTAAGGGTGAGGATCCTGACTAAGAGTAACCCGCCTTTCTCCTTTTCTTGTTTTCTGCCTTCTTATTTGGCCCTTTTCTATCTTCGTCTCCCCTTCAAGTCTTCTTTTCCACACTCCTTTTCTCTCTGTGGTCTCCTTAGATCCGCCGCGTTTGCCATGCCATGCGACCTGTGTCGGAGGGGAATGAGATCCTGGTGATTGAGAGGGCCAGCGCTCTCAACACATCACTTTGGCTCGGACCTCTCCTAGACAGGGAGTACACTTTGGCCCGGGTGTACTAATCGGCTCCCCTTCTTGGGGCTGGGTCAAGACAGACAGTCCCCCTACTGGCCAAGTAAACCCCTGCAGTGCTCAGCTCTCTGTTCCCGGGAGTTGAGCATGATCAGGGGGGATAGGTTGGTGGCTTCTGTTTGTCGTATGTCTCTCCCGAAGCCTGGAAGGGGTCAAGACATTGGTTTCTTGGCCCTGGCCCCTTAGTTGGACTCCAAGGTGGGTGGGTAAGGGAGGGATGAAACACAATAAACTCAATATGGCTTTCTCAAAAAATATCCCCCCCAAAAAGAAGAGGAAGGCAGCATCCCCTATTTCAGGGGATTTCAATTCTGACAGTGATTCAGATACTGAGGTACGACAGAAGACAGGTTTCTGGGCTTCCTGGCTCGTGATGGAAGGGACGGAGCAGGAAAGACCCCTTTCGGCTCTGAGCCCTTTTGCTATCCCAAAGGGCTTTCAAGGTATAGCAGGTGACCTCGGTCCATCAAGAGGTTGAGAAATGGCTCGTTTCTAATTCAATGTAAATCACAAAAACAATCTGAACAGCTGCTGAAGGCAACAAAACTAGTGGACAGGGAGATCAGGGTAACTCCCCACAAACAGTTAAATTCATCGAAAAGGCGTGATTTGCTGCCGGGATTTATCAGGTGTCTCGGAGGCAGAGATCAAAACGGAGCTGGCATCCCAGGGTGTGACGGAGGTGCGCAGGGTGACTGTAAAGAAGGGTGCAGAAAGAGTGGCC
>CM031627.1:7312514-7322514 GCA_018398815.1 Conus ventricosus
GCGCGCATTGCAGTGTGTGTGTGTGTGTGTGTGTGTGTGTGTGTGTGTGTGTGTGTGTGTGTGTGTGCGTGCGTGCGTGCGTGCGTGCGTGCGTGCGTGCGCGCGCGCGCGTGTGTGTGTTTGTGTGTGCCATGCAGCTGTGGTGCAATCACGGTTGAGCACGTGTCCGTGTGCATGCTTATGGGCACTAACATGTGAGTGTGTTTATATACATGTGAGCGTTGGTTGAGTACAAAGAGGTGTGAACGCATGACCATATACTGACATTCCTTTCAAATGTTTCCTTTGGCAAAAGGAGTTCCATGCACGTCTATTTCCCCAAATGTCCTGTTCAGCCTCTCTGCCCATCCCCCCCCCCCCCCCCCCCCCACATCTATCAATCTATCTGTCTATCTATGTCTGTATGTAAGATTATATCTATATCTATATTTATCTATCTATCTATTCATTATAACATCTGCCCCCACCACCATCCACATCTCCCTATATCTATCTTCTACTTCTATCTATCTATCTATCTATCTATCTATTCACTATAACATCTGCTCCCACCACCATCCACATCTACTATCTATTATCTATCTATCTATCTATCTATCTATCTATCTACTACCATTTATCTATCCAAACTATCTATCTATCTATCTATCTATCTATCTATCTATCCATCCATCCATCCATCCATCCATCCCCCTCCGGGGGTTGCGACCTTGTGGTCGGAGGGCTTGCGCGGTCCAGTGATCCCTTAGGCTTTGCGGGCGGGGCATCAATACTTGGGGTAGGCTGGTTTTTTCCAACTGCTTCTAGGTCCGAGAAGCCAAGATGCTGTCTGGCCTAAGCGTAACGTGGTAAGGAAAGTTGATGCCCTGGTAGGGCTTCCCATGTCAGATAGGCTAGGGTGAGGATCCTGACGAAGAGTAACCCCGCCTTTCTCCTTTTCTTGTTTTCTGCCTTCTTATTTGGCCCTTTTCTATCGCTCCCCTTCAAGTCTTCTTTTCCACACTCCTTTCTCTCTGTGGTCTCCTTAAGATCCGCCGCGTTTGCCGTGCGGTTGCGACCTGTGTCGGAGGGGAATGAGATCCTGGTGATTGAGAGGGCCAGCGCTCTCAACACATCACTTTGGCTCGACCTCTCCTAGACAGGGAAGTACACTTTGGCCCGGGTGTACTAATCGGCTCCCCTTCTTGGGGCTGGGTCAAGACAGACAGTCCCCTACTGGCCAAGTAAACCCCTGCAGTGCTCAGCTCTCTGTTCCCGGGAGTTGAGCATGATCAGGGGGATAGGGTTGGTGGCTTCTGTTTGTCGTATTCTCTCCCGAAGCCTGGAAGGGGTCCAAGACATTGGTTTCTTGGCCCTGGCCCCTTAGTGGACTCCAAGGTGGGTGGGTAAGGGAGGGATGAAACACAATAAACTAAATATGGCTTTCTCAAAAAATATCCCCCCCCAAAAAAAAAGAAGAGGAAGGCAGCATCCCCTATTTCAGGGATTTCAATTCTGACAGTGATTCAGATACGAGGTACGACAGAAACAGGTTTCTGGGCTTCCTGGCTCGTGATGGAAGGGACGGAGCAGGAAAGACCCCTTTCAGCTCTGAGCCCTTTGCTATCCAAAAGGGCTTTCAAGGTATAGCAGGTGACCCTCGGTCCATCAAGAGGTTGAGAAATGGCTCGTTTCTAATTCAATGTAAATCACAAAAACAATCTGAACAGCTGCTGAGGGCAACAAAACTAGTGGACAGGGAGATCAGGGTAACTCCCCACAAACAGTTAAATTCATCGAAAGGCGTGATTCGCTGCCGGGATTTATCAGGTGTCTCGAGGCAGAGATCAAAACGGAGCTGGCATCCCAGGTGTGACAGAGGTGCGCAGGGTGACTGTAAAGAAGGGTGCAGAAAGAGTGGCCACCAACACCCTCTTTCTGACTTTCTGCAACCCTGGTGCTGCCTCCGGTCATCAAAGTCGGCTACCTGAATGTCCGGGTTCAGTTATATGTTCCGTCCCCGTTGAGGTGCTTCAGGTGCCAGAAGTTTGGCCATGTCAGGGACCGCTGTTCAGGGCAAGAGGTATGCGGTGTTTGCTGCAAGGCAACCCATGATGGGCCGTGTCAAGACCCGGGCACATTGTGCTAACTGCGGTGGCGAGCATCCCGCCTCTTCACGAAACTGTCCTCTTTGGATTCAAGAATCCGCAATCCAACGAATAAAAACTGAAAAGAAAATTTCCTTTTTTGAGGCCCGGAAACAGGTTGTGGCAGTCAGACGCCGACAGCTTCCTCATATGCTTCGGCCGTAAAGAAAGTTCCTACAGTTCCTACTCGTCAGTCTGCTGCCAGACTGATGAATTCATGTTTTCGAAAACATTGCAAGGAAGGATTGTCAATTCTGGTGGTGGCAGGTCCACCACCTCCCAACCCAAAGTGAATGCCCCTGGTGGAGGCAAAAAATCCGCCACCCCTCAGACTGCCCAGCAGTCTGCAACATCTGCTGCTGGGCAGATTAAAAAACCAGCAATCCCCCCTCGAACTCCTCTGTCCAGTGCCGTGCGGGCAAGGGAGTTCAACCCAGTGTGGAGATGGTGGAGATGAGGAAGAAGCCTCCACCGTCTCTCAAATCCAGACCTCCTTCTTCACCTGTTGGCAAGTCTGCCAGCAGGTCTGAAGACCACAGTCCAGTGAAACTAACCAACAAATTTACACCCTTAGACGCAGATGTTGATGAGGAGATGACCTGATCTCTCTCCTTTTCGCCCTCTGCACCATGGATAGTACAATATTCCATTGGAATATCCGTGGATTAAATTCCAACTTTGAGGAGCTGCAGCTTCTGTGTCAATCTATAAAACCTTCCGTCGTGGCTCTTCAGGAAACTCAAAATTCAAAGCCAGAAGACCTTCACTTTTCTGGCTTTAATATTCTTTCAAAACCTGCACAACCATCCACGTGGGACTGTCGGGCGGTGTTGCCCTTCTCATACACAAAACTCTACTGTATAGTCCTGTCGCTCTGTCTACCTCCCTTCAAGCTGTTGCTGCGAGAGTCACTCTCCACAAGACTGTCACAATCTGTTCATTTATCTACCTCCTTCAGTCCGGTTTGTCGTCAGGACCTTGTCAGTCTGATAGGAGAACTTCCTCGACCATTTTTGCTGTTGGGTGACTTTAACGGTCACAATCCTCTTTGGGGTAGTGTCAGTACGTCATCCAGAGGTCTGCTAATTGAGGATGTCCTTTCGGATTTGGATTTGTGTTGTCTGAACTACGGATCTGCAACTTACCTCCACTCTTCCACAGGTTCACTTTCGTGTTTAGATTTGTCGGTTTGTGACCCCTCACTGGTCCTGGACTATGAGTGGTCTGTCCATGACGATCTGCACGGAAGTGACCATTTCCCTGTCCTTCTACAACCTGTAATAACTGAACACGTCTCTGTCTCTCAACATCTAAATTATAAGAAAGCAAATGGGATCTATTTGCAGCCACTATTTCTCAGGAATTCCAGGACACTGATTTCTTCAGAGTCCGGACCCAGCAGAATCACTGTCTAACACTGTGATCAAGTGTGCTAAAGCTTGTATTCCAGTGTCTTCCGATAAACTTCAAATGCCAAAAACACCCTGGTTTGATTCAGACTGCCAACAAATTTCCAAAGTTCGAAACGGGCTCAGCATCAGGTGTACCAAGGACCTTCGGGTCCCAACGCTCGAGCCCATCAGAAACTCCGTACCATATCGAGACACACTTTTAAAATCAGTAAACGTCGGTCCTGGAGAAGTTTCTGCTCCAGGCTGACATCGAAAACTTCCAAGAAAAAAGTGTGGAACATCATTAAGAAAATCAAAGGGAAGAACACCTGTCCCACTGTGAACCATCTCAAGTTTTCGGACTCTTTAATAACAGACAAAAAAGCAGTTGCTAATCTGCTTGCTTCAACCATTGAAAAGAATTCCTCCTCTTCTAACAAATCAGCCACTTTTGTCAAAAACAAAGCCCTAAAAGAAAAATCACCCTGCAACTTTTCGTCCGACAACATGGAAGACACAATCTTCCTTTCACGTTAAACGAGCTGAAATCTGCCTTACTTTCTTGCAGCGATTCCTCTCCAGGTATAATGAAACCTTATCAACTGTTGAAACATCTTCCACAAATAGGTCTGAACATCCTGCTACAGGTATACAACCATGTGTGGACTACTGGTTTCTTTCCACCCTCTTGGCAGAAAGCCCTCATTATTCCCATCCCCAAACCTGGAAAAGATCTTTCTAATCCATCAAACACCGTCCCATAGCTTTGACCAGCTGTGTCTGCAAATTGATGGAGAAAATGGTCAATGCTAGACTCATGTGGAAACTCGAAACCGATGGCCTTTTGGCGAAAGAACAGTGTGGTTTCCGCAAACATCGGACTACCATTGACCATTTGATTCGTCTGGAATCTACACTTCGGAACGCCTTTTTGAACAGACAGCATGCAGTGGCAATTTTCTTTGACTTAGAGAAGGCCTACGATACCACCTGGAAGTCGGGATACTTCATGATCTCCATGATCTGGGTTTTTGAGGGTTTTCTTCCGCTTTTTCATTCAAAATTTTTGGCAGAACGACAGTTTCAGGGCCGGGTTGGCACCACTCTCTCTGATGTCCACGAGCAGGAGTTGGGTGTTCCACAGGGAGCATACTGTCTCCTGCCCTCTTTAGTATTAAAATCAACAACATTGTTCAATCAGTTCAGCAGGGTTCAGACTGCTCATTGTTTGTGGATGATTTTGCTGTCTACGCAACTGGAAGCCTGTACCCGAGTGTCCAGCGCAGGCTCCATCTTTGCGTAGATAAAATCCATCGGTGGGAGGATGAAAACGGTTTCACCTTTTCTGCTTCAAAGACACAGTGTATTCACTTCCATAATTTCCGTCAGTTTTTTCCAGATCCTGAAATTCAAGTCGGGAAATCTCCCATTCCAGCTGTTAAAGAGGCCAATTTCTGGGAGTTATTTTTGACCAGAACTTAACTTTCTCAGCCATATTAAAAACCTCAAAACTGCTTGCCAGAAAGCACTGAATATTCTGCGGGTCGTAGCGCACACCGACTGGGGCGCTGATAAGAAAACTTTGTTGCACCTCTACAGAGCCCTGGTCCGTTCCAAACTGGACTACGGTTGTGCTGTGTACGGCTCCGCAAGATCGTCTTACCTCAAACTCTTGGACCCTATCCACCATCAAGGGCTTCGTCTCTGTCTTGGAGCGTTCCGCACCACCCCTGTGTACAGCCTGTACGCAGAGGTGGATGAACCTTCACTGTCCAACCGCAGGCTGAAACTGTCTTTGAATTATATAAACCGACTGTTCTCCGAAACCGCAGAATCCTGCCTATGACTGTGTCTTTGACCCTCCGTTCCAAAATAAGTTTGAAAACAACCCGAAATGTATTCGCCGTTTGGTCTTCGTATGCGGCCTCACGTGCGGGAAAGCAGGTCTAGACCTAGGAGTTTTTGTCGGATTTTTCCAAGTTTCCGGATCAACCTCCGTGGACCTTTTTCACACCAGCGATTCGTTTCGATCTTGCAGCTTTTCGCAAAGTCTACCAGCTCTCTGGTGTACAAGGCTTTGTATGCTGAGCTCTGTTCCAAATTCCCATCCTGTCAAAAAGTTTTCACTGACGGTTCCAAGTCTGAGGATGGAGTGGCCTGTGCAGCCTACTGCCCTGGGGCTCCTTCTCAGATACTGTTGGAACATATTCATTCCGATGCTTCTGTCTATTCTGCTGAACTTACTGCTCTGGTTTTGGCTTTGAAGATAATCTCGCATTCTTCGAAGAGGAACTTTCTGGTTCTGTCGGATTCGCTGTCAGCTTTGGAGGCCATAGCTGGCCGCAACCTTCAGCATCCGGAACTTTTACTTTTTTTGAACTTTTTAGCAAGTTGAAGGCGGGACGGTTACAACATTACTCTTGCTTGGGGTCCTGGTCATGTTGGCATCGGCGCGGAAACGGAAATGGTTGATGTTTAGCAAGAACGCCTCAAGAGGGAAACTGGTCCAACATTTTATATTCCCTGCCTCAGATGTGGAAAACCCAAAATTAACGATTTTGTGACGAGACTCTGGCAGGAGGATTGGAACCTCAAGACGAGTACAGACTCTTTCAGATCCATCCAAACCTTAGGACTTCTCCCATCTACGTCGGGTGGTCGTAAAGAGGAAAGGTTCTGTGCCGGCTGCACACGGCCCATTTTCGTTTTTTACCCATTCTTATCTTTTAAAGGTGAAGAGCTCCGTGGTGCTTTCCGTGTCATGCGCCCGCTCTCACAATGGACATGTTCCTTTTAGAGGTTGGGACTTGCTCGTGTGAGACACAAACCATTTTACAGCGGAGGTCCATGATGATCCTGTTCAGGGGTTGTCCGCCAGACGTGGATCCTTGAGTTTTTGAGAGGGAGCTTAACATTTTTATCTGATTTAAGATTTTACGGTAAGAAAGTTTTTTAATGAAGTTTCTGGTACGTTTTTTAAACTTTTCCTTTTAGAGATGAAAAAAGGGTTTTTTTTTTTGTTTTTTTAAAATGCTGGTGAGTTATTTTAACGTGGTGACGCCCTGGGGGGCCCTTTGGGGTGGCGGGCAAAGCAATTTTTCTTATTTATCTTTTTTTCTGTCAGAGACGCATCACAAGCAAATTGAACTAAGGAGAAATTCCCAAATTGAGGTCTGAGAAAAATTTCCCGACGAACCAAAAAGATCCCCTCCTCAAACAACATAATGGCAGGGGCCCCAATTCATTTTTTCGTCAGGGAAACGGGTGAAAAAACGATTTAACACTTTTTTTGAAAAGAATTTCTCATTTTAATTTGTTACTGTTGGGCTTTTTTTGATTGAGCTTGGGTTTTTTTGTTATTGAAGGGGAGAAAAGCTGGTAAAATTTCCCCCCATGGCGTTTGGAACATAGTCATTTTCTTTTTGGGGGTTTTGACAATGTGTGTTTTTTTGTTCGTTTACACAACAAAAGTCCCCCTTGAACCCCAGTGTGATTTGGGGTGTTCAGGCCACGTCCTGCCGCCTGTGTGCATTTTCCGCGTTTGGTGTTGTGTGTGTGTGTGTGGTGTGTGTGGTTGGTGTTGGGTGTGGTTTTGTGTGCATGTGTGTGTGTGTGTGTGTGGGGTGGGTGCTGTGTTTGGGGTTTTGCATGTTTGGTGATTTGGTGTGTGCGTGTGTGTGCGCAGTGCGTGTGTGTGTGTGTGTGAGACAGTTAGTGGGAGAAAGGACAAGACAGACAAAAGATTTATGCATTCAGGAACTTGTCCCGTTGCCAAAATCATTTTCCCCCCGTTGCTGGCGTTGGGTTTTTTGGTGCAAGGGGTGGTGAAGTGTGCTCTGTATGTGGCGAGTTTGTCCCAAGCCCTTGAAACGAAACACCCAAATTCCCCCCCAGCAAAAAAAACCCGGGGTCTTTCAAGTACATTTTGTCTCTCTGCATTTTGGAAATTATTTGCAGTAAAATTCTGTCTTGTGTTTCTCTGTTTGACTCTGCTTTTTTCTTTTAGTTGTGCTCCTTGTTCGAAGTATGTCATTTTTTTTTAAACTCAATCAGACAACAACAAAATAATTATTTTGACTTTTAAAACATTTAGCATCAAGGAGATGAAAGATAGCTCTAGTTCACTGTACAAAAATAAAGTCACTGTTGGATTTAGTCTTTTAAAAAGAAAATTGGTTTTAAAAAAAAGGTCAAAATCAGGTGTCCTGAGGGAATTTCAGGGTTGTGACTGGGCACACAGAGCAGAACGAGGGTTTTTGTTGACAGTGTTAAGCCCCTCTCCTTGACCTGTTTGCATCTCATTCTGCCCCCCCCCCCCCCCCTCCCCTCCTCGATTCCCACCACCCCAACCCCTTTTCTTATCCTCCCTTCTCCTCCATTTCTCCCAACCACCTT
The DNA here is from genome assembly GCA_018398815.1 of Conus ventricosus. Classification (NCBI taxonomy): domain Eukaryota; kingdom Metazoa; phylum Mollusca; class Gastropoda; order Neogastropoda; family Conidae; genus Conus; species Conus ventricosus. The sequence continues at coordinate 7,320,427 of CM031627.1, forward strand.
TCCCTGTGCTCTTGCACCTTGTTAGTTTTTCATTTTATTGTTGTTGTTGTTTTATTCAGGCAGTTCATGTGCCTGGCAGCGAAACTGAGATGTCTTGGCTCGTGGTTGCAGGATCGTCCGCGTGGTTCCAAGAGCAAAGAGAGTGGTCTGGACGGTGAAGATGAGGGGTCGTCTCCCTGGCATCTCCTGATGAGGGGCCAGAGTGTGCCATCGGCAGTGTGAGCGTCTGGTTTTTACCCTGTGTGTGTAGCTCAAAAGCAGGATTAGTGTGTGTGTGTGGGGTGTGTGTGTGTGTGTGTGTGTGTGTGTGTGTGTGTGTGTGTAGGTCTACAGGTTACCTTAAAAGCAGGAGGAGTGTGTGTGTGTACGTGTGTGTGTGTGTGGTTGTATGTGTGTGTGGTTGTGTGTGTGTGTGTGTGTGTGGTTGTGTGTGTGTGTGTGTGTGTGTGTGTGTGTGTGTGTGTGTGTGTGTGTGTGTGTAGGTCTACAGGTTACCTTAAAAGCAGGAGGAGTGTGTGTGTACGTGTGTGTGTGTGTGTGTGGTTGTATGTGTGTGTGGTTGTGTGTGTGTGTGTGGTTGTGTGTGTGTGTGTGTGTGTGTGTGTGTGTGTGTGTGTGTGCACACAAAAGATTTATGGAAAGCATGAGGGTAGATCTTTTTTAGATAGTTAAGATCTTAGAATTGAACTTGATGATAAGTAATGTAGTGACTCGTATTAGGAGCGATTATTTAAAACATTTTTTCTGTGCTACTGGAACGTGATCATCTTCCTAGATTCTAATGTTCCATGTTACTGGAAGATTGTCTCCCTAGATTGTATTTGATGGATTGTTTCATGTTACTTGAAGGGGATCACCTCCCTTGATTGTATTTGATGGATTGTTCCATGTTACTTGAAGGGGATCACCTCCCTTGATTGTATTTGATGGATTGTTCCATGTTACTTGAAGGGGATCACCTCCCTTGATTGTATTTGATGGATTGTTCCTTGTTACTGGAAGGGGATCATCTCCTTAGATTGTATTTGATGGATTGTTCCATGGTACTGGAAGGGGATCATCTCCCTAGATTGTATTTGTTGGATCGTTCCATGTTACTGGAAGATCATCTCCCTAGATTGTATTTGATGGATTGTTCCATGTTACTGACCAGGGATCATCTCCCTAGATTGTATTTGTTGGATCGTTCCATGTTACTGGAAGGGGATCATCTCCCTAGATTGATATTGTTGGATCGTTCCATGTTACTGGAAGATCATCTCCCTAGATTGTATTTGATGGATCGTTCCATGTTACTGGAAGGGGATCATCTCCCTAGATTGTATTTGTTGGATCGTTCCATGTTACTGGAAGATCATCTCCCTAGATTGTATTTGATGGATCGTTCCATGTTACTGGAAGGGGATCATCTCCCTAGATTGTATTTGTTGGATCCTTCCATGTTACTGGAAGATCATCTCCCTAGATTGTATTTGATGGATCGTTCCATGTTACTGGAAGGGGATCATCTCCCTAGATTGCATTTGTTGGATTGTTCCATGTTACTGGAAGATCATCTCCCTAGATTGTATTTGTTGGATCATTCCATGTTACTGGAAGATCATCTCCCTAGATTGCATTTGTTGGATTGTTCCATGTTATTGGAAGATCATCTTTCTAGATTGTATTTGATGGAATTTCCATGTTACTGGAAGATCATCTCCCTAGACTGTATTTGATGGATTGTTCAATATTGCTTGAAGGGGATCATCTCCCAAGATTCTGTTTGATGGGTTGTTCCATGTTAGTGGAAGGCCATCATCTCCTACATTGTATGATTGATTGATTGATTTGATGGATTGTTCCATGTTACTAAAAGATCATCTCCCTAGATGTTATTTTATGCATTATTCCGTGCTATTGGAAAGGGATAATCTCCCAAGATGGTATTTTATGCATTATTCCGTGCTATTGGAAAGGGATAATCTCCCAAGATGTTATTTTATGCATTATTCCGTGCTATTGGAAAGGGATAATCTCCCAAGATGTTATTTTATGCATTTTTCGGATAATCTCCCGAGATGTTATTTTATGCATTATTCCATGTTG
>CM031627.1:7327514-7410014 GCA_018398815.1 Conus ventricosus
GATGCCTTGCATGTCGGAGGACGTTTGACTGGGGTGGAGTGTTCGATGGGAAATGCACACACGAAACTACTCGGTTTGACCAGGGTATTTGGCGAGGAAAAGGGTTTTGTCATGCTTTTCCCCACAGCCCCCTGAAAAGACAGCATTTCACCAGGCAATAAAGTTAACACCTCTACAGTACCCATCACAGGATGGACATACAGAAAGAATGCACAGGAAGCTAAAAAGCATCCTCCAGAAGTCCTGGGAAGGAGGGAATCTTTACTTGGAAGTGAATTCAGTGCAAAGACAACACTCCAGAAAAAAGGTCTGCGTCTTTAAAGGGAGGGAGTCGTGCTTCAGGAGTCTTTATGAACAGGTTTCACAGTGCTTCTTTTCCCCACGAGTCAGGACAGCGTTTGTTGTAAGGCCCTTGGTACCTTGAGTTTCTGGAAATACTGTTTTCAGTAAGCAATTAGAGGTTAGGGAAAGGTTGGGGGGCAAGTATATAGGTGATGTCATTCATATGTTGAATCGTAACCGGCATTGAACACCAAAGTGACTTGGCAGGGCTGCACTGTCTCCTCTAGCGGGGTGCCACATGTTGGCCTCATACTGACAACTGTCAACTGCTGGTTCTGAGACTGCAACAGGACGATTCTGGGTGTAGCTGTGTGGAGGGAGAGGGGAGGGGGAGAGGGGGGTAGCAGGAGGCGATCGGCATGGGAGGATGCTGCCGAGAAGGCACAGACAATGAGACAGGAGCTTGTGAAAGAAGGGCAAACCCTGTGTGTGCTCTGCAGGCTATGAGGGAGAGAACCTGGTGAAGATCCTGCAGAAGATCGAGAAGAGTGAGGCTGTGATGTTGGATCGCTGGCAGATCGACTTCAGCAAGCCGGAGGGGAGGAGGAGGAGGATGGGGACCCCATCCCGTACAACATCATCAACAACTACTTCTCCATTGGCGTGGTCAGTGTGGGGTTTTTGTTTGTTTTGATTTTTGTTGTTTGTGTTATTAGTGGCTGCCGAAGATAGAGGTTGTCAGGGTGGGACAGTAGCATTATTTTGTGATTGAAGGATCAGACGGTGCAGGTCATCAATAATGGACTGTAATATCCATGTGATGGGATGAGGCAGACAGATCAGGTCATCAGACTGTGACATCCATGTGATGGGATGGGGCAGACAGATCAGGTCATCAGACTGTAATAACATTGTGATGGGATGGGGCAGACAGATCAGGTCATCAGACTGTAATAACATTGTGATGGGATGGGGCAGACAGATCAGGTCATCAGACTGTAACATTGTGATGGGGCAGACAGATCAGGTCATCAGACTGTAACATTGTGATGGGATGGGGCAGACAGATCAGGTCATCAGACTGTAACATTGTGATGGGGCAGACAGATCAGGTCATGAGACTGTAACATTGTGATGGGATGGGGCAGACAGATCAGGTCATCAGACTATAACATTGTGATGGATGGGGCAGACAGATCAGGTCATGAGACTGTAACATTGTGATGGGATGGGGCAGACAGATCAGGTCATGAGACTGTAACATTGTGATGGGATGGGGCAGACAGATCAGGTCATGAGACTGTAACATTGTGATGGGATGGGGCAGACAGATCAGGTCACCAGACTGTAACATTGTGATGGGATGGGGCAGACAGATCAGGTCATGAGACTGTAACATTGTGATGGGATGGGGCAGACAGATCAGGTCATGAGACTGTAACATTGTGATGGGATGGGGCAGACAGATCAGGTCACCAGACTGTACCATTGTGATGGGATGGGGCAGACAGATCAGGTCATCAGACTGTAACATTGTGATGGGATGGGGCAGACAGATCAGGTCATCAGACTGTAACATTGTGATGGGATGGGGCAGACAGATCACACTGTAACATTGTGATGGGATGGGCAGACAGATCAGGTCATCAGACTGTAACATTGTGATGGGATGGGGCAGACAGATCAGGTCATCAGACTGTAACATTGTGATGGGATGGGGCAGACAGATCACACTGTAACATTGTGATGGGATGGGGCAGACAGATCAGGTCATGAGACTGTAACATTGTGATGGATGGGGCAGACAGATCAGGTCATCAGACTGTAACATTGTGATGGGATGGGGCAGACAGATCAGGTCATCAGACTGTAACATTGTGATGGGATGGGGCAGACAGATCACACTGTAACATTGTGATGGGATGGGGCAGACAGATCAGGTCATCAGACTGTAACATTGTGATGGGATGGGGCAGACAGATCAGGTCATCAGACTGTAACATTGTGATGGGATGGGGCAGACAGATCACACTGTAACATTGTGATGGGATGGGGCAGACAGATCAGGTCATCAGACTGTAACATTGTGATGGGATGGGGCAGACAGATCAGGTCATCAGACTGTAACATTGTGATGGGATGGGGCAGACAGACCAGGTCATCAGACTGTACCATTGTGATGGGATGGGGCAGACAGATCAGGTCATGAGACTGTAACATTGTGATGGGGCAGACAGATCAGGTCATGAGACTGTAACATTGTGATGGGGCAGACAGATCAGGTCATGAGACTGTAACATTGTGATGGGGCAGACAGATCAGGTCATGAGACTGTAACATTGTGATGGGATGGGGCAGACAGATCAGGTCATCAGACTGTAACATTGTGATGGGATGGGGCAGACAGATCAGGTCATCAGACTGTACCATTGTGATGGGATGGGACAGACAGATCAGGTCATGAGACTGTAACATTGTGATGGGATGGGGCAGACAGATCAGGTCATGAGACTGTAACATCGTGATGGGATGGGGCAGACAGATCAGGTCATCAGACTGTAACATTGTGATGGGATGGGGCAGACAGATCAGGTCATGAGACTGTAACATTGTGATGGGATGGGGCAGACAGATCAGGTCATGAGACTGTAACATTGTGATGGGATGGGGCAGACAGATCAGGTCATCAGACTGTAACATTGTGATGGGATGGGGCAGACAGATCAGGTCATCAGACTGTACCATTGTGATGGGATGGGGCAGACAGATCAGGTCATCAGACTGTAACATTGTGATGGGATGGGGCAGACAGATCAGGTCATGAGACTGTAACATTGTGATGGGATGGGGCAGACAGATCAGGTCATCAGACTGTAACATTGTGATGGGATGGGGCAGACAGATCAGGTCATGAGACTGTAACATTGTGATGGGATGGGGCAGACAGATCACACTGTAACATTGTGATGGGATGGGGCAGACAGATCAGGTCATCGGACCTGTTTAAGCACAGGACAGCATAGCCTTAGGTGAATCAGTGTTGGTGTTCAGCACTTCACCAAGTGGAGTTACTGGCTGTCTGTTCCATCCATACTGAAGTGTTTTTCATCACTGTGTAGCTGTGAGGGGTTGATTCAGTGCATGATGTGACTATATCATATTTCACTCTTTGTTTTTGTATTTGCGTATACAAAAAACTTTTCTTCATAACTTTGGTTTGAAATTCAAATTGAAGAACTGTATGCTTATTATTATGCCTGACTCTCCCTCTCTCTCTCTCTCTCTCTCTCCTCTCTCTCTCTCTCTCTCTCTCTCTCTCTCTCTCTCTCTCTCTCTTGTTTCTCTTTCTCTCTGTCTCGTTTTGTGTCTGATTCTTCCTGTCTCAACCTCTGTCTTTCTCAGTGTGTCTATTAGTTTACCCCCCTTTCCGCTGCAGTTATCTTTTTATATGTGTGTATTCCTGTCATTTTGTGTTAACATCTGATGCCGATGTTGCAACTTTGTTTGTCTCTCTGTGTGTATGTCAGAGTACCCCCCCCCCCCCCCCCCTCCGCCCCACCAAACACTCTCCTGTCCCTTTTGTCCCCTCCATGTGCATATTCATGTCATTTTGCCATGGTCCCCTCCATGTGCATATTCATGTCATTTTGCCATTGTCCCCTCCATGTGCATATTCATGTCATTTTGCCATTGTCCCCTCAACGTGCATATTCATGTCATTTTGCCATTGTCCCCTCCATGTGCATATTCATGTCATTTTGCCATTGTCCCCTCCATGTGCATATATTCATGCCATTTTGCCATTGTCCCCTCCATGTGCATATTCATGTCATTTTGCCATTGTCCCCTCAATGTGCATATTCATGTCATTTTGCCATTGTCCCCATCCATGTGCATATTCATGTCATTTTGCCATTGTCCCTTCCATGTTCCTATTCATGTCATTTTGCCATTGTCCCCATCCATGTGCATATTCATGTCATTTTGCCATTGTCCCCTCCATGTTCCTATTCATGTCATTTTACCATTGTCCCCTCCATGTTCCTATTCATGTCATTTTGCCATTGTCCCCTCCATGTGCATATTCATGTCATTTTGCCATTGTCCCCTCCATGTGCATATTCATGTCATTTTGCGATTGTCCCTCCATGTGCATATTCATGTCATTTTGCCATTGTCCCCTCCATGTGCATATATATGTCATTTTGCCATTGTCCCCTCCATGTGCGTATTCATGTCATTTTGCAATGACATCAGGCATTGACATTGCAGGATGCCCACATCTGTCACCGTTTCCATGTGATGAGGGAGAGGCATCCAGAAAAGTTCAACAGTCGGTGAGTAGGGGGAAGCAACCAGTCAGACGTGGCATGCATATGCTAGCAGAAATACATGGTCATAGACACCCATGGAGGTTCACACAGACAAAAAAATTTACACATACCCTCCACACACACACACACACACAACCACACACACACGCACACACACACACTCACACGCGCGCGCACACACAGCACGCACGCACGCACGACACACAACGACACACACACACACACACACACACACACACACACACACACACACACACACACACACACACACACACACACACACACAGATATACATACAAGTGGACTCAGACACATAAGCAGTCATATGCTGGAGCACATACATCCTTGATTTGTGGGTTTCTGTAGCCAACATTATCAAACTGTGTGAAGACATGTATGACCTAGATTCAGGAATTCCTACACATCTGTTGAAGAGGTTTTTGTTGTGTTGAAACGTTCTTTGATTTAGTCTGGTGCCTAATGTTTGTGAAGTTTCGTAGACTAGCTGCCAGAATGAAGTGGTGAGCATCACTTGGATGTTGGTGGTTTGAGTTGCATTGTGGACATGTCTTTGTGGAATTTGTTTTGCATGTATCTCAGAGTCTTTCTAGAATTTCCTTTCCAACACTGCAGGTGTCTGTATCTCTCAGGCCTGGTTGATGCTGGGAGGTATTGCAAAAGGAAAAACAGAGTACAGCCCAGATATGTTGTCTCAGATGAATATGGATCTCCATATGATCATTGTCATCTGCCTCATTCTCAAGGATCAACAATTTCTGTGGCCCTTCATTCTCTCTTCATATGATGACTTCATTTTCAGTGTCCTCCACAGGGTCATACCTTGTGAGAGTTAGAGCCACCAGAAATCATCCATATCAGCAAGTTCGTGATAATTCATTGCATTGACGTAGTGGTGCCAGAAATCATCCATATCAGCAAGTTCGTGATAATTCATTGCATTGACGTAGTGGTGCCAGAAATCATCCATATCAGCAAGTTCGTGATAATTCATTGCATTGACGTAGTGGTGCCTTCTGGGAAGGATACTCATTCATGCATGCTTCTCGACTAGGCAGTCAATGTTGATTAAACAGTTATTGTCATCAGTGTTTCCTGGTGGGTTGCCACAGGAAAAGCTCCCTTTGAATTGTGGTTCAGAGGCTGCAAAAGGAAGCACTTGGGTGTAGAAGTGTACAGGCTGTTGGGAGTGAGCGGCATGGGTATAGAAGTGTACAGTGAGCGGCATGGGTATAGAAGTGTACAGTGAGCGGCATGGGTATAGAAGTGTACAGTGAGCGGCATGGGTATAGAAGTGTACAGGCTGGTGGGAGTGAGCGGCATGGGTATAGAAGTGTACAGTGAGCGGCATGGGTATAGAAGTGTACAGTGAGCGGCATGGGTATAGAAGTGTACAGGCTGGTGGGAGTGAGCGGCATGGGTATAGAAGTGTACAGTGAGCGGCATGGGTATAGAAGTGTACAGTGAATGGCATGGGTATAGAAGTGTACAGGCTGGTGGGAGTGAGCGGCATGGGTATAGAAGTGTACAGTGAGCGGCATGGGTATAGAAGTGTACAGTGAGCGGCATGGGTATAGAAGTGTACAGTGAGCGGCATGGGTATAGAAGTGTACAGGCTGGTGGGAGTGAGCGGCATGGGAGTAATAGAAATGCAGAAGATTCTTTCTTTCTTTCTGCGTACGCAGGCTGATACTCCTGCGGACACTGTCTGTATAGACAGGTAGTGGACTTTTGTGTGTATGACCGTTTTCTATCCCGCCGTTAAGGCAGCCATACTCCATCTTCGGGGAAGGTGCATGCTATGTGTAACGTGTCATCCATACCAACGGCCAGACTGACCTTCTCTTCCGAAAGTTGGTGATGGGATTTTACGTGTGTGCAAGATAATGTGCATGCATTCACACACAGACCCTCGGTTTATAGTCTCATTCGAAGGACTGTATGGGGAAGGGAGTCAGAACCAATGTTAACTCTAAGGGAAAAATCCCCCTGTACCGAAATTCGAACCGGCAACCCCAGGATCACGAGTCCGGCGCTCTACCAACTGAGCTATTCCGGCCCCCTGCTGAAGGTGAGACAGCAAAAAGAGAAAAGAAAAAAAGGTTCACAGAATGGCAGTCCAGTGGTCAGTAACTCGTTGGCTGAAGGCCGAGGCCTTTGTCGGTCATGGCGTCCCAACGACCAGTAAGTAAGGCGATAGTTCTGAGCCATTAATGCTAAAGGATATGCTCCTAGTGTATTGGGATTCACATGACATTTGACACGGACATTTGAAACTCCATGAAGGTCTTGTTTAGTGATGCTCCTCCACCAGAGGTAATTCCTGAGAATCTAAAAGAGATGAATAGTTTTCATTTGATCTGCGGTTTTGTGGGAAATAGACCCAGTTTAAAGGTGCTGCGGGGGCTGAAATAGCTCAGTTGGTAGAGCGCCAGACTCGTAATCCAAGGGTGGTGGGTTCGAATCTCTGCCGGGCTGTTTTGGTACAGGGGGATGTTTCCCCCAGAGTTAACATTAGTTCTGACTCCATTTCCCATACAGTCCGAATGAGACTGTAAACCGAGGTTCCGTGTGTAAACGCACGCATAACATCTTGGACATACGTAAAATCCCATCACCGACTTTCGGAAGAGAAGACCAGTTTGGCCGTTGGTATGGATGACACGTTACACATAGCATGCACCTTCCCTGAAGATGGAGTATGGCTGCCTTAATGGCGAGATAGAAAACGGTCATGCACACAAAACTCCACTCCCTTTGTACGGTAGATGGGATTAATACTTGCCTGTCCGTATAGGGAGTGTCCACAAGAATATCAGCCTGCGTACGCAGAAGAAGAAGAAGAAGAAAGGTGCTGTAAGTATGTTCAAAAGAGACTGGCTAATGAAGTCTTTTTTTTATAATACGGAATTGATTTTGACAATGTGATCCTCACACAGCCTCAGTGGCTGTCTTGGCTGTGGACAGCATGAAATGAAGGCTGTGAACAGCATGAAATGAAGGCTGTGAACAGCATGAAATGAAGGCTGTGGACAGCATGAAATGAAGGCTGTGAACAGCTTGAAATGAAGGCTGTGGTGTGACTGGAAATGGGCAGAGACAGGCAACATCTTTTGTCATTTGTCTGATCCGGGTGTGTCGTGCAGGATGAAGAACAAGTTGTGGTACTTTGAGTTTGGGACCACCGCCCAGTTTTCCTCCACCTGCAAGAACCTGCACGAGGACATTGACATCATTGTGAGTAGTTTCTTACCTTTAGGGGAGAGAAGGGGGTGGGGTGGGGGTCTGTATATCTCCTCTTCATGTATTGTCGCTTGCCACTGTCTCTGGGGATTTTGTTGTTGTTTTTTGTCTCTGTGCTTCTTTTTGTCTGTCCTTGTCTTTTGTTTTTCTGCTTGTCCTTGTCTGTCTTTGTCGTGTCTGTCTGTCTTGGCTCTGTCTCTGATTGCAAGGAGTTTCTTACTTTTTAGTCCTGTGTATTTGTTGTATGGTTTCTTCTCCTTCTGTCTGTCTGTCGGTCTCTTTCTCTTTGTTCTTCTGTCTATCAGTCTCTCTGCCTCTCTCTGTCTGTCTGTCTGTCTCGGTTGCTCCCTATACATATTATCAACCTCTTTTGTTTATGTCTCTGTGTTTGTCTCTGCTTCTCTCCCTTCTTAAGCCCCCCCCCCCCCCTCTTTCTTCTCTGTCTCTCTGTGTCTCTCTGTCTGTCTGTGTCTCTCTCTGTGTCTCTATCTCTCTGTCTCTGTCTCTCACTCTCTCTCTCTCTCTCTCTCTCTTCTCTCTCTCTCTTTCTCTCTGCCTCTCTCTGTCTCCTTTCTTCTCTCTCTCTCTCTCTCTGTCTGTCTGTCTTTTCTTCTCTCTCTCTCTCTCCTCTCTCTCTCTCTCTCTCTCTCTCTCTCTCTCTCGCTCTTCTCTCTCTCTCTCCTCCCTCCTCATCTTTCCTTTATGCCTTCATTCATAATTATCATTAGTGACTCAGTTTAAAGCGGAGCTCACAATACAATTTCTCAGGGCCTGAGTAGTATATATGCATAGGTCACGCTCTCCTGAGTCTCATCAGAGCCGGGAGTCATGTTGAGGTAAGAGTGGACGTAGAACCTGATGACTTCAGACACGCAGGTAGTGGATACGCTCTTAGTGTGGCAGTCAGCTCAGGTAAAAATACATAGGCTCTGACTCAGCTATCGGGTCAACGTGAATCACAGCTCAGGCAAAAATACATAGGCTCTGACTCAGCTATCGGTCAACGTGAATCACAGCTCAGGCAAAAAAAATACATTGGCTCTGACTCAGCTATCAGATCAACGTGAATCACAGCTCAGGCAAAAATACATTGGCTCTGACTCAGCTACGGGTCAATGTGAATCACAGCTCAGGCAAAAATACATAGGCTCTGATCAGCTATCGGGTCAACGCGAATCACAGCTCAGGCAAAATACATTGGCTCTGACTCAGCTGTCGGGTCAATGTGAATCACAGCTCAGGCAAATACATTGGCTCTGATCAGCTATGGGTCAACGTGAATCACAGGCTCAGCAAAAATACATTGGCTCTGACTCAGCTATCGGGTCAACGTGAATCACAGCCAGGCAAAAATACATAGGCTCTGACTCAGCTATCGGGTCAACGTGAATCACAGCTCAGCAAAAATACATTGGCTCTGACTGAGCTATCAGGTCAACGTGAATCACAGCTCAACAAAAATACATTGGCTCTGACTCAGCTATCGGGTCAACGTGAATCACAGCTCAGGCAAAATACATAGGCTCTGACTCAGCTATCGGGTCAACGTGACACAGCTCAGGAAAAAAATACATTGGCTCTGACTCGCTATCAGATCAACGTGAATCACAGCTCAGGCAAAATAATAGGCTCTGACTCAGCTATCGGGTCAAGTGAATCACAGCTCAGGCAAAATACATAGGCTCTGACTCAGCTATCGGGTCAACGTAAATCACAGCTCAGGCAAAAATACATAGGCTCTGACTCAGCTATCGGGTCAACGTGAATCACAGCTAGGCAAAAATACTAGGCTCTGACTCAGCTATCGGGGTCAGGTGAATCACAGCTCAGGCAAAAAAAACATGGCTCTGACTCAGCTATGGGTCAGCGAATCACAGCTCAGGAAAAAAATACATTGGCTCTGACTCAGCTATCGGGTCAATGTGAATCACAGCTCAGGCAAAAATACATAGGCTCTGACTCAGCTTTTGGGGTCAATTTTGAATCACAGCTCAGGCAAATACATTGGCTCTGACTCAGCTATCGGGTCAACGTGAATCACAGCTCAGGCAAAAATCCCATTGGCTCTGACTCGCTATAGATCAAAAATGAATCACAGCTCGGGCCCAAAATACATTGGCTCTGACTCAGCTATCAGATCAACGTAAATTCACAGCTCAGGCAAAATACTTGGCTCTGACTGAGCTATCGGGTCAACATGAATCACAGCTCAGCAAAATGCATTGGCTCTGACTCGGGTATTGAGCCAACATGAATACAGAAAGGATCTACTGTATTCATTCTCCATGCAAACAAATTGGATAACCAAATTGGATATTTCTGAATACTTCCAGAGTTCCACAGGCACATAATTTGCATAATTATGTACTTGTGAACTTGCTGCCAGATTTGAATGAATCCATGATGTGAATTTCCCCTGTGCGAACAGTGTGACAAAACGCGCCTAGACCTGGCCAGTGGACCCGCGTCTCGAAAGGCATTGCTATTCTGAACATTCCGAGCATCTACGGGGGGACCAACCTGTGGGGGGACAACCCCAGTGAGAAAAAGCGCCGCAGAGCCCAGAAAGAAGGACCGGGGAGAAGGACGGGTCCTCGGCCAGTATGTCTGCCATGGAACTGGGGTATGGCTGTGCAAAGTATGTCCTTTTTTTCTATTGTTTGGATTTTTTTTCTTTTTCGTTTTTTACAATCAAGTACATGTATATTATATATATATATATATATATTATATTATATATATATATTGGAGAGAGAGAGAGAGACGTCTGTAGGAGAACATGAGAGAAGAAAGCAAACAGAACAAAGCCATAGAAAAAATAAATCAAGTTGATAAATTTCGTACAGGAAAAGAGATGGATGAAAGAGAGAGAAAGGGAGACAGAGAGAGACAGAGATCAGAAGACAGAGAGAGAGGGAGTGATAGGGAGGGAGAGAGAGAGAGAGAGAGAGAGAGAGAGAGAGAGAGAGAGAGAGAGAGAGAGAGCATTCCTGACTTTGACCTCAGAAGGTTGGCCTGCATGTTTTTGATGATGATGATGATGATGATTGTTGTCCTCTTATATGGTGGCCATGTGATGATGATGATGATGTTGATGATGATGGTGATGGTGGTGTTGTCCTCTTATATGGTGGCCATGTGATGATGATGATGATGATGGTGATGGTGGTGTTGTCCTCTTATATGGTGGCCACGTGATGATGATGATGATGATGATGATGATGATGATGATGGTGTTGTCCTCTGACATGGTGGCCATGTGATGATGAAGATGATGATGATGATGATGATGATGATGATGGTAAGATAAGATAAGATAATGTTGCTTATAGCCCAGCCGACCGCAAAGGGCCACATCAGGGCTATCACCACGTTAAAATCAACTCACCAGTCATGATGATGGTGATGATGATGATGATGATGATGATGATGATGATGATGATGCTGTCCTCTGACATGGTAGCCATGTGATGATGATGATGATGATGAGGATGAGGATGATGATGGTGATGAGGGTGTTATCCTCTTATATGGTGGCCATGCGATGATGATGATGTTGACGACAATGATGATGATGACGACGACGACGACGATGATGATGTCCTCAGACATGGGGGACTCCCTGATCGAGGTGGTGGGACTGGAGAACATCATGCAGGTCGGGCAGGTCATCGCCGGCCTCAAGAACTCCGGCAGACGATTGGCTCAGTGCTCGGAGGTTGTCATCAGGTGAGTTGCAGTTCTTTTTTCTTTTTTGTTTTTTTTATATTACCTTTTCCTCCTGTCCTACCTTTTTCTCCTCTCCCGTTCCCCCCCCCCCCCTCCACCACCCCCTCCACCTTAATTTTCTCTCTGTTTTCTTTCTTTTTCGTACTATATTCAGTATCCACATTTCCCTTTCTGTTTTCTCCTGACTGTTTTTTCCAGATGTACTGTATGCTCTTGTATTCTCTGGGCATTTGTTTCTTTGGACACCTGGTTCCTGTTTGTTTGTTTGTTTGTTGTTGTTTTTTTAAACAGAATTGGATTATGACAGTTAAGTGATTATAAAATGAAAATTGTACATGAAAATATGTCGTATGTCAAAATGTAAGTGAATGTCATTAACTTTGGAATTTTCAAAGAAATGTGCTCAGTCTGTTACAGAAAAGATCGTTAACTCTTTCATTCCTACTTTTCTGTGAACCATTACTTCCTCTTGTTCCTAGAGTCTTATAATACGAGTATCCCCTTCATTCCGGAATTTAGAGCGGAAAAAAAAAGTGTAAATTGAGAACTGCCACATATGCAGTAGCAAACCAGCCAGAATAGAGCGGCGACCACTTTCCCATGCTGTAGGGGCCGTCTGGCATCCATTCCATTCATAAAAACTGCCGCGCAAGCGACCCGGTCATGACGTGTACCGATGACGCGACTCATGTGAAGTTCAAAGCGCTTACCGCAAGAACGAATTTTCCGGGCTGCAGGAAGGAAAGGAGGGATTTTGTGCTGCCCAGTTTTCCTGGCTGCAGGAAGGAAGGATAGGGTTTCTGGAAACCGGAAAACCGGGTTGTAGGGATGAAAGAGTTAATACTGAAACAGTAAGAGTGGGGAAAGTTCCTAAGGCATGGCATTGAGTGTAAACAGTTCATATCAAGGAAGTGAACTGGTATGAGTTATGTATATGTTTTCTGCTCTCTTGGGCTGCTGCAGCATGTATTCATGAGACCCGCCCACTTTTCAGGGATTGTACTTCACTGGCAGAATATGGAGGGTTCTATGGGTTGTACTATATGGTTCTATAGATTGTACTTCACTGGCAGAAGTTGGAGGTTCTATGGATTGTACTTCACCGGCAGAAGTTGGAGGTTCTATGGATTGTACTTCACTGGCAGAATATGGATGGTTCTATGGGTTGTACTATATGATTCTATAGATTGTACTTCACTGGCAGAAGTTGGAGGTTCTATGGATTGTATTTCACTGGCAGAATATGGAGGGTTCTATGGATTGTACTTCACCGGCAGAAGTTGGAGGTTCTATGGATTGTACTTCACTGGCAGAATATGGATGGTTCTATGGGTTGTACTTCACTGGCAGAATATGGATGGTTCTATGGATTGTACTTCACTGGCAGAATATGGATGGTTCTATGGGTTGTACTTCACTGGCAGAATATGGAGGGTTCTATGGGTTGTACTAGATGGTTCTATGGATTGAACTTCACTGGCAGAATATAGATGGTTGTCACGTGTGAGTACACCTGACAGGGGGGTTCTTATACAGGTAATGTGCAGTGGCAGAAACGGAGCGATCACTCAATCCCTCACACCACCAGACCACAAGAGGAAGAAGTTTTGACAATATTTTTACTCACATTACAATCACTCACTCACACTAGCACTCCAGACGGGGTATGGGTCATAACAAAGAAGAGAAAAGATAGCCGAGAGAGGAAAAGAAAGAAAAAAAAATGGGGCATAGAAGAGAAAGGCACTATTCAGAACTAACTGACTTAGGGGACAAAGTAAATTGAACAGACCACAAAAACCCTCCAATATCCCGGGATCCCGCCACTGTCCCAACCTAACCCACTAAACCACTACAAGGACATTCAGCAAAATAACAGAAGAAAGACAGTATTAGAAACAATGCTGCATCCAACGGGACCTAATCAACTAGAGTTAAACAAAACAAAACAAAAAAAAAACAACAAAACGAATCAGTGACCGGCTTTAAACCCACGCACACGCACGCCAGAGCCACACCCACACCACACAAAATGGAACTTAACTCTCGAGTCCATGAACCGAGGAGGTTCGCTGAGAGAGGTGGATCCTGTAGAGGGGTGACGTTCGTGGTGGGCTGGTCTTCCAGTCCGAGGCGAAGCAGGTGTCCCAGTAAAGGAGACGAGGTTCACCTCCAGTCCGCAAATTGGAACAGCGACTGGTGCCTGGACGCAGGATGCTGACTGCAGGGTCCGTGGAGGCTGGTCTTCCAGCAGCCAAAGACCGGAGCTACAGCTTAGGAAAAACGGGCAAAACAAATCCCGCCTACGGCGGAGATCAGTCTCCAGATGAGAAGTCATCTCCTATAGTCCTTGTCAGTGTGTGGCAACATAGTGGGCCCGGCAGTGCGTCAGTGCGAAGGGTCACAATGCCGTAATAAGGTCAACAATGTCTGTCACTATAAAAGGGCAGATAAACTATAATAACTTCTTTCCCTTTTCCTTTTACTTTTCTCTGACCTGTACTAAGGATGATTTCCTTAGTCAACAACAGCTCCAATGAATAAAAACAATCAGAATTCATCCACACGTCTGTCACACAAACATATAAGACAAGGACACAACGAGAACGGAACCACAAGTGGGGCGATACGGCAGGAATTCCAACTCCGCGGTCTAAATGACTAGCCGTTCGCACGCTCATGCGTTCCACGATCCGTCTCGTGTCCGTAAAACAACAAGGAAAATGAAACTAACATTTCTGATATCCTTCCGGCCCAAATCACATACTGAGCGAGATAAGCATTGACTCAACCTGTGTAATCAGAAGAAACAACAAACACGGCTTCCATTGACCAAAATGAAGGGATATCATATAGTAAGCGATTTTCAACTTAGTCCAAAGTAACAGAATCCCTAGCCACTAAGGACCAAAAACACAATTAAAGATAATGCGTTTCTACAACTCGACAACAAGACGCATATCTCGCTACCATTTCCATACCTGCTCCCCTTCTTTGGAGCAGTTACACACAGAAAAGGTGTGTCCGAGCCAACAGCACATGAAGGCAGATGAAAAACCTCTCAACCGCTGAAAGGTTAGAAAACCCAAATAAAAACAAAACTGTCCAAAACAGACCATATATTTACCAAAATGGCGGGTGGGCGAGGTGAGAAACGGTTCGCTCCCCAGTCCAATGAAGGGTGGCAGCCGTAACCGTGCCGGTCCTCACTGAAGGGACTCCAGGTCAGGGACGACCCAAGGTGGTTCTTCTAGCTGGCAGGGACAGGGATCCCCGAGGTGTCCAGTGGAATACTTTCCGACCCGATGAAGGGTGAAAGACTCTTCCACACAAAATCCACACCGAAGTGGATGAAGAAATGTGGCCCCAGCTAGCAGAGATGGAGATCTCTCCGACTCGACGGTCCGTCAATGAGTGCCACACCACTAGCCTAACAAAGATGGCAACAGGTAACAAAACAGCTCACCTGTGGCACCTGACACAGCTGATGAATCACGTGGAAAACGATAAAAGAACAGAAAAAGAAGGCTTTAAAGAAAAAAAATGAAGAGAAATATTGGAGGATGGGAGCAAAATGCACGGAGGTAGCGCACCCGGGATGACACAAATAACACACTGGTCAACACCCGGCCAATGTAGTGAAGATGTCACTGGCAACACTCCACTTTATACTGGGTTTGAGAAGAAATGATTCATCTTCTAAACCAAAAGTATTTTCGTCCGTGACAGTGGTTCTATGGGTTGTACTTCACTGGCAGAATATGGAGGGTTCTATGGGTTGTACTAGATGGTTCTATGGATTGTACTTCACTGGCAGAATATGGATGGTTCTATGGATTGTACTTCTCTGGCAGAATATGGATGGTTCTATGGGTTGTACTTCACTGGCAGAATATGGAGGGTTCTATGGGTTGTACTAGATGGTTCTATGGATTGTACTTCACTGGCAGAATATGGATGGTTCTATGGATTGTACTTCTCTGGCAGAATATGGATGGTTCTATGGATTGTACTTCTCTGGCAGAATATGGATGGTTCTATGGATTGTACTTCTCTGGCAGAATATGGATGGTTCTATGGATTGAACTTCACTGGCAGAATATGGAGGGTTCTATGGGTTGTACTAGATTGTTCTATGGATTGTACTTCACTGGCAGAAGTTGGAGGTTCTATGGATTGTACTTCACTGGCAGAATATGGATGGTTCTATGGATTGTACTTCACTGGCAGAATATGGAGGGTTCTATGGATTGAACTTCACTGGCAGAATATGGATAGTTCTATGGATTGTACTTCACTGGCAGAATATGGATGGTTCTATGGATTGTACTTCTCTGGCAGAATATGGAAGGTTCTATGGGTTGTACTTCACTTGCAGAATATGGAAGGTTCTATGGGTTGTACTTCACTTGCAGAATATGGATGGTTCTATGGATTGTACTTCTCTGGCAGAATATGGAAGGTTCTATGGGTTGTACTTCACTTGCAGAATATGGAAGGTTCTGTGGATTGTACTTCACTGGCAGAATATGGAGGGTTCTGTGGATTGTACTTCACTGGCAGAAGTTGGAGGTTCTATGTCCCTTCGCGCTGATTCCTCTTTTCTGCCGGAGAGCAGGGCTACAGATTGACCCATAGTGAGGTTGGTTGGCTACAGATTGACCCTTAGTGAGGTTGGTTGGCCTCATGTGACTTGCTGTTTGTCTGGAGTTGGATTCAAACCCAAGAAGTGGAAAAGGTTTTCTTTGGAGTTAACATGTGTGCAGACTCCAACCATCTCCTCTTTAGGATAAGATTTATAACCGAGGTCCCATGCATGAATGCACGCACACACACAAAAAATCTGGCATGCACGGTAAATCCCATTTGAAGAAGAGTAGGCCCATGTGTGCTGGTGGGGTGGATGACACGAAAATAGAACATGCTTACTCGTGTCAGGCCTAGACATCTTCCCCCCCCCAAATGGAATGGGGTTTCCTTACTGCTGGGACGTAAAATGGTCACATATGCAAAAATCTCATCAGTGGTGATCCTCCAAGATGTTGCCAAGAAACGCTGAAAAAAAAAAAAAAGAAGAATGAAAAAAAGAGACAACCCTCAATACCAATGAAATCTGTTTTTATTGACACTTTTGGTTTTTCCTCTCCATGGTCTGTCCGTGTGTTGAAGGTTTTGGTCAAGCCTGATGGTTGTTCTCCTTTCATTCTCTATTCCTTTTCGCCTTCCTATGAATGATCAGTGATCTGTTAGGCGTACGGGGTCAAAGATCATGTCTCCAGACACCTGTGTCCAAGTGCCAAGTGCATATTGGGCAGGCGTTTGGTGTGACAAGTGCAGTGCATTTGATATAGTATATGAAGACTGTGGTAACCACCAAGTGTAGTTTGTTGTGAGAATGACGACACCCAGGATTATGATAAGAATTGTTATGTGTGAATTATGATGACATTGATAGATTCAGATGAGAACTATCACAGTACAAAGGTGATGCTTATATCTCCCTCTTTCTCACTGTCTCTCTCTCTCTCTCTGTCTCTCTCTCTCTATTTCTCTCCCTCTCTTTTAGGAAATACTTTCAGGTTTTGGTGAAAATTAGTACAAGTATTCCATCAAAAGTTATTACAGTAGATTCTGGTGAGAATCATTCTGGTGAGAATTATTTCAAGAATTTCTTCTGAAAATTATCATGATGAAGGAAGAGTGTTTTTGTTGTTGTTATTGTTGATCTTTTTTGTTGTTGTTGTTGTTTTTCTTTGTTTTTGTCTTGTTTAGATTTGAAAGAGGCAGAAGTTACTTTCAATTTTGTTTTCATTTTGATGATAAAAATAACAAGTGGCAACCATGGTGATGTAATGATGATTGTTGTGATGCTGATAATTGATGATGGTGATGATGATGCTCATGGTGATGATGATCAGGATGATGATGATGACAGTGACTGACCGCCGATGCCGCCGCTGATGGTGGTGATGATGACAATGGTTCAGGTGATGATGATCATGATGATGCCATCGATGATAAGGAAGGAGATAGTGGTGATGATGATGACGATGGTGGTAATGATGACAATGGTTGTGATGATAATGATGAGGATGATGTTTCAGGACCAGGAAACGATTCCCAATGCAGATTGACGGAGAACCCTGGATGCAGCCTCCTTCCACAGTATGTTGTGTGTGTGTGTGTGTGTGTGTGTGTGTGTGTGTGTGTGTGTGTGTGTGTGTTGTGTGTGCGTTGTGTGTGGTGTAGTGTATGTGTGTGTGTGTGTATGTATGTGTGTGTGTGTGTGTATTTATGTATGTGGCTCTGTGTGTGTAACTGTGTTTGTGTGTGCACATGTGCAGGCTGTGTGTGTGTAACTGTGTTTGTGTGTGTACATACATGTTTGTGTGTGCACATGTGCAGGCTGTGTGTGTGTAGCTATATGTACAGAAATCTGAGTACATTTGTTCGCTCCAGTATAGCTATGTTTATATGCAAGTGCATGCATTTACATTTACAGTGTCAGTATGTAGATGCATGGATATGGGAGAATGAATGCTCTGTGTGCATGTTTGATGTATAAGTTTACATTGTACGAATAAGACGTCAGGCATTGACTGTGATGAAGGGGTCTGTGAGACATATGGCCAAGTTTTTAACCAGCTTTAAATGCTGAATTATTGTTAACAAAAAGAAACAATGTACCTGGAGTTTTCATGTCTTTAACAGAAGGTACATCACAGCTGTGGTAGTATTGGTATTGTCATCATTGTTGTTGTTAATTTCTGGTCAGCACCTTTCAGCCTTTTTTCATGTTCCTTGCGCAGATAAGCATCAAACACAAGAACAAAGTGCCGATGTTGATGGCTCCTCACGCCGAGAAGTCCTCCATCTTTGCCAAACTGTTCAAGAGATAGAGCACAGGTGAACGTTACCACCACCACCACCACCCCCACCACCACCTCCTCCTTCTGTTCAGTGTCCACCCGTTCACATCCATCTCCCCTTCCCCCCTCGATGACCTCCAGTCAGTGCCTTTGAAGAAGTTGGAATCCACGGCATTATGTCCATGATATTAGCTCTGAGTGCAGGTGGTTGTAGGGAATAGTATTCCATCTATCTGTGAGTATCTGTGACACATCTGTGTCTCCCTGATGAGTCTGAACCTGTGGACGAAAGGCCTAGGAGCAGGTGATACAAATAGATCTGCCTTTGAGAGGGATTACGATGGTTCCCTCATGCAGCTAGTGAAGAGTTTTCATATTTATATTTTCTTAATTGTATGTTCCCATTTTCTTCCATCTTCACCCCCCCTCCCTAAAGTTCAAATCTTTGCCAAGTCATTTCTGTGATGACGGAGGGGTTGTTGGCGTGCACTTGTTTTTCCCCCACTATTAGATTGTTCCTTTGTAAAATTGTATTTGTGTGACTTTATTCAAGTTTAAAAGGCTGTGCCAGTCTTGAATGAAAGTTACTCTGAGTTAGGTTTTCTTATGGGAGCAAGAGTAACCCTACTTGTTTATTGTTAACTGAAATTTGGTGTGAGGAACATTGGGTGTGGTACGCTACAGTTTTGTTGCATTTGAGAACTGTGGCAAAGGATTTTTTGTTTCATTTTATGGGTACCAATTTTGAGTATTTATAACAAAAACAAGCAAAAAGAAAAAGGAAAGAGAATGAAGTATAGAGATTTATTACAGGGATTCTTTTGAAACTTTTTTTTTGTCACTAGGAGTTGTTTTTTTTTCTTTTTATCTGAAGGTTTGTAATTGATTTTTTGCCGATTGAAAAAAATGTTTGTTTAAAAACGTGTGATTTCTCAGGGGAGCTGTTCCATACTGACATTGGTCTGAAAGTTGAGTGTTTACAGAGAGAGAGATTTACGAGAGGTAAACCCGGTGTTGACAAAGACAAGAGCATCCTGATACAGAGTCTGTATGAAAGGGAAGGACTGTTACTTAAATGACGTACGTTTGCTCGCTCCTAAGCACAAATAACACACACACATGCACGCACATGTCTGCCCACACACGCACATATACATGCGCACACACACACACACACACACACACACACACACACACACACACACACACACACACAAAACCGGGTGCCTTGAGGGAAAAATAAAAAGTAAAAACATCAAAATTTGAAAGTAAAAAGATCAAATTGGAAAGTAAAAAGATCAAATCGGGTGCCTTGAGGGAAAAATGAAAAGTAAAAACATCAAAATTTGAAAGGAAAAGATCAAATTGGAAAGTAAAAAGATCAAATTGGAAAGTAAAAAGATCAAATCGGGTGCCTTGAGGGAAAAATGAAAAGTAAAAAAAATCAAACTCAGAAAGTAAAAAGATAAAACCGGATGCCTTGAGGGAATATCTGTGCTGTGACTGTAGTGGTCCCAGGGCACAGAGAGGGAAACAGTGGGTTGTGTTAACTGTGTTATCGATCAGTGAATAGCATTGTTCAACGCACAGAGAGGGAAACAGTGGGTTGTGTTAACTGTGTTATCGATCAATGAATAGCATTGTTCTACGCACAGAGAGGGAAACAGTGGGTTGTGTTAACTGTGTTATCGATCAATGAATAGCATTGTTCTATGTATTGAAGTGCTTTTGTGTCTGTGTGTTTCTGTCCAGCTGCCTCATCTGTACATACAGGACGGCCATGAGGGGGCAGAGCCCCAGGTTCTGTGGCTGAGTGTTCCAAGGATGAGCAGCATAGCGGAGACGCCTTTCCCTCACACACAGGGCAGCTTCACACACACCGCACCAACACTGGCAGGTTCTGTTAGACAAAGCGATCCTTTTTCAACGTGGTGTTTTTTTCTTTTCACACGCCACATCTTCTGTGTCGATCTATGGGGCAGCGCTCTGTGCTCATACCTCCTCCCCCCCCCCTCCCCCTCTCCCCCCGTCGTCCTGTCTCCCTCGTCCATCGTACACCTCCACACGTGGCTCATTTCATGGAGGGAGTCAGCTGTCCATGGCAGGATGTGAGTGTTCGGCTGCCGTCAGGACACCCGCAAGCGAGGACCCAGCGCTGCCGCTGCTGAAGTCGTTTCGGCAGACTCCCAGTGAAGAGACCGATTGTTCATTCTCGTCTAGGGCAGCATCGGGCCAACATGTGTTGTTGAGATAAATTGAACCAGTTGCGTGTCTTCCTGTGTGTTTAAAATTTAATTGTCATTGATACAAACTGCAGAGAGAGGGCGTGAAATGAGGGCCGTCTTCCTTCCTTCTCCATCCCTGGTTCTATCAGAGATGAACTGAGAGAGAGAGAGAGTTCCTGATGGGGGAAAAACAGGGTTTGAAATGTCACTGATTTCCCTTAAAGCAGACTTAAGGACCCAGGCTCTCTTCACCAGTTCCCATTCTGTGTAACGACTGTGCCACTTAAAACGTTGATTTCGACTGGCAGCCTTGACGACGCCTTATATGGTCTGCTGGCTTGTAAGCAGTATGACGTGACTTGGCTTTCGACTGGCAACACCAGTGACACTTATCAGAGAGACTTAGAAAGCGCGAGGTGTGACCAGGGGAGATAAACACATGCTGACAGTGGTGCCGTGGTCGGATCCAAACATGGTCAGGACCATGGCGGTCAGGTGTTTAGGTGATGACCATGTTCGGCCGGATCGAGGGGAGCTGTCTGTATGAAACAGGGCAGACTGAGTGTGAGTCATTGCTGATGTTGTGCAGTGCCCACATCTGCAGTTTCTCACTGATAGCAATAGACATTCTTTTTTTTCTTTTCTCTATTTCTGTTATTCCATCTTCCGTGTCCTTGTAGCAGTATGGATGCCGCTCAGTGCGTTTCAGGTCTCCAGCTCTAAGCCACGCCTGGGTTGTTCTATCACGGTGTCAGTGCCAGTGGCACATATTGGCAGCAGTCGGGTGCCATGAGGCCTCTCACGAGCGTAGACCCTGCGCTGCTGCCACATGACGTAGTTGGTGTTAGCAGTTCTTGCTACGTGCTATCTACCATCCCCCCCTACTGTGTAAGTCATTCAGTTGATTGTGATGAAAGCCAAGGCGTGTCAGCAGAGAGAGAGCGGGATGCAGGAGTGAGGCATCACTGGTGACATCATTCACGTCAGCGCCACCTGTTTTCTTCCACAGCATCATGACAACAGGGCGTACGGGATTAAAAACCAGAAAAGGCTGATTCTTTGACTTGGTGGGGGGAGAATTGACTCCAGTATCTGTTTTTCTTCGTTTGTTTATAAAGGAAGCATTTGACTTGTTACTGTGGTGCGTGAGTCATTCCATGGCGAGACAGATGTCCATATGAAGCTAAGCCATTCGAATCCATCAGTGTTGTGTTGCAGAGAGGACACCCACTGATACGAATCCTGCTCTGATCAGCTAGAGGTGGATTGTTTCAGCACATGCACTGTCGTGGAAGACCGGTGTTTATATGTTGATCATGCTCCTATCAGTGGGGATGGTTCAATGGATCCCGTGACTTTCTGATGCAGTCGTCTCCCCAGGAAGCAGCTACCACCCCAGAGGCGAACATCTGCATGTCTTGAAAACTCTGGAACAACGTGTGCAAATATATTCAAGAAATGCTCTGCCCAACCGTTGGGCATTGTCCAGGAGAGACAGTGTGTGCTTTTTCTTGTGTTGTGAAACTTCCATGTGCATGGACACAGTGAAGAGGCTCAGAGGACAGCGCAGGCCTGAAGCTTGCAGGATTAGCACCAGGCAGTGTTCTAGCAAGGAATTCACAGTTCTGTCTGTGGTGTGCCTGGACTAATTCATCACGCAAAAAAGACGAAGTCTGGACCGACGTTGGAGTCCAGCAACACTGTACCGACTGTATGTAGATAAGTTGCTTTGGAGAAGCCATAGTAAAAAAAATAAATAAATAAAAAAAGTGAAGAAAAGTTGATTTTGAGAAACACACACACACAAAAAAAGAAGAAAATGTGAAGAAACTATTGTTGGTGAAAACAGAATCAAAAAGGGAATGAGAAGATTGATGTTGTGTACAACAGACAAAAAAAATGACAGCATCATCCGGAGGAGAGAATTGTCGTTGACACCTGTGGCATTTTGGAGATCAGAACAACCCTCAACCCTTTACAGCACTGCTGGCATAAAACAGTGTGTGAGCCACTTTCATGGTGCGGTGGAGTAAGAAAAATCCATAAGCCTGTGAGGAGGAACCTTGGGGGTTGTATTCTTCAAGGAGAGAGACAATGGGGGCGTGAGGCTGCCACAGGTTGGGGTGTGTTTGGTGGTTTGCTCGTGTCATTCCATGGCGGAACTCTCTGGCCACGCCCAGCGTCTGCTGGCAAATGCCTTGGCACTGAACGCATTTCATCGAGGAAGAGGGTCGCACACATCGTTGTATTAGCTTGACTGGAAGGCAGCCAGTCTTGATCTTCGGGGAGCTGGGCCAGGCAGAAACACTAGCAAGACTGGCTCCCTCCGCAGACCAGGTTGTTCCATGGATGCTGGAAAGAGAGAAACGCCAAGGAGGAAGCGGATGCATACCTGGGAGCAGGATCAGCTCTCAGTCACCAGGTCAGGGCAGAGGCACCTGAAGATTTGATTGGTCGGCTCCCACTTCTTCATAGATTTGCAGATTACAGTGGGAAAAAAGAGATGTGAAAATCTGTAAGAATGGAATATTTCAGTGAAAAATGAATTTGGGAGAATAAATAAAAAGGGGGGGGGGGGGGGGGGGTGGGGTGGGAATAGAATCCAGAGTGCTTGTTGCATTTTTGGTATGCTGGCTGACAACACTGATGTTACAAAATCTGATGTAAACTTCTTTGTGAGAGGAAAAAGTCGCCACTTTTTCTAGCCGGTTGAAGACACTGTAGGCAACGAACGACTAGCTCAAAAATTCTGTACCAGCAAGGATGAAAAAGATTGAGAAAAAGCTCTGCGAACAAATGGTTCGTATTGTGGTAGGATCGTAAAGGTGCCACTTGATTGGGTCAGACCGCACCATTTTGAGAACAGAATTTCAAATCTTTCCAGGGGAAAAGGATGTGTGGTGGTGGTGGGAGAGGGTGTGGGGGGGGGCGGGGCCCACCTGACCCCCCCATAAAATTTCAGGGATTTTTTGCTTTTTCTTCCTCGGGGAACCTGTGTGCTATGGAGAGCATCCCCAACTGCTTCCCGGCTCTCAGTACCATGGGAGGAGCTTGGTCATCCTGACAGTGGAAACTCCCTACAGTGATCTAACACTCACTGTGTGGCCTGTGACAGCTTCATACTGGAAACAAAAAAAAAAGATGTGGAAACAGTGTCTCCTGACAGTGAGAACTTAATCAAAATGCGGGCAGTGTGGAATGTACTGCAAAATGTGTTTTTTTGAATGGTTATGATTCACATTCTGATCTATAGAACTCTTGATCCACACACATTTTTTTTCTATGAAAACAACACGTGTAGTCATTGCAACACAAAATTGTCCTGTGTGAAGTGCTAGATTGACAGGTGTGCTGTGACTGTGACAATTGTGCTGTATGTGAAAATGGACGTGTTACTTCGGAGGGAACTATCTGTGGGAAACAAAAAGTATAGGGAAACTGAGGGTCCTAATCAAAGCTGAATGCAGCATTGGAACAACTGTCAGATACATGATCTGTGATTGTAATGTAAAACATCTGTGATCATCAGGATTGTAACACACACACACAAAATCATTCATTATGTTTGAGCACGCGCGCGCACACACACACACACACACACACACACACACACACACACACACACACACACACACACACACACACTCTATCATTCTAGGGAATTCAAGATCTGTGGACATTTTATCAGCGGAAGAAACCAAGCCACTTAAATTCTCCTTTGCTCCGTCATTGTGGGAAGGCTTCTTTCAAAATCGGATGCAGTGTTTTGAGTTACAACATTCTGGGGAGCCTTACAATGCTTTGATCTGCAGTTTCCTGTGCAAATAAAATTAGACCGAAAGATGTGCCAACTATTTGCGGAAAAATGTATGTGGAAACCATACACGGCTGTTCTGAGCAAGCCACTTAGTTTTGAGACCAAGGGGAGTTTACAGCTCGCCCACAGCTGCAGAGGCCAAGCCGTGAATGCAGGTCAGGGAAAGGGGTGTTTTCTGCAGGCTGCTCCCCACCAGCCAGCTAACCGTGCTGTACTTGGCGAACTGAATGTCATTTGTATAAAGCCGGTCTGGCAACAATGTGTTCGGCATTGCTGAGCGGCCATTAAGTGGGGCTGTTAGTTTGATAATTAGTGGTTGTCATGAAAAATGTAATATATCTGTGCTTTTGAGATGACTGAACAGGCGAATTCCCCACAATTCTTTTAATACCGAACTCGACTAGGTTTATTTTCCTGTAGATAATTTAGATATGGCATGAAAGCTTGTACACAAGTGGTCAGGCGATATTCAAACAATGACACACACACACAATTGTGCTAAAATGATGTCATCACTTTCTGGGAACTTAATTTTCCCTAGTTAACTAGTACACAAGTTTGATACATGCCTCTGCTTGGACTACAACAACAAAAAAGTTGGATCAGAAATGTGTAAGCCTTGTTTGTTCGGCCCTTTAACTAAGTGTCTCGCATGGGACGGAAAAATAAAGCTGTGCATAGTCTCTGAAGCGTATGAACTGACCAAAGAGTGGACGCCACATTTGAACTGCAGGGAACCATGTGTAGAGCACATAGCAAGGGGGAAAGAAAACCGACAGCACGTGTTGTGGGTGTGTCAATGTGATATTTACTATGCTGCACATACACATCACATGTGTGTGCGCACATTACATACTTGATCTTGTGCAAATGGGGTCACATGTGCGTATTCGTACTAGGTATGTGTAAGGTCATTTGCATTTTGTATTTCTGTGTGTAGTTTTAGTTCCCTGTTCATGAATGCCTATAATCAGGCATGTTGCCTTGCTTGCATGTGATGTATATATTCAATTTCAGTTATTGATTATTATTGATTTCACTCTATTCTGATGCTCATGTATTTTTTATCACCGTCATCTAAAAAAAAAAAAAAAGAAAAGCATAAACCACCCCAAACATCAAAACATACACTGTCTGATGACTCAAATGTGTATATTTCTTTGATCATTCTTGAACCAATGTCAGAAGCAGAGATGTAACCAGAATAGCTATCCATTTCTTTCCCTGTCTGCGAGCAGCAGCTTACAGGGCAAATTCCAGCTGTCGTTGAGTTTTTGCAGCAGATGGTAGGTGTCCACCTCCCCAAACTGAGTGCTGGGCAAACTGTCACTGAGTTTTTGCAGCAGACAACAAATGTGTAGATACCCAGACTGAATGTTGTTCAAACTATAATCGACTTGTTGCTGCAGACCTTTGATGTACGCATGTGTGTGTGTGCTGTCTGTGTGTCTAAAATGAGAGAGTGTGACAGAAGGAGTGTGTTTGTGTGTGTGTGTGTGTGTGTGTGTGTGTGTGTAAAAGGAGAGAGAGAGAGTGAGAGAGAAAAAGAGAGAAGGCAGAGAAGAATTTACCCACCAGAGACACTTTTGCCAAGGACAAGTTTGATGTTGACATTGGATTCTTTCCTCTGTGCTGGATGCAAGTTATAGATAATACCATGAATTATTCATCAGAAAGAGAATACTCTGATGCAAGTTATAGATAATACCATGAATTATTCATCAGAAAGAGAATACTCTGATGCAAGTTATAGATAATACCATGAATTATTCATCAGAAAGAGAATACTCTGATGCAAGTTATAGATAATACCATGAATTATTCATCAGAAAGAGAATACTCTGATGCAAGTTATAGATAATACCATGAATTATTCATCAGAAAGAGAATACTCTGATGCAAGTTATAGATAATACCATGAATTATTCATCAGAAAGAGAATACTCTGATGCAAGTTATAGATAATACCATGAATTATTCATCAGAAAGAGAATACTCTGACCACGCCATCAGATCATGGAAAGGGGTGCCAAAGAGAAAACCCAGTCTAAAAATTCCTATGTCATACTAGACCCCCCCCCCCCCGATTTAAGATCTGCGTTCTAGGTGAATGTGGTACCGGCTAGATCACACTACCAATGAAAGACATGTGCACTTTAGCGCAGTGCTAATCAGAGTCAAAAGTCAAAAGTTCAGAGTGCCATGACAGAAAATCAAAATCTTTGTCACAGATCATGTCATGATGTTTGTGTGTGTGTGTGTGTGTGTGGCCCAGCCAGCTGTGAAGGTCAGTCTTGGTGTGGACCCTTGCAGTCAAATTGGCTATCAACAACTTGAATATGTGATGCCCTATGCAGAAATCATGGGTCAGGGTCAAATGTTACAGAACGAGGTTAAAACTGTCTCAAGAAATGAAGATAATTCCGAAAAAAAGATGCAAACAAAAAGAATTTCAGTTATCATAATGGGTCTCTGAGGTGCGTCAGTTGAACTGTGAGGTAATGCTACGACGGTAGTTAACAGACATAGAATAAAATCCAGTGTAAACTTCAACTAGAGCTGGCTGCTTCTCCATGATTTTCGCTTGCAGTGTCACCAGTGACAATAGAGGCTGCAGTGTCTCGGTCATTCAGAGAAAGATTGTAGTCAGGTGTTTGATGACGGTGTGGTGAGTGATTCTTCTTTTTCTTATGATGATCATTTCATTAATTTTTTTATAACCATTTTTTTTTAATTCATTTGTGGCAAGTCCACACAAGTAACCAGAAAAAGAAAGAAAGAATAATGTGTTGTCTTTTTAACAAAATCACTTAACATGAGGATTGAAAACGTTTCCATAGCATTGTGTAGTTTTGTCAGGAATTGTCTGTTGAAATGCTTTAGAAAATATATGTATTTAGAGGATATTTTTTCCAACTATTCAAATACTTAAGAAAAAAAAACTTGGAAAAAATGTTTTGTTTTTGGAGAACTTCTTTGCCTTTTCCATCTGTATTTGGCAAGTGCATTATCATGAAGTCAACTAGGTTTCTCAGTTTTCATGCATGCCAAAATTACAAGTTCCTTGAGATATGAACACTGATCATATGTTCACATTCTTTTTTGACACGTTTTGCAAAGCAGTCCAGAAGTTCTGCACATGATTGCAGCTCCATTCAAATCATGTCATGCACTTTGTTTTAAAGAAAATTTGTAGTCTTGTGACGTGAGGTGCGAGGTGAAATTCTTCTGGGGCAGTGGTGACTTCTGAACCTATATAAGGAAGATGTCTTTCAGAGTCGACATGGGCTTCAGAGGAACTGTCTGCACTGTTGGTGGCAAAAAGTGTGGTTATGTTAGGTTTCTGTTGTCTGGGTCAAAGCTATATACACTTGTTACACTTTTGTTGGCTCACATGATTATATTCTAGCTGTTTTCTCCAAGTCTGTGATCATATGGAGTACACTTGCATAGTATGATTTATTGTGTTTTATATGTGTTTGTGTTTTCAGTGTGTGAGTGTGTGTTTGCATGAGCTCATAAATGTGAGCTCACTTCCACTTTTGTAAATTTTCTTCCCCCCCCCCCCCCCCCCCCCCCCCCTCTTATTGTTCTCAGTCTGGTATAGAATTGGTCAGTGTGTGTGCTTTGTGTACTCCCTATTTTTTTCTTTTTTTTTTAAATAAATTCTTTTTAGCACTGCTTTGACGAACACACCAAGCACTATATACTGGTCAGTTAGTTTGGTTGACTCACCTACTTATTGACATGTGTGTGTGTATGTGTTTGTGTGTGAGAGTGTGTGTGTGTGTGTGTGTGTGTGTGTGTGTGTGAATGAGTGTTTTGTGTATGTGTGTGTGCACACATGCATGTGCGTGCATGCATGTGTGTGCATTTGTGTGTTTATTCATTCAAATGATCAAACTGATATGTGTGTGTGTGTTGGAAATTAGTCTCATAATTTCTTTTTTCTTTTAGTAGATAATCCGAGATAGTCTTGGTGGTTATCTGGCGAACGAACAACATTGCTCTTTGGTTGTAGGAAAAGATATCCCCCTCTATACCCCCCCCCCCACCCCCACCCCAACATCCCTTCCCTACATTCACCCACCCCTTTCCTCCCCCTTACTCTCTCCCCTCCTCTCTCAACCCCTGGTGAACTTTACGGTCAGTTCAAATATGAAACACACGTTGCCTCTCTCTTGTTGCGTTCTTATACATCACAGCATTACGTCAGCCTTACAAACAGTTCTGCCTTGCAAGAAGAGAATTGTAAAATTAAGGACTCACACACCACCCCAGGTTCCTCCCCCCCCCCCCCCCCCAGGTTCCTCCCCCCCCCCCCCCCCCCCACCCCAGGTTCCTCCCCCCCCCCCCCCCCAGGTTCCTCCTGCCTTTGTAACCAACGGTGTGCCATAAGAGGATGCTTCGTTTGGTGCTGTGTTTTCTTTTGGTATAAACTTTACAAGTGCTTTGAAAGTGTCTGTGCCCTTGTGCACACACTGGGTGGTTGCGTAGAGGGACATTCAGCGTTTTTTTGTTTGTTTGTTTTTTTATCAGTAGGATTTTCGGTGGATTTATGTCTGTATTGCTGTGGCACATCCACTCATTTCCTAATGAATCACGTGTATAAGGGGATCTTTTTTCTCATCAGTCAGGTTTAAAGGCAGCCACGTTCTCTTCCTGGGGAAGATGCATATTGGGTGTTTTTATGGTCTCTATATCATCATCATCATCCAAATACCAACCTACACAGCAAAGACCTTTTAACTCGTCTGTTTTTGTGTTGGGTGTGCAAAAATCGTTCAAACGCTGACTTTAGTGACAAGATCTTGAACTCGTCCGTCTTTATGTGGGGCATACCAAAATCATCCAAATGCTGACGTAGATAACAAGATTTTCTAAATCGAATGGTCTGTTTAGATCTTGGGTGAGCAAAATACACACAGAAGCCATGGGTCCAAGCACCGGAAGTTCAGCATGCAGGCGTAATGTCGGTCATGGACATAAAACAGTCTGCTGCCGCCGACCAGCCGTGCCCTGACTCTGCTCACAGGTTTTGTCTGTTGCCGTGGCATCGGTTGCTCCACTATGGTTGAAGTGGAAGCAGCTCATCAACATGATAGTCCTTTTTGTACTCCCAGTTCTTACAGA
Source organism: Conus ventricosus (assembly GCA_018398815.1). Classification (NCBI taxonomy): domain Eukaryota; kingdom Metazoa; phylum Mollusca; class Gastropoda; order Neogastropoda; family Conidae; genus Conus; species Conus ventricosus. The sequence goes on from CM031627.1 coordinate 7,357,165, forward strand.
ACAGGGAGTTCTTTGCAATGGGAACGAAGAAATGCTGTCTGTGTGTCTGTATGTCCGAGATCAAAATGTGTTCCACTCGCTCCAGACAAAACTTCTGGGACGATCTTTCTGAAAACTTGTAGGTATGTTCTTAATGGGTCACGGATGATGCCCGATGTTTTAGTTTACCAGAATAGCCATTACTAACGGTTATAAATGATAATTACAACAACAACAAAATCAAGGCCGATAAGGGGAATAACCACCGCACTGTCGAGTTTTTTCCTTCCACTAACTGGAAATTGTCTCCCCTCTTTGTCACTGTACTGGGAGTATGTTTATATGCTTTGCATGTTTTTGTTGTTGTTGTTTTTAAACTAAAGCTGAGCCAAAGAGAAGTGCTCAGAACCTGCCATCACTGCTGTATCACTGCGGCAATTCCACAGCGACAATGGTCACATGAGGCAACAGACAGGAACATTGCATGCGTGTGTAGGATAGGAAGTCCCAAAGGACGGTGTTAACACCAGTGCACTTTTTTTTTTTCTTTTTTTTTTTTTAAAATGTTGATCGATGAGAATGTGGATGATAAAGGTTGATGCTACGTACTTCCATTTCGGTCTGAGACTGTAGCAGACTCAACTCTGGGTAGGAGCCGGTCGGGGCAGTGAAGTCCCACATGACTCGGATGGGAATCGAACCCGCGACCTCCCAGCCGGGAGTCCGCGACGCTAGCCACTTTGCCATGGCGGCTGGTAACACCATGTACCAGTGCACTGAATCTGTGTGAATAAGTTACTTGGCAGTGCAGACTCTGGTGCTGTGGGTCAGAGTCAGCTCGGCTATACCTGAGCTTCATGAAAACAGCAAGTGTTTTGACTCGTTTACTGCATTGTTGCTGTTGTTTACATTGTGTCTGTATAACATGTAAAGAGTTCAAGATTGATACATGTTTGTAGATGTTAGCCATAGAGACAATCCTGTAAAACATGGGGAAGATTCCTTCACTGTTTGTTTTTGTTTAATCACCCTGTCTCTCTGTCTGTCTGCCAGTTCATATGTCTTTCTGTCTGTCTCCCTCTCTCTTTTTCTTCTTCTTCCTCTCTCACTTTATCCGTCCTTCTCTTTCTTTCTCATGATTTTTAATACACACATACACGTGCACACACACACACACAAATGTGCATACACACATACGCACGCATACATACACATCAAGCATGCAAGTGTGTCTATGTGCATGTGTATGTGCGTGTGTGTACGTGTGTGTGTGTGTGTGAATATCCCCCCCTACTCCTCAGCCTATACCTGTTGCGAAACTGGTACAGCATAGGTTCATGAGGTCCTCGTAGGGTACAAAGAGATCTTGATCTGCATTTAATCCTCGGACTGAACTGAAACTGGTACAGCATAGGGTTCATGGGGTCCTCGTAGGGTACAAAGAGATCTTGATCTGCATTTAATCCTCGGACTGAACTGAAACTGGTACAGCATAGGGTTCATGAGGTCCTCGTAGGGTACAAAGAGATCTTGATCTGCATTTAATCCTCGGACTGAACTGAAACTGGTACAGCATAGGGTTCATGAGGTCCTCGTAGGGTACAAAGAGATCTTGATCTGCATTTAATCCTCGGACTGAACTGAAACTGGTACAGCATAGGGTTCATGAGGTCCTCGTAGGTACAAAGAGATCTTGATCTGCATTTAATCCTCGACTGAACTGAAACTGGTACAGCATAGGGTTCATGAGGTCCTCGTAGGGTACAAAGAGATCTTGATCTGCATTTAATCCTCGGACTGAACTGAAACTGGTACAGCATAGGGTTCATGAGGTCCTCGTAGGGTACAAAGAGATCTTGATCTGCATTTAATCCTCGACTGAACTGAAACTGGTACAGCATAGGGTTCATGAGGTCCTCGTAGGGTACAAAGAGATCTTGATCTGCATTTAATCCTCGGACTGAACTGAAACTGGTACAGCATAGGGTTCATGAGGTCCTCGTAGGGTACAAAGAGATCTTGATCTGCATTTAATCCTCGACTGAACTGAAACTGGTACAGCATAGGGTTCATGAGGTCCTCGTAGGGTACAAAGAGATCTTGATCTGCATTTAATCCTCGGACTGAACTGAAACTGGTACAGCATAGGGTTCATGAGGTCCTCGTAGGGTACAAAGAGATCTTGATCTGCATTTAATCCTCGACTGAACTGAAACTGGTACAGCATAGGGTTCATGAGGTCCTCGTAGGGTACAAAGAGATCTTGATCTGCATTTAATCCTCGGACTGAACTGAAACTGGTACAGCATAGGGTTCATGAGGTCCTCGTAGGTACAAAGAGATCTTGATCTGCATTTAATCCTCGGACTGAACTGAAACTGGTACAGCATGGGGTTCATGAGGTCCTCGTAGGGTACAAAGAGATCTTGATCTGCATTTAATCCTCGGACTGAACTGAAACTGCTGCAGCTGGGAAGTGATACAAAGGGTACATGCAAGTGGATGTCCAAATATTTATGAAAGTCCGAGTGAAAGGATTATTTTCGGTCAGAGATCACTGTAACCAAAGTTGGATTGTGGTGACCCCGATTGAGGTCAAATCAGGTCATTGTTATCATCAAGGCTAAAGGTCAAGTAATCTAAATTTAGTCAAGGTGATCCAGATTGATACAGAAGCTTAAGGAAAACTGACTGGGTCACAGTAATCCAAATTAAAGGTCAAGTGACCCAATTGGGTTACGGTGACCCAGACTGAGGATAAAAGTCCCAGATTAATTAAGTCTCAGAGACCGAGTCGAGGTGTCATGATAAGGTGACAGACATTGGGGGTGGGGTGACCCATATGAGCTCAAAATCAGCAAAGCAGGTTATAGTGACCCTGGCTGGTTCAGAGGCGACAAGGACTTGAATGCGATTCGGATGACATTTGACCTTAACATGGGGACTGCCTACTCTGACCATTTTGCTCTGAACTGGTCTTCATGTTGTGTGGGTCGCAGTGGTACAAAGACACACGTGAAACGACACCTAGGTCTCATCGTTTCCAAGCTGCCTCGCCCACTCAAGTGGGGTCGTAGTGGTACAGGGACACACGTGAAACGACACCTAGGTCTCATCGTTTCTAAGCTGCCTCGCCCACTCAAGTGTGGGTCGCAGTGGTACAGGGACACACGTGAAACGACACCTAGGTCTCATCGTTTCTAAGCTGCCTCGCCCACTCAAGTGTGGGTCGCAGTGGTACAGGGACACACGTGAAACGACACCTAGGTCTCATCAGTTCTAAGCTGCCTCACCCACTCAAGTGTGGGTCGCAGTGGTACAAAGACACACGTGAAACGACACCTAGGTCTCATCGTTTCCAAGCTGCCTCGCCCACTCAAGTGTGGGTCGCAGTGGTACAAAGACACACGTGAAACGACACCTAGGTCTCATCGTTTCCAAGCTGCCTCGCCCACTCAAGTGGGGTCGTAGTGGTACAGGGACACACGTGAAACGACACCTAGGTCTCATCGTTTCTAAGCTGCCTCGCCCACTCAAGTGTGGGTCGCAGTGGTACAGGGACACACGTGAAACGACACCTAGGTCTCATCGTTTCTAAGCTGCCTCGCCCACTCAAGTGTGGGTCGCAGTGGTACAGGGACACACGTGAAACGACACCTAGGTCTCATCAGTTCTAAGCTGCCTCACCCACTCAAGTGTGGGTCGCAGTGGTACAAAGACACACGTGAAACGACACCTAGGTCTCATCGTTTCCAAGCTGCCTCGCCCACTCAAGTGCGGGTCGCAGTGGTACAGGGACACACGTGAAACGACACCTAGGTCTCATCGTTTCTAAGCTGCCTCGCCCACTCAAGTGCGGGTCGCAGTGGTACAAAGACACACGTGAAACGACACCTAGGTCTCATCGTTTCTAAGCTGCCTCGCCCACTCAAGTGTGGGTCGCAGTGGTACAAAGACACACGTGAAACGACACCTAGGTCTCATCAGTTCTAAGCTGCCTCGCCCACTCAAGTGCGGGTCGTAGTGGTACAAGGACACACGTGAAACGACACCTAGGTCTCATCGTTTCCAAGCTGCCTCGCCCACTCAAGTGCCTATTCCTGAGGCAGCCACCTTCCTTCCTCTCCTCAACTTTGTTGGTTTTGGCGGCTAACATGTTTTGCCTTTCCTTTTCAAGTGCTCTTTGACTGCTTTTGTTGATGGCTTGGACATCCAGGCACTGAGGCATCATTGTGGGAACAAGGGACTCCAGAGGTCAAAGGGCGTGGTCTGCACCAGGCACTCGTTGGTCTTCAAGCGTGATCATGTCTTGCTTCTGTTGACTTGTCATGGGAAGTGGGTGAACAAATAAGGGTCCAGAACTCTGTGGAAATGACAAAGAAATGTGAAATTTGTTATGTTTCAAACACATTGACCAAGAGTGACTGCAGACAGAAACCTAGACAAATTTGAAAAATTTATTGCTAAGGCTCTGCCCCAAAAAAAACCGTTGACAAACGAATCACAAGACAAAACACTTGTCTTGTGGTTCGTTTGTCAACATTGTTTTGGCGGAGCTTTAGTAATAATTTTTCAGCATTGACCAAGATTATTTGACAGCAGAAAAGTGGCCTTGCAAAGCAACTTGATCTCATGGGTTTGTTGTAAGGTTTCGGAACTCCCAGCTAATTTTTTTTTTTTTTTTTTTTTTTTTTTTTTTCACTGGTTACCTATTATGCCTGTTGTTTGGGTGATTGGGCAGGAGTTGAAAGGTCATACTCCTATTCTGCTTCTCGCTCCTCAAGCTGTGTCCCTCTGTTGTTTTTTTTAAAGTGAATCTAGATACACCCATTCTCACTCCCCCTGCCACTTGTCCACATGTATTGTACTAGAGGATAGACATCTGTTGGTGATGATGATGTTGATGATGATGATGATGATGATGATGATGATTATGATGATGATGATGATTGTGAACATCTACACAGCACAACTTGTCTGTTTTATCACAGCCTTGTGTGGCAGCATATTTTGTGCAATTTTTTTTTTTTTTTTTTTTTTTAAGAGGTGGTTCTGCGTGTCATCTGTCGATCCCCTATGTTTGTGCAATCCTGTTCATATTATTTTGTAAGTCTCTTGTACTAACGCTTGTGCTTGGGCTGGCTATCAGGGTCGTAACCACTTTGAACACCAGGGCAAGGGCAAGAGTGAGCACTCACCCTGTCGACAGAGAGTCTCATGTTCGCTATCGTCTGTTGTTTTTGTCTGTCATTTTGGATCATTTGCTTGTTGTTGTTCTGGAAATCTTTTTTTTTTTATCCTATCTAATAGAATGTATGACGTGCTAGCAGGGTTTTTTTCCTATCTAATAGAATTTATGACATGCTAGCAGGTATTTTTCCTATCTAATAGAATTTTTGACGAGCTAGCAAGTATGTTTCCTATCTAACAGAATTTGTGACGTGCTAGCAGGTATTGTTCCTGTCTAATAGAATTTATGACGTGTTAGCAGGTATTTTTCCTGTCTAATAGAATTTATGATGTGCTAGCAGTTTTTTTTCCCTATCTAATAGAATTTATGACATGCTAGCAGGTATTTTTCCTATCTAACAGAATTTATGACATGCTAGCAGGTATTTTTCCTATCTAACAGAATTTATGACATGCTAGCAGATATTTTTCCTATCTAACAGAATTTGTGACGTGCTAGCAGGTATTTTTCCTATCTAACAGAATTTGTGACGTGCTAGCAGTGTCGTCACCTGAATTAGGTTGTGAAATTTGGTCTTCTTGTCCAGAGTGGACACAAGTTATCCATTCTGTAGTGGCGTGTAAATTTTGTTTTCTTTCATTTTTACGGGCTTTTCTCTTCTTTTTTTTTTTTCAAAACTTGGGAGTGATAAATGAAAAGAGCAGCTGGTGCTCTTAGCACAGCTGGATTATTAGCTACCATGTTAAAGACTGCTTTTGTTGTTTTTCTTTTTTCTGGGATGTTATTCTTTTAAATGGTCTGACCTATTCATGATTGATGGTTGTTGTTGTTTTTTTCATGTATGTTTTTCTAGGATGTAATTCTTTTAAATGGTCTGACCTATTCATGATTGATGGTTGTTGTTGTTTTTTTCGTGTATGTTTGACAGCCCTAAAATTCCTCTGTGTGGTCTGCTGGGCTGTTCTGGTTAACATTTAAAAACTGAAACTTGTGCTCTTAACAAAGGCAGAATGGTAGCCAAACGCTTGGTGGGGTCGGATGTTCAAAAGACTAAATACAGGTTGTTGTTTTTTAATTGTTACACTTTCCTCCTGCTGAAAAGATTACGTCAGAAAAATAGTTGTGATGAGGAAATAAGCAAGCTGCTTTTAAGGACTGTGCAAAGAAATCGAAATGAAGAATGCTCATATTGACTCGGACATCTTTCATAGCTAACTTCCCCTGCCCCCCTCTTCTCAGTCTGTCTGGGAGGATCATTCAAGACAGTTGATCTGTGCTGTTGCCATGGGTTTCCAGAAAGTGGTCCCGACGGCATGCAGTGAAACCTCTGCAGTTAGAACCCTCCAAATAAAGACCCCCTCTCTGTTTGTTTGTTCGTATCTTGTCTTCAACATCAGATGCTGGCCTAGTTTATGTGGGATTTACTTTTCCAGTAAAGAGTGTACAGAACCCCCCCCCCCCCCCCCCCTTTTTTTTTTTTAGATGACAGCCCAGCTATGGCCTTTCACAGTCGGCTGGACCATAAACATCATGAAGTGAAGTGAAGTGAAGTGAAGTGAAGTCATCATACCAAGGTGGTACTGAACTTTGCTGTGGGCCCAATCAATGTGTGAAATGTAAGATAAGTATTGAGCAAGGTTGGTTTCTGATGTTCTGAGAACTGGCATAATTGAAAGGGAGATGAACAATCAAGTTTGTAGATCTTGTTCATGACTGTGTGTAGAATATGATATTGGCTCTTTTCTACAGACCTTAGTTTCATGTTGAACACAAAATCTCATAACGCTAACTGTTCTCATATTTCTGACAGAAGTGATATGAATGGGTATATGTGAGTGTTGGTACGACTTGAGTTTATGTGTGTTTTGGTCGTAATGCTTTAAACTATATTTTGAAGATTAAAAAAGTGGTCTTTGTTATGTGTGTTTGCTGTACATGTATTTAACTTTAACTGTGTATATTTTGTAATGAGTCGATGAAAAATCATGAGAGTCTGTGTGCATGGATTTGCATAGCACATGTGTTCTCTGTGTTCTGCTCTCAGTCATTGAAACAAATTAATGGGGAAAAAACATGTGTGTTAGGGGTGTGTGTGTGGGAATGTGAGGTATGTGTATGATTGCGCATATTTATTAGTCCACAATCTGATCATGACACTAAATTGATGAGAGAGAGATAAGAGAGAGAGTGTGCGTGGTGTGCAGGCACACACATTGTGTGTGTTTGTGTGTGTGTGTGTGTGAGAGAGAGAGAGAGTGAGAGAGAGTGAGTTTTAAAAACTGACGGAAATCCTGTTTTGTTCAAGACATATTTTATGATTGATTCACAAGCTCGGTTTAAAGAAAATGGCATGTATAGATATTTAAAAAATCTTTATTGTCTTGTTTTCTAGAAAGTGACTTTAATCTTTTTATTCTGAGACTATTACAAACACTCATTCTGCTTTTTCTGGACATTGTTCTCGTACTGTAAACAATATTTGGTCTTTTTAAAAAAAATTTTCAGAGACTTTTGTTGATAAGTCGTCTATTCTTTTTTTATATTTTATTTTTTTAATGTTACATGTTTAAGAGTGGTAAGATTTTTAAAATAGTTAGGCAACCAGCCCTTCATCAATCACTGCACTGCCTCTCCTCGTAAAAGTTGTGTCAAAGGGAATAAAAGTCAATCACAACACATTCTTGGTGGACCTCTCTGGGTCTCTTCCTCCCACATGACCCCCAACCAACCCTTCCTCCCTCCCCACAATACGGCTGCTCCCCACACCCCATCTCCTCCTCCTTGCAGACCTGCTGAGGGAAAGCTGTGTGGTTTGTGTTCTGTTGAGACGGGCCAAACATCACAATGTGCCAAGTGTGAAGCTTGTTCTTTTACCCTGTGCACTCTCAGTACCTTTCTGTTCTCTTTCTTTTTTTTTTTTTTCTTCTTGTGCATGTGTTTCACACTAACTATTTTAGGTGTCCCTGTTGGTGAATATAGTTCTCATCTGTGTGAGATGAGGAGGGTAGGAAGCCTAGGCACAGTGAGTATAACATGAAGGCAACTCGGTCCAGGGAATTGGTACTGGTTTGGGGACTTCGACATACACTAGGAGGAAGAGGTCACTCGTTCATACTTACACGCTGTCCCCCCCCCTCCCCCTCTCCTCCCTCCCCTCCCCCCCCCCCCCCCCCCCCCCCCCCCACTCATGATACACATCAGTTTTGTTTATTAATGGTATTCGTCGTTTTTTGTTTGTTTGTTTCTTTGTTTTTACTCGTCTTGTTTCTTTCGTCCTCCCCACACTCTTCATTATATAAAAAAAGAAACAATTCTTTTTGTTTTTGTTTTGTTCATCCTCCCCACCCTCTTCATTTAAAATGAGGTGGGGTGAGGGTTGGGAGAATCTAGATGCCAGCTTTATTAGTGTCTCATACTCTGCATGTTTTGTTGTTGTTGTAAGTTTGAGAGTGAATATTCAAATGATAACTCCTATATTAAAGATGTATTCGAACAACAGCCTAGTAGAAGCACAAATGAGAAGAGCATGAGAGAGAGAGAGAGGTGGGGAAAGTTTGCACATTATTACCGTGCAAAGACACTTTACAGCCAGCAGTGACAGAACAGTAAGAAAATTGGGGCGAGGAGAGAGAGGGGGGGGGGGGGGGGGGGGGGGGGGGGGGGGGGGGGGGGGGGTGGGGGAGGGGGGGGGGGGGGGAGGGAGGGGTGGGCTACCACGGCTATCCGTTCTCTCTCTCTTCTCTCTCTCTCTCTCTCTCTCTTTCTCCACACATCCACACACACACACACACACACACACACACACACACACACACACACACACACACACACACACACACACCTCAGCTGCCATGTGGATCCAGAAAACGAGAAAGAAAGGGGTGTTAGTTATACATTGTCTCGCCGGGCTACATACAGCACTACACATTAATTCAAAGTACTTGACATACTAAATTTACAATATTCAACTATTTACTACTCCAATATTTATTTTTCTTTTTAAACTTGACAAATTTATAACAGAGGGAACAAGTGTATGTAATCAATCCTTAATTAAAATCCAGAAAACCTGACAACATGAAGGAAATGAAGGCAGACTGTGTTCGGCAAACAGCCTCTCGGAACATCGAGTTTCCTTTCCAGAGAAAGAACATGAGGAGATTAGAATGGAAACCCTTAGAAGAGAGAAGAGCCTTTATTAAACTTATACCTTCTTCAAAGGCAGAGCTAAACTAATTGATATCCCAATGGAACAACTAGTATTTAATAGAAGTAGCACCAAGAGTGGCGGTCAGTCTTAGGCCATACCTGCATCAAATATTGACAGCCATTTACATTCATTTTATCCTAGTTCTGTACGGCTGTGGAACTCACTGCCGGGTGCCATCAAGATTGGCACAAATGCAGTCTCTTTTAAAAATCAAATTGATAAAGACAATCCTGAGATCTGCATATTGGTTGACTTTTCTGTTTTAACTTCCCCATATATTTTATGGTTACCTAGGCCTTAACCTGACCATTGCTTTTTAACCTTTTAAATATCATGTGCGACCCCTTGTTGCCAAATTTTGCTCCAGGTGCCAACGGGCTGAGTCGCATTCTCTCTTTTTAACATGCGCGCTGGTGACCTACTCATTTTTGAGTGCACCAGTTTTTAGGAAGAAGAAGAAGAAGATTAAATTTCCATGGGAGGCAGACACTTCCTTCAGTCTCACGCTGATCCCATAGCAGAGGCACACACTGAACAGTACCATCCAGAACAAAAGCCTGGTTACATACAGCCTATAGCCTGGTTACATACTGCCTATAGCCTTGCCAGCGTCAGCTTCTCTTCTGCAGGGTCGGTAAATAACAGAAATAAGTTAGGGCCAGCTAACATGTAACAAATGTAAACATCCACACACACACACACACACACACACACACACACACACACACACACACACACACAACATATTAAAACCTTGGCCCGTACATGTTAAATTTCGAGATAGCGAGTGGAGCAAACCTCGGATTCTGTTAACTTTTTAGAAAGATAGACTTGCTTTCCAACGGAAAAGAGATCAATAGACGTGTTCTATCTCTGTTGCTTTGCTCCATTAGCAGTAGTATTGTTTCTCCAATTCGGACGTCAGTAGGACCAGCACGTGACAACTGTTTCGCTCTGTGAAGAGCTCATCAGGCCTGATATTGAATCGCGTTTACCTGCTGATGAGAACTTCCATATAAAGCAAAACTAACAAACAAACAACAAATCGCGCAGATCTCCATGCATAAATGAAAAAAATATCTATGAAAAACTAAAAGACCACTCGGTGAAAGGGAACGTAAAAATTTTCACATGAAATGGTTGGTGTAGTTTTTGTTTTTTCTTTCTGAAAATCAAACGGTGCACATATAACAGACACAGCCTAGCGCCTGTGGGGGCCAGTAATGGTTGGAAAAAAACCCACATGGAAAGAAAGGACTTGTAGAAAATTGTAAGTCTCAAAACACTGGATGCCGCTCCACAAGTTTTAAGAGTTCACAGTTAATGTAGGACATGTGAAAATAGAAATTGTAATAAAACCTGGGCCTAGTTGCCTTTGATTTCCAGATATGGTGTGGAACCAACATCAAAATCTATCGTGGACAAAAAATGCGTTCTTTCAAAGACAGTTGCTTTTCAGGGGAAGGGTGCATTAGAAGTAATCCTTGCGCAGTGTGTGCACTATGAGTATCATTATTCACCCCAGCGTGGAGGTCAACAGGGCCTGCAGCAGCTCCTGCTCCATTCCGTGAAGAGCTCATTTGGGTAATTACTAGATCCAAGGCAGTTGTTTAGTGGAAAAATCTTCCACATGACCGAAAGGAAACTCTCCAAAATCGAGTAAACCCTGCTGCATGTATGAAAGTGTCTGGAAAAAAAAAACACTCTAAGAAGAGCAGTCGGTGAATAAGATATTTAGAATTTGAAATGAAATGGTACACTAAAATGTGTTTTTAAAAGCAAAACGTGGAAATCTAAAAGCCACAATCTATGGGGGCCAGTAACTGGACTGAAAAATTCCCAAGGATTAATTTGAGACAGTGTCAAGTCAAAAATATGGTTTCTGTTCCAGAAAGTGGAGTGGCTGACAGGTTGTGCAGGCAGTGCAAATATAGATATGACAGTAAAATCGTGTGTGTGTGTGTGTGTGTGAGAGAGAGAGAGAGAGAGAGAGAGAGAGAGAGGAGAGAGAGAGAGAGAGAGAGAGAATAAAAACCCCTTTGTCTGAACGCCCTTTGATTCCAGATACAGAGTAGAACATGGAAAAAGGAGAATCGAAAATCGAATAGATTCTTCTGCGAGTATGAACAGAGAGAGAGAGAGAGAGAGACAAAAAAAAAACACCAAAACAAAACAAAAACTGCACTTCTTCTGGTCTGCTGTGGTTGACAGTTTTTGTACTCCAGTTCTCAAAGAACAGGGAGTACTTTAGAATGGGAACGAAGAAATGCTGTCTGTCTGTCTGTGTGTGTGTGTGTGTGTGTGTGTGTCCGTGGTCAAAATGTGTTCCACTCGCTCCAGACAAAACTACTGGGTCGATCTTTCTGAAAATTTGTAGGTATGTTCATTATGGGTCACGAATAATGCCCGATGTTTTAGTTTACCGTTATAACCGTTACTAACGGCTGTAACGGCCTGTAACGGTTTTTCTTCTTTATGGAATATCTCAGAAAGTACTTGGCCGACCTTTATGAAAATTAGCAGGTATGTTCATTATGGGTCACGGATGATGCCTGATGTTTTAGTTTGCCCCGTTATAGCCGTTACTAACGGTTGTAACGGCCTGTAACGGTTTTTCTTCTTTATGGGACATCTCAGAAAGTATTTGGCCAATTTATATGCGGTTTGGATGATCTTGTGACAAATCGGATCCTCTGTCCATATGTAAGTGATGTAATGCTGAAAATGGATTAAACAACCGTTAAAACGTTATTCTGCCGTTATTTCTTATATATAGGTGGATTTTAATGAAATTTGGTATATAGAAAGGTTATCACACACAAATGTCACTTCTATATAGTGTTCCAAAATTTGACCGTTAAAAACCGTTATTCTTGACATATTGTCCAATTTGGATGAAATTTGATATGTACACAGGCTTTAGCCCAGTGAGGACTAAAATACCGGTTTCAAAAGTGCATATCGGTTATATAACCGTTAAACCGTTATTTTGCCGTTATTTTTTATATATTGGTGGGTTTTAATGAAATTTTGTATATAGAAAGGTTATCACACACAAATGTCACTTCCATGCAGTGTTTCAAAATCTGACCGTTAAAAACCGTTTTTCTTGACATATTGTCCGATTTGGATGAAATTTGGTATGTACACAGGCTTTATTAGCCCAGTGAGGACTAAAATACCGGTTTCAAAAGTGTATATCGGGTATATAACCGATAAACCGTTATTTTGCCGTTGTTTTTTATATATTGGTGGATTTTAATGCAATTTTGTATATAGAAAGGTCATCACACACAAATGGCACTTCCATGCAGTGTTTCAAAATCTGACCGTTAAAAACCGTTATTCTTGACATATTGTCCGATTTGGATGAAATTTGGTATGTACACATGCTTTAACCCAGTGAGGACTAAAATACCAGTTTCAAAAGTGTACATCGGTTAAATAACCGTTAAAACCGTTATTTTGCCTTTATTTCTTACCTCATAAAGCACTTGGCCGATTTATAAGCGGTTTGGAAAACTGGGAGTACGTTTATATGCTTCGCATCTTCTTTGTTTTGTCTTTTTTTTTAAAATTGTAACCTTTGCCATACTCAACCGCTCAGATTCATGCGTTTGTCTACTGGTTCTTTTTTTTCATTCAAAAATCATAGTTCTTTTTAATTTTGATTTACTTGTGGGAGGGGGGGGGGGGGTCTTTAATCACGTATCTACCATGGTTGGTTTGGTAAATCTACTTTGTACATTTTTGGCAGCTAATGTTTGTAGTTCCTCAAAGTATTGTCACATCGTTAGTCAGTTGTTGCCTGGTTTTTGCATCAGATAAGGAAAAACCGCCCGAAACATCTAGTTGTAGATGCGTCTCTTCCCCCCACCCCCCCCCACCCCCCCCCTTCCAAAACTGGTGTCTGTTGTGTCGTATCCTATGTGCATGCGATAAGCCAAGGCCTACCTCCAACTGCAGTGACTTGCTTCTCATGCGAACCATTCAACGTTTGAAGCAGATGACGTAAAACACTTTGACGTGATCATATAAAAATGTCGTCATATTCATTTGTGGGGAAGTAATCAACAAAGCTTGAGAACTGAAAACGCTAGCCAGATGAGTGAAAACAACGTCTGTTGCGAAGGCGGGGCGGGGTGGGTGGGGGTGGGGATATGATGAAAAGTGGTCGTGTAATTTGTGTTTTGTCATTGTTTCATTGGGCGTTTTGACACAGAACCAGAAGTAGCTTATTGCCCCACTGATAAAGTGTGGTGTGTGAAGGTTGTTTTTAAAAAACAAAAATTCTGTGATTCTTACATAATCCATTGAATATGGAGATAGAATTCAATGTTTGTTTACTAACGTTAAGTAAACAACGGACACGTGACCATGTTAAGGATAGCTGTTCATGTTGAGAACAATTCATGTTTACAGAACTTTTTTTAAACGTGTTGTTATTCCGACTTGAGTTTATGCACCATTCCTGTTAACATGTACAAACTGAACGGCACTCGGCACTGTCTTTGTGTTAGTGAATGAAATGCCTGGCTCATATTGTCAGACTATTAGAATTTCTTGCCTTTTACATCATGGTGACTTTTTTTTCTTTTTTTTTTTTCTTTTTTCTTTTTTCAATGACTGGACAAGACAAGGTCAAGTCAACCGGTACGGAAACTTCTCACCGAGTACCCTGCTATTAAATCATTAATTTTCTGCAGATTCTTTTGATTTCTAGGAATTCCGTCAAAGCGTATAGAGTATTGATTTGAGTATTAGCCTACTGCAAGGTAAACAGAATATTTAGAGGTAACAAACTTAGGTATTCACGAGATGGGGCGTAGAATAAACACGGGAGTCCTGAGAGAGCACAAACCTGAAATGCCGTAGATCTCGCCAGTCGGTCAAGTTGTGCATTGAGCTAAGCTACCGGATCAATGATTCAGTTGAAAGAACAAAGAATTGGCAGTCAAACGTCACGAGTTTGCTTCATTCTGACGCCCATAGCGAAAACTGCCATTTTTATTAGAAAAGTAGTTAGACTCAGAATCAAAAACTTACTTTGAGAATATTTCGACAGGATCGCCCTGTCTTCTTCAGCTCACTGTTGCTGTTGTGGCAGCGAGGCCTGGTGGGGCGACTGTTGTGTGGGGTTCTAATGTCGAATCCAGAAACCTTTATTCTTATTTACTGCCATTTTTGTTCCCCTTCTTCAGTGGGGTCCCGCTGATGGAGTGGTGTTGTGTAAGATAGGTTTCCCTGTTCCCACGCACCTGGCGTCATTGTCTCTGAGACAGGTTTCCCTATCCCCACGCACCTGCCGTCATTGTCCCCGAGACAGGTTTCCCTGTTCCCACGCACCTGCCGTCATTGTCTCCGAGACAGGTTTCCCTGTTCCCACGCTCTGGCATCATTGTCTCCGAGACAGGTTTCCTGTTCCCACGCACCTGCCGTCATTGTCTCCGAGACAGGTTTCCCTGTTCCCACGCACCTGGCATCATTGTCTGCGAGACAGGTTTCCCTGTTCCCACGCACCTGGCATCATTGTCTCCGAGACGGGTTTTCCCCTGTTCCCACGCACCTGCCGTCATTGTCTCTGAGACAGGTTTCCCTGTTACCACGCACCTGGCATCATTGTCTCCGAGACAGGTTTCCTGTTCCCACGCACCTGGCATCATTGTCTCCGAGACAGGTTTCCTGTTCCCACGCACTGGCATCATTGTCTCCGAGACAGGTTTCCCTGTTCCCACGCACCTGGCATCATTGTCTCCGAGACAGGTTTCCTGTTCCCACGCACCTGGCATCATTGTTCTGGGCGTGCAGGTGGGCGCCTACTGGTGATGATTCCCTTTTGTGTTCTGTCAAGCGTTTTCCAAGGTTCCTCTCAGTAATTTTATACATTTTTTGTTGAAATGTGTGTTTTGTTTGATACAAACAATTGATGCCAAACAATGTCCATAATGTACTGTGTGTAGCCTGCTTTACGGAAGTTCTTTCAGTCAGGTAGTGGATCAAGGAGACGGGCCCGGGGGGACAGGGTGACGCCAAGAAGGGGGAGGAGGAGGGGGGGGGGGGGGGGGGTTGAGGCACAGGGACATCTTACCACTAGCAGGGAGGTGTATGTACATTGTTTTTGAAGTCACCGGTGATGACAGTCTGCTTGTCAACAAAACAGCGGAGATACACTCTCCGCTCAGCTAGTATCGTTACTTCCACCTCACTGGGCGGTTTGCACTTTTTCCACGCCATTTAGGAACTTACGGGCCTGTGTGTGTGTGTGTGTGTGGAGGGGGGGGGGGGGGGGGGGGGGTTGCCAGCGTAACTTCTGCCCGTGAACTCTTCTTATTTTGTCCTACTTAAAGTGTAGTTGCCAGGCAACTTTACAGTCAGCAAGGCTTGTTTACCACCACCCTCTCTTCCCTTTTTTCAAATATCGTGACTACAGGACCTGGCTAATTGAACGGCGAAAGTTAGCCTAGTAGCGGCAGTTTTTGATAGCGCATGCGCAGTATAGAAGCGCTGCAGGCGACGCCGTTTGAACCTCATGTTGGCATTATTTAAAATACATAAATAAATGTAAGTCCGGGGGACGCAGTTTACGTCTGGGTAGAAATCGAAGCTCGACGTTTCAGTCAAAGTTGTTCAATCTTCAGATGTCGAGCTTTAGAGACAGAAGACAACCACAAACGAGATTACACGAGCCACAGATGCGACCACCGCTTTCCCTGGTTGCAGCAATGTCGTTGTTGTTGTTGTTCGTTTTCGTTTTTGTTTTTAAGTGTCCAAAAGGCGTAGCAGTGCCATGTGCGTTATAAGGCGTAGCAGTGCCATGTGCGTTATAAGGCGTAGCAGTGCCATGTGCGTTATAAGGCGTAGCAGTGCCATGTGCGTTATAAGGCGTAGCAGTGCCATGTGCGTTATAAGGCGTAGCAGTGCCATGTGCGTTATAAGGCGTAGCAGTGCCATGTGCGTTATAAGGCGTAGCAGTGCCATGTAGCAGTGCCATGTAGCAGTGCCATGTAGCAGTGCCATGTGCGTTATTTCATTGTGTTGTGTCCCAAAAGCGTTGTTAAAAAAAAAAAAAAAAAAACAGAAAAAAATCTGAAAAGCATTGATACTTTTTTTTTAAATTTTAAATTGGAAGTTGGTGGAACAACGTTAGCATAGCTGCTAGTCAACTTGGATTTTGCAGTTCTTTCTTGTATGGAAGTATTCCCCAAACCATGAAAATATCTCCAGCCTGACTAGATTTCACGGGAATTCGAAGAGAAATTCAGATGGAAAATAGTATTTCCAAAATTCTCAAAATCGTGACTTTTGTTTGTTTGTTTTGTTTTTTAGACGTGTAAAGTTTGTGTCAGTGATGATGAAATGTTGCAGAATGCCACCCAAATGTCCTGCAAATGTTACAGCAGCTTCAAATAGAAGTTGAAAGGGCTGGGAATAATTGATATACTGCTTTGGGTTAAAAAGGCAAACTTCCCTCTCGGCCTTCTAACAGGCTCCTGAATTTAAACTCTAGAAGACTAATATCAAAATGAATTAAATCCTAGTAAAAAGTGGTGTATGTTGAACAACACAGCGGCCAAAAAAAAAAAAACGACGGAAAGCATGCGTCTCGCTGAACAGATCTGTTACAAAGGTTTGAATTCAGAGCAGACATTGTATGAATCTGGATGCGGGAAGACGGTATGGTTTCAAAAGAAGAAGGAAAGAAAGAAAAGAAAAAAAGGGGAGGGGGGGGGGGGGGGGGTGTAGGGAGGGAGTCATTACCGAGGCTGTATTTCTGAATAGGAATAACTATCTGTGGTCAGCATGTTGTTTTTTTTCTTTTTCTTTAAGATATTATTTATTTTATTTATGTATGATACATTCATGATACACGTTCACCGAGTTATTTTCATTTATCCATTCAATTGTCATCATGATACATTCATGATACACGTTCACCGAGTTATTCATTCTTTCATTTATCCATTCAGTTGTCACCATTCCTTTCCATCACTTATTGCTTTCTATTGTATAAATCCACACTGGAAAAAAAAAAGAGGGGGGGGGGGTCTTTTTTGTTGTTGTTTTTTTCTGTTGTTAAAGGGGCATAATTCATTTATCTCTTATTCAATAGTCTCACAATGCCACACATTTTGTTCTGTAAATTTGCATAATTAAGAACTCGCTGGACAACGTACTGCGTTTGTCTCTTTATCGTGAATTGAATTAAATTTCTGATAAACGTAGCCTTCATTGTGTTCACTGACATTATATCAATAGAAACAGGTGTTACAGGGAGATGAACTGTTCCCGTTTGTGTTGTTGCATGATCTGAAAAGTATGTTGTGATTTTTTTGGACTGCGTATAAAGGTCAGATATATTGACTATCACAATTTAGTTGGAATAATGTTTTCTTTTCCGCTCTTTGATTTTGTTGCACTGTTACTACTATATTTATTTATATGTTGCATGATTTTAGGTGTTAGTACTTCTCCCCTGGTGGGACCATTCGTTGTGTTTGTTGATTTAGCTGTGTGGCTGAGGACGTGATTATTGCTAATATTATTTGGTCTATTCTATTAATTTTGTTAGACATAATTATTTTATATATATATATATATATATATATATATATATATATATATATATATATATATATATATATATATATATATATATTGGATCGACCATTGTGATACAATTACAAAATCAATTATTTATGACAACAGTGTAAGATCACCCAATTTCATGTACGTTAGGCACATTAAAAGTGTTTCAATGGTGTAAAAATGTTTAGATAAATCTTGTTGCCTGAACGGTTTTAACATGGAGGGAGAACTGAGGGAAGAGGAGCACAGCGCCCAGAACATATGATTATTTCGATTGACGTCTTCCCTCCCCCTCCCCCATTTCCCCCCTCCTCCTTCTCTCCATTGATTGCGTTTCTTCTTCGCTTGGTTGATTTAGCCTGTATACGTCTCAAAACGGCGTTGGTGGTGGTGGTGGTGGTGATGGTACATTTCTCGTCAATGACAGGGAAGTAGATTGTTCTCTCCGAAGAATTATTTTGTGAAAACACGAAACAAAACTGTGTGAAAAGGAATAAACGTTCAGGTTTTAAACACATTGTTCCAACAAGTTGATTTTAGACATGCAAATTTAATTAAGAATGTCTACATTTGTAGGCGCAAAATGGGTGTTCGGAAAGGTGAAGGTCAGTCAGCTATTCTGTCCTCAGTATTCCCTAAGGACCTGTAATGATCAGTCATCAGTCTGACCTCAGTATTCCCTAAGGACCTGTAAAGATCACTCATCTAGTCTGTCCTCAGTATTCCCTAAGGACCTGTAAAAGATCAGTCATCTAGTCTGTCCTCAGTATTCCCTAAGGACCTGTAATGATCAGTCATCAGTCTGTCCTCATATTCCCTAAGGACCTGTAATGATCAGTCATCAGTCTGTCCTCAGTATTCGCTAAGGACCTGTAATGATCAGTCATCAGTCTGTCCTCAGTATTCCCTAAGGACTGTAATGATTAGTCATCATCTGTCCTCAGTATTACCTAAGGACCTGTAATGAAGATCAGTCATCAGTCTGTCCTCAGTTATTCCCTAAGGACCTGTATTGATCAGTCATCAGTCTGACCTCAGTATTCCCTAAGGACCTGTAATGAAGATCAGTCGTCAGTCTGTCCTCAGTATTCCCTAAGGACCTGTAATTGATCAGTCATCAGTCTGACCTCAGAATTCCCTAAGGACCTGTAATGAAGATCGATTCATCTAGTCTGTCTTCAGTATTCCCTAAGGACCTGTAATGATCAGTCCATCAGTATGTCCTCAGTATTCCCTAAGGACATGTAATGATCAGTCATCCAGTCTGTCCTCAGTATCTCCTAAGGACCTGTAATGATCAGTCATCAGTCTGTCCTCAGTATTCCCTAAGGACCTGTAATGAAGATTAGTCATCAGTCTGTCCTCATATTCCCTAAGGACTGTAATGAAGATCAGTCATCAGTCGGTCCCTCAGTATTTCCTAAGGACCTGAAATGATCAGTCATCAGTCTGTCCTCAGTATTCCCTAAGGACCTGTAATGAAGATCAGTCATCTATTCTGTCCTCAGTAATTCCCTAGGGACCTGTAATGAAGATCAGTCATCAGTCTGTCCTCAGTATTCCCAAAGGACATGTAATGAAGATCAGTCATCTATTCTGTCCTCAGTATTCCCTAAGGACCTGAAATGATCAGTCATCAGTCTGTCCTCAGTATTCCCAAAGGACATGTAATGAACATCAGTCATCTATTCTGTCCTCAGTATTCCCCTAAGAACCTGTAATGAAGATCAGTCATCTATTCTTGCCCTCACTATTCCCTACGGACCTGTAATGATCAGTCATCAGTCTGTCCTCAGTATTCCCTAAGGACCTGTAATGAAGATCAGTTCATCAGTCGGTCCTCAGTATTCCCTAATGACCTGTAATGATCAGTCATCAGTCTGTCCTCAGTATTTCCTAAGGACCTGTAATGAAGATCATCATCAGTCTGTCCTCAGTATTCCCTAAGGACCTGTAATGAAGATCATCATCTATCTGTCCTCAGTATTCCCTAAGGACCTGTATTGGTCAGTCATCAGTCTGTCTTCAGTATTCACTAAGGACCTCTAATGATCAGTCATTCAGGCTTACCTCAGTATTTCCCTAAAGACATGTAATGAAGATCAGTCGTCAGTCTGCCCTCTGTATTCCCTAAGGACCAGTAATGAAGATCAGTCATCAGTCTGTCCTCAGTATTCCCTAAGGACCGTAATGATCAGTCATCAGTCTTTCCTCAGTAATCCCTAAGGACCTGTAATGAAGATCAGTCATCAGTCTGTCATCTAGTCTGTCCTCAGTATTCCCTAAGGACCTGTAATGATCAGTCATCAGTCTGTCCTCAGTATCCCTAAGGACCTGTAATGATCAAGTCATCAGTCTGTCCTCAGTATTCCCTAAGGACCTGTAATGAAGATCAGTCATCAGTCTGTCCTCAGTATTCCATAAGACCTGCAATGATCATGTCATCCAGTCTGTCCTCAGTATTCCCTAAGGACCCGTAATGATCAGTCATCAGTCTGTCCTCAGTATTCTCTAAGGACCTGTAATGAAGAATCAGTCATCAGTCTGTCCTCAGTATTCCCTAAGGACCTGTAATGATCAGTCATCAGTCTGTCCTCAGTATTCCCTAAGGACCTGTAATGAAGACCAGTCATCAGTCGGTCCTCAGTATTCCCTAAGGACCTGTAATGATCAGTCATCTGTTCTGTCCTCAGTATTCCCTAAGGACCTGTAATGATCAGTCATCAGTCTGTCCTCAGTATTTCCCTAAAGACCTGTAATGAAGATCAGTCATCAGTCTGTCCTCAGTATTCCCTAAGGACCTGTAGTGATGGTCATGTGTTTTGTCCTCACTATTCCCTAAGGACCTGTAATGAAGATCAGTCATCAGTCTGTCCTCAGTATTCCCTAAGGACCTGTAATGAAGATCAGTCATCAGTCTGTCCTCAGTATTCCCTAAGGACCTGTAATGAAGATCATTCATCAGTGTGTCCTCAGTAATTCCCTAAGGACCTGAAATGAAGATCAGTCATCAGTCTGTCCTCAGTATTTCCCTAAGGACCTGTAATGATAGTCATGTGTTCTGTCCTCAGTATTCCCTAAGGACCTGTAATGATCAGTCTTCTGTATGCCCTCAGTATTCCCTAAGGACCTGTAATGAAGATCAGTCATCAGTCTGTCCTAATAGGACCTGAAATGAAGATCAGTTATCAGTCTGTCCTCAGTATTCCCTAAGGACCTGTAATGATCAGTCATCAGTCTGTCCTCAGTATTCCCTAAGGACCTGTAATGATCAGTCATCAGTCTGTCCTCAGTATTCCCTAAGGACCTGTAATGATCAGTCATCAGTCTGTCCTCAGTATTCCCTAAGGACCTGTAATGAAGATCATCATCAGTCTGTCCTCAGTATTCCCTAAGGACCTGTAATGAAGATCAGTCATCAGTCTGTCCTCAGTATTCCCTAAGGACCTGTAATGAAGATCAGTCATCATCTGTCCTCAGTATTTCCTAAGGACCTGTAATGATCAGTCATCAGTCTGTCCTCAGTATTCCCTAAGGACCTGTAATGATAGTCATCAGTCTGCCCTCAGTATTCCCTAAGGACCTGTAATGATCAGTCATCAGTCTGCCCTCAGTATTCCCTAAGGACCTGTAAATGATCAGTCATCAGTCTGCCCTCAGTATTCCCTAAGGACCTGTAATGATAGTCATCAGTCTGCCCTCAGTATTCCCTAAGGACCTGTAATGATCAGTCATCAGTCTGTCCTCAGTATTCCCTAAGGACCTTAATGAAGATCAGTCATCAGTCTGTCCTCAGTATTCCCTAAGGACCTGTAATGAAGATCAGTCATCAGTCTGTCCTCAGTGTTCCCTAAGGACCTGTAATGATCAGTCATCAGTCTGTCCTCAGTATTCCCTAAGGACCATGTAAAGATCAGTCATCAGTCTGTCCTCAGTATTCCCTAAGGACCTGTAATGATCAGTCATCAGTCCTGTCCTCAGTATTCCCCAAGGACCTGTAATGAAGATCGGTCATCAGTCTGTCCTCAGTATTCCCTAAGGACCTGTAATGATAGTCATCAGTCTGCCCCAGTATTCCCTAAGGACCTCTGATCCTGTCTTGGACACGGTACGACAGGTTTAAAACCTACATTTTGCATCTTCTCTGGGTTTGCATTCGGTTGATGTAGGAAACTTCGTGCAGTGTCTCTATGCATAGGACACACTTTTTTGTCTGAAACCTTGATATACAACATGATCTGAATGCCATGAAAGAATGGTGTAATGCCTGTAGGCTTTGGTAGCCTGGAGATCTTGGAAAAACTGGTTGTATGGTTTCGTTGACTTGTTCCGATATGTCGCATTCCAAATTGTCAATATTACGTGGTCTAGGCTGTCTGGTTTGATGTGTCGTGAGTTTCCTAAGATGTTAGATTCGCTGCAACGTCTGTCCTGAAAAAAAACAAAACAAACAACCAACAACAACAAAAAAAACCTATATATTTTTAAAATGCATCTTTTTGGTTACTATGGATGAATGGTGTCCATTCACTTTTGGAAAACCAGGGGGGGGGGGGGGGGGGGGGGGGGGGGGTGTGGGGGTGAGTGCGCGCGCGCACGCGCTTTTGTGGTCGTGTGTACGTGTGTGTGTGTGGTGTGTGTGTGTGTGTGTGTGTGTGTGTGTGTGTGTGTGAGTGCGTGCATGCGAGCGTGCGCGTGTGTGTGAGTGCGTGAGAGTGAGAGAGGGCAGTGAAAATATAACTTTCACGTTTGATTTTTCTTTTAAGCGAAGCAAAAGCTAATACAAGACTAGAACTTACAGCAGTGGCAATAATATCTGTTCGATAGAGAGTGGGTAAAGATATGGTCAGTTTTGAGGAATATTTAGCAAAAGTATTTTTACTAAAAGAAATATAATATGTGATTTCAGCCAAAGCCATCATAATTTACTTATTCAGAATCAACGAAATCAGCGATCTCACGAGAAGAAAACCTTCGTCGGATATGCTGTATTGATGAAATTGATGATGAATTTCGTCAACTGTTCAACTGCTCCGATTATCATGAAAGAGAAAATTGTAAAATTACTCTTAGCTAGATACTTTCAGCACCATCCAAATTCGATCAAAGTGCGTGGACTTCTACAACATTTCCAAAATAAAACTGATAAGAGAAAGAAAAAGATACACCCCAAGGTGCGAGTGAAGTGCTGTCCTCAGCTGCCGAGCCAACCAATCAGGAGCAATCCTGTACCAACCTTGGAAACCTGTGTTGTGTTCACATAGGGTGCAGGCACGCCAAAGGGCATTTCATGAAGACGTCAAGGGACATAACTGCTCCCTGGCAGATGCCATTGTTTAATTGGCCACTGGATGTGACGCAACAGAACCTCCGCCATAGCGGCCCCATGGGTCTACCAACCCACTCTTCATGATTACACAGCCCGCCGGTGTAAGGTTTATAATTTTAAAAACGGTTTATAGGAATGATATCGTCATAATTCTAACCAAGGATGCCATCTTTAAAAGTGAAGTACGCATCCCCATGACCTTAGAAATAAGGCAGTAAATAATAACAACAAGAAAACGTTTTTTTCTCTTTTTTTCCTTCTATTTATTTATTGTTCTTTCAGTTTTGCTAATGATATGCGTTTGTATTGGTTTATAGTGCTTTTACATGGCGTCGCCTCTATGTGTTTTCAATGACTGAATCAAAGTCTTCCCTCACGCCCACCCCCACCCCACCTCCTTACCTCCCTTTCTCTGCCCCCCACCTTGGCTGGAGCGGTTTTCAGATCTGTGAAATTGTGTGAATGGTTGACGCGGTGCTTCTTCGGCGGTTTAAGGGTTTGGTACATGCTTTCAAGCCCCAGCAATACATGTACAGGCTGTGCATCGTGGGCAAGGCTGGACAAAAATGAGATTGTGTGTGTGTGTGTGTGTGTGTGTGTGTGTGTGTGTGTGTGTGTGTGTGTGTGTGTGTGATTTGTGTTATTGTTACAATTTCTGATTTTATTATTTAATGATAAATGTTAAATGTTTCCCTGTTCATTTTCCTTTATGATTCTTATGTCATTCAGATGTTATTTGTATTATTTCGTTTCACATTATTGCGTTAAGGTTTTCTAAATGTCAGTACAACACTATATTAATCTGACAGTAAATGGTTTCAGTCAGTCAGACAGTGTGTGTGTGTGTGTGGTGTGTGTGTGTGTGTGTGTGTGTGTGTGTGTGTGTGTGTGTGTGTGTGAGTGAGTGTGAGTGTGTGTGTGTGTGTGTGTGTGTGTGTGTGTGTGTGTATGGTTTGCGCATTCCAAATGGCCCTACTCCCATTCCGCTCGATTCCGACTCCCCTCGCATAGCCACACCCAGCTTCGTTCAGTGGGAGTCTCAAACCCCGGGAGTCCATAGTAGGGAGCGATCAGTTTGAGGTCGTCAGAGCACACACAACCCACCGGTGGAGACGCTGCACCGAGTCCCACGGACGGTGTTCGGTGTTGCCTGTTCCGATCCAAAACATGCAGGTCGCCATCCACATAAGCCATCCACATAAGCCATCCACACAAGCCATCCACATAAGCCATCCACATAAGCCCCTCCACTGAAGCCAGTAATTGCCCAGTCACAGGGCCAGCATCAGTGAGGCGTCACTGTCCAGAAAAGCACCAGCACATCCATCCAGGGATGGTTCCTATGAACTGGCCCATATGGCGAAGTGGACACGAATCCACCACGATGACATCGGGAGGACATCCAAACACGTCATCATTACCATCAAGCCCGCCTAGCTGGATGTGACAGAAATCCATTCTAGACCGAGACTGCATGACCGGGCTGCTCTCTTCGCTTTTCTTTCATAACATATCCCGGCGTCAACCAGGCCCGAGAGCTACAGACACCTACAGTGTTACGATAGCATTTTTGAAGGTGCATCCTTGAAAGTGGACTGTGCGGTTCCAGCCTTCAAATTCTGAGCCGCTGAGCTGTAAGGCTGCGGCCATTGTAAACCCGACTGTCCTGAGTTTTGACGGCCGTCTCTTTAGCCGGTAGAACGGGTCCGTCAAAGTGGCCATAGTAAACACGGCTTTCCGGAGTTTTGACGGCCGTCTCTTGCTGAGGTCAAGGGAAATGTGAGTCGTCACTATCAAAATGGCGCGGACGAAACGGACCAGATCGTTGTTGTTGCGTGGGTGGTGGTGGAGGAAGAAAAGAGGGAGCCTACGACGTTTCGTTGTTCATCCTATCAACAGATCGAGACACATGTATGGAGAATATCACCATCTGATGCCCCAACTGCGCAATCACTCAGAGTAGTTTCATCAGTACCTCAGAATGACACCTCATTCTTTTGATCATCTTCTTGAACTCTGTGCACCTGATCTTCGAGAAAAGTCAACTAACTTCGGCATGTCTCTTGTCACTTTTGCTGTAAATAAAGGTTCTGAGCCTCACAGCACTGATCAACTTCTCTTCGTCCATGTTTGCAAGGAGATAAGTCAATGACAAATCAGGAACGGAGTTTCTTCCCCTTTCCCTTTTCCTTTCCGTCGACCCGGCAAACGGACGTTTTGCACGAAAGTCGAAACGACGGGTTGTAAATGCCGGGCCGGGCCTGCTTCACTATGGCCACCCACATCCGTCATCGGTGACGCTACACAGCAATTAAGCCGGGCAGGATCTTTTACCCGGACCGGCAAAAAAGACGGCGGTAAAAAACCGGGTTTACTATGGCCGCAGCCTAAGACAAATGTTTGGCTCGGTCTTCAGAGCCCTCAGGGTGCCCGACCACTGTGGATTTTAGAACTGGTTGGGGTTGAGCACTTCCACCATTAGACGCCTCTGTTTCACTGTCATCCTGGGGGTGTCGGTGCGTGCGAGCTACTCTGCAACTACAGTGTTCTCCACCTGCTGTCAGGATGGCATGAATAGGAACTGTTCTTTCCGTAAATTATAACGTTATTAAACAGTTTGGTGTGTGCGTATGTGTGTGTGTGTGTGTGCGCGCGCGCGTGTGTGTGTATGTGCGAGTCCGTGCGTGTGTGCGTGCGTGCGTGTGCGTGTGTGTGTGTGTGTGTGTGTGTGTGTGCCGTTTATAACAGGATATTTTCTGTCTAAAAACGGTCTTCCTGAAACTGATCTAAAGATCGAGTTTTAAAACAATGTTGAAAATTCTCTCTCTCTCTCTCTCTCTCTCTCTCTCTCACTCTCCTCTCTCTCTCTCTCTCTCCTCTCTCTCTCTCTCCTCTCTATGACACACACACACAATATGTTAGCAACGTTAAGATTGTTGTCTTTTCTTTGAGAGATTCGATTGTGATGCAGTAAGTATTCGCTCACAAACACATACGTGCACGCACGCACGCACGCTCCTGCACACACACACACACACACACACACACACACACACACACACACACACACACACACACACACCACACACTCTCTCTCTCTCTCTCTCCTCTCTCTCTCTCTCTCTCTCACACACACACACACACACACACACACACACACACACACACACACACACACACGCACACACACAGTGTATTTCTTTTATAATCTCTATTCACGACTTCCACAATCCCCTCCTTCCCACTCTTGTTCACTTTTTCTTTACAGTAACAATTCAAATTAGATCGTTTTCATGCCATAAATGTCATTGTGTGGACTGTTGGACAGAACGAACTGCGTCCTCAGTGTATGGGAGGGGAGGGGAGGGGGTGTCAAGGGGGGAGGGAGGGGGGGGGCGAAGTTCGCATGGTATTGTAGATGCTTGCGAGAGATAAGTCACCCACGAGCATGTCCGGTTGTACACTGTGGGTTTACTTCAAATTAGGAACAGTAGGATTGCGATGTTGAAGACTGTTCCAGTGTATATATAATGGCTGTGGAGGGTGTGCACATGAATATTCATATTTGTATGTCATTAGTCTTCACTTGAGTGTCTCAAGAGTGGTTAGTTTCTTTCCCGTCAAGTTTTTTGTTTGTTTAGGTTTTGTTGATCTCAGTGCGTGCACGTATGTGTTTGTGAGCGAATACTCTTCTATAGCGTGTAGAGTCTCTTTGCTAATTCCTGTGTTGCTGTCTTGTTTGGAGTGTTGCTGTGCCATATATTAGCACAAAGTGTGAATGTATTGTTTTTACTGCATTCACTGATTTGGAACACACACTTGGATTTCAGTATTGTCCTACCACAACCACCCCCCCCCTCCCCGCTCACTCTCCCTGCCCTCCTACCCCCTCCTCGTTTCCCCCTTCCCCTCCCCCCCGCCTCCCCCCTCCTCCCGCGCCTACCGTCAGTCTGAATGGATGAAAAGTAATCTGACCTGTGGACATTCATTACTTCAGTCTTTTTTTTTTTTTCCTTTTTTTGTTTTTTGTTTACCCCGAAAAGTGCCCAGAGTAAATCTTAAAAAATTTAGCGAACCGCCCAAGAAACGTGGAAAAAACGGTCACAAGAAAAAAACACAACGCGTTTCGACCTCTTAGGTCTTTTTCGGGTAAGACACAAACGAATAAAAAAAACAACTTTCACTTAGTTTTTTTTTTTTTCGTTTGTTCTATTCGTTTGTACTTACCTGAAAAGACCAAGGGGGGGTCGAAACGCGTTGTGTTTTGTCTTGTGACTCGTTTGTCCACGTTTCTCTGGGCGGTTCGCTAACTTTGGATTTAATTTTTTTTTCGATTTCCGCCTGCAGCCGTCTCTCACTTTGCAACTACCCAGATGTGAGTTTGGTTAAATGATACACAATAATTATTTGAGAAAAGGGAAAATGGAAGTGACTCGTCTTCTGTTCCTGCCTTTGCTGTCAAATGCTGGACCGCACGTGCAGGGGTTTTGCCCTTTTGAGGTGGGGTTGGCTTTGGGTGCGGTCTGGCAGCGGTATGCCTTTTGGGGGATTCGTGTGCCTGGGTGGGGTCGGCAGCGGTATTGCCTCTTGGGGACGTGTCTTTTTGGGGGGCGGGTCTGGCAGGGGGTATTGCCTCTTGGGGGATCGTGTGCTCTGGGGGGGTCGGGCAACGGTAGTCCTCGGGGGGGTCTGTGCTCTGGGTGCGTCGGGGCACGGTTTTGGGCCTCTTTGGGGATCTGTGCTCTGGGTGCGGTTGCAGCGAATTGCCTTTTGAGGATGGGGTTTGCTTGGGTGCGGTTCTGGCCGGTATTTGCCTCTTGGGGGGCTGTGCCTGGGGGGCGGTCTGGCGGCGGTATTGCCTCTTGAGGTGTGTGCCGGGGTGGGGTCTGGCAGCGGTATTGCCTCTTGGGACGGGTGCTCTGGGTGCGGTCTGGCAGCGGTATTGGCCCCTCTTGAGGAAATCGTTGGCTCGGGTCGGTCGGCGCGGTTTTTTTGCCTCTTGGGGAAAACGTGTGCTTTTGGGTGCGGTTTGGCAAGCGGTATTTTGCCTCTTAGGATCGTTGCTCTGGGTGGGGCTGGCAGCGGTATTCCCTCTTGAGGACGGTGTCTGGGGGCGGTCTGGCGCGGTATTGCCTTTTTGGGGGGATCGGTGCCGGGGTGCGGTCGGCGAGACGAGGTGCCATGTTGCGTCAATGGTTTTGCTCGGTTTGGTGGGGGGGAAGGGAGACGACTTTTCTTTTTTTTTTTAAAGGTTTTTGGTTTTGTTGGGGGGGGGGGGGGGGGGGGGGGGGGTTATTGTTTTGTTGTTTTTTATTTTTTGTGTTTTATTTTTTGTTTGTTTGCTTGTGACGGGTCTGACTGATTTTCTGTGCCATTTCGGTTTGTTTGTTTACAAAAAAAAAGGGTAAACAAATCGTTGCTATGTCTGGGTCACCACGAAACTTTCCTGCAATGCATGAAAGAAAGGGGGGGGGCCCCCCCTTTGGGGTGGTGTGTGTGGGTTTTTTTTGGGTTTGGTGTGTGATGTTAGTGTGTGTTTGGGGGGTTTTTTTGTGGTTTTTTTTGGTTTATTTTGGGGGGGGAATACTTGCCCTCATTAAAACCCCTTCCCCATATCCTCCCGTCCCCCCCCCCCCCCTTCCCTTTTCTTTCCCCTCCTTCTTTCCCTTTTCCCTTCCCCTCTCTTCCCGTCTTTTTCCTCTGTCTCTCTCTCCCCCTTTTTTCCCTTTCCCTTTTTTTGTCCCTTTTTCCTCTTCTCTTCTTTTCCCTCTCTTTTTCTTTTTTTTTTTTTCCCCTTCCCCTTTTTTTTTCCCTTTTTTTTTTTTTTTTTTTTTTTTTTTTTTTTTTGGGGGGGGGGGGGGGGGGGGGGGGGGGGGGGGGGGGGGGGGGGGGGGGGGGGAAGGAGGGGAGAAGATGGTTTGTGGAAAGGGAGTGGGTTTCATTGTTCTCTATTGGAATGAGCTTCCAGTATCGATTCCCTTCCCTTCAAAGAATCCCCCACCCCAACCCCCTTTATGGGTTGTGTGTGTGTGTGTGAGTGTTGTTAGAGTGTGTTGTGTGTCCATCTTGAAAGTTTTTGATTAACCAGATGTTTTTAATAAAGAAAAAGAAAAAAAAAAGGGGGGGGGGGGGGGGGGGGGCGACCGCTCTTTTCTCAAAGGGAGCTACTCAGGCTTTTCTAACACCACCTTGACATCCCCCTTTGTACCTAACGGACATGAAAAGACAGTCACAAGACAACAACGAATGGTACTCGCCCGACCTGATTCAACGGCCACCAATATGCGCCCTTTCCGCCCCACCCGTGAGCGCTGGCCTCGTGCTCAACCCTGTGGATTCCTTCTTCCAATTCAGAAGATAAAAACGATCGAATCGACTCGCTTGAATTTGTTAGTTTGCGCTTCTTGTTCACGCTTATAAGCATAGTTAACGGTGAAGAGAAGCTTGTCAAAGGTATAAGTCAACGGGACCTGTCCCACGTAGGCCCACGTTTAAGCATCCTGGAGTTACAATGGTATGTCGATCAAAACGAAACGAGCACCCCACTGGCTTTTCTCTCTCCTCTCTCTCTCTCTCTCTCTCTCCTCACCTCTCTGTCTGTCTGTCTGTCTGTCTGTCTGTCTGTCTGTCTGTCTGCCTCTCTCTCTCTCTCCTTCTCTCTCTACATCGTCTCCTCTCTCTCTTCTCTCTCTCTCTCTGTCTGTCTGTCTGTCTGTCTGCCCCCCTCTCTCTCTGTCTCCTGTCTCTCTCCTCTCTCTCTCTCATCGGCTCCACTCTCATCTCTCTCTCTCCTCTCTCTGATATTTTCATTCGGTGTCGTATACCCACTTCTTCTTCTTCTTCTTCCTAAAAATACTGGTACACGCAAAAACGAGTAGGTCACCAGTGGCGCATGTTAAAAAGTATTTTTTTTAAAAAAACATAAAATAGTGCGACTCATCTGTGGCCCCTTGAGCAAATTTTGGTCAAAACAAGGGGTCGCACACGATATCAAAGAAGTTAAAGCAATGCAAATTCCAGCCCAGTAACCATAAACTTCTGATCTGGGGAAGTTAAAATAGAAAATCGTCAATATGCAGATCTCATAACTGCCGTAACAATTTTGTTTTTTAAATGAGACGGCATTTGTGGCCAATCTTGATAGCACCCGGCCAGTGAGTTCACAGCCGCCTACGAGCTAGATAAAATGAATGTAAGTGGCTGCATATTTTGAACAGGTATGGTATAACATTGACCCGCCAACTCCAGGTGCTACTTTTATATCAATTCTAAGTTGTTCCCATTGGAATATCAATTAGTTTAGCTCTGCCTTTGAATAAAATGTTAATTTGATAAAAGCTCTTCTATCTTCTAAGGTTTCCCATTCTAACTCCTCATGTTCGTCCTAGTATTCCCCTTTTCTCCTGATGTGGTTCCCTTTTACGAACCGTCTGCTCTCTTCTGGATCTTTTCGAGGTTATCATTGTCCTTTAGATGGTAATGATCCCAGACTGAGACAACCATAGTCCAGTCTGGTCTAACCCCCACATATCCCAGGCCATCTTTCTGGATTCTACAAACACCACGACCACACCCAAGCACCATCCTAAAAGGCATGAAGATTCAGTTCCCAGCACTCGAGACGGGGCTGGGGTGGTCACATGGTCACAATCGGGCAAGTATAAGTCACAATATCGCATGTATAAGACACATCAGCAGGTATAAGTCACATCAGCATTTACCTAAGCGAACTGGAGTGGGATGCTGCTTCCCATCTATCGCCCACCTCACCCACTGCCCGCCTTTCCGCCCCTCCTCACACCTGCAGTCCTGCTCCTCTTCTCTCCCCCCCCCCCCTTCTCCCCTACCCCCCTCCCCCCCCCCCCCTCTCTTTCTCTTTGTGGATGTATTTGACAAATCACAAAAGGTAAACAAAAACTTTTCTTTAACTTGTGTTTTGTTAGCAGAGGGAACAGGCAACTCTGAAGAGTATACCCATGCAGTGAGAACTGTTGATAACCAAGGCAAAAAATACGCACAATAAGGTTTTGTTGTGCTTATTTTTCTTACTTCCCCCCCCCCCCCCCGCCCTTCGCCCCCCCCCCCCCCCCTACCCCCCCCTTCCCTACTTCCGAGTTTTGCTTGCAGGGTCACGATCTCACCTCTTCACTCCCAAACCCCTTCCCTCTTTCTCCTCCCCCCCGACCCCCCCCCCCCCAACTTCCCCCCTGTTTTTTCAGTCGTCCGTGTTAACAGATATAAAGAAAAAATGTATAGCGTGACGGACTCACGATTGTTTTGGACTTGCGCATGCGCATGTAAAAAAGGACATAACTGAAGAGGATTTTTCGGTAAACTAGCGGGGGGGGTGTCAGTGAGAAAAATCAAGGAAGGAAGTTTCTATAGGCTTGTTGACCTTTTCACTCCGCAAACATTATTCAGTGTTGTAACAATATGAAGAGCAGGTTGTTTAAAAACAAATTGATTATTTATTTATAATTGTATTTAGTCTCACTTTATCTGTTCGCGGTGCCAAAGATTTTACGAAAAAGTCTGAGGCAAACGGCAATCTATCAAAATGGAGAGGGCTTCCCACTACCCCCGAGGATTGCGTAAACTGTGCGGGATTTTTTTTTTTATTTTTTTTTTTTGCGTCCTGTTTAGGGTTGTTGCCTTGTTTTGTTTTGTAAGTTTGTCCAGGGACCGTACAAGCAAAGTCCCTGGTTTGACAGCCTGATCAGGCCCTTTGCAGTCGCTGGGCGTAAACATGATTTAAGCTTGTATAAGTTTGTGTCGAAGTGATTACGCGTGAGCAAGTTTTGCTTGCTAACGGTGGCAGAAGTCGGTACAGGTAGATTCCGCCTGGCTTCACAATGTTCATTTCAAGGCTTTTGTTTGTAGTTTACATGTCATACGTTGAAAAGAAAGGTGAACCGGCAACAATGTAACTCATCATGGTAACCGTCGTCCGTGAACCGACGTCAACTGGTTCCTCCTCATTTATTCTTCCTTTTCTGAACACACGCGGTGCCGAAAGCATGGTAAGGGGTTCGTTTGCAAGGAGGACAGATCGTGGAGAAGGGGAGAAAAGTGTGATGTATGTGTGAGTGTGTGTGTGTGTGTGTAGTGAGAGTGTGTGTGAAGAGAGGGGGAGGGGGGGCGGAAGGGGTGAAGTGTGAAGGAGTGTTTGCGTATACTTAATTTTGTTCTTTCTATAGAACAACCTGTTTGTTTGACTCTCTCACTCTCTCGTACTCTCAGTCTCTCTCTCCTCTCATCTCTCTCTCTCTCTCTCTCTTCTCTGTGTGTGTTGTGTTTGTGGTGTGTGTGTGTGTAAATAGAGTCTTCTCTGTTGGTAATCCTACTTTTAATGTCTGTATTCAAATAAGTGTATTGTCGAATTGAATTTGACAAAAAAAAAAGGCCTTAGTTAATCTTTTGTTTTGTTTTTGTTTTTTGTAATTGCGTGTGCCTGGAGAGTGGAAAACGTAAGTAATGAATAAACGCTGATACGTGATCCAGTATGCACTAAGTCAGTACAACCGAGAGTTAGATCCTGACAATAAATTGGTTTCATCAGTCAGTGTGTGTGTGTGTGTGTGTTGAGTGTGTGTTGTGTGTGTGTGTGTGTTTTGTTAGAACTTATAAATGGCTTATCCCGAACACCAAGTTAGTGACCTGCAAACAACAACAACAACCAACAACAACAACAACAACAACAACAACAACAACAAACAAACGAAAAAAAGCGAGGTGAGAACAAAGCAAACTTTAAACAACTCTATCCGTGATCCAGTTTCTTTCCGTTAAACGTCCACTTCCCCTCGAACAACAACCCAGATCCGATTGTCCTGTCAGGGTAGACACCCAAAAAGCCCCCCTCTCCGCCGCTGGAATGGAAACCCAGATCCGAGTTGTCTGTCAGGTAACACTGAAAGCCCGCCTCTCCCCGCGGAGGGAAACCCAGATCCGAGTGTCTGTCAGGGTAGACACCAGACAGCCCCCCTCTCGCTCCCCGCTGGAGGGATACCTAGATCCGATTGTCTGTCAGGGTATAGCACCAGAAAGCCCCCCTCACCGCCGCTTGAAGGAAACCCAATCCGAGTTGTCAGTAAGGGGTAGACACCAGAAGCCCCCTCTCCCCGATGAGGTTTAATAGAAATTGTCTTAGGGTAGACACCAGAAAGCCCCCCTCTCACCCGCGGAGGGAAACCAGATCCGAGTTGTCTGTAGGGGTAGACACCAGAAAGCCCCCCTCTCCCCGCTGGAAGGGAAAACCCAGATCCGAGTTGTCTGTAAGGAGACACCAGAAAGCCCCCTCTCCCCGCTGGAGGGAAACCCCAGATGGAGAAGAAGGAAACGGCCAAAATGCGAAGAAGATGAACAAGAATGTGCAATTTGAACAAACAGACAAGACAAAAGCGACTGTGGTCCAACTTATAAGCGAATGACGTGACCGCATCATTACTAAAAAAACAAAAACACAAAACATACAAGCCAAAAATCCAAATACACAAAACACAAGGTATAAGTAGTCGGTTACGTCCACAAATTATAGGGAACAGACAAGCCTAATTTCGACAAATGTATATTCTTGAACTTAAACACACACATACACACCACGCATCACCCGCATCACACTCACACACACACAACTACAACACACACACACACACACACACACACACAACACACACACACAACACACAACGCACACCAACAAACAAACAACCAAGAAGAAAGCGACATTAACAATCACCTAGGTCTACAGTTTGTGTGAGAATGGACCAAAATGTGTTTTTATACATATACTGTAGCTGATGTATTATCATTATTTATTATTATTACATATAGTTATCAACATTATTTATTTCCATATGCAAGATAAATACAAACCTTCTCTATAGGTCGACAGAATGACAAGTATTCTGAGAGTAAGAATACAAACGGTCCTCCCTACCTTATTTGTGCATAGGGTGGGTGGTAGGTGGGGGTGGAGGCAAACAAATGCTTATCATTATTCAGAATGATTTCCTCGTTTGACCTCTAGCCCTTTAAAGACAACAGCTATTCGTATACTCCAAAAGAAGATGAAGCTGGATTGTAAATCGTTTTCTTGTCAGCCTTTTGTCGACTCCTGGGGAAAGTCCAGTGACGGTGAGGAAAGACCCCCTCATGAAAGCCTGTTGACAGCGGAATTCTCTACACAGAGCACTTAACAACCTCATGGCGAAACTTTGCAGTGTCAGGAGTTGTACTGGTCGTCGCCTTCAGCAAGAAACAGCAGCGAGTGAGTCTACAGGATGTACACGGCATTCGCTTGGGCGGTGCGTTTTTTTTTGCCGGTGGGCTCTGCAGTCATGAAATACGGGCTGGTAGCCCCATGTGAACGCTCCCAGTGGAGGTTCTGTCGTGTCACATCCAGTGGCCATTACGAATGGCATCTGCCAGGGCGTCAATTTTGGCTCTCTACGTCCAATGGAATGCCCTGTGCGTGCCCTGCCCGCCCTATTAACACAGTGCAGGCTTCCAAGGCTGGTGCAGGTGCGCCAGCTGTTTTTCGGCATTGAGGACAGCACTTCTCTGGTCCTACCTGCACCTTCGGTGTATCTCTGTTTTCTTTTCATTTCTCTTTGAAGGTGGATTGTAAACGGAAAAGAGCTGTGGGACTCTGTATGATTTAAACATCTTTGTTTTGGACATTCCGTGTCCTGTCCTCATAAAAAATTGCTTATGTCAGGGGTCACTGATTCCTCCATTTCGGTTTATTTTCATCCGGTTTGGAAGGAACAGACAGGGACGTTCGCCCCGTTATTCTCGCACCACAAAACTCAAGAGCCCGAATGTTTTCACGGCTTATGAAATGGTCAGATCCACAACCTTCACGCTCAACCATTGACAGCAGGCTTTTTCGGGGCCCCTCAGGCTTCACTTTCTAACCATTGAAAGCAGGTCCTTTCGGCCCCTTCAGGCTTCGCGTTCTGACCATTGATAAAGGTCCTTTCGGTACGAAAAGGCGTTACAACGGCTGGGGCGACACTATAAATTAGCGAATACGTGTGCCCTAGCCTATGTCAAACTGGATACCTTCCATTCACAGGACAACACAACGACCTTTCAGTCTGCATGCTTGTCCAGCTAGTCCTGCTGGGCCATAGAAACTAGCATGATTACTCATGCCTCCCGTCTCATGCATACCGGGCTAGAAATCGCTCTGAATGCCTTTAAACCTCAATGGCCTTCCATCTTCTATGTGCCAGCCACACGTCTTCAAAACGCCATAGTTCACGGCCCGATCATGCTGCTCCAACGTCTCACAAAGGGTTTCATGATGCTCTGGCCACAGTAAAAGCTCACGTCCTCATGGCCTCAGCCTCACGATGACTCACATCACGTCTCATCACATTATTTCATGCTCTGGGCCACCAGGAACCCCCCCTCACGCCTTCGGCAAACTTGCTAACCTCGGCAAAACATAAGTACTAATAAACTCACGCATGGAAAAGACAAAGTTTGTACAAGACTTTTGGGTGTGATAGCTAGACGTGACAAAATTAAAAGATGATCAAACTTAATGAATCTGGTAACAAGTGTACCAAGCCCCCCTCCCCAAGTGCCAAATTTGTGCGCTTGCGAATTGATCATTGGGTATCCATGCAAGGGTCAGGAGGCAAACACAACAACGACGGTGAATTGTCCACAGGGGTTGGCTTTTTGCGGTGGGGGTGGTGCGGTGCCCTTCGGGTCAAAAACCATCGTGATTATTTTTTTTTTTTTTTTTTTTTTTTTTTTTTTCTTTTTTTTTTTTTTTTCTTTTCTTTTTTTTTTTCTATTTCTTTTTTTTTTTTTTTACCCCTTATTTTTTTTCCTCTCTTAATTTACTAGTTTTTTTTTTCTTTTTTTATCCTTATATCCTTTTTTGTTAGTTTTTGGATATACAGAAAAAAAGTATAAATACCAGACTGCCCACACTCACAACCCAACTACATGCAAATACCAAGTTGCAGGGGGGGCGATGCAAGTCACCCCCACGGAAGACCAGGTGTTGGTGGTTAGGCAGGATCTACCCAGGAGCCAGCGGTGGGTTTGGGAGTGGAAGAACCGGGGTATCCCAAATCCCCCCCCGTTGCCCCCCCCCCCCACCCCACCCCCCTATATCGCCCCTCCCCCTCCCGTCTGCTACCGTAACACCAACCCCCCCCTCAATGAACCCCCCCCCCCCCATACCCCAACTCCCTCCCCAGAAGCCCCCTACCCTTAGATCCCCCCAACCAGCTCCAACCCTGCCCAACCACTGCACGCCCCCCCCCCCCCCCCCCCCCGCCCCACCCACCCCTATGTCCGCGGATACTCCGCCAACAACCTACTATATGAAGACACTAACCATAACACAATTATACAACACAACCAACAACTTTCCGAGCCCTAAACCACACCTTACCACGGCCACATCCACTTTCATCTTCATTCCTCTTGAATTTTCTTTTTGTCTCCCCCCCCCCCACAACTACTTTTCACGACTGGCAAGCAACTACCCACCTTTTCGCTCCCACCCACCCTTTCTCTTATGATCTTTTAACCGAGCCCCCCCTATGCCCTCCACTCCCCCCCCAACCCACCGCGCCCGACCCAGACATAACACCAATAACCCCCGGCGCCTACAAATCACTCACCCCCCTCACCCCCCCACTCTCCCCCCCAATCCGCCAGCGCCCCAGCACCCCCCTCCGCCCCGCCCCCCCCGAGTTCCCTTGGCCTCTCCCCCAGAGTACCCTCCGCTCAACCCCGCGATATACGTTGACCGCCGCCCATCTGTCCCCCGCCCGAGTTCCCCCCCTCAGTCGACTCCCCACACCGGACCCCTACTCCATCGTCCCCCCCCGTCAGAGGTACCCCCGAGGTCGCCTAGTTCCATCAAGATCCCCCGGCACCTCCCCTCCCCTCCCCCCAAGATTGTCCCCCCCCCACAGGAGTAGAGACAGGGACCAGACACAAGTCCGAGCGGGGGTCATGGGAAAGAGAGGGAGATGGTCGCCCCTCAGCCCAGCCTCAGAGAGGATAGTCCTCCTCCCCAACCAGACAGAACGAAATCTTCCGCCTCAGTGTCCCCCCCCCACCGTCACTCACTCCCGCCAACTCTTCTCTTCATTTTCTCCACCACACTTTCCTTCTATCTCTTCTTATTTCCCCACTGTATCCCCCCCAACACTGCCAACCACAACCAAATAGACTGCCACCCAATCCACACTTATCTCTTAATTCCCTATCTCCACTCCAAATACTTCTCCACTTTTAGTGCTTCTCCTCCCACAAACCACTTATTTCTTTGTGCATTCCTTTCCTTTCCACCACCTCACTTCACTTATCCTCTCACTTTTATTTGTATCAACTTACTTTTCCTACTACTTCTATTCTTGCGGCGAACCCTCCCACTATAAACCTTCTCCCTTTTAAATCTTCTCACTTTCTCCCACTTTCTCTGTTCCTTCTTGGTTACTCCACTACCACCCCCCCCACTTTTTGCCCCTCAACACCACACCATCCCCCGAAACACCACACCACCTACCCACTTAGTCACAACTGACTTTCTAGTTTAACCCCCACCACACTAGCCCCCCCGGCCAGACTTCAACCCGCCACCCCTCACATCCCCCAATACTCCATCCATGCCCCACTTCACCCGCACATGCAAAACAACAATCACAAATCTCACAATCTACTCCTCCACTTCAATTAGCTTCATCGCCCACCCCCCCTCGGACGCACGAAAACGGCAACCCACACCGCCACGCCCCCGCAGGAACACCCCGAGCACCGCACAGGCCTGCTAGCCGCGAGCCGAGTCTAAAGGACAATATTGGATGGCCGTTTGACCCACCCTGGACTGGCTGCCCCCTCGCCAGCGCTGCTACCTGCCCCCCCCCGCTCGCACCCAGACCCCGTCCCCTTACAGAACCAAAAACCCTCAAAAAAAAATAATAAAAACCACTAACCTATCCCGCGAGCTGCGATACCAGGATCTCGAGCTTACATCACCAGTCAACCCGGTCAGTTTGCTGCCGCCGCAGAAGCCTTATCAACCAGTTATCAAACGAAAGGTGACGAAGTGAACGGAAGACCAGCTTTATAGGCAGATAGAACAGGCTTCAGCCAGGACACAACCACGCAAAATTGCGTTCATGAGGCATCTGACCAGGAAAAACCTACGGTGCCAACATAATGCTGACGCCTAATAACTCAGAAGAACCTAACGCGCTAAACAGCTATCACGGACGGCTCAATATCTTTACTCTGTAACATGTCACTTCTAAACGCTACTACTCTTTTCTTACTTTCTATCAACGCTTCATACAAGAACGAGAAACGCATCAGCATTTCATTCTTCGCTTTCATTCTCTTCTAGACTTCTTTATCCTTCTTTTTCTTCTACAGAACTCAATAAACGAACGCTTTCTCTTCTTCTAATATCTTTCTTCCATCGGTCGAAAAACAGATTACAAACTACACCTCATGTCAATCCCCAGGAGATACTGGCAAGAGTCATTATTAGAGTAAAACCCATCACAATTTGACGGGAGGGTCCATAAGGGTCTTTTGGTGTACGGGGTAAGGTGGTTGGCGGTAGAGAGGAGATTCGAAGGTCAGTGAACACGGGACAACAAACATCTCCAACAGCACGACACGACCATCCGCGCATCACCTGGTCCCGCGGGGGGTCGGCCGAAGGCGGCCAACGCTAAGTCTCCAGCATCCCGCCCTTTAGACTATGTCGTGCCCCCCCCCCCCGGACAGAGTATGCTATTTATAGTGTCAATTTAAATCTTGTCTAATTCTTTACATTCAATATCTTTTATTATACCTGTCTAATTCTCTCATCTTTCCTTTTATCTTCACTCTACTACATTCTTCACATTGATTTAGGTTTAGTATCTAAAAAATGTTTTGGTGGTTGAGAGGGAGAGGCATAAAGCAAAATGAATCCAAAACCCCAAACTACACAATTTGAAATAAATATTATATTTATTAATAATAAAAAATATTATAAAATTTAAATATAATTTTTATAATTTTTATTTATTTTTTAATAATTATAATAAAATTCAATTAACAAAAAAAAAAAAACAAAAAAAAAAAAAACCACCCACCAGGCCCACCAAATCTGCCCAGATCAAGAAAGGTGAAAAACCCCCCTACAATCTCCCAGTCCGGGTGGGTGTATGGACCAGCAATAGATACCGATAAACCCTAAAAATAATACTAAACAAATTGCATAATAAACCAAATAAACACCTCAAACCCCCCCAACCCACAATCACTCCCTTTACATAAAAAATTCGAAAAAACACCCCACCCCCCCTACCCCCCACAGCTCCTCAACCATCTATCCCCCCAGAAAACCCCCTTTTGTCACTGTGTGGAGAGTTGTTTTTGTATGGTTGTTAGTAGTGGGTGGTTGGTGTTGTGGTGTGGTGGTTGGTAGTCCTCTCGCTCTCATCCACGTGCAATTTTCAGGTCCCTTTCTTGCGGGCAGAAACAAGAGCCCAAACGTGACCCCTGTCTTCTTCTCCTCTGACTCGACACCCGCTCCCCCCCCTTCCCCCCCCCCCCCACCCCCCCGCCCCCTCCCCTTTCGTCATCCGAAGCTCCATACAAGGTTTTTTTTTTTTTCTCCGTCTCATGCCAAGGTCAGTCTCGACTCAGAAAAAATCGAGCAAACTTTGAAATGGACGACGAAGATACAACATTAGATCCCAAATTCAGCATCGAT
This sequence comes from Conus ventricosus, assembly GCA_018398815.1. Taxonomy (NCBI): domain Eukaryota; kingdom Metazoa; phylum Mollusca; class Gastropoda; order Neogastropoda; family Conidae; genus Conus; species Conus ventricosus. The sequence continues at coordinate 7,397,207 of CM031627.1, forward strand.
AGTTGACAGATGCAGCCTCTTGCACAGAACCGCGATATAAGAGGTAAATGTCCCTCCATAACGAAAGAAAAACACTCAAAAATGGCCAACACCCCCGCGGTAAACGTACAATACAAATGGCAGAACCAAAGTATTGGTCAGTAATAACCTACCTATCAGTAATAACATACCTAGGCTACTTAATTGAAAATTAAATGAGGCAGAACGTAAACAAAACATAAACAAGTGGGGTAACCTGCTCCCATAAGGAAACATAACAGTAACTTTTATTCAAGACTGGCCAGCCTTTTAAGCTTCATAAATCAGACAAATACAAAGACGGACAATCTAATAGGGGGGAAAAAAACAAGCGCAGGCCAACAACCCCTCTGTCATCACCCTCACTCAGACAGCTGAAGAGTTTTGTATCATATTATTTTCCCTTAATTTTCGATGTTCCCCATTTTCTTCATCTTAACCCCCCCCCCACTCCCCCCCCCCCCCCCCCCCCCCCCCACCAAGTCCGAATCTTTGCCTAAGTCCATTACATTGATACAGAGCGGTTGTTCCTGCGCTTGTTCCCCCCCCCCCCCCCATTACGAATTTTCAGTCATTGTATTTGTCTGACTTTATTCAAGATTAAAAGGCTGAGCCAGTCTGAATGAAAGTTACTAAAGTGTTAGTTTCCTTAGGCTTACTTATTTGGACCCAAGGAAATGAGCTGTTGGCCCCATCCTGACCCCCTCACTTCTTTCCGCATCATTACTTGATCTACTAACCACCTGTTGGTTGGTCAAAATAACACCACATTGATGGTAAGCACGCCTTCCCCTGTCGAACATCTTTGCTCCCTTTCCCATCCCTCCTGTCTTTCGGTCTAAAGACAGATAAATATTTTTTGTTTTTGGCGAAGAGCTCTGTCTAGGAGTATTACTGCATTGAATTTTAGAAGAAAAAGAAGATTATTTGTAACGTCTGAAGAGAAGTGTGTGTGTGTATGTGGAAAAAGTGTTGTCTATTTTGACTGAGCAACGCTTGTGCCTTGTTTGTGTGAACTGACATTGTGGCGCTCAGTATCTAAGATGCTGTGTCGAAAGCGTGGTTAAAAAAAACAACAACAAAAAACAAACATTGTTTCGTCAACCATCTCGAGGTAAGTACTGCTCCAACCTCTGACAATTGTTTTGAAACTATTAGTAGCCTGCAACTTCAATTCAAAAACTAAAACAGTTATGCATTGTCCTGGAAATGAATTCTTAAGTTTTGAATACCAACAACGTTTTTTCCCCTCTCTCTCACTCATCTCTCTCATATCTCACTCTCTCTCTCTCTCTTCATGTGACTTAGTTTTCAAAGGCGTTTTTTTTTTTTCCCCACACACGTCGTTCATTCACTTTAAACTCTTGTTTTTGGATTGCTTCTTTTCTTTCTTTTTCTTTTTTGGCAAACTTGTCGAGAGTTACCGATTTAAACTGCACTTTTAAAGTATTCAGGTGTATTGTTAATCAGAGCAGAAAGAGAAGAGAAGGCGTTGACCAGAAACAGGTGTAGTGGGTTAATCAGAGCAGAAATTAAGGTAAGAGAAGGCGTTGAAAGACCTACAAGGCTGGCCCATGAGTTCAGTGTCATCATCGTCACTTGCAGCTCCATTACTACTCTCATCCTTGGGAAGTCACAACGCGCTCCCGTGCTCCAGGCAATCGAATGCGTCAATGTAGCTATAAGGCCGACCGATGAGTTGAGCCGTCATTAAGCACTCAACTAGTCTCTTGCAGCCTCACAGATGACAGATGAAGAGCCAGAGAACAGGAACCGCGTACAGCGCAAAAAAGACGATCCATGCCGACATTGGTAAAATGGGAAGACTTTCGACTGAAATGATTTGATAACCATTGTGAAGGTGCCACTATCCCAGAAATTACAGTTTCAGGTCAATCGCAGCAGGACAAAACGCAACAACAACATAAAAAAAAAAAAAGAACATATGGTAGCAGTACTATCTGGGAATCATGACTTTGATGCGCCGGCTCACTTAGAATGTAAGATATTCAAAGCTGAAACACTTGCCGGGCTGGACGGGAAAAAGGGGGGGGGGGGGGGTGGGGGGGGGGGGGGGGGGGGGGGGGGGGGGGGGGAGGGAGGGGGAAGGTCTAATTTTAAAAGGTCCTTTCCTTTGCCAAGGTGTCTTTTTAGAGTTTCTACCTACTTTTTTTTAATTTGCTCGCATCAGTAGAAAAACATGAAGACAATGTTTACATAAAGAACTAAATGAAAGAAAGAAAACACCCAAACAATTGAATTCACAATTCATGCAAACATTAACTAATACGACAGAGAGAGAGAGGGAGAGAGAGAGATAGAGAGAAGTGAGAGAGTAGAGAGAGAGAGAGAGAGTAGAGAGAGATAGAGAGAATGAGTGATGTATCAAGAAAAATCATGGCATTCTGACAGGGAAGTTTTCCACACATTATGTTTGGCAATAAATAGAAATCAGATTCCACAAAAAATGCACACAAAAAAGTGTTCATATAAACCCTACAACAGAACACAATTCAAACCTATAATTTGCAACTTGTATTATGAAAAGAAAAAAAGAAAAGTATGAGTTTCCTTTGACCTCTAGCCCTTTATAGCCAACAAGCTATCGTACTCCAAAAGAAGATGAAGTGGATTGTAATCTTTTTCTTGTCTGCCTTTTGGTCGACTCTGGGGAAAGGTCAGTGACGGTGAGGAAAGACTCACCTCATGGAAAGTCCTGTTGACAGCGGAATTCTCTTCACAGAGCACTTAAAACCTCATGGCGAAAGCTTGGCAGTGTTGGAGTTGTACTGTCGTCGCCTGTCAGCAGAACAGCAGCGAGTGAGGCTACAGGATGTACACGGCAGTCGCTTGGCGGTGGCGTTTTTGCCGGTGGGCTCTGCAGTCATGAAATACGGGCTGGTACACCCATGGGAACGCTCCCGTGGAGGTTCTGTCGTGTCACATCCAGTGGCCATTACGGAATGGCATCTGCCAGGGAGCAATTTTGTCTCTTCACGTGCCAATGGAATGCCCTGTGCGTGCTGCGCCCTATGTGAACACAGTGCAGGCTTCCAAGGCTGGTGCAGGATTGCTCCCAGCTGGTTTGTTCGGCAGTTGAGGACAGCACTTCTCTGGGTCCTACCTGCACCTTCGGGTGTATCTGTTTCTTTTTTCTTTTCTTCTTGAAGTGGATTGTAAACGGAAAGAAGCTGATGGGGACTCTGTATTGTTTTAACTTTTTGTTTGGCATCCGTGTCTGTCTCATTAAAGAAATTGCTTATGTCGGGTCACGTGATTCCTCCATTTCGGGTTATTTTCATCCGGTTGGAAGGAACAGACAGGGACGTTCGCCGTTATTCTCGCCACAAAACTCAGAGCCGGATTGGTTCACGCTTATGATGGTCAGATCCTCAACCTTCACGCTCTAACCATTGACAGCAGGCCCTTTCGGCCCCTCAGGCGTCACGTTCTAACCATTGATAGCAGGTCCTTTCGGCCCCTCAGGCTTCGCGTTCTGACCATTGATAGAAGGTCCTTTCGGTACGGAAAAGGCGTGACACGTGCTGCGTCACTTTAGCGAATCGTGGTGGCCTTGCCTGCACTGGACACGACCTTCAGTCTGCTGGGCCATAAGAAACTCATGCCTCACGTCTCACGCCTCATGCTCCACGTCTCACATTTCATGCTCTGGGCCACAGAAGCTCACGTCTCATGCCTCACGTCTCACGTCTCACATTTCATGCTCTGGGCCACAGGACCTCACGCCTCGCTACTCACGCATGGAAAAGACAAGTTGTAATGAATTTTGTGTTGCTGACGTGACAAAATTTGATATCAATCTGTACATGTGTACAAGCCCTGTGCCAAATTTGTGCGCTTTGATCTTTGTCCATGCAGTCAGGCACACGTGGATTCCACAGGAGGGGCTTTGCCGGGTCAACTCGATTAGTTTTTCTTTGTAGTTATCCATATTGAACTGGCCAGTGGTAACCGGGAACTTGAACTTCACGCATCGAAAAAAATAAGGGACAGCCCCACTTCTTCCCTCACGCAGGAACCGTGAACCATGAAGCGTGAAGCGTGAGTGGAGTTGTATGGCCCCACGCAAGAGAGACCACGTCTGTTCATTTTTCTATTCACCGTGAGGCGTGAACTGTGAGTTGCTATCGCCAGCAAGCCTTCAACCAGTTTTCAACGAATGTGTGTCGTAGTGAACGGATGTCTGCTTTAGTGGGCTGTTTGAACAGGCTTCTGCAGGACAACCACGAATTGCGTTCATGAGGCATGCTGAAATGGAAAATACGGCCAAATTATGCTTCGCATAATAACTCAGAACGCTTCTTCGGTCAACAGTTTACTCATGTCAGCCAGGAGATTCTGCAGAGTCATTAGTTTGAGTAAACTAATATTTGACGGACAGAAGGTCTTGTACGGGGAAGGGGGGAGGGAGTGGACGAAGGGGATGGACACGAAGACGGCCAACAGCACAAAGGTAGGCCCGCAGTGTTGCTATTTCTTGACTTTCTTTTTCATTCTTTCTTTCTACATTCTTCTTTGTTTTGTTTTGTTCTAAAGTGTTGGGGTGGGTGTGAGGGTGTGGAAATGCAATGATGCAAACCCCATCTTTTTTATCAATGCAATATTGATCTTTTGTTTTCCAGAGTGGAAAGATTTTCTTTTGCACGTCTCCCCCCCCCCCTTCCCCCCCCCCCCCCCCCCCCCCCCCCCCCCCCCCCCCCCCGCCCCCCTCCCCTTTCGTCATCCGACATACAAGGTTTTTTTTTTTTTTCTCCGTCTAATGCCAAGGTCAGTCTCGTCTCAGAAAATATCGAGCAAACCTTTGAAATGACGACGGAAGATACAACATTAGAATTCCCATAATTCCCGCATCGATAGTTTGACAGATGCAGCCTCTTGCACAGAACAGCGATATAAGAGGTAAATGTCCTCCAGAACGGAAAGAAAAAAGACTCAAAAATGGCCAACACCCCGCGGTAAACGTACAATACAATGGGCAGAACAAGTTTGGTCAGTAATAACATACCTATCAGTAATAACATACCTAGGCTACTTAATTGAAAATGAAATGAGGCAGGGAACGGTAAACAAACAGTAAACAAGTGGGGTAACTCTTGCTCCCATAAGGAAACCTAACAGTAACTTTTATTCAAGACTGGCACAGCCTTTTAAGCTTCAATAAAGTCAGACAAATACAAAGACGGACAATCTAATAGTGGGGGAAAAAACAAGCGCAGGCCAACAACCCTCTGTCATCACGCCCTCACTCATACAGCTGAAGAGTTTTCGTATCATATTTATATTTCCTGAATTTCATGTTCCCATTTTCTTCATCTTAACCCCCCCCCCTCTCCCCCCCCCCCCCCCCCCCCCCCCACCAAGTCCGAATCTTTGCCAAGTCATTACATTGATGACAGAGCGGTTGTTGGCCTGCGCTTGTTCCCCCCCCCCCCCCCATTAGAATTTTCGTCTTTGTATTTGTCTGACTTTATTCAAGATTAAAAGGCTGAGCCAGTCTTGAATGAAAGTTACTAAGTGTTAGGTTTTCTTATGGGCTTACTTAGTTTGGACCAAGGAAATGGGAGCGTGTTGGGCCCATCTGACCCCTCACTCTTTCCGCTATCATTACTTGATCTACCCTGTTGGTTGGTCAAAATAACACCACATGTGATGTGTAGAGCACGCCTTCTCCTGTCGAACATCTTTGCTCCCTTTCCCTTCCTCCTGTCTTCGGTCTAAAACAGATTAAATATTTTTTGTTTTGGCGAAGAGCGCTGTCTAGGGAGTATTACGTGCATTGATTAGAAGAAAAGAAGATTATTTGTAACGTCTGAAGAGAATGTGTGTGTGTGTATGGGAAAATGTTTGTCTATTTGAATGAAGCAACGCTTGTGCCTTGTTTTGTGTGTACTGACGATTGTGCGCTCAAGTATCTTAAGTTGTCTGTGTCCGAAAGCGTGGTTAAAAAAAACAACAACAAAAAACAAACATTGTTTCCGTCAACATCTTCGGAGGTAAGTACTGGCTCCACCTTCTGAAAATGTGTTTGAAACTATTAGTAGGCCTGCATCTTCAATTCAAAAAACTGAAAACAGTTGCATGTCCTGGAAAATGAATTTTCTTAAGTTTGAATACCAACAACGGTTTTCCCTCTCTCTCTCTCTCTCTCTCTCTCTCTCTCTCTCTCTCTCTCTCGTGACTTATGTTTCAAAGCGTTTTTTTTCCCCACACACGTTTCATTCACTTTAACTTCTTGTGTTTGGATTGCTTCTTTCTTTCTTTTTTTGGCAAACTTTGTCGAGAGTTAACGAGTTAAGACTGCGAGCAGGAGAAGAACTAGAAACAGGTGTAGTGTGTTAATCAGAGCAGAATTAGGAAGAGAAGGCGTTGACCAGAAACAGGTGTAGTGTTAATCAGAGCAGAATTAGGAAGAGAAGGGCGTTGAAGACCTACAAGGCTGGCATGAAGTTCAGTGTCATCATCGTTCACTTGCAGCTCATTGACTTCTCCAGTCCTTGGGAGTCAGCAACGCGCTCCCGTGCTCCAGGCATCAATGCGTCAATGTGAGCTATAGAGGCCGACCGATGGAGTTGAGCGTCATTAGCACAACTAGTCTCTTGCAGCATCACATGATGACAGATGACGTCAGAGAACAGGAACCGCGTACAGCGCAAAAAAGAGCTGGAGCCATGGCGACATTGGTAAAATGGGGAAGACTTTCGACTGAAATGATTTGATAACCAGTTGTGAAGGCCACTATCCCAGAAATGTACTGTTTCAGTCGAATCGCAGCAGGACAAACGCAACAACAACAAAAAAAAAAAAAAAAAAAGAAATATGGTAGCAGTAGGCTATCTGGGAATCATGACTTTGATGCGGCCCGGCTCCCTTAGAATGTAAGATATTCAGAAGCTGAAACACTTGCCGGGCTGGGACGGGGAAAAGGGGGGGGGGGGGGGGGGGGGGGGGGGGGGGGGGGGGAGGGGGAGGGCTAATTTTAAAAGACCTTCCTTTGCCAAGGTGTCTTTAGAGTTTCTACTGACTTTTTTTTAATTTGCATTCCATCATGTATATATACAAGGATGACAATGTGTACATAAAGAAATAAATAAAGAAAGAAATCACCCCAAACAATGTGAATTCACAAATTCATGCAAACATTATCTAATACGACAGAGAGAGAGAGGGAGAGAGAGAGAGAGAGAGAGAGAGAGAGAGAGAGAGAGAGGAGAGGAGGAGAGAGAGAGAGAGAGAGAGAGAGGTGGATGTATCAAGAAAAATCATGCTGACAGGGATGTTTTCACATCATTATGTTTGGCAAAATATTGAAATCAGGCCTCTAATAATGCACAAAAAAGTGTTCATTTACACACTTCATCTTACACTTTTAAATCTATTAGTGCAACTTGTTTTTGAAAAGAAAAGAAAGAGAAAAGGGTATAAATGTTAAACAGTATCCATCAATGGTCTGTATGCCAGCCATCTGGTCAAAAAATCTGCATGGTTTAATTTCAAATATGCAATATGTTCCTCAATTTTGTATCTAAATTTTAATTTGTTTATGAATACTTGTATTTGTGGCAGGGTGTTGTTTATTTTACAAACGTATATGTAATACTTCGCAAATAGTATTATAAAGTAAAAGACGGTGTCACCACAATCGTATTGTCATAGCCAAATAGTACGAGTACTTCTGTCAAAAGGACATTTTCAGCATTCAAACATTTTTCTTTCATTAAGCCAATGAGAGCATTCCAAAAAACTTGTACATGGTGACATTTCCAAAACATATGGTCAATGCTATCTTTGGATGTGCTGCAAAAACTACAGTTATTACTTTCAACAATTCCAATCTCCTTTAAAACAACATTTGTGCATAAACACCTGTGTAATATTTTCAGTTGAAACCACTGCAGCCTTACATCACGTATCTTATGCGCGTGCAAAAAACAGGATTTCCAATCATTTTGAATCAACAATTTCATGTCCCATTTATCACAACATTTTGGCTTAGGATTATTCGCAATGATGATATCATAATACAACTTGGAGCCTTTATTTATAGCGAAAAGATGTTTAAAGCACAATGATGAGTTTATGTACTTGTCGTTTTTTATAGTGATACCAGACGTTTTTATATAGTCCATTATAGTCGATTTAAAGCCAGCAAAAGTGACAAAATCAATATTTACATTATATTTTTCTGTAAAAAGTGCATGCGGCAAAAACTTTCCTTTGTCATCAAAAAAATGGGCGAGACAGTTGATATCTTTGCTGCTTAGTTTTTTCGATACAATGCACTTCTTTCCGATTTGAAATCGCTTATTATGGCATAATGGTTCGGCAAGAAGTTCAGTGGAGTTTTGGGGGGAACACTTGTAATAAAAAACTTTATACGCATCAAGAACTTCAGCCCAAAACTGATTATACTTAGTGAATTTGGAAACGAATTCTGGACCATATTTTTCATAAGCGACCACTTAGGAAAGTTAAACAACAGAATATTTCGCCATCTGTGAGTTGACATCTCAGCTTTACGTATCCAGGACAGCTTCAGAGATAAAACAAAAGTTTTTAGTTCAGGAAGACCAATGCCGCCATCTTTATACTTTTATGTGCAGTTTTTCGGTTAATCTTATCTGGTTTCTTATTCCAAACAAATTTATAACAAGCCTGTTGACATGTTTGAAAAAATATGTCTGGTGGGTTTGGTAATAGTAACCAGAGGTGTGTCAACTTTGAGAGGATAAGAGATTTTAATATTGCTACCCTACCAAGGGGTGTTAACTGTCGTTTTACCCATATTTTGAATAAGTGTTTGACATCTGCTAGTCTTTCCGAGTAATTTATATCTACACATTCTTTCAGGTCATTAGTGAACCACATTCCTAAAACTCGGAATTTAGATGGATTCCATTCCATACCTAAGTGTTCCATATAACGGATTTCAGAATTTTTCTCACTTCCCAGCCAAACGACATTAGTTTTTCCTACATTCATATGAAGGCCTGACACAGAACCAAACCTATCAAGAACATCTATACAGTTTTCAAAAGAACTCCTATCTCCTGCAAGTAAGAATTCTGTATCATCAGCGTACTGAGAAATCTTGTGTTCAACATTGTTGACCGAGATCCCATGGATATTGGAATTCTGTCTGACCATAATAGCCAATATTTCTACGCATAATACAAATATATAAGGAGACAGAGGGTCTCCTTGTCTGCAGCCTCTTTTAATTTTAAACCAATCCGAAACCTGACCATTTACAATTACACATGATTTAATATTTTTATAAAACGTACCTATCCATCTACATATATCATTTTGAAAACCAAATGCTTTCAGTACTTTAAACATAAAGTTCCAGTTTATCGAATCGAAAGCCTTTTCAAAATCTATATTCAGAAGCAATCCGGGTAGATTATGTTTGTCTAGATAAGCTATCATATCATATATCAATCTTAAATTATCTCCAATATATCTATTTCTGATAAACCCTGTTTGATCTTCAATTATATTTGGTAGAACTTGCTTTAACCGATTTGCTATACAGGACGATCCTATTTTATAAATCACATTTAAAAGTGAGATAGGTCTCCAGTTTTTTATGTATTGCCTTGGTTTATCACCTTTAGGATAGAAGTTATAATTCCTTCTCTCTGTACACAAGATAGCTCTCCTTTTCTGAAACTCGCATTAAGTGCTCTTACAACAAATCCACCTAATTTCTTCCAAAATACTTTAAAGAATTCTGCACTAAAGCCGTCTGTGCCTGGACTTTTATTATTTTTCATTTTACTCAGAACATACGTAGCTTCTTCTAACGTTATTTCTCCCTCTAATCTTTCTGCGTCTGTTTCGTTTATACAAGGGATATCATTCACTAAGTTTCTAATCTCACAGTCATCTACTACAGATTCAGCATATAATGATTCATAAAATCTCTGCACTTCTTGGATGATATCTTTCTGGTCTATCAAAATTTTATCTTGCTGATCTATGAGTCTAGCCATGTTTTTACTAACATAGTGTCGCTTTTCTAAATTGCAAAATTATTTACTAACTTTCTCCCCATCAGCTACCCATCTAGCCCTGGACCTTAATAATACCCCTTCCATTCGTTTTTCACGAATATGTCTTAATTGTTCTTTCTTCATTTCCATTATTAATATGTCTTCTCCCGTTTTCTTTTCAACTTTCTCCAGTTTTCGCATATCCTCTTCTAGCTGCCTCTCTTCATCTGCCAATTTCTTTTTCTTCATTGTGGCATATGCAATTGTTTTTGATCTAAGTTTCATCAGCAGAAAATCGAGGAAGACATCATCTGGGACAGAAAGCTGTGTATTTTCATCCAGTGTCTTTTCAACCGCATTTACTGTATATTCTTCTTTGACTTTTTCAATCTCCATATTTATTTCATGCATATATTCTTTATCTTTTAAAAGGGATACATTCAATTTCCAGAAGGTATTATGCTTGACAGTTTCTTTACATTTAAGGCTTAGTGAAATTGCAGAATGATCGGTTCTATATCCACATTCAATATCTGCGTCATTTACAAATGAAACAACTGAATCTGAAATGAGAAAAAAATCTAACCGGGCCTGTTGAAAAGGGTTGGCTCTTCTCCATGTGTAACGGAGACATTCCGGGTTTAAATCTCTCCAGATGTCATTAAGCTCTAAGCTTTCAATCATGTTTTCAACTACTTCTTTCGCTTTGGGACTTTTATTTCTTGTTTGATGATTGAGCGAAAGAACCATGAATGTGGGACATGCAAAGATCGTACATCCGAGAAATATGCTTTCGAGTCATACGCTACAGCTGTGGGGAAGCGATAGGAAAAGGATTGACTTGGTGGATTTAGTATGCGCCTCTCTCTCTCTCTCCTCCCTCCTCTCTCTCTCTCTCTCTTCTCTCTCTCTCTCTCTCTCTCTTCTCTCTCTCTCTCTTGGGTTGACATTTCATGTAAAACGTCAATTTGAAATGGCGAGACAGGACAAGAGATAAGCGTGTGTGATGAAGGGGATGGGGAGGGGGGGGGGGGGGGGGGGGGGAAGGGGAGGAACCGGAACATTTAACTGATAGAGAGAGAGAGAGAGAGAGGAGAGGAGAGAGAGAGAGAGAGAGAGAGAGAGAGTGTGTGTGTGTGTGTGTGTGTGTGTGTGTGTGTGTGTGTGTGTAAGAGATAAAGACAGGATAGGATAAAACGAGTCCCAGTGACCTCGTAGTTCATATGCAGGACTCGAAGCTTAACTTACACGAAACTGGAAATCCAATGGTTGTTTACAGATGAGCCAATAGTGGGATATTTGTTGCTCTTTCAGCTTGTCAGTTTTAATTCGTTGTTTTGGTTTGCGTTTTTTTTTTAACTCGTTGTTTTTCTTTCAGGCATAGCAGTCTGATTTTTTTTAAGGAATGTCATTTATTCTTTTTTTTTTCTTTTTTTTTTAGTTTGTTTCCCTCCTTATCCGCTTCCTCTGGCCTGATTTTCAGGCTGTCGAAATGGCTTTATTCGTTTATAGGCCTGTTGCCTGGGAGACATGGTTTTGGAAGTGGAAACAGATTTACTTCTTTCGTCTTTACAAGAAAGTTATCCAACACATACACGTATACACACGCGCGCGCGCGCGCGCGCGCACACACACTCACACCATCACACATACATTCATTCACACACACACACGCACACGCACACGCACACACACACACAGCACACACGCGCGCTTATGCGCATACTTGCACACACACACACGCAACACACACGCAGGCACGCACGCATGCATGCACACACACACACACACACACACACACACACACACACACACACACACACACACACACATATGCGGTGGTGCGGCACACACACACACACACACACACACACACACACACACACACACACACATATGCGGTGGTGCGGCACACACACACACACACACACACACACACATGCGGTGGTGCGGCACACACACACGCACGCACACACACACACCACACACACACACACACACACACACACACACACACACACACACACACACACACACACACACACACACACACACATCACGCCACACACACACACAAGCACGCACACACGCAAAACCTACACACACACACACACACACACACACACACACACACACACACACACACACACATACACAAGCACGCAAACGCACGCACACGCACACGCACGCACACACACACACACACACACACGGCACATAAGACACTCACACCACACAAACACCTACACACACGTACGCGCCACACACACACACGGCACATAAAGACGCTCACACCACACAAACACCTACACACACGTACGCGCCACACACACACACACACACACACACACACACACACACACACACACACACACATAAAATAACAGTCAAACGCAAGCTTGCACACGCTTAAAAGAGAAGATTATTTTCATCCGGTTTCTGTGTTCCCTTGAGCGGAGCACGAAAATTGTAGTGAAGCTCTTCAGCTCCTCCTTCCTACGGCCACGAGGCAAATGTCCAGAAACGAAGCAAGATCACAGAAATGAGTCAGATTAGACTGTTTGGTCAAGGTAGTGAGGGAGTTATCTGTTACTTTGCTTTCTTCCTGTCCACAGTTTGGATCAGAACATAGATAATAAGCGCGCGCACACACACACACACACACACACACAACACACACACACACACACACACACACACACACACACACACACACACGTACACTCACACACGCACGCACGCACGCACGCACGCACGTACGCGCACACACACAC
>CM031627.1:7415014-7447693 GCA_018398815.1 Conus ventricosus
TGAGTCAGTTTGCAAATGTTTGTTAAGTAGTTCAGTTGGCCTTTATCTTTAGATCTTATCTCTACTCAGTAACATATGTTTTATTGAAATGGAAGAGGGATAGAGGGGAGGGGGAGGGGAGGATGTCATATTCTATCATTAACATATAATACACTCATCACTTACAATACTTCATTCACCCACACAAAAAAACTGTCTGAATCACTGTAGTGGAAGGACATTAAACCGACGACCACACACACACACACACGTACACACACACCACACACACACCCACACACACACACACACACAAAACACACACATACACACACACACACACACACACCACCCACACACACACCACACACACACACACACACACACTACACACACACACAGTACACACACACACACAGTACACACACACACACACAGAGAAACCACAGTACACACACACACACACACACACACGCACACACACACACAGTTCACACACACACACACACACACACACACAGTTCACACACACACACACACCACACACACACACACACACACACACACACACACACACACAGGCATGCAACACACACACACACACACACACACACACACACACACACACACACCAAAGATGCTCGCCTGTGAGCCTACAAAGTCTGGTGAACCATCTCTTGTACATGAATTATTGGCCTAGCAGTTTGGGTATTAACCCATGGATTGTTCTGTGTGTGCCCCAAGTCTTCTGGGTTGTATCATTAGGACCCAAAAGCCAACCATGACAATTCGTGCATGCAGGCTAATGATATTAGTATCCTGTTACACACAGAGGGTACTGGGTCTGAATGTTGTGTTATGTCATGTGAGGTTTCCAAATGTTACTTGGTGTACTCCACTGGTGGAATGGACAGTGAATAATGGACGGACAGTGAATAATGGATGGACAGTGAATAATGGATGGAATAATGGAGGGACAGTGAATAATGGATGGACAGTGAATAATGGATGGACAGTGAATAATGGACGGACAAACAAGGAATCGCTGAGGCCTCTTTCGTAATGGCACACTTGTTGAGACTGACCAGTGTGATTCGGTCACTTAGGTCCTGCACGCTGGCGTGTGACAGTTAAAAGCACAAATGCACTTGAAAATGCTCTCTCTCTCGTTTTATCTCTCTTTCTCTCGCTCTCTCTTGTCTGTCTGTCTGTCTCTGTCTCTGTCTCTCTCTCTCTCTCTCTCTCTCTCTCATGCATGCGTGATACGCACATACTCACACACAAATACGCACACACACACATAACACACATACACACACATATGTGTGTGTATATATGTGTGTGTGTGTTGTGTGAGAGAGAGAGAGAGAGAGAGAGAGAAGGAGAGAGAGAGAGAGAGAGAGAGAGATTCTGCACGCACATAGAATACAAGAGGTGCATTTTGTATGCATGCTTGGTATTTAAGTATTTGTGTGTGTGCAGAACATGGGGTGTGTGGGGAGAGAGAGAGAGAGAGAGAGAGAGAGAGAGAGAGAGAGAGAGAGAGAGAGAGAGAGAGAGAGAGAGGAAGAGATAGAGAGAGAGAGAGAGAAAGAGAGAGAGAGAGAGAGACGGACACCACACACGCATACACACACACACACACACACACACACACACACACACACACACACACACACACACACACACACACAACTTTTTGACAGATGGATTTATGCAGTGTTTTGTTTGATTAGCCTTGAGAGATTTACTAAAAGACTTTGTATTTCAAGAGGTAACAGATTTAGCAAGAAAATGCTTTTTTTGTGTGTGGGCCTTGTCCCATTAAAGACTGAGGAAACTCGTGTGGGTGGTGTTGGTCACTTCGTGAAATAACTGGGTGACTCATATAAACAGATTTTGCTCTGTCAGTCTGGTGTGAGAATAAAATCACCAGAATGCTAACCGACCAGCATCGTAGCCCGATTCAAAAACCCAAATTCCTGTTCCCCAGTTAGTTTTGCTTAGGGTACAACTGTTTAAAATTTTTAAATTTTTTTTAACTGATTTCATTTACAAATAGTTTACAATACACGAAGGTGGAGTAGGATATGCTTGCTGTAATTGTCTGTCTTGTTTTTGCGTCGCTGTTTCGGTGTTTGAGATAACTCCAAAAGCACTGTGGATTGTTATTAATTTCTTGTTGAGGATTATTAATAGGATCATTGCAGGAATGTAGACTGTGTCACCTGCTCTGGTCATAGCTGTCGACAGTAACTCCCAAATTTATAACACAGCGAAGGAATGAGCAGCCAGACTGGTGGACGATCAAAGACTTCTGTTTGCCCTTCTCTTATTTCAAGTTCTCTGTCTTGCAATAGTCTCGTAATAGGTCACCATTTCTGTGTTTCGCCCCCCCTCCCCCCACCCCACCTCCCAAAAAGTCCTCAGCTGTTTCTGATGTCCAACTAGCTACTCTCCCATATGTTTGTAGACTTTTTGAAAAACAAACTTCTTACTGGATCTGTGACGGTTTTGCCATCCGTCTCTCAGAGAACTCTTTCTTCGACTGTTGCATTCTGAGGGACTCCCACTTTGTCGTTTAGTTCAGTACTGTTGTAGAAGAACTTTGTCGTTTAGTTCAGTACTGTAACTGTTGTAGAACTTTGTCGTTAGTTCAGTACTGTTCAGTACTGTTGTAGAAGAACTTTGTCGTTTAGTTCAGTACTGTTGTAGAAGAACTTTGTCGTTTAGTTCAGTACCCGTTGTAGAAGAACTTTGTCGTTTAGTTCAGTATGTTGTAGAAGAACTTTGTCGTTTAGTTCAGTACTGTTGTAGAAGAACTTTG
Source organism: Conus ventricosus (assembly GCA_018398815.1). Lineage (NCBI taxonomy): Eukaryota > Metazoa > Mollusca > Gastropoda > Neogastropoda > Conidae > Conus > Conus ventricosus. The sequence continues at coordinate 7,417,821 of CM031627.1, forward strand.
TCGTTTAGTTCAGTACTGTTGCAGAAGAACTTTGTCGTTTAGTTCAGTACTGTTGCAGAAGAACTTTGTCGTTTAGTTCAGTACTGTTGTAGAAGAACTTTGTCGTTTAGTTCAGTACTGTTGCAGAAGAACTTTTTCGTTTTGTTCAGTACTGTTGCATAAAAACTTTGTCGTTTAGTTCAGTACTGTTGCAGAAGAAACTTTGTCGTTTAGTTCAGTACTGTTGTAGAAGAACTTTGTCGTTTAGTTCAGTACTGTTGTAGAAGAACTTTGTCGTTTAGTTTACTACTGTTGTAGAAGAACTTTGTCGTTTAGTTCAGTACTGTTGTAGAAGAAATTTGTCGTTTAGTTCAGTACTGTTGCAGAAGAACTTGGGCAAAACATGATCCTTCAGACCACCCTGAGGTCCAGTTAACTGGACCCGTGCCAAGCAAGCTTCTTTCGCACCCATCACTCACATTCTCCCAGCACTGACTAACATCGTGAAGGAGTCGTGCATTTCCGGATCTCCCCCTTTGAGCTTAAAATGGCTGTCGTAAAGCCCATGCTCCAGAAATCCAGCTTGGACCCAGATCAAACCTTTTATTTTTGTCTCTGCAGTTAACAACTTGCCCTTCATCAGGTGTTCTCATATCTGATGACCCACTATCTCCTTAGTGTTCACCAGTCTGTTATATTTATAATCATTTTATGTGAAATTTTGTGTTTGCTGAATTCTTACATAGAATCCTTACGATTGGCAGGAGGAGTTTATAGAGGTTCACCTTCACTCCCTGCAGTTGTTGTCCTTGATTTTTAATCACTTGTGATTTTTTTTATTCTTTTACATGACCACAATCTCAAAACAGTCTTTTTGTTATGTATGGGCTAATCTGTTAAACTTAACAAATGCATTTACTTAGAAAAAAAAAATGTTTCAGAAATTTTGACATTGATGCATAGTTATTGCTAAAAAAAAAAAGATAAAAAATTCATTTAAGAAATTTTGATATTGTTGCCTAGTTATTGGTAAAAAAAAAGTTAATAATTCATTAGAGAAACTTAAATATTGTTGCATATTGCTAAAAATGTGTGAAGATCCGTTAGAAAAATTTAAATATTGTTGCATAGTTATTGATAAAAAAAAACAAACGAAAAACAAACAAAAACCCTCAAGTGCTGTTGAGAATTAACACAGTAACAGGTGTGTTGCATCATTATGATCAGCCGAAAGTTCTGTCATGTGACTGATTTTCCAACCCCCAAATCCTTGATCCTGGCTCTCGTGTTACTGGCTGGAAATGAACCGAGTGATTTCATTGGCAGGGAAGTTCTGTGTCTTACTGGCTGGCAATGAACCGAGTGATTTCATTGGCAGGGAAGTTCTGGCACGTGACAGATTTCCATTACGACCACACCTACTTGACCTCCGGCCTGTCGTGCAATGGTCCCAAAGACGGCCCCGCCCTTCTGGGGGACTACTGGTGTGACGCCCCCTGGAGGCTGTCATGGCGGCCATTGACGCCATGGCGAAGTATCCGGAGGACGGGACTTTGTACTTTGGACAGGGTGAGTCTGTTGGGAAATTATCACAGGTGTGTGTGTGTGTGTGTGCGTGTGTGTGTGTGTGTGTGGTGTTTTGCGGAGGGGGAAAGGGAAAAGATGGCTATGGGGGAAGAGAGGGGGGTGGGGAGGTGCAGGTGGGGAGAGGATGGAGGGTAAGTAGATGGTTGAAGTGGGGACTGGTATGGAAGTGGGGTCTGGTATAGAAGTGGGGTCTGGTATGGAAGTGGGGTCTGGTATGGAAGTGGGGTCTGATGGAAGTGGGGTCTGATGGAAGTGGGGTCTGGTATGGAAGTGGGGTCTGATGGAAGTGGGGTCTGATGGAAGTGGGGTCTGGTATGGAAGTGGGGTCTGGTATGGAAGGGGGTCTGGTATGGAAGGGGGGTCTGGTATGGAAGGGGGGTCTGATGGAAGTGGGGTCTGGTATGGAAGTGGGGTCTGGTATAGAAGTGGGGTCTGGTATGGAAGTGGGGTCTGGTATGGAAGTGGGGTCTGGTATGGAAGTGGGGTCTGGTATAGAAGTGGGGTCTGGTATGGAAGTGGGGTCTGGTATGGAAGTGGGGTCTGGTATGGAAGGGGGGTCTGGTATGGAAGGGGGGTCTGGTATGGAAGGGGGGTCTGATGGAAGTGGGGTCTGGTATGGAAGTGGGTCTGGTATAGAAGTGGGGTCTGGTATGGAAGTGGGGTCTGGTATGGAAGTGGGGTCTGGTATGGAAGTGGGGTCTGGTATGGAAGTGGGGTCTGGTTTGTATGGAAGTGGGGCCAAGTTGGAAGGTGCAGGCAAAAAACACAAACACAAACCAGCAAGGAAAAGAACAACCTAGCTCTGTGGCTTTTGCATAATTAATAGTAAAGATTATTCTCCTTATTTATAATGCACTTTTATTTCACATGATGTTTGTATGAATTCATGTATGTTTGATTAGATTGCCTCCAGTGTGTAAGGTTGCTGTAATGTGAATATGTAAGTAGTTGTGCTGTTGTCAGATATTACAAAATGAAAACCCTCTTAGAAGGGTGAAAAAGAAAAAAAAAAAAAACAGGAAAAGGAAAACATAAGGTGGAATGCAGAGAGTGGCTGGATGATAACCCGTGTATGTGGAGAAGATGGCACGTGTATTTATGTGTGTGTGCTTGGTGGACCGTGTATCGTAAACGCATGCATGTGAAACCTCAGGGGAATGTTTCTCATGTTAGGCTGCCAAGTGACACGTTTGATAACCTGTACATGTACGCGTACGCCGGGCTGGAAGACACGGACGGAAGCAGGAGAGATTGTTGCCCACAATGATGTGGAAGATGAGGGACGGAGAACGTCTTTTTGCAGAACTTTGCAGGAAGCGACGCTGGAGGCTTGGAGTGATGGGGGTCAGGTGACTGACATGACTCGGTCTGATCAGGAAACACTTCCCGTCTTGATTGTGAAAAAGGTTCAGTCCTCTCTGTGCTGTATGGTGCTTTAGGTGATGGCAAGGGGTTCGAGTGGTTCCTCCTCCCCACCTGTCTACCGCTGCTTGGGGCGGTCTGCAGAGTCGGCCTTTTGCCTCTGAGCTCTCTCCCCAGTATGTGGCTGCATGGCTGTTGTGGCCGTAACAGTTGTCGGCCCTGTGCCTAGTCCCCTGTCGGATGGACCAGAGATTGCGGGTCCTTAAACCTGTGCACTTCCATCTCTCTTGACCCTACCATGTGACAAAATCTCTCGCCAGTTGTTAGAGGCTGGGGATTTTTCACCATCATTTGCCGGCACTTTCAGTCAAATGGTGTTAAAAGCTTGCAGAGAGATAAGTGGTCTGTTTCCTGAGCCCTGTCGTCAGTGCTGTGCTTTGGGTTTTGTCCTTCATGACTTCCGCCAAGGGAGTTAGGTTTTCGTCTGTGTCTCTTGCTTTGTTGGGTCATCTGTCAGTCTGAGAACAAGATTGTGCGAAACCTACAGAGATAATTTGAGCAAAAAACGTGGTGAAAAGGTGGCATGGGCCCCAGGGACCATCCTGTGACATGGTGATGCTGATCTTGAGGTTTGGAGCGGTGGGGCAGATCGGTGTTGCAGATTGGTGATTCAGGTCAGTGGTGCAGATCAGTGATGCAGATGGGTGGTGCAGATCAATGATGCAGATCAATAATGCAGATCGGTGGTGCAGGTCAGTGGTGCAGATCAGTGATGCAGATGGATAGTGCAGATGGATGATCCAGATCAGTGGTGCAAATCGGTAGTGCAGATTGGTGATACAGATGGTCATACAGATCAGTTGTACAGCTCGATGATGCAGATCGATGATGCAGATCGATGATGCAGATTGGTGATGCAGATTGGTGATGCAGATTCAAATCAAAGGGTGAATCCAGGCTCCGCTAACCAGATTATGTAAACAAAGGCAAACATGATTTTAACAAACTTTGGCACAAGGATGAAATGTGATCTATATGTAAACAAAGGCAAACATGATTTTAACAAACTTTGGCACAAGAATGAAATGTGATCTATACATAAACAAAGGCAAACATGATTTTAACGAACTTTGGCACAAGAATGAAATGTGATCAATACGTAAACAAAGGCAAACATGATTTTAACGAACTTTGGCTCAAGGATGAAATGTGATCTATACGTAGTAAACAAAGGCAAACATGATTTTAACAAACTTTGGCACAAGGATGAAATGTGATCTATACATAAACAAAGGCGAACATGATTTTAACGAAATTTGGCACAAGGATGAAATGTGATCTATAAAATTAATAAACCCATGAAGAATCAGGGGACCCAAGATCTGGTCCGAAAGATTACACAAAAAGTACTGAAATGATTTCAAAACATGAGGGGACCCAGGATCTGGTCCGAAAGATTACACAAAAAGTACTGAACTGATTTCAAAACATGAGGGGACCCAGGATCTGGTCCGAAAGATTACACAAAAAGTACTGAACTGATTTCAAAACATGAGGGGACCCAGGATCTGGTCCGAAAGATTACACAAAAAGTACTGAACTGATTTCAAAACATGAGGGTACCCAGGATCTGGTCCGAAAGATTACACAAAAAGTACTGAACTGATTTCAAAACATGAGGGGACCCAGGATCTGGTCCGAAAGATTACACAAAAAGTACTGAACTGATTTCAAAACATGAGGGGACCCAGGATCTGGTCCGAAAGATTACACAAAAAGTACTGAACTGATTTCAAAACACAATCATAGTGGAGAGATGGAATGTCTAAGGATGAACTCATGAAAATTTTTTGGGTGTGGAAACATTACATGGATCCGGATCAAGAGGTGGATCCGGGATCAGTTTGGCCATGGCGGAGGTCTGTGGTCTCCACGGTGCCCAGTGGTTTCAGTTTCTCCTTACTGAATGCCTCAAACCACATCAGTTCCTTCATTTTTAAAAATGTTTTTTTTTTTGTGGTTTCGCCGTATCTTTTGCAGCGACGCCGTGGCTCATATATCCAACGATAAGCTGACGGAGGGCATCAGCATGGACCTGCTGCAGAACCTGACAGACGCCATGGCCAGCAGGTTTCCGCACACCCCTGTCTTTGCCGCCTTCGGCAACCACGACTACTACCCTGCCAGCCAGTTCCCCGCCGTCACCAGCACCATCTACAACCGCACCGCAGAGATGTGGAGGGGATGGATCGAGGAGGAGGAGCAACTGGCAAACTTTAGAAAAGGTAGGAAAATGCAGAAATTAGAAGGGGGTTGGGGGGGGGGGGGATGAGGGTTGGTGGGTGGGGGGGGGGGGGGCAGGATAAACGTCTTCACCTTTAGCTAGCTACAGGTTCCGTTGCACATATTGAAGGCGTTTACCACTTGCTGTTGATCTGATTGGCTGGCTCTGTGCCCGCTGTTCATGAGGAAGATGTCTGTTTGCCGCACTTTGCCCAGACGGTGTTCAGCTGTCAGGTTTGAAGTTCACACAGGGTGGTTTGAGGACTGACAAAGGCTGTGTGCAGGCTGAAGGCTGCCCTTGCTGAACAGTGGACAGCCACAGACTGGCATTCATGGTAACCTTAGAGGGCAGCCCAGCCTGTAATTCTCTCCTGGTCTGACTGTGGTGCCCGTAAGTTGTTAATAACCAGCATGTTGAACATGACTCCAACAAAGGTGAATAGTTAGAAAGGGAGATGAGATACTTATCCTGTCTGCTGTACATCTTTGGCTGCATATGGTCATGTCCTTTTGTTTGTAGGATAGATAATGGTGGAGGCCATATCAGGGTTGAAAAAGAAAAAAAAACTAGTGGAAAACAGATGACCGTGAAGTCCAAGCCTAACAAGCTCTGTAGGCACTATTTTTTTTTGAAATTTTTAAAATTTATTATTTCTTTTTTTTTAATGCTGATCGATGAGAATGAGGATGATTAAGATGATGCTACGGATTTCCATTTCAGTCTGAGACTACATGACAGGGCTGTACTCTACGCTTCCTTTCATAATATATTGCGGCGTCAACCAGGCCCGAGATATACAGGCACCTGCAGTGTTGGTCAGGAAATTTGAGCAACACTCTCAGAAACGCATCCATTAAGTGGATGAAACTCGACTGTGTGATCCCAGTCTTCTCAACCGAGTCCACAGCAAATTCAACTCTGGGTAGGAGCCGGTCAGGGCAGAAAAATCCCACATGACTCTGATGGGATTCGAACCCAGACCTCCCAGCCGGGAGTCTGCGATGCTAACCACTTCGCCATGGCGGCTGGTACCATTTTTTTTTAAAATGGTGCAGCGGTTAGGGTTGCTGGTTGAGAGGCTGATAGGTCATGGGTTCCATTATGTCATATCAGAGGCATTTCGTTATGGGGTTTTCCAGTCCTACCTGGCTTCTGCCCAGAGTTTGGTGCTCTGGGGTTCAATTATTGTAGACTGGAGCCATGTAGCCGAGTTTCTTCCAACTAAGGGATACGTCTCTGTTGTCGTTGGAGGACAGAAATCGACTCTGGATAGGTAATACGGATGATTCTGGTTTCAAATCGGTTTCAAGGGTCCCTGTCTCTCTCTCTTGTTTCCTTGTCAGCTACTCGGTTGATGAGTCAAGAGATGAAAGTCATCTCTGAATAGGTGATACAATGGGCCTCTTTTCAAGACAGTTTTTGAAAGTCGCCATATGACGCTTGAGAAGGATTTGGTTTTCAGTTTAATGCCTTCTTCTCCATTTTCTCTCTCTCTCTTTTTTTTTTTCTTCCAAAACTCCTCCCCTCACCTTTTTCCCCTCTGTAAATCTTCGCCTAGACATTGTCTTGATGACTGGGGAATTCCTGATCTGCAGTTAGTGTTTCCTAAGCTGAATTTTTCAGCACAGATAGATAGGTAGATGGATGGATGGATGGATAGTTTCCTTTTGGCCTCATGACAGTAGGGGTGTCGTCAAGGGCATGGTAGCAGTCATGGCAGTCAGCTGTCAGTCGTCAGTCAAGGGCAACATGATAGAGGTGCTGTGACAAGCATGTCCAGTCCTTAACGTTGACCACCTGGGACCTTTTGTATCTTAACAAATCTTAAATAAATGTTAGCTAACCACTAAGAGAAACGTGGACAAACGAGTCGCAAGACGAAACACGACGCGTTTCGACCTTTTAGGTCTTCTTCAGGCAAGACACAAATAGGGCAATGAAATGCACAAAATTTTCACTTAACTTAGATCTCTTTAGCGCAAGGTAGGCAGGCGTTGAAACATTTTCATTCAACGCCCTTGTCCTGTTTGTTTGTGTCTTGCCTGAAGAAGACGTAAGAGGTTGAAACATTTCCATTCAACGCCCTTGTCCTATTTGTTTGTGTCTTGCCTGAAGAAGACGTAAGAGGTTGAAACATTTCCATTCAACGCCCTTGTCCTATTTGTTTGTGTCTTGCCTGAAGAAGACGTAAGAGGTTGAAACATTTCCATTCAACGCCCTTGCCCTATTTGTTTGTGTCTTGCCTGAAGAAGACGTAAGAGGTTGAAACATTTCCATTCAACGCCCTTGTCCTATTTGTTTGTGTCTTGCCTGAAGAAGACGTAAGAGGTTGAAACATTTCCATTCAACGCCCTTGTCCTATTTGTTTGTGTCTTGCCTGAAGAAGACGTAAGAGGTTGAAACATTTCCATTCAATGCCCTTGTCCTATTTGTTTGTGTCTTACCTGAAGAAGACGTAAGAGGTTGAAACACGTCGCGTTTTGTCTTGTGCCTCGTTTCGCTAACATTTATTTAAGATTTGTTCAGATTTCCGCCTGCAGTCATCTCATTTTGCAATTAGATCTTTTTGTATCTTGTCTGGGAATCCATCCCCTTCTGCAGCCAGCAAAATGGTGGTGGGCAGGGACTCATGGCGAAAGACATGTTCAGTTCAGTTCAGTTCTGTGGTTTTATTTAACGTCTTTTCATCGTGAGATTATATTAGACGTAAAAATTAACAATTTATAATTGGAATGCATGTCTACTGCCCACTGTACCCTGTTCATGCATGTGTTTATATGCGCCCCCCCCCCCCCCCCCCCCCCCCCCCTTTTTTTTTTTTGTGTCATCAGATCCACCGGCACATAATGGGTGGAATAACATTTTGCATGTTGATTTATTTATTTGTATAATGTATGGGTTCACCTATGGGACATCAGAGTCAGTCTCGCCAGCAGCGTTTGAGGAGGGACTGGAATCTATACAGGTGCTAACTCTGACAATCAAACCTCCAAGATCATGTGGAGAAGGCATCCATAGATCAAGGTGACAAACAAGGCTTTGTCCAACATTAGCTCCAAGCCATACATGATTTGCAAGGGAAGAATCATGACTTGTACGTTTTGTGGACACTAATTCCTCTCACACTCTCTCTTTCTCTCTCTCTCTCTCTCTCTCTCTCTCTCTCTCTCTCCCAGTTTTTTTTTTTGAACCCTTGGTGGTGAGAATACCTCAGAACTGCAGACTGTGGCATGTCTCCATTTGATACCAAGGGAGCACAGACACAGTCAGCCATTCCTCCCTGATGTGTCCGATCCAGCAGACCAAAGGCCTCGGCAGGCGATACGAATGGATCTGTCATCAAGACGGGTTACAAAGATCCCCATGTGCTGGTAGTGAACGGTTGCAGATTTGAAATTTATTTCCCTCGATTTTCATTCTTATTTTCCTCCTCCACCCCCCCCCCCTCCCCCCCCCCGTCTCTCCCGCCCCCTCCAATTTTTTAATCTTTGCCAAGTCATGTCATCTGTGTAATGACGGAGGAATTGTTAGCCTGCGCTTATTTTTCCCCCACTGCTAAATTGTTCAATATATATATATATATAAGAAGAGAACAACAAAGACAGCAACAAACTGATGTGGTTATAGTTGAAATTTTTGTATATATGTATATTTGTGTGTGTGTGTGTGTGTGTGTGTGTGTGTGTGCGTGCGTGCGTGCGTGCGTGCGCGCGTGTGTGTGTGTATGCTTGTGAACGTGTGTGTATGTGTGTGTGTGTGTGTGTGTGTGTTTGCTCTCTCTCTCTTTCCCAACACAGGAGGGTACTATACACGCCGTGTGTGTGTGTGTTTGCTCTCTCTCTCTTTCCCAACACAGCAGGGTACTATACACGCCGTGTGTGTGTGTGTGTTTGCTCTCTCTCTCTTTCCCAACACAGGAGGGTACTATACACGCCGTGTGTGTGTGTGTTTGCTCTCTCTCTCTTTCCCAACACAGCAAGGTACTATACACGCCGTGTGTGTGTGTTTGCTCTCTCTCTCTTTCCCAACACAGGAGGGTACTACACACGCCGTGTGTGTGTGTGTGTTTGCTCTCTCTCTTTCCCGACACAGGAGGGTACTACACACGCCTCATACCGACCTCCTCCTGCCAGAAGCTGCGGATGGTGGTACTGAACACCAACCTGTACTACACCTCGGACAAAGCCACCCCGGGTACCCAGGACCCCACGGGGCAGCTGCAGTGGCTGCGGACTGTGCTGGCCGTGGCTAGGGGTCAGGATGAAAAGGTTCGATTCCTTTGTCAGTTAGTCTGGAAAGTGAAACTGGATGATTCAGGGGAGAAAAAAAAAAGATGGAGGGGTTGGGAGGAGGGTGGTTTTTGTGTGTGTGTGTGTGTGTGTGTGAGGAGGATGAAGGCGTAAGTAGGAAATGCTGTACATTAATAAGTGACCTTTTGTGTATGTATTCATTTTGCTTGTATCTTTGTTCTTTGTTTCTTTCTTTGCTTTTTATAAGATTGTTTGTGTTTTTATTTTTAATGATCAGGATGGATGTACGGGCAGGTAGGAATGCGTGTATGACTATACCAATCATTTCTTTCCGTTGAATATGTTACTTTTTGTTGCTTTGTTCTTTTTGGTTTATATCATTGTTTGGTTGTTTTTAGACCCTCTCTGTTTCTGTCCGTCTCTCTCTCACACTGTCTCTCAGTCTCTGTCTCTCTCTTTCTCTCTGAGTCTGAGATTCATTATTGGTTAGAATTTGGGTTGCAAGACGGTTTTTGATCCCACCATTTAGGTTGCCACTCACCATCTTCAGGGGCGATATCCAAACACGGCACCACTGTGCACATGTTTCATTCTCACGTCATCTATTCCACCGGCATACAATGGCCTTGTCTTCTTCCCCACCAATCAGGTAGCCACATTCTGTGTTCTGGGATGCTGTCGCAACGCCGGTGTGCATGTGTTTCGTTCTGTCGTCCCATTTCCACCGGCAGCACATCGTGGATTTCGCTTCTCCAAACGGTGGAATGGGACTGGACGTGTGTGCCAGATTTCCATATGCGAGCGTTTATGTACATGATCTTGGTTTAAAGTCACACCTGAAGGAGCGGGTGGGGTCTAGGGTCCAGGGGCCTCTACACAGATGTGCAACTCTTGAGAAATAAAATCCTTCCAGCCTGCCTGTCTCGAGTGGGACTCAAAACCCAGACCTTGGAACACTTCTTACATCTCGCCCCTTTTGACCAACACCCCCTGTTTTCGTTTGTTTGTTTTGTTGTTGTTGTTTTTAAACTGATTACTTAATTTATTCATCCTTTTTACTATGTTCTGGTAATCAGTTGTTTGTGTGTGTGTGTGGTTTTTTTTTAATACTTTTTTTTGGATTCATTCATCCTTTTCATTATGTCTGGTCATCGAGGAAAAGAAATAATTGATTTATTCATTCTTTTTATTAAGTTCACATAATCAGGGTTTTTTTCATTTATTAATTCATTCATCCTTTTTATTATATTCTAATAATCAGGTTTTTCAAAAATTCGTTTAACAGTGTATTCATCTTTCTTATGTTCTAGCATTCACTTATTTTTCCCTTTTTTTGTGTGATTTATTTATCATTTTTATTATGTTCTGGTAATCAGTTTAAAAAAAAACATTTATTGATTTATTCCTCTTTTTTCATTCCGCTCTGGTAATCAGTAGATCCGTCTCTGTGCCCATCAGGTAATCCTGGCAGCACATATACCTCCCGGTGTGCACACTCCCCGGGGAGTACTCTGGTATCAGGAGGAGTTTGTGGAGCCCTTCAATAAGGTCCTGAGGGACCACGCCGATGTCATCAAGGCCATGCACTTTGGCCACGACCATTACGACGGCTTTAAGGTCTTCTACGACCATCAAGGTATGTGTGTGCACTTTGGCCACGACCATTACGACGGCTTTAAGGTCTTCTACGACCATCAAGGTATGTGTGTGCACTTTGGCCACGACCATTACGACGGCTTTAAGGTCTTCTATGACCATCAAGGTATGTGTGTGCATTTTGGCCACAACTGTTACAACGGCTTTAAGGTCTTCTATGACCATCAGGGTATGTATGTGCACTTTGGCCACGACCATTACGACGGCTTTAAGGTCTATGACCATGAGGGTATGTGTGTGCATTTTGGCCACGACCATTACGGCGGCTTTAAGGTCTTCTATGACCATCAGGGTATGTGTGTGCATTTTGGCCACGACCATTACAACGGCTTTAAGGTCTATGACCATGAGGGTATGTGTGTGCATTTTGGCCACGACCATTACGACGGCTTTAAGGTCTTTGACCATCAAGGTATGTATGTGCATTTTGGCCACAACCATTATGAGGGCTTTAAGGTCTTCTACGACCATCAGGGTATGTGTGTGCATTTTGGTCACGACCATCACGAGGGCTTTAAGGTAGTCTATGACCGTCAGGGTACATGTGTGCACTTTGGCCATGACCATTACGACGGCTTTAAGGTCTTCTACGACCATCAGGGTGTGTGCATTTTGGCCACGACCATTACGACGGCTTTAAGGTCTTCTACGACCATCAGGGTGTGTGTGTGCATTTTGGCCACGACCATTACGACGGCTTTTTAAGGTCTTCTCCGACCATCAGGGTGTGTGTGTGCGGGAGGGAGAGGATGCTGGAGGGGGCATCAGAAGGGGAAGAAGCTTGAGATTACTGTAATGGCTGCGACCTCTTTTATATCTGTGAGGGTGTAGATGGAAAGGATGTGTGTGTGTGTGTGTGTATGTGTCCGTGTGTGTGTGTGTGTGTGTGTGTGTGTGTGTGTGTGTGTGTGAGAGAGAGTGTGAGTGTGAGGGTGTGATATTGGAGAGGGGGAGAATTGTGGTGGGGGATAGAGAAGGGCTGTGATCACTAGGGCAGTTAATATATTCACCAGGGAATGATTAAAGTGAGAGAGAGAGAGAGAGAGAGAGAGAGAGAGAGAGAGAGAGAAAAGAGAAAGTGAGGCATAGAAAGAGAGAGAGAGTAGTAAGTTGGGTGTTACGGTTTTTACCTTCTACCATTTGGATTCTTACATACACTGTTTTTAACTTTGTACTGTTTAAACATCCATAGAAATGAGAGCCTGGAAAAGAATAAAAGGTGAGCTTTGCAAGTTGCAAAGCATTTCGCAAAGGCAGTAGAGTTGATATTGCTCTGGGGCAAAGATGGACACTGCCCTGTGGAAGAACAAGATATTGTGTACCGGAGGACACAGAACTGTAAGAGTAGTGGCCCCTGCATGCTTGCCAGCCAGGACTCCTCCACTGATGATAACTTCCAAATTCTAGGTGATAAAGTTGAAACTGTGATAAGATCATCGAAAAATGGAAAAGCTGAAAGAATGGATAGCCCCCCCCCCCCCTGGCTGAGCTTAATGCAAACTGAAGAGAATTGGTGACAGGATTTTCTCACCAAAATCTGCAATATGATTTGGCAGACTGATTAACCAACACTTTTGCACACGGTTACTCGTCATCTTGACCCCCGAAAAGGCAACTTCCAGAAGTAGAGGGCCATCAGTTTCTTCAGCCATGCTGGAGTAGCGATTCTGAAATTTGAAAAGTTAGTGATAAAGCTCCGCCAAGAAACATTAACAAACGAAATCTTGCCTGAAGAAGACCGAGGTCGAACTGCATCGTGTTTTGTCTTGTGAGTTGTTTGCTAATGTTTTTTTTTTTTGCGGAGCTTTATAAATTATTTGTGTAGATTTGTGTAGTATTTATTATTTGTGTAGATTTGTGTAGTATTTATTATTTGTGTAGATTTCTGCCTGCAGTCATTTCACTTTGCAACTAGCGATACTGAACATTGAAGTAACACAAGCTGAATCCACAGGTGGAAGGAATCTCCGCCAAAGAACAGGGTGGATTCCTGAGTAGGGGAGAGGGGGTGGGGGGGGGGGGGGGGGTATGAGAGAACAGGTTCTCAACCTGCAAGTTTTGTAGAGAAATGCAGTCAACGGGAAAGGAAGCGATCCACCCCAGAGTGGCAGTGTGACCCAGACGATTACTGATACCAGACACTTACTGATACCAGACACTTACTGATACCAGACACTTACTGATACCAGACACTTACTGAACTTACTGATACCAGCCCTTTACTGATACCAGCACTTAATGATCCCAGACACTTACGATACCAGCCCACTTAGACACTGATACCAGACACTTACTGATACCAGACATTTAAACTGAACCAGACACTTACGAATACTAGACACTTACTGATACCAGACACTTACTGATACCAGCAATTACTGATACCAGACACTTACTGATACCAGACACTTACTGATACCAGACATTTTTACTGATACCAGACACTTACTGATACCATTGCTGAATCAATCACCAGGAGATTTTCAGTCTACAAGCTCTGTACAATAAATACAGTCACCCATCAACAGGACATGCGCCTTGTTTTTCATAGATTTAAAGGGAAAAGCATTCGGGCAGGATATGGCGTGGTACATAGTAGGCCATAATGGAGAAACAAAACTTTGCTTCTGACGCCTGTGTGCACCATTAAACAACTGGTTGCAAAGTTTAGCAGTGTTGCACTTATTGAAGGCTCAGCAGGGTCTGATTTGTGCATCACTTGGAGTCTGTCAAGGCTGGCTGTTTTCACTGACATTGTTTTGCTCCGTCACTTGCTTTGCGTAACATTATCCATGACAGAAACCCAGGATGGCCACACTGACAGCGCTGAAGGACAAACAGTCCAAAAACAGCAGTTCATTGAAGATGTCAGTAGTCTGGCTGTAATGATGAAGACCTAGAAGAACAACCTGGATGAACAACTACAGAAAGGCTTGGAAATTATTATGAATACTTATATATGCCTATCCCAGCTAGAGACCAAGCTCTAAGCGCTTACAATCCACACTCGTTTACACAATGGCTGTCTACCTGGTATGCCGACTGAAGAGCTGCCAGCTGGTGCTTTTTTCAGTCGTTTCCCCTGTCATCCAGTTAGTGTCGTTCACTCAGTTACCTTCCTTCATTCTTTCCTTTCTTTAGGGAGGGTGCATTCTTTGTGTAAAATGTCGACATACCAACGGCCTAATTGGCCTTCTCTTCCAAAAGTTGGTGATGGGATTTTTCGTGAGTGCAAGAGCTATGCGTGCGTTCACGCACGGAACCTCGGTTTTTTAGTCACATTCAAAAAGGACTGTATGAATGGAGTCGGGAAACCCAAAGTTAACTCTGAGGGAAAAATCCACCTGTACCGAAAGGCCCAGCAGAGACTCAAACCCGCAACTCCAGGCCGGGTCACCAAGATTATGAGTCTGGTGCTTGACCACTGAGCTATTCCGGCCCCCCCAAAACAGCATGGATATGTCAAAGCTGATGAAGATCAGCACAAATCCAGTGAGACACGGATCACAGTCAGAGGAGGAGAGCTAGACTGTGTCGCGGTTCCCAAAAACCATGGGCCATCGTCGGTCAGAAGGATCTCAGACTAAGAAACGGCCCGCAGCTCTGAAAGTGTAAAACTCAGTTGGAAAAGTAAGGACATGGTTTGTGTGTCCAAACTGAAGCTTCTGCTGGAGATTGTCTGCAAAGTCTCCCGCCATTGTGTGCAAAGTCTCCCTGCCATTGTGTGCAAAGTCTCCCTGCCATTGTGTCAAAGTCTCCCTGCCATTGTGTGCAAAATCTCCCTGCCATTGTCTGCAAAGTCTCCCTGCCATTGTGTGCAAAGTCTCCCTGCCGTGTCTGCAAAGTTTTCCCCCGCCCTTGTGTGCAAAGTTTTCCCTACCATTGCTGCAAAGTCTCCCCGCCATTGTGTGCAAAGTCTCCCTGCCATTGTCTGCAAAGTCTCCCTGCCATTGTGTGCAAAGTCTCCCTGCCATTGTCTGCAAAGTCTCCCTGCCATTGTCTGCAAAGTCCCCGCCGTTGTGTGCAAAGTCTCCCTGCCCTTTTTCTGCAAAGTCTCCCTGCCGTTGTGTGCAATGTCTCCCTGCCGTTTTTCTGCAAAGTCTCCCTGCCATTGTCTGCAAAGTCTCCCGCCATTGTGGCAAAGTCTCCCTGCTGTTGTCTGCAAAGTCTCCCTGCCGTTGTGTGCAAAGTCTCCCTGCCGTTGTGTGCAAAGTCTTCCTGTCGTTTTCTGCAAAGTCTCCCTGCCGTTGTTGCAAAGTCTCCCTGCCGTTGTGTGCAAAGTCTCCTCCCTGCCATTGTGGCAAAGTCTCCCCGCCAGTGTGCAAAGTCTCCCTGCCCTTGTGTGCAAAGTCTCCCTGCCATTGTCTGCAAAGTCTCCCTGCCATTGTGTGCAAAGTCTCCCTGCCAGTGTGTGCAAAGTCTCCCTGCCAGTGTGTGCAAAGTCTCCCTGCCGTTGTGTGCAAAGTCTCCCGGGCCCTTGTCTGCAAAGTCTCCCTGCCATTGTCTGCAAGTCCCCCTGCCATTGTGTGCAAAGTCTCCCTGCCATTGTCTGCAAAGTCTCCCTGCCATTGGTGCAAAGTCTCCCTGCCATTGTGTGCAAAGTCTCCCTGCTGTTGTGTGCAAAGTCTCCCTGCCATTGGTGCAAGTCTCCTGCCATTGTGTGCAAAGTCTCCCTGCCCTTGTCAGCAAAGTCCCCTGCCATTGTGTGCCAAAGTCTCCCTGCCATTGTGTCAAAGTCTCCCTGCCATTGTCAGCAAAAATCTCCCCCGCCATTGTGTGCAAAGTCTCCCTGCCGTTGTCTGCAAAGTCTCCCCGGGCCCTTGTCTGCAAGTCTCCCTGCCATTGTCGCAAAGTCTCCCTGCCCTTTTGTGCAAAAATCTCCCTGCCATTGTGTGCAAAGTCTCCCTGCCATTGGGGCAAAGTCCCCTGCCATTTTGTGCAAAGTCTCCCCTGCCATTGTGTGCAAAGTCCCATGCCCACAATCCAGACACCACTCGCAGCTGCACGGTCAACAGATCTGAATCGGGCGTCAGACTGTTGTTGCAAGGTGTGGGGCCCGTGTCTACCTGGAGACAGGTTGGTTGAGAGACTTTCTCTGGAGCTGACATCTATATAGACTTTACTCCCCTCTTTGGAAGTCCATTGGAGGAGACTTCAAACAAGGTGAACCTTGAACAGTTCACAGCCCTTATGGCCATCCAAGTTAAGTGACCTTGAGTTTTTTTTTTTTTATATGTACATGAAAAGTGCTTTGTTTTTACATCTTCACCTTACACTGTGTACATTGCTGGTGTACAGGTTTTAACCTTATTCAGTTTACATTGTTACTTTTTGTTTGTTTCCCTTGAACTGTTTACACTGTAACTTATGTTGTTTTCATACTTGGTACTATCCCCCTCTCCCCTCCCCCCATTTTTGAAACCAGGTATGCCAGCTATCCCCCTCTTTGTGGCCCCCTCGGTGACCCCGTGGAGGTTCAAGCTCCCCACCGGTGAGATCGGGGTCCCCCATAACCCCTCCATCCGTCTAGTCACCTACGATCGTCACACGGGCGAACACGTCGACTTCCGGCAGTTCCGGTTGGACCTGCCGAACGTGGCCCAGAGCCAAGACGCCAACTTCACCATGCTGTACTCGTTTGCTCAGGTAGGTGAGCTTGGGAGGAAGGGCGTGAGGTGGGGTGGGGATTGGGGAGAGGAGGAAGTGGGGTCCTGCCAGAGTGCGGTCATCCACAAACCTGTTCATCCCAGCTCATTCCTGATTTATTCAGTTACCTGTAATTTATAGCAATAAAACTGGATCTGCTGATTTTTTGCGTGTGTAAAATTTGAGCACACAAGAACTGCAACCAGTTGATTAGCTGCAAGAAAACGGCAGTTAAAAACGAGAATTGAGAGAGTGGCGCACCACCAGGTGAATGATGAATGAGGTGCGCCATTCGTTGTATGCGTCGCTGGAGCAGGCGATGATTCAGCAACCTGGATGTGAGACAACATTGAGTAGGAACGAAAATGAGTTTCATAGAGTGGATCATCTAATGAAAACAAATCGGTCTTTACAGATGCTGGACGCTGAATTTTGGTCCAGCAGTGACAGCAGCACAAATTTCAGAGAAGTAACAGACGATTTGGGAAATATGGTCACTTTGGGGAGTCCTGCCATGCCTGTTCTGGTCCAATGTATGCAGGACACCTACCTGCTAAGCCCACTAATTGACAAAATGATAGCTTAATTAATCGTGGAGTGACAGTGAAATGAATGTGACTCAGCATCCTCATCTGGTGGGTTCGATCATGTCCAATCAACGATGGTTCCCATGAACTACATGACTGTGTGGTCTCAGTCTTTCCGATATGTAGGAGCCGGTTGGGAGAGAAAAATCCCATGAATAAATGCCTCTGATGTGAAACAACCCCTCGACCTCGCAGCCAGGAATCCGTGACTACCCTACTATACCATAACAGCTGGCTGAGTAAATTATCTTGCCTATACATAGCAGGGCAAGACCTCACAGTGTTTGTTTATTTGTACATGCCCTTCTGTGTGTGAGAGAGCTTGTAATCATAATGTTCATCGTTAGTATTAACTCATTGGAGATGTCCCGAAGCACAAGATGCGGCACTCCCTCATCACACTGTGACATGCCAAAGCATTAGCATCGGCAGACTTCAGAACTTTTTTTTAAAGGTGGTGAGGTTCATTCGAAGGGAAACTACACCACACTTTAGAGCCATAATCTTCCTATACACAGTTATTTCCCATTGACGGTAAAACTGTGTAGTTTGTGCTTGAATAGCGTTGTTTTGATTCTTCGGGATTTTGGGTCTCCCCAGTGTTGTGACTTTTTTTTTTCTTTTCTTATGGTGTATTCAGCAAAATATGACTTCAGATTTATTCAGGGAACTTTACTTTGGTGCAAAATCATCTCATTCTTTCCTGTGGATTAGCTGATGAACAGTACATGCCATGTACGGTGAGCAGACATGATTTTCAGAACTTTTTATTTTTCAGTTATTAGTGACCATTTTGAAAATTTCCCCAAAAATAATAACAAGCTTACATTGAAAAACTGTTTGAAAATTACAAAAGTGGACATAAAAAACCCTTTCACCTGAAGTATAAATTGTATGTCTTTGTCATTTTGTGCAAGTCTGTTGAATTTTTGAGATATGGCCCAAATCACTCATCTCCACAAAATTGCAAGGTCTCTATGACTACGTCTCCCATGAGTTAATTATCACCAATGCTATCAGTATGAATAATTTTCCCCTAAATATGGAAGGTCTTGGTAATTTCTTACAGCAAGGTTACAACAATGATCCTTGTGTTTAGTTTCTTTTTGTTGTTGTAATGATGCTGAAACCGGTGAATGCTGTATGACGCGAGTTATTGTCTGTGTTGCCATTACATCGGTGTTACATTCTATTTTCTCATGAAAACGGAGCTTTTGTTGCAAAGGGGACAAACAGTAATGGCGGTTAGGACAGAGCAGGAAGAGAAGGGGGCAAGAGGAAGACTGTCTTCCATCTGAGATGGTGTTGGGTAAAGGCCCTCAACTGAGGCAGTGCCCCCCTTTTATTAAAGGGAAATAACCTGGCATATATCTGTAGAGAACACTGTGCTCATGTTAGATCATGTAGATCAGTAAGCAGTCATTGCAGGTTTCTTTTTTAACCTCTTGATGCTTTATTTTATTTTATTTACACATTTTTAGAATTAGTATAAAAAGTAAAATGGAAGAAAGTAGAAATTTTGTACTGAGACATAAAATTTGTCATATTCATTAAAAAAAAAAAAAGGTGATAGTTTATGCTTATGTAACTATGACACCCACTCCTTCCCCCTTGCCCCCTCTCTCTCACCTGACCTTGGTGGTGTTTCAGCACTATCACGTGCCAGACATCAGCGCCACATCACTCGACAAACTGGTCAGCCGAATGAATTCCAGCGCTGAAGGAGATGCTCTCTTGAACGACTATTACAGGTAATTATATTTGTCTAGTTGCGTGTGTGTGTGTTTTCAGTAGAAAGATCAGTATAGTTCAAAGGTGCAAAGTGTGTGCAAGATGAAAATGGCCGTGTGTATTTATATACATGAATACATCCTGAATGAGTGAGGGCCTTGAAACACGAGGAAAAACAGAAAAACAACAGAAAGATACAAAGGTGTCTGACTGTTAACAAAAAAAGATGTAAAGGTACCTGACTGCTAATAATTAAAGATAACAACCGTTTTCCTCTCAGAATCAAAACGCCATCACTCTAGACCCAGGACAAAAGTGTTAGATATCATGTTTTATTTAAATACTGATTTTTCTTTCAAAATACTGAAACCCTATGCCATGAATGCTGAATAGTTGTGGAAAGGGTGAACAGGACTGGCCAGTAGGAAGCTCAGGGGTAGTGTCCTGCGTACGCTGGGTCAAATTGAACACCATCGAATGCTACTGTAGCGACTCTGCAGCAGTGCAGTGTCTCCTCTAATGGGTTGCCTTCTGACAACTTACCGTCGACTGCTCCGTGCGACTGCCAGCGGCAGAGCCACAACAGGACGAACCAGGGGGTAGCCCCCCGAGTGGGAGTGAGAATGAGCATTGTTGGAGAAATGCCAGTGAAGTGTCGCAGAAAATGAAGAAAGAAAAGGAAGAAAAAGAAGAGGTGAAGCTGCTGGTGACACGTAGCACAAGTGGAGGGTTGGCAGCTGTGCTTGTGTTCCAGGTTTGCCTGTGGTGGCGCCGAGGACAGGGACGGATGCGACCACGTCTGCAAGAGGAAGATCCTGTGCGGCTTCAGGCATTATACCAGAGCCGACTACGATGGTTGTGTACGTGACGGGGCCGACCTCCGCCCTGTTGTTGGCTGATCCGGAGTGCTGTCATGGCAGCTGAGGGCTTTCATTGTCGACAGTATTACAGGGCAGTATGGGAGCCGACTCGGTTCGGAAGCCAGTGGTATTCAATGTCTTTGTGAAAACGGAGGTTTTGATAAAGATTACAGTATCTACTCCCCCCCCCCCCCCCCCCCCCCCCCCCAATGAAAATGTTGTTATTGGCTAAGCTGTTTCTTGATTATTCATTGTTTTCAGATTTTTCTTGTGAAATGATGATTTAAAAAAAAAAAAAAAAATCGGTTTACAGACATAATTGACTGAAGAAGATGGATAGCGATCTGGAGGGAACAGGAAAAAGCTGAATATTCCACCTAAACTGCTGGGTCTGTCCTTAAAAATCATCATTCTTCCAGGCCCAGCCTCATCATTTTCTTCATTTTCAACACTGAATGTATGGTGTATAATCAGTGCGACAGGTTCATGTCCCTTGCAGACAACGTAACATCGTGCATCCAGCTTCGTCACAGCCGGCCAATCAGAATGAAGTTTATAAAAGTCGGCCAGGGGAATGCACTCTGCATGACCTGCTGCTGTCCGCTCGCGCTGCCTTCTTATTGGGTAACGGTTGATGTTAATGCGAAACAGTGTTGATTGTTTCACTTTGCAGAGTTTTCACGTCTCTGAGAATGTATATGACTCGAGAAAGCGTACAGTTAGGATGTGTGAACACAGGGACTTATGTGGATGCCCATCCTGACAGCTGTAACTGAGCGTTTTCATTGGTCAAAGCTCACAAGAGTCGAAAAGGTGTCTTTTGATGCCCGAATGATGTCTTGACAGCATCAGGACTAGTGAAAGTAATTTTCATATGAAAATGGCGTTTTTCATCTGAAAACTACTGCTTTCATGCATCAGTAATAATTACAGTAATGATTTTTTCACATGCAAATTGCAGTTGTGGCCGTTTTCTCAATGCTAATTATTCTTTTCATCATTGAAAGAGTAACTGCGATTTTTGGGAAGCGAGGTAGCTCCCATTACAGCTCAGCACTGTTTTTCAGTCTGATGAGGACTGTGATAATAATTGTGATTCATTATCGTTAAATTTATGTTTTTCTCCATCCATACACCTAATTTCTCTTTCTCTCTCTCAGGAATCATGCTTCTTTGAGGAAAAGGGTTTTGTGTTTTATTTATATTGCTGTGGAAAAGAAGTATGCATATTTATTCTGTTTGCAGATTTTCATGGTGAAAGTTGTGCTAATGTTATATATACCAGCACAACTTTACCATAAAAGTGGGCTAATGTAACACTAGCATAGCATGTCAACTTAAGAATGGGCAAATGTAACACTAGCATAGCATGTCAACTTACCTTAAGAATGGGCAAATGTAACACTAGCTCGTCAACTTGCCTTAAGAATGGGCAAATGTAACACTAGCACGTCAACTTGCCTTAAGAATGGGCAAATGTAACACTAGCACGTCAACTTGCCTTAAGAATGGGCAAATGTAACGCTAGCAGGTCAGCTTACCTTATGAATGGGCAAATGTACCACCAGCACCTCAACTTTACCATGAAAATGTGCAAATGTAACACCAGCACCACAATCTTACTATAAGAATTGGGGGAAAAAAAAATGAAGAGCACTAAAACTGGAATGAAAAAAAGAATAACCACAACAAAGAATTAGACTTGTGCACTTCTGTACTTGTGCACTTTGTTACTAACCCTTTTTGTGTTCTCTGTAAAGTATGCCTGTGCACTGCATTTGTTTTTATGTTTTATTGATTTTTATTTTTTTTTCAAATCAGAACGATTGCAGCAGAAATTGCAGTAAATGCTGTTCTTGTATTTCCTTCGTTGAGTTGAGAAAATGTCTTTGCATCAGGGCTTAAAACAGGAGGAGGAAAAAAACCACTGAAACTAGGGGGGTCCGGGGCATGCTCCCCCAGGAAAATTTTTTTTAAAACCGAGTGTAAATCTATGCCATTTCGTGCTTTCTGGACATAATTTCAAGAGTTATTTAGTGCATAAAAATTGCTGTAAACACATAATTATTACAGGAAGACATATTTGGGACAAGGGGAGAAGGGGTTAAACGCATAATAAAATGAACACACCCCCTTTAACTTGAGTGTTTTACAGGTGTTCACCAACTATAGTCTTTGGATGAAATCTCACTTCTGGGGTTGCTCAATAAGTTTCACTTTTCAGGTTTAAATGATCACACAATATCAAGTTTGAAGTTGGTGCACAGAGTCGTAACTGCATCAAACACTTTAAAGTTCAGTCTCATATAACAGAGATCAACTTGCGGAATCAGCACATTTTGAAAGTCACAATATCCAAATTTTGATAAATGAGAAACTTGTGGAATCAGCACATACTGAAAGTCAAATTTTGAAGTTCCTAAATTATAATAAACACTGAAATACAGGATTTCACAAGCACACACACACACACACACACACACACACAGCTTTGTCATTTGGGTGTTTGGGTGGTGGAGGCATTAAAGAAACATAGCAAGGAACTGTTTCTTCTTGCTGCTTGCATTGTCTGCACTGTCTTTGCCATCCACCTTCTTGCTTACTTGAATTTCAACCATATCTTTGTCTGCTGTTTCCTTGCTTTCTCCTGTCTGGATTTCACACTCCACAATTTTTATTTCATTCTCATCCACCTTCTTGCTGACAACTTGACTTTGATTAGTTTGAACCCTATCTTTTTTCCTGGCTTGCACTCTCCACATTTTCTATATCACCCTCTTTTTTCCCCACAGGATTGCAATGTTCTATCCTGGCACGTTTTACTGCTGCTAAAGTGTCTTCAGTGACCTTTCTTGTAGTTCCACTCAGCGCCTTGACGTTTGACACGTGCTTCGCTGAACGAATTTTGATCAAGAGCTTTCTTCCCGCGATTACCGTAACACTTCCCTTAAGCACAGTTTGCACCAAGCTAAACCTGGTGCAATAACTTTGCGAAGAAAGTCTCCAATGACTTCTTCGTCAACTTTCTGAAGCGTCCACTCCCATTTCCACATGTTTTTAATTGCAGATTCGTCAAAAGATCGACCCGCATGAACAATGACTGCACGCTCCGCCATTTTGTTTTTTCCGGAAGTCCGACCGGAAATTTCTTCCAAGAATAATCAGGGGCCATAACTTGCGCGCAGTTGCTATGAACGCTTGCAAGCCGATCACGGATACCTTGCTCCTGTTGGTTTTTTTTTTTTTTTTTTTGACAAACCGAAATCGCGGAATTCCGCCCAGACGCGGAACGTTTTAAGCCCTGTTGCATGTTGTTCTGCTGGACAGAGGGAACTGATGCGAGTGTGGTGTCTGTCGAAGTGTTTTTTGTTCATCTCTTAATCGGTTATGAACTTGCTCCCTTTAGTACTTTTACTGCTGCTGCTGCCAACACAGATTGACGGCATAGAGCTGCTTTTGGAGAGCCTTGCCAACACAGATTGAGACGGCATAGAGAGCTGCTTTTGGAGAGCCGCTTTTGGAGAGCCTTGCCAACACAGATTGACAGCATAGAGATCTGCTTTTGGAGAGCCTTGCCAACACAGATTGACGGCATAGAGATCTGCTTTTGGAGAGCCTTGCCAACACAGATTGCCAAAGGCAATGATGGTCAACCAAAAAAGCGCCATAACTTGAAGACTGTATTTACAATTCCTGAAGGTGCCAGTCGATGTTGGTCAGTGAGTGTGCGTGTCCCAGAGAGAAATGGTTTGTGCAGCAATGTGTTTCAGGTAGTATGACTACCAACATGCATTCGTTTTTATTCGTCACAAAGGTGGGGTTGGGTGGGGGGGGGAAGGGAAACTAACCCTAAAACCCCATTCAGCAATGCATGCATACTCGACATGTACAAATGCTGAATAAATACAATTTATTAACAAAACCATTTCTGGCTAAAGCCAAGCATGTCCCCAACGATGCAGTAAAACCAACCCATGCATGTATTGTCGATGAATCATTTCAAATACTGTAACGCCAAGCAGACACACCTAATGAATATGCCTCGGTTAAAATGCTTTGGTATACTGCACAGTAAGGATTAGGGTCAGCCAATGAGGATAAAATGGACATAAACGAACATAGTAATGCTAAAACCATATGTCATGGAAATGTGTGAAAGTCATTTCATGTTTTAAACCCAGCTGACTGCAAGAGCCATATCTGGGCTGTTACCATGTCAAAATCGATTCCACATATGCATGTCCACACACACAGAAGACAAAACTTTCCAAACAAGCTAAAAAACAGATCTGTGCTATGCAAAATTGATGACCAAATGAAATTTTCTTTCACCTTAAAAAAAACAAATGCTGAAAACCACTTAAAACCAGACCTGTTCTGCATAAAATACACCCATATGAAAAAAAAACCTCGAACTTAAAACAAATCGAATCTGGCCGAACATTTCAGAACATGGCTGGTGTCATACAAATCCTAACGCTATACAAACCGTTTCCTTCAGAACGGCTCATGACTGATGGAGTGTATGGCAAAGTACAATGAGAATATGAAGAGGATGAAAATTAAAAAAAACGTTTAATGTTTGAAGCGTTTTCAGTCTAAGCACATACTGCTATCAGTCCAAGCATATGGCAAAAGTGTCAGCCCAGCAAACAGCCCCTGCAGGTTCTCTTGGTTACAAACTTGCAAGTGCATAAACAATTAACAAGTAGGGCAACTCTTGCTCCAACAACAAAAACATAACTCCAAAGGAATGCTGCTTACGACACTGAATCGCCTAGCAGACATGACAGCACAGAGAACAAAAAAGGAAACCTTCCTTTGGAGTGTTTTGTTGTGGAAGCAAGAGTTGCCCTACTTGTTAATTGTTTACTGCCTCATTTCATACTTACTTTTGCAAGTGCATACCAAAAGACCTGTGTTCAACGCTGGAGCACGCTTAGTGCTACAGAGCTTAATCTAGGATTTTTGAAAAAGGGGGCAGTCCCCCCCTCATATCAAAAAAAGGGGGGCACTCCCCCCCCCCCCCCCCCCCCTACAACCCCACGTTACATACCTCCTCCACCTTTGTACACAGACTTCAACACACCTTGATCAAATCATCTAGATTAAACAACCACCTTGGGCGACGTAAATATGTTTTGTTTCTTGTATTTCAAACACAATTCACATCGCATCACACCGGTCTTCAGCTTAGGTATCCAGGGCCACTTCTTCAGCAAATCGTCTTGAAATCAGTGTTCCCTTGCACTGGCACTAATTTCGGGCTGCTTCTCCGAGCTTTTGGATGTAGTCGCGGTTTCTTCATGATCTTCTCCACCCTCGCATGGCAGAGAATCTTTTTTTTTTTTTTTTCACTTTTCCTCCACGAAAGTCGAATAGGGTGGGTGCACGCTTCATTTTGGAAAATATCCAATATGGCGCCTTAAACTCTCGCAACTTCTCGTCGGTGATCGAGAAGGAGATGAACGCCGCCGATTGGTTGATTTACACTAACAGCCAATGAAATATCATGAAATCGTTCACTCCTGCTCAGTCCTAGTTTCAGTTTTTCAAGCAGACGACAAACGAGCGCCCGCAACGATCAGTCAACAGGGCGGGCAGTTCTGCAAATGTGCGGGAGTCTGCCCGCGTTAAGACTCGATAATTGCGGGAAGGAACAGATTTTCGGGGGATTGTACCAATCCCGCGCTCTAGATTCAGCTCTGGTGCTATTGTAGCATCGACCTAAAACTATCTTCAACAGATAAAAACCCGAACCCACTCCCTCCCTTCTCAATTTTCAACAAATTAATTGTGTCCCCAACAGAGATTAAAATCTGCCTTTTTCAATACCTTTCTCTTTCCCTCTAAAAACATTTTGAAAGGAATTTTGTTTTTCTAACATGGGAACGATGCAGTTTTGTCCCTAAGAAAGGCATTCAGTATTACAACTACACTGAATCTCTTGATTTTGAGGCATGTTTGGCGGGCAGACATAAGCTTCCCCTACCAACCACCCACCCATCTGTCCTATATTTGTGCAATATCGCCATATTACGCCATTGGCATGCAAGATATGCATAGACATCAACGACGCGTATCAACAAGAATTTCAATATTAAATAAGAAAAAATATAGTTCCTCTGCTCTATAGAGCGTTTTCCAAATCTCTTCACAACTGCTGCCTTAAATTAAGTTTGAACTAAACAACATTCCCCTGTACAAAATTAAAGGTAGGCAAACCAACGGATGTTGGAGAAAAGGAAAACCAGACAGTGTGTTTAGCAATTAAACAAGACGGAAATCAATATGCTTTTTTTGGTTGGGTTGTAAAGCTCATGAGTATTATACACTACTAACCCTGAATATAAACGACTGGAAACCATGTTTCTGGCCTGTCATACAAGTTCTAAGCCTCTAAGGCTTTGTGTCCACAGACCCCGCACAGACCATACTTTTTGCGGGCCAGAAAAGGTATGGACAGAAAGGTGCGGTTACCCGTCTCCACAGGGTCCGCATAGTTCTGCCCGCTTTGCAAGATGGCGGTGACAAGGAAGCGCAAGATTTTTCTGCTCCGGTGGTGGTACAAAAGAAGATCTCTAGCATCCAAACGACGTTTTCGGGTGCACCCAATTTGTAAAGATCGGGGAGCACGCAAATCACGACCTTTTCTGCCCGTACAGACCAGAAAATGTCTGGCATGCTTGACGCCACCCAGATTGTTCGGAACAGGAAAAAGTCTGGCCGTAGCGGACTGGCTGCTGTGGACAAGTCTAGTAGTAAAATATAGTGTTGAACGCAACCGCACTTTTTCTGTACGGTCTGTGCGGGGTCTGTGGACACAAGCGCTAACACATTTAAAAAAAAGGAGTAAGGGTTTGCAAACCACGTTTGTGGCCAGTCGAATCATCTCTTAACCCTCCAACACATTTTACACAGAGGGAAGAATAGCAAAAAACCACCCACCATGCTCCTGAGAACGACAATGGATATTGGGAAGACGACATGAGCACGAGACCCTGTCCGGTGTTGATTTGTTCTCCACACAACAGATGTCTGTCCGACCTATGACCTCAGACGCAGACATTTAACCACTTCAAGGACAAATAGAATTGGTGCAACCACGAACCTGAACACAGGGTGCTGTAAACATGGTCATACCTGTAAGTTGATTCATAGAAAACAATGAACATACACAGTAGCTGCGCAGCTCTGACACAGATGATTATGCAAAGCATGTGTTGCGTACACAGGTGTGTGCCACATGCTCCGAGTGGCCTGCAACCCCTCTACACACATATTCTGATGAATGAACCACCCACTGATGCATCTCGCAGTGACTGCCAGTGGCTCGAAATTTTTTCTAGGGAATGTGCACGGCATTACAGCGGGGCCTGGGCAAAGAGTTCCTTCCCAGAAGTCGATTTTTGGTGAATCAATGGGTGCAATGCTTCGATGACAAAAGTCACAGAATCCGAAAGTAACCATGGAAACCGAGATAGCTGTGAGGCAAAACAAACTGGGGGAGAGGGATTTCACACCCAGGAAGCCAAGCCAGAGACAATGGAGGCTCGTGTCGAGGATCAAACTTCCGCTGCCTGCGCTAATAAAATGGAGGGAAAATGTGACGGATCATTTTGAACCAAGGGCAAGTAAAAACTGTGACCACTAACGCTTGAATCAAAGCACAAAAAATGCTTTAAAGTTAAAAAACAAACAACAACTCTAAAACAACACTAACGCTTGAATTAAAGCTTATCACATTCAAAAGGAAAAAGTCGACCATTTTTGATTTGAAACCGAGTAAAACAAGACTTCTGAGCGATGCAATAGTTACCAAATAACTTCCCTTAAGCTACAACTCTCTCATGCCTGTACTACCTTTCTGTCAATAAGTAAATAAAAATAAACAACACACACGCAGACACAAAACGCAGCAAAATACTAAACTCTGAATGAAAAAAAAAACGTGCAAAAGACTTGAATTGCATAAGGTGTACAAGTTCAACAAAAGGTACCACAACATAAAACCAAATGAATTACACTCTCTATCCAGAAGAACTACAACGTTAAACTACTTACATGGTATGGCAACACTAAGTACTGAATTCCTATCCCCGACAGAACGAACACGGTTCACAGCCACAGCATTCCCTGGATTCACTCATCACTACCTCGCACACACTCCTACACACACACATGCACACACCGTCAGTCTGAAAACGGACAAGCGTCACAGAGGTACAAGGGAGCGAACTGGCCAGCTGAGATCATCGGATGGGGGCGGCACTTCCCAGCAGAGTGCTGTCCTCTTCACGCTCCGTCGCCTGCTGTTTCATTTCCTGCAGTGTGCGGACAAACTTGGACCACTCGTCCGCCTTGGGGTTGGCGACATGCTGGAACAGAATCACAGCAAGAAATGAGAAACTCTGCTTGTTTATGGTTGGTTGGAAAAACGGAGGAGGGGGTGGGGCAGGGTGGGGGGGTTTGGTAAACAGCAGTGCTGACTAAAAACACCTTTACACATAGAAATGACCACACGATCCAACTAGACAGACTCTCCATACAACGGAAAATAATGGATCCAAACTCTTGCTGTTGTTGAAAGTGTTGGCGATGGGACCATGGACAACAGTATGATTTCAATGCCACACTAGCGGCACGGAGCAAGGATTCCTACATCTTTAACACCGATCCTGTGCAGAGGACATTACTAATTTCCTGTGCATAGCACACAATAACCAAGGTGGTACAAAATTAGTAAACACTTTCTTTCTGGGTCCAGCCTTCGAAGAAAAGACGCATTGGTGCTGAAGACCAGGTGGATTTTCACGGGAAAGAAGCTGCTCACTCTGACCACTGGGGCTCTACACTTTGCTGTCAGTGTTCACCCTCACCTCCACCACTGAGGTTATCGGATCACCCCTCCAGGTGCTTGGTTGGTTTGTCCACTGGCAGTATTCAGCAAAAAGTCCTCGACCTATTCCTCACCCCATCAGGGCCATGTATTATTTTGGCTGTGGTCTTCTATATGCCTTTTTTTTTTGGTTGCAGAGGGCAATAATAATTTGTGAGAAAAATAATACAGCTTGCAAGCTGTTGGGGGAAAACCCCCCAGCATGCATAGCCTTAAAACACACACACACACATCATCCATTTATGCACAGTTTTAAATTTATTTAACAAACTGGACAATTATAAATGTACCAGTCCCTGACTTGTATACATGCCCTTGGCAAGCACTGAAGCCTTTTATAGCGAACATATCTCTGTCATTGGCAGTGAAGAGGTTAACCAAGCTTTGCCGACAGATGGAACGGGGCTAAGGGACGAATCCATCAAATTTTGGGTGGTTCCACTACATTTTGGGGTGGATCTGTTATCAAAAGCCAGATTCTGCTTTATCATATGTATCATGAAGCCCACAAGTAAAGTATGAGACAGCTTGCACAGATACAGCATAACCAGTGATGAAAAACAGTTCATGCCATTTTAAAAGATGATGAAGCATGCAAGCTGAAGTCATGCACACATCAGCTAAGCCATAAGACTTGGAACTTTAAAAAAAAAATTCTGCTGATGTGAACAGACTAGGTTAAAAAATTTTTTTTTCCAGAGAACTGTTATAGCTTGGCTCTCTTGATGCAATTCTAATGCAAACCTGTATGTTGGACGATACCATTTGTCAAATTCTAATACAAACCTGTATGTTGGACAATACCATTTGTCAAATTCTAATACAAACCTGTATGTTGGACAATACCATTTGTCAAATTCTAATACAAACATGTATGTTGGACGATACCATTTGTCAAATTCTAATACAAACCTATATGTTGGACGATACCATTTGTCAAATTCTAATACAAACCTATATGTTGGACGATACCATTTGTCAAATTCTGTAAACTTGTCCTGCAACTGGTAATGAATAAAAAGCAACAAGCTA
>CM031627.1:7447793-7470087 GCA_018398815.1 Conus ventricosus
TTGCGTCCCCCATTATTTTTCAATTTAATTTCGGTCTGGTTGCATGCCTATCTTATAAAAAATTTTATTCAATCCCCACTAAAGAAAATTTCTTTCATTTGGGTCTTCATGTAGGGAGTTTTTTTTAAGCTGTTTATGTCAGGTGCATATTTGGTGTTGTAGGCATGCATTCAAATAATTAGGGAATTCTGAAAGCCAGACTTTTTTTTGTTAGTATGGCAATGTCTGATAAAATCTTGCCATCATTATTCTCGTGATCCATTCAGAGAATTTGAAAAAAGCATGCACATTAACATTAATTTGAATTTTTTTTTTAATTGATTAGGTTCCTCTGATCCTCCTCCTTTCGTGAGTGTAATTGGAGATAATGTAATCTTTCTTATAGCACCAATTTTTTTAACAATTCAGAACAAAAAATTGGGAAAGGGAAAAATATTGTTAAGCATTTCTATTTAATGGGGAATTAAAGTCAGCATTTGCTAACTGGAACAGTTTGCCAACTGCACTAAATTTTGCTAAAAATACTAATGTTTTAAGAATTTGCTGATGAAGACTTGAAATTTAAAGTACAGTTTAGAAGCTTTGATGAATAAGAAGGAAAATTTATATTGCATGCATTTTCAACCCTGTCATAAAAGTATAATAACAAGAGGGGACATTGAAAGGCTTAAACGGCCTATGTATTGATTACGTCCCTACACTACTACTACTACTACATACTACTATACTACTACTACTACTACTTGACCTGAACGATTTTACCGTTTCTGATCCCTATGTCTGTCTCTCCATCATCGATTCTTTTTTCAGTTCCTGACGCACTTCTTTGTTTTTCAATCGTTCTGCAGGGTGTAATCAGGATTTATGTAAATTCATTTGGCCTGATCTTGTACTCCTCTGTTAATCTGGCGAGTGTTTGTCAAGATTTCTCTTTTGATATCTTTTGTTTGAACCTTTATTCGCAGTAATCTGGGTTGTGAACCTATGTTTACTTTTCCCAATTACAGTTTCCTCAATTGTTCCCCCTTTAAGTCCGACAGATTTTCTGCACTATGTTCTTCACTTCTTCAATGTCATCCATTTGTTAGAGCTATCAGTATCAGTCTTGTTACTTTCCTTCAAAATGCTTATAATCAGATTCAGTTCTCTTTTTTCTCTCTCTCCTTTTTCATCCCCAAACTCTGTCACTTTTTTACTCACTCTTCTTCGATCTTTTTATCAAGGCCTCTCCTGTGCATCCTGATTCCAGCCTGCAAAGCCTCGTGTCAACAGACTCAAAAAAGTCTGATCAGTCTGTAACAGACTCAAAAAGTCTGATCAGTCTGTCAAGTTTTGCTTCTAAGTCGCCCTTTTTACTCCCCGTCCCCTGCATGACACGGTTGTACGGTAAACATGAATAAAATCGAACATAAATGGTAAAAGTGCCGAACAAAAATGTGATGCTGTGTTTGAAAGCGTTCCATGCTCGCATGGTCTTGGATAGGCCTAGAGCGACAATGTTTCCGACACAGCTGGGTTCCACAGCAATATTTGCGACAAATCTATACAAACTGGGTCAAATTTAATACATAAGCCTATTTGTAAAACAATACCCACTAATTTAAAACTATGGTAAACAAGTGCAAATAAAAACAACTTACGTTCAGATGGAGTGGCACTGAATAATGGGTCGATCACGAACGTAAAAGTGGAAAGAATCGTTAGACACCACACAAACTTTTTCGCATTCTCGCGCCGTCCTCGTTAGCCTAGAATGTGGTCATGAGTTGTAAACACAGTACGCATTTAACTATCCGCAATCACAGTTTCTCTCCTTAAAACCGATTTCTTCATCAAATTAGTCCCCGATACAAGTATTTGCAGATCTCGTACGCATCGCGAAATATGGACACCATATCATCGATCGGTAAATGATATGTTTTCATGTAGATCTAGGCCTAATCATCAGATAAATGTCAATACACAAACAAGCGAACATTGGCTGCAACAGAATTAAACTCTCTAAAAACCCGTTTTGGCTTAGCGACTAATATCATTTGTATATATCGCTCCGTGCATCGGTTTCGCCGTGCATGGAGTCGGGACAACCAGCTATTCGGAGGAGTCAGCCGGCCATTCATTGGCTGAACTTTTGACCCATGAATAAATTATGTCTACGAACTTCCTGTTTTTTCGTAGCAGCCGACACACTCTGTTTTGACTTTCACAGGCGACAGGGATTACTCTGTTAAAAAAAAAAAAATCCTAATGACAGCTGATGGGGGAAGTCTTGGTTCATAAAACAGCACGGAATATTTCTTTTTCTTCTTCTGTTCAGAAAACATTTTCTTTTTTTTCGACCTGAAACTGTTAGTGCAAGCTACGTATCAGTCTGTGATTATGCTGCCTTCCAGACGTTCACTCGAGCATGATTGTGTAAGGCTATATTTAATGCACATATGCAAGTGCTGAATAATACTGATGTATGTAATTGTATATCCAATGTACTTGATTGAGTCCACTTCACAAATGACCCCCCTATATATAATATAATTCCCTGAATAAATGACTGATAATGGCGTTAAAAGCTTCAAAGTTCAGCCAATGAATGGCCGGCTGACTCCTCCGAATAGCTGTGGTCGGAGGCACCATGCGATACTCAAGTTATTACACGGAGAAGCTCTGGTGGGTCATTAATGAAGAGCAAGAAGGTAAGCAGACCCAGAAGAATCCCGTGTGGCACTCCGCTGATTACAGGCATGGTTCAGACTGTCATCATTCCACAACGACTTGCAATGTCTGATTAGCCAGTGAGTTTTTATATCAAGGCAAAAATAGTGAAAGTTTATTTTGTAGGATTAATTTAAGATAAGAGACCTGTCATTGTTGGATCAGTTTACAGACCTCCAGACTCAGATGAAAATGTATGTTCGTCTATTTGCAGAGACATTTCTAACATTGTTTTGGCCAATAGGAAGGCAATATTATGGATTGGTGAGACTTTAATTTACCAGATATTGATTGGGTGAAGATGCCATACTTGGTAATCAATACAGTAAAATATTAATACTCAGTTTTTTGATGCCACCAAAGACCTTGGATTAGTACAGTCAGTTGAATCACCAACTCGTGGTAAGGCATTCCTGGATTTATTTTTTACCATTGTCCAGGCGCTTTAGGCAATCAGGAATTAATTGCAGGCCTGGGTGTTTCATGACATAGTTCTCTTAGAGAGCAACTTTAAACCTTTTCGAAGAAAACCCCCTAAACGTACCATCAGACTCTGGAACCAAGCAGATTTACCAAAATTGCGCAGGGATACTCATGATTTCAGTCGTCTTTTTTTGAGGTTCCATAGTGTTAAAGATAATGTCAGTGACCTTTGGAAGTGTATAAAACTAATTTGGAATTTATTATGGATGACAACATACCTACTAAAATAACTTCAAGCAAGAACCACCAGCCATGGATTACTACAAAAACTAAACGTTTGTTGAGAAGGAAACATCGTTTCTTTAAGAAATTGAAACTACATCCTAATTCAGAAAGATTACTGGCTAGGTATAAACATATTAAGAGAAGGTGTCAGAGAGAATGTAGACTTGCTCACTCCAATTATGTTAATTCGATGATTTCGGAAGGTGATCATCAAAACAAGAAATTATGGTCTTACATAAGGAGTAAGAAGAGACAGGACAACATTGGGATTCCAGACCTGAGAAACAACCAGAATAACTTAATACAGGACCCTGAAGGGAAAGCAAACTTACTAAACAAACAGTTTTGTTCAGTTTTCTCAAATCCCAAACCTCTAATTAACGTTAGACTAAAGGATGATGATAAACTCCCCGGAATGCAAAATATCAAAGTAAACAAAGCAGGAGTAATTTAAGTTACTGACCATATCAATGAAAACAAAGCTACTGGTCCCGATGGCGTTCCTGCAAGCTCTTAAAATTATGTGCCAATGAATTGAGTGAGGTATACCAATTACTTTACCAAGCTTCACTGGACCAGGGAGTAATACCTGATGAGTGGCGAGATGCGAGCATTGTTCCCTTATTCAAAAAGGGTGACAAAACAAAAGCAGAGAACTATAGACCTGTATCTCTTACATCCATATCAGCTAAACTACTTGAACACATAATAAATAGTAGCATAATGGACCATCTTGACAAATATGACTTCTTAAATAACGCCCAGCATGGTTTTAGACAGCGAAGGAGTTGTGAGACTCAACTTATAACAACTCTCAATGATTCAGTAACTGTCTTAACAACAGACAGCAAATAGATGCAATTTTATTAGACTTTTCTAAAGCCTTTGATAGGTTTACCATGAGGGCCTGCTGCTTAAATTGGAACACATTGGCATTGGCGGTTCTTTGCTAAAATGGGCTAGATCATCCTCGTTGGGGAGAACGCAGAAAGTTGTTGTGGAAGGGTCGTCATCCCATTGTAAACCAGTCTTGTCAGGTGTACCACAGGGAACTATTCTGGGGCCCTTGTTTTTCTTAATTTATATAAATGACATAAGTAGAAATCTCTCTCCTGGAACTACTATAAGGCTTTTTGCAGATGACAGTTTAGTATATAGAACAATCAGAAGCAAGAATGATACACGCATTCTACAAGAAGATCTAAACGCGTTACAAGAGTGGGAAAGAACTTGGAAAATGGAATTTCATCCCAAAAGTGCCAAGTGTTGCGTATATGTAACAAACGCTCACCAATTAGATCCAGATTATTCTATCCATAATACTATTCTAAAAGAAACTATTGCTGCAAAATATGTAGGCGTGATTATAGATAGTCGTCTCAAATGGAAAGAACATTACAATTTAGTATGTAAGAAAGCAAATAACATCTTAGCTTTCTTATACAGGAATATCAATGACTGCCCCCAAAAGGTAAAGACGACTGCTACAAAACACTGGTTAGACCAGTACTGGAATATGGTTTTCTCAGTTTGGGATCCTTACCATCTAAAGGACATTGATAACCTCGAAAAGATTCAGAAGAGAGCAGCACGGTTCGTAACAGGGAATCACATCAAGAAAAGGGGAATACTAGGAAGAACATGAGGAAATTAGAATGGAAACCCTTAGAAGAGAGAAGAGCTTTTATTAAACTTTAAAACCTTTTTTAAAGGCAGAGCTAAAGTAATTGATATTCCAATGGAACAACTAGTATTGAATAAAAGTAGCACCAGGAGTGGCGGGCAATGTTATACCATACCTGCATCAAATATTGACAGCCACTTACATTCTTTTTATCCCAGTTCTGTACGGCTGTGGAAATCACTGCCGGGTGACCATCAAGATTGCCACGGGTGCAATCTCATTCAAAAACAGATTGATTCGACAGTTTTGAGATCTGCATATTGACGATTTTCTATTTTTACTTCCCCAGATATTTTACTAGACCCTATTACCTGGGCCTGAATTTGGCCATTGCTTTTAACTTCTTGAATATCGGGGTGCGACCCCTTGTTGCCGAATTTGCTCCAGGGGGCCAACAGTCTGAGTCGCACTGTTTTATGTTATTTTATTTTACTTTTTAACAATGCGCGCTGGTGACCTACTCGTTTTGAGTGAACCAGTATTTTAGGAAGAAGAAGAAGAAGATTATTAGACAGCACGCCCTTCAGTTGGGTTTTTGAACCAACTCATATTAGTGGTAGTAGTAGGCCTAGTAGTAGGGACCGGCTTTTTAGTCTTAGGCCTTATGGCCTATTGCGTCCCCTCATTATTTTCATTTAATTTCGGTCTGGTTGCATGCCTATCTTATAAAACAATTATATTCAATCCACACTAAAGAAAATTTCTTTCAATTTAGGGTCTTCATGTAGGAGTTTTTTTAAGCTGTTGATGTCAGGTGCATATTGGTGTTTATAGGCATGCATTCCAATAATTAGCAATTCTGAAAGCCAGACTTTCTTTTGTTAGTATGGCAATGTCTGATAAAATCTTGCCATCATTATTTCTCGTGCAATCCACTTCAGAGAATTTGAAAAGAGCATGCACATTAACATCATAATTATGGAATTTTTTTTTTTTTAATTGGATTAGGTCTCCTCTGATCCTCCTTCCTTTTCAGTGAGTGTAATTGGAGATAATGTAATCTTTCTTTATAGTTTAAATTACTACATTCTTCAGGATTTTTGTAGCTCGCCTTTGTACATTTTCTATCATTTTTGACTGTCTCTTGAGATGGGGACTCCAAATCACATAGCGTATTCGAGATGGGACCTGAGAAATGCTCTACAAAGTGCGCCATGCGATCTTGATTTAAAATGCAACAGGATTTTTTAATTATAAAAATGGATGCTTTGGTTAGTCGGATACAGTTGTTACAGTGAAGCAACCCACTACACAGCTGTATCCAGGCCACCCAGCATTACAGTTTACAGCCGGCAGGCAGACTGTCTCTCGGCAAGCAGGGAGGTAGGCAGGATGACATGGCCAGGAAGAAAGGGGTTACCATGAAATTAAGAATGTTGCAACGCAGCCGTGCCATGTCAGCAGAGAAATTGAGGTGGACTGTCGTTTGTTTTTTTTATTTTTAAAGATGGCCTGACTCATTACCCACAAAACACGACATCTGCTTAGAAAATGTACATGAGGCTGTGGACGTCAGCATGTACAAAGCGTAAAACTGAAGAAGAGATCTGGTGTGGCTCACAATGCGGACGTGGTGTGTGACGATGAAAACCGAGGCCTGAAGGTAACCAGTGCTCTCTCGTATGTTGGATTCGCCCGACAGATGTATATGCCACGAGTTGCATGTGTCAAGAGTTGGTGTACAATACCATGGAATCTCAACCGCTCAGGGAAATTTTCAGGGTGTCAGGTTGGGAACTGAAACTGTAAACCAAATTTGTCGTGTTGGCGAGTCGGCAAATGTGAAAATCACTGCCCTTGTTCTGTCGACTACAGGGGGGAGTCTTTACAGGGAGAGAACACAGTGTTACAAAGAGGGTTGAACCAGCATCAGCGGCTGAAACACCACCATGTGAAAGCGTGCACACTCCATACACCACACGATCGGGCCGCATCAGCCAGCCACCACAAAAACTCGATCTTTAGAATAGAAGGTCTCAGCGCTCAGCTGTGACCTTGGCCCGATCAGAAAACTCTGTGCCCGTGTCTGGGGAGTTTTCATCAGCTATAGGGAAATTAGCTATTTAGTAGTGTTCATAGGTCATATCTTTTTATTACAAAAAAGGGGGACGGTACAGATATAACTAATGAATCTTGGATCACACACACAAAGCGGTACAACAGACATATCCCTCTTGGAAGGCATGTCAAGATATCATGTGTTAAAAGAAGAAAGCAACATAAGACCCAGAAGCTACACTTCAAAACCGACTGAACAAGTGTGATACTACATTCTTGTACTTCTCTAAATTAATTAGCTTTGACTTTGACAATATGACTGAGCAACGCCATGCCAGAGCTATCATTTGACTGTCAAAAGAGCAACATAATCTGCCATTAGATCACGGTCATGAGGGAACCCACTGTATTATAAAGGCCACATGTAGGCTTATTCCTCTACGTTCTAAGTATTTGATATCTATAGTTATGTTACCATGTAATTGTTTTGCTACCAATATGAGCTGACCCATATTGAGTCCACAGTGTATTGTTAATGTGTATTAATGTAATATTCACTGTATATCATATAATCATGTTTCTTATTTTCAAAACTGCAACCACCTTTTCCATAACCCATTACGTATTAGAAATATATGTGTTTTTATTTTATAATTAGAGTATAAGCTTTTTAGTCTTCACCTTTTCTCGTTTATGTAAAAAGGGGAGATGTAGACATGTGTGTCTCACTCGACTCGTAGCTAGTAGCAGACGACAGACCACTCAAGATATGGGTACTTGCATAGTTTCGTATTCTGCAACGCGCATGCGTAATAGGTCCAGCAGACGAGGCTGTCCCAGAACTTGTACCATGTGTTTTGTGGCCTGAATAAATATTACAAGAAACAACAAACACAGTGTTGATTGTGTATGTTGGTGTAACAGTACCCGCTACAGAACATGACAGTGCACACCTAAAATATAGCCCGTAACAACATGTGCAGAGTCACCTGATTAACAAAATCCACACACAGATGGTAGTATACTGAATAAAATCTGACAGGAAAAAATGCTCTCTGACAAATGAAAAATATTCTATACGTGTTACACAAAAAGCTCAAATACATAAAAGAATTTTTTCCTAACACTAGAAAAAACATCCAAGGGTGAGGAGGGGGATGAGGGAGGGGAGTGAAGGGGAAAGAGTGGTGGGAGGGTCTCTAGCTTTTTTCAAGACCATCCTCCTCCTCCTCCTCCTCCTCCTCCTCATCATCATCATCATCATCATCATCATCATCCTCATCATCATCATGTGGGATAAATTGCCAGGGGAAACCGAGACATTGAGATACGATGACTTTCCAGCTCTTCCAGTTCTTCAGTTGTAGCATAACGGTCTGATTCATCTTCTGTGAAATACACCCGATCCCCCACAATCCCAAAGTTCTTCCACTTCCTGCCCAGCCTGGCCAGAATGATGATGTCCTCATGGGGAATGGGACCATCGTAGTGCAGGTCCACCAGCTTTGGACAGTCTGTCACTATAGCAAAGATGTCCATTTCTTCTTGCTGGCCCCAGCATTCAGTGCCAGGCAGATCTAAAGGCGTCACGGTTAAATTCTGAAGAGTACTACGATGGTCAAACCAGAAACTCTCAAAGCTGACAACATCCCTCGCCATAAAGTAACAGCATATGCTAATACCAACCAAAGGAGCCTCTGGTTTAATGACTTTGGCCACACTCGCAAAACTCTCACAGAAGAAGAAGACCTGCAGGCAAGGACAGGCACTCACAAGTCGACTCCAAGCTGAAGATGATAAACCGTTCACCAGAAGCGAGGTCTCCAAAGAGGATCGAAAATCGACAGTCAACGTACGAAGCAAACCATTCCTCTGGGACGTATCTGCCAGGGTGTGGAGGAGGTGGTCCGACACGAAGAAGTCCAAGAGGTACAGATGTTGAAGGGAAAGGAACATGGACACCAGGTCAGAGGTCGGGCTGGATCTAGGAGGATCCGACGTGTTTAGCAAGTCTTCATCTGTTAGGGCTACACCCGCTCTGGCTCAGCCTTCGACCTGTACTCTGATGTCTTTAAGTGTTCTGCTTCAGACTTGGGGTGACCGAGGACAGAGGGCTGAGCGTCTGACTGGCCAAGTGTGAGTCACCCTGTCCACCCTAAACTAAACACCTCTAGGCCTAGTGTCAGATGGCATAAGGCAAAACTGATGCCAGTGTTGGAGCTCACAGTTAGGACAGAACACCGCAAAATCAGTGTTTTGCTCTTTCGGTTAGAGTCTGCTTGCTCCTTTGTTTGCGTTGTTTGCTGGGTCAGTGACCAGTTCATGGCGTGTATACAGACTGTGCAAGTGCTTGGAGTCACACCACCAACTTTTGGGGGCGAGGGCAGGTGCAAGTGTATGCTTTTACAGCGAAGTGAATGCTGATTGCAGAAAAACAGACAAAGAAAACTAAGATGATTAAGCCGCACGACAAATTCTTCTTGAACGGAACAAAAGCTTGATTCACCGCCCATCTTGCGCCGAGTTTGATAAGATCAGTGATTGATCGTTCTTCATTTTCCTTGACCCGAATGTTGTTTATCTTGCCTTGAGAAGACCAAAGAGGTCGAAACGCGTCATTTTTTTGTCTTGTGATTCGTTTATCCATGTTGTTTGGCGGAGTTATTTCACTTTTTAAGATTTGTTTATACAATGTACGTAATACTTTTATAAATATTGATGAATAAATAAACGAATAAACACACACACACACACACACACACACGCACGCACGCACGCACGCACGCACGCACGCACGCACGCACGCACGCACGCACACACACACACACACACACACACACACACACACACACACACACACACTTTTCAGTGGGATGCAGACATTGTGCTTGGTCAGCAAGAAAACAACAGATCTACCTCTCAATATGTATATGAAACGGATTTATGGATTGATTTAAGAGAGTGTGTGAGGTGAAAAGAGGGAGGGAGGAAGATATTGTATAATGTTGATTTTGTGAACGAATGTGTGCATGGCGAAAGCATAACAATCTCAAATTGTCTTTTTTTCCCTACACTTTTATACTGTAAGTCGCTCTGAAATCAGATGGACACAACATAGTTTTTGCTTGGGTTCCCAGCCATGTGGGCATTCGAGGCAACGAGTTGGTTGATCAACTTGCCAAGAGTGCCACAAAGAAAGAATTGATCAGGTTGTCTATCCCTCACACTGATCTGAAACCCAAAACACAGGTTTACGTAGAAGACTTCTGGCAAGAGGAATGGAAACTCACAGACCGATAACTGACTGTTCCAAATCCGTCCAAACCTGACACAGCTTTGGCCATGTTCCAGGGGCGGCCGTACTGAAGAAACAGTCCGTTTGCACTCAGGCCAGTCCTTTTACACCCAATCTTATCTTTTAAAAGGTGAAGAAGCTCCGTGGTGCATTCCATGTCATGTACCACTCACAGTGAAATATGTTCATGTAGAGTGTTAAAACGTGCATGTGAAACATAAACTGTTTACAGCAGACTCCACAAAAAAAACCCTGTTCAGCGATGTCCCGCCTGATGTGATCTGATCTTTCATCTGATCGAAGGTTTTACGGAAGGAACGTTTTTAACGATAATTTCCGATGTGTTTTCAGAAGGTGTATTTTAAAAGGTTGTGTGAATGAATTTAAAAGAAAACGATTTGTGAGTTGACTTGAATGTGTTGACAGCCCTGATGTGGCCCTTTGCAGTCGGCTGGGCTGTAAGCAACATTTCTCTCTCTCTCCCTCCCCCCCTCCCCTCTCTCTCACTCTAACACACGGTGGGTAACATTTTTTTTCCCATTTTAGAAAAAGAAATGTTCTATGTCTTACGCGTTACTGCTCTCGCAAAACCCTTCATCACACCTGTGGAAAGCATGCCATTAGTGAATTTTGTTTGCTGACTTTCGATCGCACTACCAGTAGTTACCTTTCTCCTCTTTAGGAGAGCAAGTACAGATTTAGGAGGACAAGTACTCTCTTTTTCTTTTTAATATACTCGCCCTTTGAGCATCTAAAAATTATCTAGGAATTTCTGATTTTAAAAAGAAAAGTTATCATTTCCGCAAGACAATCCAGAAACACAGATTACAGGACAAAGCACTAGAAATGTCTAGCCATGTCTGTCTGTTCGGATTGTCTTGAGGAACTAACAACTTTTCTTCTTTTTTTTCTTTTTTTTTTTTGCTGTCTCAACCTCTGCGCCACCTCAGAGGCAGTGCACCCACGCCGCTCATTCCGACACCCCGTCCACAGCCACTGCCCGGTCGGCCCCGCCGCAGCCCCGGCACCGGCAATCCACAGGGAGCAGTCAATGTCAAGTCGTCAAGAGGCAACCCACCAGAGGAGACACTGCACTGCTGCCGAGTCACTTCGGTGGTGTTCAGTGGCGCCTGTTCTGATCTAACATACGCAGGACACCACCTACTAAGCCCCCTACTGACGACAATAATTGCTTAGTCGCGGAGCCGGTGTGAGTGAGCTCTCCCTCCAGAGGGCGCCACCACGTCCGTCAAACGACAGCCCCCATGGACTCGCCGATACCGGTGACCCCGATGGAACCAAACCAAGGCCACAGATGTGGAGAGGACATCAAAATTTAGGTCACCATGAGAGCAGGGCATGAAGGGCCACAGAATTTGAGACTTTTTTTTAATGCTGATCGATGAGAATGAGGATGATTAAGATGATGCTACGGATTTCCATTTCGGTCTGAGACTACATGACAGGGCTGTACTCTACGCTTCCTTTCATAATATATCCCGGCGTCAACCAGGCCCGAGAGATACAGGCACCTGCAGTGTTGGTCAGGAAATTTGAGCAGCACTCTCAGAAACGCATCCATTAAGTGGATGAAACTCGACTGTGTGGTCCCAGTCTTCCCAACTGAGTCCACAGCAAACTCAACTCTGAGTAGGAGCCGGTCGGGGCAGAAAAACCCACATGACTCTGATGGGATTCGAACCCACGACCTCCCAGCCGGGAGTCCGCGACGCTAACCACTTCGCCACGGCGGCTGGTCTAACAACTTTTCTTTTCAAAATGTGCTCCAGTTTCCCTCTTCAGTCACCTCGCTTTGAAACAAAGGAAATTCTGGCCCGCTAGCTACACTGTTGACACAATTCATAGTATGGTGATAGTTCAATTTGATTGATTTGACCTCAAAGCGGACAGTTGAATTTGATTGATTTGACCTCAAAGCGGACAGTTGAATTTGACTGATTTGACCTCAAAGCGGACAGTTGAATTTGATTGATTTGACCTCAAAGCGTAAAGTTGAATTTGATTGATTTGACCTCAAAGTTGACAGTTAAATTTGATTGATTTGACCTCAAAGCGGACAGTTAAATTTGATTGATTTGACCTCAAAGTTGACAATTAAATTTGATTGATTTGACCTCAAAGCGGACAGTTGAATTTGATTGATTTGACCTCAAAGCGGACAGTTGAATTTGATTGATTTGACCTCAAAGCAGACAGTTGAATTTGATTGATTTGACCTCAAAGCGGACAGTTGAATTTGATTGATTTGACCTCAAAGCGGACAGTTGAATTTGATTGATTTGACCTCAAAGCGGACAGTTGAATTTGATTGATTTGACCTCAAAGCGGACAGTTACATTTGATTGATTTGACCTCAAAGCGGATAGTTACATTTGATTGATTTGATCTCAAAGCGGACAGTTACATTTGATTGATTTGATCTCAAAGCGGACAGTTAAATTTGATTGATTTGACTTCAAAGCGGACAGTTGAATTTGATTGATTTGACCTCAAAGCGGACAGTTAGAATTGAGTGATTTGACCTCAAAGTGGACAGTTGCATTTGATTGACTTCAAAGCGGATAAACTGAAGCCAGGCTGGGACAGTGCACGTGCGCGCACACACACACACACGCACGCACGCACGCACACACACACACACACACACACACACGCACACACACACACACACACACACACACACACACACACACACACATACACACACACACACGCAAGCACACACACACACACACGCGCACACACACACACACACACACACACACACACACACACACACACACACACCCCTACCTTTCGTCACGGTGCACAAAACATAACCAGATAAATGAATAAACATGGAACATTCAAGGGGTGAGGGATGAGGAAGGAGGAGGCGGGGTGGGGGGGGGGGGGGGGGGGGGGGGAAGAGGGAGGTAAGGGAACCAAACGATTAAAAGAACTGCGGCTTTGATTCAGTCTGTTGTGAACAACATTAAGTGCGCTTGCTGGTTCCGTTCAGCTTTGAACCAGGGCATAGCATTGCTCATTGCCTTCATCGGCGGATCCATCGTGAATTCAGCTGTCTTTGAAAAACAGATAGGTCTAATGTATTCTTTAAAAAAAAAAAAAGAAAAAAAACACCACCACCCACCACTACCAACAAAAACAATGACGGTGAATTTTAAACGAGGCAGATAACAGTAAACTTTAAAAAAACAAAAAAAAAAACACAATTACAGTACTCCTTGGATAAGGTGACCCCCCTTGGGACAAAAAAAATTCTTGATCTTATCCGAGGGGCACGTTAACCGATCCTCGGATAAGGTGAATTTCAGTAAAAAAAAAAAAATTGATCTTATCCGAGGAGATCAGAATATAGCTTGAGGCCCCATAAAAAGACTTCCCGCCAATTGAAAGTCAATGACGTAATAATGGGCATGGGAAAAGACGTCATACTGCCGAAATTCAATTACGTAAATGAGCGACTTGTCTCGGTCTCAGCACCAATCAATGACGTCATTAAAATCTAATTGTGTTTTAGTTTGCGTGCTTTTTCCCGTCTGAAAATATCAAAGGCTCAAGAATATAATTTGCGCATAAATATAAGAGAGATAAAAACTAATGAAATAAAAACTAATAGAATAAGTGATAGGCCTCGTATAGCGTCTTGAAAATGTATCCTGAATGCATGTTTTCTTTTGACATTGTCATTTATACTAGCTTTGTGTCATTCCTGACAAGATAAAACATCGAAGCTTAAAATGTTGATGTTGGTGTATTTAAAAAAAGCGGTATTTGCTTAAAATGTAATAATCAATTTCAGAGAGAGAGAGAGAGAGAGAGAGAGAGAGAGAGAGAAGGATGGAGACAGAAAATGAGAGAAGATGGAGAGAGGAGGTGAGGACAGACTGACAGACAGACATAGAAAGAGAGAATTAAGGAGAGACAGACAGACAAACTGATCATGACAGAGATAGAGAGAGGAGACGGAAGAGTCATAGAGTTAAAAAAAAAAAAAAAAAAAAGAGAGAGAGAGAGAGAAGAGAGAGAGAGAGGAGAGAGAGAGAGAGAGAGAGAGAGAGAGAGAGAGAGAGGGAGGAGGGGTCAGAGACTGACAGAGTGAGAGAGAGAGAGAGAGAGAGAGAGAGAGAGAGGAGAGAGAGAGAGAGAGAGAGAGAGAGAGAGAGAGAGAGAGAGAGACAGACAGACAGACAGACAGACAGAAACAGAGACCAGGAGAGAGAAAGAGAGAGAGCTTCCAAAATATCTCAAATCTTCCACAATGTCTTTTATTTTTGCCAAATATCTCAAATCTTCAACTACACAACGT
The DNA here is from genome assembly GCA_018398815.1 of Conus ventricosus. Lineage (NCBI taxonomy): Eukaryota > Metazoa > Mollusca > Gastropoda > Neogastropoda > Conidae > Conus > Conus ventricosus. Next base: position 7,462,521 of record CM031627.1, read on the forward strand.
AAGGTCAATGCTAGCCTCATGCCCCTCCAGAAGGGAGCGGGCAGACTGCAGTTACATCTGTCAACATCCACGGGGCTCACTCTGCCAAATATGTCAAATCTTCAACTTCACAATGTAAGGTCAATGCTAGCCTCATGCCCCTCCAGAAGGGGAGCGGGCAGACTGCAGTTACATCTGTCAACATCCACGGGGCTCACTCTGTCAAAGTGGTTTCCGTGGGTGTTACACAGTGTAACATAACGCGGATGCTGACCATGGCAGGTGTTCGGGGTTGGAATTCCAGCCACTTGTACAGCCAGCCATCATCTGCGTTATCAAGGCTCGGGGGAGAAAACGTGTAAAGTGGACGCTTCAGCACCTGAGCAAGAGCATACATCTCGCATGTAACAGCCCAATGTTTTGGTGTGCGCATCCACTGTACATGTTTCTCTACCGCGGCCCGGCCCCCTTCTATATACTTTTGGTAACACACGGGTTGGCCTCCACTTCATCGCAAACACGGCGCCGTCCACTGCAAGTGGGTGTCTTCTGTTGAGTCCATCACTTTGGCCACAGCCCGGAAAAAGCAGTTGCCATCCGCCACGATGTAATCAATAGCTCTCCCTTCTGAAACATAAAAATGTAAAGGAATTAAATAAGGGTCATGCTAATCATGAAAATGAAGCAACGTTAAACAACGGAAATAAGGGTCCAATGCAATACATATCCCAATAAAGGCTGTTTGCATAAAACAAGCATCATTAAAAGCACAAACGATGCGATATCAATGATGCACAAACCTGCACGGCTGACATTGCAGACAGACCACCCCTCCCACCCCCCTCTCTCTCTCATCATCATCATCATCATCATCAGTCATTCATTTGAAGACGTGTTATATTAACCGCTCCTCTTCTCCAAAAATAACTACTAACCTGCTGCGAGAAGTTCCTCTAAAGAGTCATACACTGGGTACGATGGGTGCTTTCTCAAGACGGCATTGAACGACGCGCCTCTACATCTAGAAGGTCCATCTCCAACAGCCTGTGTGAATGAGCAAATAAAGACAGCATGATTATGTAAGAACATTTTTGAAAAAAACAACTAAACGTGCAATTAGGCCTAGTTGTGACCGTAAATACTGTTTGACAACACTTGTAAGTAATGTTCAACAACATCAACATACACAAACCCATCACTGGAGATACATGTACAGTACATTTTTCAGCTCTTTTCCTTCATTGCAAGACCAAATTAGGAACCGAGAAAATGTTAAAAACTTACGAAATTGCCATGGTAGAGTTTGCTGCTCCCCTCCTCTCTGTCGATGTGGCTCCCCTCCTCTCTGTCGATGTGGCTCCCCTCCTCTCTGTCGATGTGGCTCCCTCCTCTCTGTCGATGTGGCTCCCCTCCTCTCTGTCGATGTGGCTCCCCTCCTCTTTGTCGATGTGGCTCCCTCCTCTCTGTCGATGTGGCTCCCCTCCTCTGTTTCTCTCTGTCAAACTGACTCTCGTTAAAGTAACCTGAGTCTTCTGCGCCTGTTTCGCGTCTTCGTCTTGCTTCTTTGGCCTTCTCATTGCATTTTGGTTCCTTTGTTGTAGGAGAAAGAAAGGATGTTATGGTCGATTGCTTTCGAGTATTCATTAGATGTTGCTCAAAGGTTTCTTTAAAGTGTGAGAATGGCGCTTGAACAACGCCCATGTCATCTGACTGCATGAGATAAAGCTGCAACTTTCGCACACATTCAGAGGCCTGTCTTCGAGTAATGACATCTTCAGGGTTCCCGCAGTTGTCTTTGTCAGTTCCTTCTTCTTCCTCACTTTCTTCGACAGAAGGCCCTCTGGTGCTTGACGTTGACGGATTCTGGGGAGTAAAAGTTTCTTCTGGTGCTGTTGCAGGGATGTTTTCATCGACGTCAATTAAGTCGGAGAATGTGATGTTGTACTCCTTGAACATCGTCTGAAGAATTGGTTCCCTTTGGACTGTGAAGTCTGCATCCACATCAAAGCCGTCCTGGTCCATGCCTGTTGTGTCTTCACTGGCAGCGGCAGTGAAGCCAGCCTTGGTGAAGCAATTTGCTAGCGTTGTCTGTGTCACCTTGTCCCACGATGACTTCAGTGTCATGATGGCATCGAGCAGTGTTATTTGGAAGTCTTTGTATTCCCCTCCCTCGTCTATGTGATTAATCAGCCTCATCAGAGTGGCATTTCTGTAGTGCACCTTCATGCTGCGGATGATGCCTTGATCGCATGGCTGAAGTCTACAGGTAGCGTTCGGCGGCAAGAAAAGTACTCCGTTGCTTTCAAGCCCGTCACGGCATCCTTGGGGTCGGCTGCGCAATTATCAAGGACTAACAGCACCTTCCGTTTCTGGGTAGCCATGGAGTAGTCAAAGTCCCTCAACCACTCCCCGAATACCTCTGATGTCATCCATGCATTCTTATTTGATGAATACTTTAACGGCAGATTTTGACGCCTTTGAAACATCTCGGATTTTTATATTTTCCGACTGTCAGAAGAGGGTATTTCTCGCTGCCGTCCATATTGCCACAAACCATGACCGTAATTCTTTCTTTGGACCTCTTTCGTCCACGACAGGGGTCCTTTTTCAGAGACAACGTTCTGTGCGGCAATGCTCGCCAATATAATCCCGATTCATCTGAATTAAATACATCTCTTGCTTCGAACCTAGCGAGTGTTGGGCTAAACATGTCCTGTACCCGGTCATCTGTCGCTTTGACATCTACGGATAGTATCTCTCCGCAGGTCACTCTGAAGGTGATGTTGTGTCGTTTTTTGAAACGATGCATCCAACCTTCTGTACAAATCCAGTCATATTGTCCATTTAAACGGGCAAGTTCCTCTGCGTTTGTCTTGAGGATTGGTCCAGTGAAAGGGACACTGCTCGCTCTGACATTGACAAACCACTTTAGCAGCTGCTCTTCTACGGTGCAAAACTTTGCTGGGCGCATTCTTGCTTTGTGCACATCTGTGACACCGCCGTAAAAGAGGCGCTTGTGTGTTTTCTTTTTCTTTCAAGACTTTAGTCACAGTTGATGGGGATATCCCAAAATCGGCCGCAAGCCGTTTCCTTGACTTTGGAGGTTTTTTCTCGGATTCATCAATCAGATCAATTTTCCTCTTTAAAGAAAACACTGAAGTGCCCATTTTCGCTTTTGCCATTGTGCAAAATCTTTTCGGCTTGATTCACTGGAAAGAAAAAAAAATGTAATAAGTGAACATGGTAACACTACAATTTGACCAGTACCAGAATTTTTCTGATAAAATTCAAAGTAAACATTGTATACTTTTCAGCATTGTTGCACATGTTGGGGAAAGCCGGGTAAAATTGTACACGTTTTGGTCTCTCATCATTAACCTCTCACTTTAGTAATATTTTCCCAAAAACATTTAAGTTTCATAATTCAGAGAAGCTTACATCATGAGAAAAAGGCGTTAATAGTAGAGTTAACTCGAGTGTCCATTTTTACCAACAGGGAGGGGTAAAAGTGGATGGTTCCTATATTTCATAAAATATGGTTAAATCCAAGGATACCATTACACGAGAGATAAGATAAGTTGACGTCAACTCAAAAATGGTTGCATTGTACTCTTTATTTATTTTCTTTTTTTTTGTTGGGGGGGGGGGGGGGGGGGGGGGGGGGGGCTAGACAGTAGGGCGCCTCTGCCTCCGCACCCACATTTTCTGTTTATTATCTCCCCACCCGCGCCCCCGTAACCTGCAGTGTTGCTCGTAAACTCGGGTTTTGACCTTGGACCTTGTTCGGAATACCCGGTCAGAAGCGAATAGGCAAACCCTCCATACCAAATTTTAAGTTCCAAAGTAATCTGGTTCCCGGGTATGGTAAATAGATTTTCGGTTTGTCAAGGTCATATGTCAAGGTCATGCCTTGACCTTAACATTCTTTTCAGTCTTTTCTCTAAGTAGCCCTCCCCCCCTCCCCCACCGAAAATTTGAAGGCATTCTTGATTCTGTTTGGAGATAACCGTGAGAAAGAAAAAATGACCCTCCGATTTTCAGGCTCGGGCGATTTTATTAACGTTGCCCGGTTTGGCAGAATACTACGGTTCGAAGCGCATATAGGCTAAACCACTTCTACCAAATTTTACCTTCCTAAGCGGTCTGGTTCCCGAGATAGGCAACTAGTTTTCGGTTTCAAGGTATCGTCAAGACATGACCTTGACCTTGTGATTTCGTTTTTGGATCCCTTCGTATTAGGAGGCAAATCCGCAGAACTTTGAAGGCTGAATCTCAAATCCTTTGGAGGATAGGGCTGGACGTAAGAGAAAAAATGACCCGATTTTCAGGCTCGGGGGATCTTTTTGACCTTGCTTGACCTTGTTTGGAATACTCGGTAGAAGCGCAATAGGCTAAACCATCTTTCAAATCGATTTGAGATCCTAAGTGGTCCGGTTCGAGAACGGCCAAAACTAGATATTCGTTTTAGGTCATCGTCAAGGTCATGACCTTGACCTTGACGATTTTTAGGGGACCTTCTATTAAGGAGGCACACCACCAAGCAAATTTGAAGCGTATCTAGTTCCGTTCGAGATATAGGCCGAACAGACAGAAGAGAAAGAAATGACCCACCGATTTTCAGACTGAGCGATTTTTTGACTTGGACCTTGACCTTGTCGGAACACCACAGTCAGAAGCGCAATAGGCTAAACCATATTCATTTCGAAATTTGAACATCCTAAGAGCTCCGGTTCCGAGTTCGCTGAGAAACTAGATTTATTGGTTTTCAAGGTTAACGTCAACGGCATGGCCTTGACCTTGACGATGTTTCTAGGGGGGTCCTTCCATTAAGGAGGCAACACACAGAATTTGAAGGCTGTATCTCATTCCGTTCGGAAGATCAGGGCCGAACAGACACACAACAAAAACAAAAACAAAAACAAATACAAAAAACAAACAAACAAAAAAACATACCGAACGAATCCATAGTCCTTTCCCAGTTGACTGGGCAAAGGACAATGAACAAAACTCACAGAGAAAAGATAAGGACAAACGAAAACAAAGACGAAGAAGGGGTGGGGGGGGGACAGATCACTCAAGAGGGGAGAGGGAGTACAAACTCACAAAAGAAAGGATAAAACAAAGGAAGAAGAGAGAGCAAGGGGAATAAGCAAGAAAACACAATCTACAACTGGCAGACAACTCCCTAACACAATGGGTGCCAGACGTTTTTATAGATCTAGATCTAGAAGTGGAAAGCACCGTAAATACTACTCTTCTATTGTTGTTCTGTGGACTCATAAAAGTGCAAATGAAATGATTTCAAGTTATTTTGCATATTGATATTCCCTACAATATTATGTTTATATCAATTCCAATTAACTTAACCCAGCTCAGTAGCGTTGAAACATAGCTAATTTGCTATGAATCATAGCATGGTGCTTGGTACACTTACAGCCTACAGCCGTACAGAAGGATTCATCTAGATACAGTGTGTTTGTGGGGGGGAGCTTCACCCTCTGCCCCTCCTCTCGTTTCTGACGCTACTGCAGCAATATCTATAAAATACTGACCCCTTGAAGTTATCCTTGTCCGTCCCAAAGTCAAAGAACAACAGACGTCGGCAACCGTGTCAGGGGAGATAAATGCTGCTGATCTGCGATTTCTCTCCCCTTGTTGAGGAGAAAAAATCACCCACCATCATCAGTTTCCGTGAAACTCTCAGTTTCGGTTTTGAGATTCTTGGAAAAAAGAATTCGTTTCAGTTTCGCTTGATCTTAAGCGGTGGTCTTCTGCATTTGGAGACCAAACGGGGTCACCCAAAAAGAGGTTTTCCCGTATCCGAGGTCACGCTAACCGAGTTTTTTTTAGTCATACAAAGAAGGCTTTAGGTCGGGACCAACACCCTGATTGATGTTATCAGAGGTGTGACCTTAAACGGTAGTGACGTTAACCGAGGAGTACTGTATAATGAACAAGTACGGTAACTCTTGCTGCCCCATGATGAAATGAACAGACGCTCCAAACGAATGCTGCCTTCGACACCTAGTCGCCTAGAAATGACAATACAGAGCACGCAGAACACATCAGGGACATTCCCTGGGGATGTCTCCTTGTCTGTTTTATGTGAATTGTAATTTCTGCTAGGCACGATTCGGTATCGTAAGCAGCATTCGTTTGGAGTTTTGGGCATCTATTTATTTCATCATGGGGCAGCAAGAGTTATCGTACTTGTTCGTTATTCACAAATTTAATGAAATTAAAGGTGCTCAGCACAACTGGTTATAGAAACGAACTGTTCATGGAATTTCTGTAACAAATGTTGCTTTAAATGCAAGGGGGCGAGACTGATACAAAACCATGTGTTTTAAATTAAGAATGCAAGGGATTCTTTTGGATGCTGGACGGGACTGATACAAATCAATGTGTTTTAAGAATGCAAGGGATTCTGTTGGATGCTTTTAATGGCATTGTTGCACATGTAGGCCACCTAATTTCTTTAAAAAATCTTCCTAATAAACCATGTTAAAACGTCAATTTTTTGCGTAACATAGCACTTTTTTGGTTTGGATAAGCTCGTAAAAATAGACGCATCTTTGACCTTGTTGGTGTAATAATTATTGGCTGTCTCGCATTATGAATGCAAACTATATTCCCTGTCAACAAGGTATTCCGTTTAGAGTATCACCTTTGTGACGGGTCTCCGACGCTCCCCCTCGTTATTAAAATAGATTTTCTATTCAGGGATGCAGGGGGTTTTTAGACAGAAGTATTTACGCTTTCACAACCAAAATGCCTCTCGCATAGGCACACGCACTCTGTCACTCACATCGGGCCCGCACAAAGGTGACGGGAAACCAATAACATTTCATAGAAAATAATCAACTTTATTTAACTTGACTCCGAGCCCCACCCGTCACTACACAACACAAATATCTGTATCATACAACAATGTAAACAGCATACAGAAAAATTTCATAAATCGCATCCCCTGTTCTTCCAGTTATTCTTACTTAGCCAGGAAAGACAATATTTTCCCTATTCTGTTTGCACACTTATAACTTTTAAGGCAAATAAAATGTCCATAAACTTGCCAGCATTCCTTGTTGACCGTCAGTTTCTTTCATCCCACTGGCGACTACGAGCTGAAGCTGCCACACCGTTGTGTCCTCCCGATTTGGCCAAATCCAGTTGGGGGACACTGGCAACGTAGCTTGAGTCGCACCCTCGCACCGAGTCTCCCGGACTCCACCGTACTTGCCTTTTCCACAGAAAAAAGGGCTCCTGTCGGCCTCTCCCACGGTCTTCTCTGGGTGCAAACACCCCACCGTTGTCTGGCAGGTCCCTGTCTAGGCTCCAACAGGTGACACGTCTTGCTGTCGACCGTCCCACATGGAGACCAATTCTTCTCGTCGTCGGCTCCGAGGCTACAGCAACCTCCACTGTCTTACGTCCCCACCCAGGAGACAACAAGGCGACAGCTAACCTCTGCTTCACGCTGTATTTTCTTGAGCCCTCAGCAAGACGGGCGAGTTTCACTTTCCCTTAAGTGGTCACACACTTCCTGGTTTTCCAAGGGACCTTATATTTTGTTCTCAAAGAAAAAAGA
>CM031627.1:7471087-7473587 GCA_018398815.1 Conus ventricosus
TCACACACAAACCTCAACCAGCAACCAAATCAAGCAAGTTCAAAAAAAAGGCCCAGTCATGAAAAAAAAAGATCAAAAAAATCAACAATGACTAACGTCTTTCCAGGTAAAAAAAAAAAATCTGGGTTTCCACAATTACGACAAATTTCAAACCCCTTGAAATTGAACAAAACCCAAAAACCCAAATCACTTATGGCCATTTATGTTCATCCCGGACAAAGCCCCCAATTGTGACGGCCCTCCGACCTCCCCCTCGTTATAAAATATGATTTTCATTTTTCAGGATGCAGGGGTTATAGACAGAAGTATTTACGCTTTCACAACCAAAATGCCTCTCGCATAGGCACACGCACTCTGTCACTCACATCGGCCCGCACAAAGGTGACGGGAAACCAATAACATTTCATAGAAAATAATCAACTTTATTTAACTTGACTCCGAGCCCCCACCCGTCACTACACAACACAACTATCTGTATCATACAACAATGTAAACATCATACAGACAATCTCATAAATCGCATCCCCTTTCCTTAAATTTACTTTTCATTACCAGGAAAGACAATATTCCACTATTCGTTTGCACACTTAAAAACTAAGAGCAAATAAAACGTCCATAACTTGCCAGCATTCCTTGGTTGACCGTCAGTTCTCTCACCCCAACTGTGGCGACTACGAGCTGAAGCTGCCACACTTTTGGCCCTCCCGATTGGCCAAATCCCAGTTGGGGGACACTGGGCAACGTACTTGAGTCCACCCTCACACCGAGTCTCCCGGACTCCACCGTACTTCGCCCTCTCCAACGAAAGGGCTCCTGTCGGCCTCCCCCCACAGGTCTTTCTCTGGCTGAAAACACCCCACCGTTTCTGGCAGCTCCCTGTCTAGGCTCCAACAGGCTGCCCACGCCCTTGCTGTCGACCGTCCCCACAGGAGACAATTCTTCTCGTCGTCGGCTCCGAGGCTACAGCAACCTCCACTGTCTTACTCCCCACCCCGGAGACCACAGGCGACAGCTAACCTCTGCTCACCTGTATTTTCTTGAGCCCTCAGCAAGACGGCGAGTTCAATTTCCCTTAAGTGAGTCACACACTTTCCTGGTTTCCAAGCACCTTATATTCGTTCTCAAAGAAAGAGAGAACCCAGTTTAACTGGGTCAACCAATGGAATCAGGCCACCACACATCACACGATTTGTACCAATAAATCCCCAAGTTATTTTTATTCCACCAATGGAATCACAAGTCACCTACACCATAACACACTCTCCCACAGCTGCTAGCGCCAACAAAGACTTGGGCACGCCATGGTTAAGCATAACCTCCTATTCAAACTCATGTTCATCCCCGAAGCTAACCCATTACTACAGCCTGACTTCTATTCTCTACCAGCCATGACTGAGCTTCAAGTATTTAAACTACCTCTATAGACAACAAGGCGCAACCACTCATTGCCGCAGCCTTCATTCATCCTCAGAAACAGAGGACGACCTGAAGGTCGCAGTACTCTGCCTGCAGGCTGAGCGTCACCTAGCCCTGACGGTCACCTGACACGATCCGCCTTCCCTTCAGGCCCACTGAGAGCCCAGTGAATAGCCCAGTGCTCAAAGTGGACCCTCATCTCTACCCAGGAACCGCAGGTTCAGCAGGCATGTTCATGTTAACTAATCCTACACGACATGCGAAACACTACCCTGTAACTCTCCCTCCCCTTCAGTATATACGACTCGGTATTCCCCTCTGGTGATGCCTGAGTTCGCACACTTGAAGAACCCAGAACGTGCTCTCAACAACAGCAAAACTACCCTTAATTTGCCTAAATGCTCGAGAACATTCGGCCGACTCATTACAACCTTCAATTTACTAAACTGAGCACCCTACCACCCATACCCACCCCTCAAATAAAAAGAAAAGAAAAAGGAAGAAAAAAAGCACACACACACACACACACACACACACACACACACACACACGATGCTACAATACACATTTAAAACGGCTATTTAGGAAATCAGGCACAACAGAACGGACAGCCAGTGCTCGTTCTAGACGAAAGGACGACATCTGGAAATCTGCAAGGGAGACAATCTGTGTTAGAGCTCGCCGTTCAGCGAGAGTGACCCAGACCAGTTTTGTTTGGACAAACGGCACTGGTGGGGCACGCCCAAAGCAAATTAGCCCCATCTGTGAGCTGAAGGGTTCAATTAGAGAGAGGAAATGCCAACACACAGGAGTTAACAGGTGCGCCAGTGAGGCACAGTCAATATCCCCGATCGTTGGCCCCGGCGTGTACTTCAAACCAAATAGCTGAGAGTCTGGAACTTTTGCTTTGGCCCAATCACTGAGAAAAGCTGACTCTATTTGCCATGGGAAGACATTCTTTTCATCTTCCCCTGGTTTTCTGTTATTTTTTATTTATTTATTTGTTTGTTGTTGAACAGGTCTGTTCTGCCCCGTTAGCCAGCTTAAGAGTTCAGTCACACACACACACACACACACACACACA
>CM031627.1:7478587-7498355 GCA_018398815.1 Conus ventricosus
CAGCGGGCGAGACTCTCGCTCGAGTGCTCACTTTCAACGACTGTTACTAAGTAAGTGTGGAGATCGTAAACCTAGTTCTTTGAGTTGGCAAATTCGCCGGTCTTGTCTTTGCTCTTCATTGCCCAATAGATCGGGTTCAAGATCCAAAATCGGCGAATTTTGCGAACCTCGCATAATAATAATAATAATGATGGTCATGATGATGATGATAATGATGATAATAATAATAATAATAACAATAATAATAATAACGATAATAATTATAATAATGATGATGATAAAAATGAAAATAATAATCATAATAATAATAACAACATAGCATTTATAAAGCGCCTTGCCAAAGGTTCCAGGCGCTGACAACCCACACTCTCGTTTACACAACGGGCTGCCTACATGGGTAGTGCCGACTGAAGAGCTGCCTGCCGGCGCATCATTCAGTCATTTCCCGTGTCATCCAGTCAATATCGTTCACTCAGTTTCCATACTTCCTTCATTCTTCCCATTTCTCATGCAGGGTGTATGCTATGTGTAACGTGTCATCCATACCGACGGCCGAACTGGCCTTCTCTTCTGAAGGTTGATGGGATTTGACGTGTGTGCAAGATGTTGTGCATAACCAAGTGAGCTGTGAAAAGAGGGATCGCTCAGCGTGTTCTGTGAACTGTTTGGGTTCGCGCAATGGGAAATAACCCCATGAAAGCTCTCCTGTACTAGAAATCAAGTGGTATCCACTCTTCAGTAATTGAAAATCAGATTGTGGTTGATTGACCTGAATTTAAATTTTCGATTCGTAAGAAAACAGTTTCATCTTGTGAGATCGAAATGGTCGAGTTCAAAGTGGTATGGAAACAAACACGTTAAATTTCGGACAACGAGATTGCAAAATCGACTTTTTCATTGAATCAAAAAGTTCAGCAGGGTTGATAATACGTCTCAGTCGAGTACCAGCTAGCAGGTTTAGTTCCCTCCCTTGAGAGAGGATCGTTCAAATTTCAATTAAGAATCAGTTCCTAGTTCGTCGAAACTCTGCGAACTAAATCGTGAATCGTGGGCTTTAGTTCAGAAAGAAACTCCGGTTTGTCGCAAGCTGGCGATTTAGATTCCCGAACCCATGGTTCGTTCAATGACGAACGGGGCATCAAGCGAGCGAAAGAGCAAATGCCTATTCATTTGGGATGTGGAAATGTTCCACTTTTCAGGCGAGACACTCGCACATGGAAGTTAATCAGCCAATCAGAGTGAAGGCGAAGATCATGTGGTTGGCATCCCATCATTTCCCTGTGGTGAATGTCTCCTTGGTTGGTATGTTTGTTATTCTTGATCGCTATTCATCGAGAATTTGTTCTCGCTTTCAAAGTTCTGAAAGAGATTAACATTTTTCATCTGATCTGAGATTTTACGGTGGGCAGATTTTTAACAGATTTTCGGTGTGTTTTTAGAAGGTGTGTTATGAAGGGTTATGTGAATGAGTTTTCTTTAATTCTTCTTTTTTTTTTAAACAATGACTTGTGAGTTGACTTCAACGTGGTGACACCCTATTGCGGTCGGCTGGGCTATAAGCAACACTACCTCACAACGCTTTCGAAGTCTGCGTTCAACATGATTCTACTGGTTACTTCGAACTCTGAAGTAATGAAATCAGGGCGTCTCATCGTATCTGAATCCCCGAACCACCAAAGTGAGGAATGAGTTCAGGTCATATGACCAGTTGATTTGCACACTGCTCTCTTGCGGCGAACTCGGTCAGAGATGAGTTTCTTAGACACATCAAGGACTCGTCAGATGGCTAGTTTACTCTTGCGGCGAAAAATGTAAGAGGCGACTGAGAGCAAAGACACAGGCGCAGGACCAGATGAACTGACTACTTCTTCAAGCACTTCTTCGTGTTGAGGGGTCAATGTTTTGATTGTTTTATTTACTCCAATCACAGAAGCTCACTGCGTTTCGTGCACCAATCATAGGACCTAACAGCTGTCGGCCATTGCCCCTCGCGTGCAAGAGAGCCTTAAGACAGCCTAGCAAACGCTCGCCTTTCCCTAGCCCCGCTCGCTAAGTTCTTTTTACCCACGTCAGTTCCGGCTGGACCACGGAAACGAGCTATTCCGACAATTGCCGAGCCGTCCGAGTGGACACGAAGTCGGCCGATCCCGATCAAAAACTTCGTCTGCATTGTGCGCGGATACTTTGAAGGCAGAGTGGTGAGCTCGTACAGATGAGTACGATAGTCCTACGTTTATTCTGTTCTTACCTATGGATAGATCACACTTGTTAAATTGAATGAACGCGTTAAGGATGGAAAAGAAGGTAAAGAATAGCCACAGCTAACAAAATAAAAGGTGAGACGTTCTATCTAAGGGTAAGTGTTTCCCCAATTTTATTGGGGCCCGACAAAGCGAGAACGAATTTACTTCGACCTTTTGGTCAAATATTGCCAAATACCCCTCAGACTAAAGGAGACTCTTTTTCACGAATATTCATCGATAAAAGGAAAAATGTTATTGTGAAATTTGAAATTGAGGAAGGAAATCCCCGTCCCGCCTCCCCGTGATCGATCAAGAACATGGGTAGCCCCCTTGGGGACTTCGGTAAATCCTACACCTTTGGAATGCTGTGTTGGGATCCAGCGGGAACGAGGGGAAAAAAGAATTTAAATCGTTCCTTCCTTGATCAGATTGTGTGAAAAAAAGGCAAAACGACACCCCCAAAAAAAACCCCGGGGTTAAACGACGCCAAATCCACGCAAACTTTTTTTGTGGGGAAAAGCTTTAAACGGGCGGATCCGATTTTTTAAGGGGGGGTGGGGTAAATTTTTGGCTGGGGTCCGGGGGCCGTGGGCCCCCGGTGGGGTCTAGGGCAAACCCCCGGGGGGACCAGGGGAGAAACCCCCTTCCCCAAAAAATTTGGTTTTTTGAATTTTAAAAGTTTTTGTATCCCCTGTATGGGGGACTTTTTAAAAATAGCGTTTTATCAATTTTGCACTGTTTTATATACATCAAAATACAAAAAAAGGACAATAAAAATTTCCCTTATTGAGAATCTCCTTTTTCCTGGGTTTATTCGGGTTTGAAAGTTAAAACCCCCCCTTGAAAATTTTGTCTTGTTTTATTATTTATAATTTAAAAGTTAAAAAAAGATGACTAAGAAAAAAATCTTCGGGGGTCCCCGGGTTAAACCTTCCTTTTTTTTTTGCCGGCCAGTAAGGAAAACACCAAACCTAAATGTTTACTGACTTTTTTAAAACATTTCTAATAAATTATCACAACACACGAAAAATTAAAACCATTCCCAAAATTTTTTAAAACCAAATTTTGGGGGGGGGGGGGGGGGGGGGGGAAAAAAAAAAAAAAAAAAAAAAAAGTGGGGGGGGGGGGTGGGGGGGGGGGGGGGGGGGGGGGGGGGGGGGGGTGCTGAGTCCCAAAAGCTCCGCCCGCTTAACCAGCCCCCTTTTTAAAAACCCAAACTCAGTCCAAATTAATGGGGAAAACCCAAAACAACCCTTTAAACGGCGGTTTGGGGAAAATTAAGGAGTGTCATTTGTTCGAGAAGCGACGGGCGTTGGGTGAATAGCATTCTGGAAAACCCCCCGTATTGTTTAGAATGTGAGGGTAAACACTATGGTTAGGGGGTTGTCACGGAACGTTTAAGGTGCCCCACGAGGGGACTGATAATAATTTTTACAGGGTTATCTGGGCATGTCATCAGTATGTCTGGTACACCCCGCCGACCACAAGACCACATAAACCTCAAAATTAAAAAAACAAAAAAAAACGAAAAAGAAACAGAAACTTACTATAATACAATCAAAAAAGCCCGGGGTAGTCAAAATTTTATTCTCTCTTCTTTTTCCCCTTTCTTTTTCTTTTCTCTTTCCCCTTTTTAAAAAAAAAAAAAAATTCCCTTTTAAATTTTTGCGGCTTTTTTCCGCCTCTTTTTCTTTTTTCTTTCTTCGTCGGTTTTTATTCTGTTTCTTTTTTTTTTCTTTTGTCTGTCTTGCTTTTTTTTTTTCATCGTTTTTTCTTTTACTTTTTTTTTTCTTCTTTCTGTTCGTGTACTTCCTTTTTTTTTTTTCTTTTCCCTCTTTTTATTTTCTTTTCTTTTTATCTTGTTTCTTTTTTAATTTGTTTGTGTTTTTTTTTCCTTCCCCTTTCGCCTTCCCTTTTTTCCCTTTTTTTTTTTTATTTTTTCCTTTCTTTTCTTTCTTTTCCTTTTTTTCCCTTTCTTTCCTTTCCTTTTTTTTTTCCTTTCCATTTTTTGGCGGTTTTTCTATCTCTTTTATCCTTTTTTTTCTTTCTTTCTTTCTCTTTCCTCTTTTTATAGTCTCCGATCCTTTTTTTTTTTCCCCCTTCACACCCCTTCCTCCTTCCCTTCTTTCTTTTTCACGTGAAAAAATTTAAAGGGATTTTGACAAAACAAACCAAAAACCCAAAACAAACCAAACCCCCCGAACCCTTTACACACAAAAGGCACTTGAAAGCAAAAAAAAAACAACGAGCACCATTTTTGTCCCTTTAAATCGAAACGTTTAACCCCTTTCGGAACATCAGGGGCCCCCGGGGCCTTTCCCCGAAGGGGGAAAAGCTGGCTTTTACGACTTGAGGGTTTCGGGCTGGTTAGATGGCCCGTTTGCACCCAAAAGTGTTTGAGGAGTGAATGGGTGGGGTGGGGGTGCGGTTTATTTCAGGTTTCACGGGCAAAACCGCTTCTTCAAAAAGCACTTCTGTCATGAAATTTGCCTGGATCGGTTAAAAGCGCAACTCAAAAGTGCGGAAAGGCTACGCGCGCGCGCGAGCGCCGCACGCACGCACGCACGCACGCACGCACGCACGCACGCACGCACGCACGCACGCACGCACGCACGCACGCACACACACACACACACACACACACACCACACAGGGAATGAAAAAGAGATAGAGATAGAAAAAGAGAGGGAGATGGGAGGAGGGCGGGGGGGGGGGGGGGGGGGGGGGGGCGGAGAGAGAGAAAGGGATAGGAAACAAGGGGAGGGGACGGACGAGATGGAGAGAGACAGGGGGCAGAAAGAGAAGAAGAGAGAAAGACAAAGAGAGAGAGAGAGGGGGGGGGGGGGGGCAGTGAGACAGGAGACAACAGGGGGGAAGCAGAGAGAAGAGAGAGAGAGAGAGAGAGAGAGAGAGAGAAGAATAAAAATATAGGTTTCTGGATTCTGGATTCAACATTAGAAAAGTAGTTAAAGACTAGAATCAAAACTTACTTGGAGAATATTTCGACAGGTCGTCCTGTCTTCATCAGCTCACTGTTGCTGTTGTGGCAGTGAGCCTGTGGGGCGACTGTTCTGTGGGTGAACGGTTGTCAGGATCTGATTGTAGATGGGGGAAGTTCAAAGCCTTGATCTCTGTTCAGGCTGGGCGTCTGGTCTTGATTTCCATGGCTTCTTTAACTTTTTCTTTTGTGAGGAAGAGCTCTGTAGATAAGATCTTGTTTCTTGGGGATTGAAACTGTGGCCTGTGCTTGTAGGTGTTCGTGTATGGCAGAAGTAGATCGGTTTTGGTGTTCAAGTAGACGGGTGGTGAATGGTTTTTGCCGTCTCGCCAATGTAGGTATGGGCACAGTCTTGACAACCTACCTGGTACACTACCACAACTGCGTGAGGGGGTCCGTTTGTCTTTGACATAGTCAGTTGCTGGCGTAGGGAGTTGTGGGTTTGTGGAACACTTTGCATCCCTGTTGTTGGAAGGTCCTGGCTAGACGCTCTGAGACTCCTTTAATGTAAGGGATCCCCACTTTCACACTGTCCATATCTGTAGAAGAAGGGTAGGGAACTCGAGGGTTGTCCCACATCCATGCAGGGTATCCATTAGCGGAAAGGGGCAGTCTTGATGTGTTCTTCTTCTTTCAGCTCTTCCTCCTTAGTGGAACACAGTACAGAGGCTCTGTGCATGAGGGTGTTGACAACAGATCTCTCGTGCTGGAGGGGGTGGTTAGAGTGAAAGTTCAGATACTGGTCAGTGTGGGTGGGTTCCTATAGACGTGGGTCTCCACCCTGAATCATGGGTTCAGGTGATGAGTGTGTCCACGAACGGGATCTTCCCTTCTGCTTCAGTTCCGAGGTGAACTGGATACTGTCGTCAATGGAATTCAGGTGGGTGGTGAAGCTGTCAACCTCCGTCTCCTGTATGCGGGTCATGGTGTCATCCACATAGCGGTACCACATGCTGGGAGGGTTGGCAGCGGTCTCAAGGGCTATTTCTCAAAATGTTCCATGTACAGGTTGGGTACCACTGGAGATACTGGCGAACCCATGGCAGCTCCTTGTTTCTGCTGAGAGTAAGCTCCTTTGCAGCTTTTTGTTTCTCCAAGTAAGTGTTGATTCTGAGAGAGAGAGAGAGAGAGAGAGAGAGAGAGTTTCCAAGATCTAAATGGTTTCGTCAGTCCATACACGAAGGAGGCAAGGGGCGCGCACGCAATCGACATCATCAAAGAAACACACACACACACACACACACACACACACACACACAACACACACACACACACACACACACAAACATACACACACACACACTCGCACGCCCCCCCCCCCCCCCCCACACACACAAACACGCGCGCGCACGCACACACACACATCCTTACACTCACGCATACACCCCTCTCCACACACACGAACATACACACACACACACACACACACACACACACACACACACACACACACACACACACACGTTCTCTCTCTCTCTCTCTCTCTCTCTCTCTCTCTCTCTCTCTGTCACACACACACACACATACACACACACACACACACACAACACACACACACACACACACACACACACACACACACACACACAAACACACCGTACTCTCTCTCTCTCTGTCACACACACACACACACACACACACACACACACACACACACACACACACACACACACACACACACACGTCCATTTGGCTAGAGCGTTTCTGAACTGATAATTCAGAGGACATCAAATGGGTTCACATGGTTCTCCTATCATTCTTCTTCTTCTTCATCATTTGGGAGTGGCCATCTTTTTTTCCTCTCAGTTGTTTATCAGTGGTTTGTCCACAGATCTTGGAATCTGATCACTTCAAGAGTTTTTTTTCTCTTAAAAATATTCAGTGATTCCATTTGCTTGTTTAAAAAAAAAAAGAAGAACTTATCTCTGATTCAGACGACAATTAAAAAAAACCCACAGCACCCGACGTGTTACACAACGGAACTGTGATCTAACACCCAGCCATATTTCACAAACAGTGGTACTAGCGCACTTTTTTTTTTTTTTTTGCAGACACGAGCATCATGATGAATATACCAGTTCTTAAATCAAGCAAAAGAGATTCAATTCAACCTCTTTAAAGAGATTCAGTTCAACCTCTTTAAAGAGATTCAGTTCAACCCTTTCTTGAGCTTTATCCGTGCCCAGCCTTCCCAAGCCCTCCTGTTCAATGCCCCCTTTCCCTCCCCCCCCCCCCCCCCCCCCCCCCCTTTCGCGCGCTCCTTTTCCCCATCTACCATACTACTTCTCTCTCATGCTAATTTACACTGATCAGCTTCATGACGCTAACCGAAAAGGGAAACAGTAGATGCACAAAGTATAGTGGGCTGTCCGTCCGTCCGCCCGTCCGTCTGTCTACCCCGTCCGCGTCTGTTTGTCTGTGTCTGTCCTCCTGCCACCATCTTAGTAAAAGACCACCATGCCGAAAAAACCATTCATCTGTTAACAAACTGAAGGTGCTAGCAAACGAAAAAATGCGCCGAAGAAATATAGAAGTTCCGAACTTTGGTTGCTAAAAAATACCCAATCTCTCTCTCTCTCTCTCTCTCTCTCCTCTCTCTCTTCTCTCCCCTACCTCTCCCCTCTCTCTCTCTCTCTGTATTATTAGCAGGTAAGCATCGCTATCTCAGTAAACATCTCATTAAACAAAAGGTTTAAAAGCCATGAACCCAGTTGTTTTGTAGTCCCCGAAACTCTTCTTCCTCCCCCCCCCTCCCCCTCCCCCCAGTCCCTTGTCATTTCTGCTCCAGAGACGTTCATCGATCACGATCATCAACACAGCACAGTCTCATCAAATCCCAATTTGGTGGATGCCAACACAGGTCAGAGTTCGGGGTTTACAACAAAAAGGTCAAGTAGTAACAGCCCCGTTCGAGTTGATGAAAATCGCCCTGGCTCGGTGGAAAAAAAAAAAAGAAGAAAAAGAAATTTGAATGTAAAAAACAAGATTTCATCCAGGAATTTTTGGGGTCAGTGCACTATTTTCAGTGCCGTGTATCAAAAAGAATAGCAGAATTATGATGCAAGGTTGTGGGACGTCTTGGTTTGGACGCCATTGCTGAGCACAAGGATTTGGGACTGCAAAGTCAGCAGATGATAGAAACATGAAGGGTCAGGTGCATCGTGCTGTGATATGAAACATTAGATCTGTTTTCCCGGTCGGAAACAGCGTGGGTCAAGGACTGGACTGTGCGTTTGACCTGTTTGGGTACTGGCTGACCTTCCGACAAAAGCCAGGGCAGCTTTGATCCAATGAAGAATATCAGCGTTTGGGGCCTAAACTGTAACTGTGGACTCGGCCCCAAAAACGACGTCAGTCAGCCCCTCCCTTGTGATTTCTGACCAACAGGAAGGGAAGCGGTGGTTGTTGGTCACGTGCCCTCCATGACAACGTGCGGTGGACCAATCGATAGGAACTGTGCCCGCGCAGCCTCGCCCTGCCTTTTCATGTTTTGTAATGCTGATGGACTTGATCTTTGGGGCTGGCTGAACACTTTGTTTTTCTTTCTTCGTCTTTCTCTCTTTCCTTTTTTTTCTCCTTTCACTTTTTTTAACGTTACAGTGATGGAGAAGTTGGTCCTGAGCAGTTAAATTGTGAAATGTCCGGATGAAAGCCCCCCCCCCCCCTTTTCCCGTCGCACCTTCTGTCCCCTCACCCCTTTCCCATCTCTCTCTCTGTTTTCCTTTCTCTCTCTCTGTATTTGTTTTCTCTCTCTATCTGTCTGTTTCGGTCTCTCTCTCTCTCTCTAGTTGATAGCATAGACAAATGACAAAATAGTGAAAAAGGTTGCTGCGTGTATGTGTATATATAACGACGAATGTATATATATATATATATATATATATATATTATATATATATTATATATATATATATATATTCAATTATATACAAAGCTTGCTTTTATTTCTTAGATTGAAGAAATAAGGGAGATAAGGGGGAGAAATAGGGGGAGATAAGCATTCATATGTGCAGTGGTAGATAATTCTGCCTAACTAAACAGTATGTTTAATTAGGAAATGAGTTTGTTTAGAACTTACCGCCAATGACATTGACAAACAAAGCACATGACAAGACACGATGCATTTCAACCACTTGGGTCTTCTTCAGGCGAAAAAATAATCACATTTAACATGGGGACAGACAAACAAAGAACGAAAAAAGAAGAAAGAAAAATGACTTATCCGTTTTCTTCCATGTGGTCGGTGGGCGGAAATGACATGGGGCCAGGGGGATTAGGGAGAGGAAACGGAGTGGGGGGGGGGGGGGGGGGGGTTTGCGTCGGGGGAGGTGTGTGTGTGTGTATGATAGGGTTTGTGTGTTAGTTTATTGGGATGGTGTGGTATCTTTGTGATGGTAGTGGGAGTGGTGGATTGATAGTAATGGTAAGGGGAAAGAAGGGGGGGGGGGGGGGGGAGAAACTGAGGGGGAGGAAAAAACAAACAAAAAAAAAAAACCCGGAAATTTAAGGGGAAGGATAAAAAAAAATTAAGATTAAATTTGATGGAGGGTTGCTGTAACTACTGTATGAAATGAGTGAGGGGGATGTGGTGGTGGTGTATGTATGTGTGTGTGTATGTGTGTGTGTTGGTAGGGATATTGCCAACTGATGTGGAAGTGGTGGGTATGTGTGTTTGGTTATTGTTGGATGTTGATGCCTTGGGGGTGTAGTGTGCCCAGTTTTCAGTATGTGCTTGAGTGGTGAATGGGGAAAAATAAAATAAAATGCTTCTCAAAATGAGCCTTCAGCAAGCTTATAGTCTCCAAGGGGGGGGACAATCTCCAAAGGGGGGGAAACTCACTATCACATAACTCTTGGGCAGATACTGATATTTCGAAACCTGATTGTTTCTCCCCAGTTTACCGCGGAAAATGGTAACTTGACTCCTCTGCCTTTCCGGTTTTAAGAAGAATGCTATCCCAGAAAAGGCTGGTGTGCAATACCGTAGTATGTTTTTTTTAGTTTTCAAAAAAAACCAAACAAAGGTGTCACCTAAGAAGCAAAGAAAATAATGAAAGAGCAAAACAAGCTACATTTTCTTGTGAAAAGTAGAAAATATAAAAAAGATAACCTCTTAAGGGCACAAGTGCTGAGGGCCAGTTCTTGGAATGAATCCGCAAGGGACTAAATTACAAAAAACTAATAAATTCCAAGGATAAGTACCAAGCACCATTCCAGCAACTTACAGAGCCGGGTTGGTGTTGCAATGACTGCAAGAAATATTCAATTATAAACAAAGCTTGCTCTTATGTCTTAGATTTAAGAAATAGGGGGAGATAAGCATTTTATTTTCTGCAGTGGTAGATAATTCTACCTAACTAAAAGTATGTGCCTGAGTGGGGTGGGAAAGGGATAATAAATGCTTCTCAAAAAGAGCGTTCAGCAAGCTTATAGTCTCCAAGGGGGAGACAATCTCCAAATTTTGGAGGAAACTCACAACATATAACTCCTGGTCAGATACCGGCATTTCGAAACCTGAATTGTTTCTCCTCTTTCTTCTTTTATTTTACTTCCTCTCTTTATTGATTCTTGTTTTTTGGGCCTTTTTTTTTTTTAAAGCAACGATTCTTTCCCTTTTTCCTCTTCTTTTCCCTTTCCTTCTATTTTTTTCTGTTTATTCTTTTAAGATGCATTTACCAACCATCTTTCCTTGTTTCTTTGTCTCCCGAACCCCCCCCCCCCCCCCCTTCTTTTTTCAAAAGAGATTTCCCTTCCCCCATTTTCCCGTTTGTCTTTTTTTTTTCTCTCTCTCTCTTAATCAGCCATATCTTTTCTCGCTCCCCCCCCCCCCCCCCCCCCCCCCCCCCCCCCCCCCCCCCCCCCTTTTTTCTCCTTTCTTAGGAATTTTTTTTTTTTTTATCATTCATTGAGTTCTTCATTTCCTGCCTTCTTCTCCTTTTTTGTACTCCCCGTTCTTATAGAACAGGGGGTCCTTCAATGGGAACGAAGAAATGCTGTCTGTGTGTCTGTCTGTCTTGTGTGTGTCTGTGTGTCCGTGGTCAAAATGTGTTCCACTCGCTCCAGACAAAACTACTGGGTCGATCTTTCTGAAAATTTTTAGGTATGTTCATTATTGGTCAAGGATGATGCCCGACGTTTTAGTTTACCGTTACAGCCGTTACTAACGGCTGTAACGGCCTGTAACGCTTTTTCTTCTTTATGGAATATATCAGAAAGTACTTGGCCGATCTTTGTGAAAATTGCAGGTTATGTTATTATGGGTCACGGATGATGCCCGAGGGTTTTGTTTAACCCCTTAGAGAACAGCATTTTAAACCCAAACCTGGCTCATTCGTCCTCAACCAGTTTCGGACGAGAGACCCAGGATTGGTAAATCTGTTCTCTGACAAGTAAGATTCAATAACCAAAAATAACGTTACTACAAACAAACATACTGTGTGGTTATCGTTTTCAATATAATTTACTAAACTTTTTGTTTTAGTTTTGCTTATCCTATGTTTTCCCTTTATCTTTTCAATAACATCATTTCGCGCAACATTCTTCAATGAGTCTCTGTCTTTCATTGAAATAAAACTACGTCTTTAACTTTCTCTAAAGTCTTTTAAAATGAATTATATTTTGACATAAAATCCAACAACTTTTTCCGCCCCAAAAAAGCCGGGCAGCTTTGATCCAATGAAAAATTTAACGCGTTTGGGTAAACTGTAACTGTGGACTCGGACCCAAAACGACGTCATCACCCCCTCCCTTGTTGATTTCTGACCAACAGGAAGGAAGCGGTGGTTGTGGTCAGTGACCTCCATGACAACTGGGTGGGACCAATCGATAGGATGTGACAGCGCAGCCTCGCCCTGACCTTTTCATGTTTTGATAATGCTGATGGACTTGATCTTTGGGGCTGGCTAGAACACTTTGTTTTTCTTTCTTCGCTCTTTCTCTCTTTCCTTTTTTTTCTCCTTTCACTTTTTTTTAACGTTACAGTGATGGAGAAGTTGGTCCTGAGCAGTTAAATTGTGAAATGTCGGATGAAATGTCCCCCCCCCCCTCTTCCCGTCGCACCTTCTGTCCCCTCACCCCCTTTCCCACTCTCTCTCTTGTTTTCCTTTCTCTCTCTCTGTATTTGTTTTCTCTCTCTATCTGTCTGTTTCTGTCTCTCTCTCTCTCTCTAGTTGATAGCATAGACAAATGACAAAATAGTGAAAAAGGTTTGCTGCGTGTATGTGTATATATAACGACGAATGTATATATATATATATAATATATATATATTATATATATATATATATATATATATATATTCAATTATATACAAAGCTTGCTCTATTTCTTAGATTGAAGAAATAAGGGGAGATAAGGGGGAGAAATAGGGGAGATAAGCATTCATATGTGCAGTGGTAGATAATTCTGCCTAACTAAACAGTATGTTTAATTAGGAATAGAGTTTGTTTAGAACTTACCGCCAATGACATTGACAAACAAAGCACATGACAAGACACGATGCATTTCAACCACTTGGGTCTTCTTCAGGCGAAAAAATAATCACATTTAACATGTGGGACAGTACGAACAAAGAACGAAAAAAGAAGAAAGAAAAATGACTTATCCGTTTTCTTCCATGTGGTCGGTGGGCGGAAATGACATGGGGCCAGGGGGATTATGGGAGAGGAAACGGAGAGTGGGGGGGGGGGGGGGGGGGGGGTTTGCGTCGGGGGAGTGTGTGTTGTGTGTGATATGATAGGGTTGTGTGTCTAGTTTATTGGGATGGTGTGGTATCTTTGTGATGGTAGTGGTAGTGGTGGATTGATAGTAATGGTAAGGGGAAAGAAGGGGGGGGGGGGGGAGAGAAACTGAGGGGGAGGAAAAAACAAACAAAAAAAAAAAACGGAATTTAAGGGGAAGGATAAAACAAAATTAAGATTAAATTAGATGGAGGGTTGCTGTAACTACTGTATGAAGTGAGTGAGGGGGATGTGGTGGTGGTGTATGTATGTGTGTGTGTGTATGTGTGTGTGTTGGTAGGGGATATTGCCAACTGATGTGGAAGTGGTGGGTATGTGTGTTTGGTTATTGTTGGATGTTGATGCCTTGGGGGTGTAGTGTGCCCAGTATACAGTATGTGCTTGAGTGGGTGAATGGGGAAAAATAAAATAAATGCTTCTCAAAATGAGCCTTCAGCAAGCTTATAGTCTCCAAGGGGGGAGACAATCTCCAATGGGGAGGAAACTCACTATCACATAACTCTTGGTCAGATACTGATATTTCGAAACCTGATTGTTTCTCCTCAGTGACCGCGGAAAATGGTAACTTGACTCCTCTGCCTTTCCGGTTTTAAGAAGAATGCTATCCCAGAAAAGGCTGGTGTGCAATACCGTAGTATGTTTTTTGAGTTTTCAAAAAACCAATCAAAGGTGTCACCTAAGAAGCAAAAGAAAATAATGAAAGAGCAAAACAAGCTACATTTTTTGTGAAAAGTAGAAAATATAAAAAAGATAACCTCTTAAGACACAAGTGTGAGGGCCAGTTCTTGGAATGAATCCGCAAGGGACTAAATTACAATAAACTAATAAATTCCAAGGATAAGTACCAAGCACCATTCCAGCAACTTACAGAGCCGCTTGGTGTTGCAATGACTGCAAGAAATATTCAATTATAAACAAAGCTTGCTCTTATGTCTTAGATTGAAGAAATAGGGGGAGATAAGCATTCATATCTGCAGTGGTAGATAATTCTACCTAACTAAACAGTATGTGCCTGAGTGGGTGAATGGGAATAATAAATGCTTCTCAAAATGAGCGTTCAGCAAGCTTATAGTCTCCAAGGGGGAGACAATCTCCAATAGGGAGGAAACTCACTAACATATAACTCCTGGTCAGATACCGGCATTTCGAAACCTGATTGTTTCTCCTCTTTCTTCTTTCATTTTACTTCCTCTCTTTATTGATTCTTGTTTTTGGTCCTTTTTTTTAATGCAACGATTCTTTCCCTTTTTTTCCTCTTCTTTTCCCTTTCCTTCTATTTTTTTCTGTTTATTCTTTAAGATGCATTTACCAACCATCTTTCCTTGTTTCTTTGTCTCCCGAACCCCCCCCCCCCCCCCTCTTCTTTTTTCAAAAGAGATTTCCCTTCCCTCATTTACTGTTTGTCTTCTTTTTTCTCTCTCTCTCTCTTAATCAGCCATATCTTTTCTCGCTCCCCCCCCCCCCCCCCCCTCCCCCTCCTTTTTCTCCTTTCTTAGGAATTTTTTTTTTTTTTATCATTCATTGAGTTCTTCATTTCCTGCCTTCTTCTCCTTTTTTGTACTCCCAGTTCTTATAGAACAGGGAGTACTTCAGAATGGGAACGAAGAAATGCTGTCTGTGTGTCTGTCTGTCTGTGTGTGTGTCTGTGTGTCCGTGGTTCAAAATGTGTTCCACTCGCTCCAGACAAAACTACTGGGTCGATCTTTCTGAAAATTTGTAGGTATGTTCATTATTGGTCAAGGATGATGCCCGACGTTTTAGTTTACGTTACAGCCGTTACTAACGGCTGTAACGGCCTGTAACGCTTTTTCTTCTTTATGGAATATATCAGAAAGTACTTGGCCGATCTTTGTGAAAATTAGCAGGTATGTTCATTATGGGTCACGGATGATGCCCGATGTTTTAGTTTACCCGTTAGAGAACAGCATTTTAACCAATCCTGGCTCACTTCGTCCTCAACCAGTTTCGGACGAAGAGACCCAGGATTGGTAAAATGCTGTTCTCTGACAAGTAAGACTTCAATAACCAAAAAAATAACGATTATCTACAAACAAACATACTGTGTAGGATTATCCGTTTTCAATACTAATTTACTAAACTTTTTAGATTTTAGTTTTTGCTTAATCCTATGTTTTTCTTGATCATTTTCAATAACATCATTTTCGCGCAAACATTCTTCAATGAGTCTCTGTCTTTCATGTGAAATAAAACTACAGTCTTTAACTGTTCTCTAAAGTCTTTTAAAACTGAATTATATTTTTGACATAAAATCCACACACTTATCTAGCATGTCTTCCGCTGAAGGCCAGTTTTGACAAAGTGTTTCTCTTTTTAACTATGTCTCTTTCTGCCGAACAGTCATCTATAATAAATAGTGTCTGCGTTCTTCAAACAATATATAAAAGCGTTCTAAACATTCACTCAGTTTATTGCTGGGATCAACTAAAAATATGTCATCATCTGTCCATATAAACCTTCTATCATGATATGCTTTGTTCCATTTAAGTTTTGGGACAGAAAATCACAATATGAACAAAATTATAGCGATAAACTGTTTGTAAATAGGTCTAGGACAAATATTGTTTTCCACAACCAGTCTGCCCACAAATCAATGAACAATGAGGGGTTTTTGTCATAAAGTTTAACTGCCCCATAGTTTTATACTAGAATTTAATCTAATCCAGTTATTGTTTTTATCATCTCTCTGTCAAAACTTGTTCAGTATAATAAAATCCTAAAAGGGTTTCTAAATGTGTAAGATTAATCAATTCAGTGCTGTAAGATTGTTTCTATTTAGATTAATATTGATTTTGTCACTAGTTGTAACGACCTTAATCCCCTGCCGTCGTAAAGAACGACGACGTAATTTTAAAAGACTGTCAACGTCTAAGTTTTCCCCAGCTAATTAGAATTCCTTTTAGAAGGACGCCCACTAACGCCCACAACCCCATCCCTCTCCACTCTTTTAAGACAAAAATTTTAAAATATCATTGTAAAACGTGTCTCCTAATTTCATTTGCGGAATGAACTGTAATTTGTAGAAGCATCTTTTAAAACTGATTCTCTTGTGGAGGATGTACTTTTTATTCCCATACGGCTTTATTTCATCTCTTTTCGACTATTGGTCCTCTGGCATAAGACTTACATGTAAAGGACCTGAGTTGAATGCTTTTCTAAAATTTTTTTTTGATGGTTAAAAAATGTAAATGGGCTTATGAATTCAAATTTTATTTCCCATTCTAAATATGGTTCTAAGTGCCATTTGCTGTCAGGTTTCGAACTATTTTATTTCATACTGGCCAGCATTATTTGCTTCTACATTGCGCAGTTGCTCTAGTTTAGGAAATTTTTGTTGTCCCCAACCTCTTGGTTTATAATCACCATATTTAGTGTACTCAAACCCATACAAAGTGCCTATCTCCCCATTCTGTTCAAAGTCCGCTACGTCTGCAAGGTCTTTTAATTCTAAAGTTATACACCTCACAGGCGCTAATGTAACTCCTGGTTTTTTCTGGCCCACGGGGACATTTTTGTACAGCTTATTATTTTATTTCTAAAAAATGTGCAGGTTATCACATTTTCACGACTTTCCCTGTTTTGTCTGCAATTTTTATATTAAATGATCCGACCCTCCCACAAACTAATCTTTTAACTGTAAATTGGGGAATTGTAAAAATTTCATAATCACAATATTTCAGCTTTCCCAGATGGAAGAGCTCTTAAAACAGTTGAGGGCCTTCATCTATAAGTTTTCATCAGTGCTCAGTCATCCAAAAGAAAAATAGAGTAATGAATGCAATGCAAGATCGAGCGGATTTTCCCCTCATAAGTAGTTTTGGTTGGTGTAACTCTAAATCTATAATTGTTAGCTGCAAAGCCTAACATTTTAGCTAGCTCTTTATCAAAATTTGTAACCTGCTTCTTCTTCAGGCTTGAATGTTAACATTGTTTTTGATTTGCATTGTTTTAAATTTGAGGGTAATGTTGAAGTTACTCAATGCTTCTTTTAGTGAGCAAAACCCGTAATAACCATCAGGTATTTTTTAACTGGCTAACTTTGGCCCCCGTTTTTTCAACTTTTAGAACCTTATTATTCTCCCCGGCTTTACTTATATTAAACCATACGACTTTGTAAAAAATTTTCATGGAGCGCGGAAAGTTTTGGTTCCGCAATTGTTATCAATAGCATGTTCTAAAACGAAGAACGGTCTTGTGTTGCTATTGTTACAAACATTTTTTAAAAACGAAATAAAAATGACTGCATTTAAATATACTGATGCAAAATATTTGCTGGGCCGCATACAATCTTAAAAAACATAAAAAACTGATACTCTTGACATTTCTGTGACTCAGTCTGACACCTTTCAAGTAAAGGTGAGTACGCCATTAAACAGATATCTTAACCCCCCTATTAAAAAAGACTACATCCCCAAAATTTTGGTTTAGTCAATCCGATGCAGTTTTATCAGAACAAGTTTAAACTTTGCTGTGTTTTGTGCATCAACTTTTGGGTGTGGGTTTTTGTATGCCCATCATCTAAATCATCCTGATCCTTTGGTGAGGTCAGTGTTACAGATTTCATTTGTATTACACCTTCAGAGTATTTTAATGAACTGCAGGCTCCATTAGCAAATGACAAAACGTTTAATCCCCTTTAGCAACAGAATAGCAGAAGGCTTTTGAAGGATTTTGTAACGAATTCAATATTTAAAGTTAAGACAGACTTTAGGACACAAAAGTTGGACCTTAATCATGGCTTAGGCCCCCTTATTTTTGGGGCGTGCACAGAAGTATAACATGCCTGAATCCTCCTTACAAAATCTTTCTTCCCCAGGACGCTTTCACCCCGGGCCATAGAGCAGAGCATAAACACTTTGGGCACATTTATCTAGACACTTCTAAGGGCCAATTTAGAAGCGGGGAATAGAACGAATAAACGACTCTATTTACTTACGTTTGGTGTTTGCTAGGTTCGCAAGCACAAACGAGATCGAGCATAACTAATCCTTCTACTGGCTTTGATGCACAAAAACAATACTTAGCAAATTTAGAGGACGCCATTAATTCTACAGTTGATTTTCCCTTTAAGAAAAAAAAGGTACCAAAATTTTTTTACAAAAACCAAGATCGGGAAAAATAGAAATTTTTTTGTTGGGCCCGGTTTATACATGCTACCTTCGAAACCCCAGACTC
Source organism: Conus ventricosus (assembly GCA_018398815.1). NCBI lineage: Eukaryota > Metazoa > Mollusca > Gastropoda > Neogastropoda > Conidae > Conus > Conus ventricosus. Next base: position 7,496,761 of record CM031627.1, read on the forward strand.
CCGGTAGGAACAAAAAAAACTACAACCCAAGAAATCCTTTTGGCAGGTAATGAAAGAAGGTTTGGAAAAAAAGACATAAAAATTTTGAGCCATAAATTACAAAAAAAAAAAAAAAAAAAACGATGACCCCCCCCAAAATTTTAAACAAAAAAATTCCCCCAGGGCCCAAAACCCCAAAAGGCCCCTAAGAAATCAAAAAAAAAAATTTTCCATGAATATGAAAAGACAGGGGCTAGTTGTTGGATTAAATGGGGCCCAGGGTTACTTGGTCTTTATTTACTAAAAAGTAACCCAACTATTAAGAGAACTAAAGCCATAAAGGGTTTGGCCAAAAAGCCCCCTACTTTTCTTGCAGAAAACCCAAAAAACCCCCCCAACCAAAACCCCCCAAATTTTCCCGGGAAAGAGGGCTAAAGCTTTACTAGCTAATTTTTTTTTAATAAATTTGCCAAAATATCAAGCTGTTTCTTTACCCATGATTTTTCAGGGGGAGGTGATGGCGGTGGAGGGAAACCCCCCAGCACCACCCCGCCGCCCCCTGGTAATAGCCCCTCACCAGTGTACTTATGCAAAAACCCAAGGGGCCCTTTTTAACGCTTGCAATGTACCCTTGCTCTCTAAACAGTGTTCGTATTCGTTTTTGCTAGTGTTGTGTCCCTTTAAAAAATTTTTCGGAAAATTTTCTCTTATTCTATTCACTTGAGTTCGTAATTGGTCTCGGGGTTAAATAGTCATCGCTTTTTTAGTCTTTTTGATTTTTTCTTGTTCAAAAATTTTTTTTGTCTTTGTTTTATTCTTTCTTTTAAAATCATGCCCTAAGGAGTCGTCAGGGCCCCAACAAGTTTTTTTTTTCTCTTTTTAAATGCTTCCCCTAGTTCAGTCAGTTTTGCTGAATTGTTTATTAAATTTTGCCTCTGATGGGTTTTTAAAAAACGATCAAAGGGGTAAAAATTCTCTCTCAGGTATCCCTGGTTCTTGTATAATTTTTTTAAAGCTGTTTCTTATTTTTTCAGGGATTTTGCTCCATTGTTTTTATTACTTGGGCCCCCTGTTTAATTAAATTTTTTTCCAAGGGTTTTTTGTTTTTTTTTTCGCTACCTTTGGGAGTTTTTTGGGAGTGTGTTTTGATTTTTTTGCAAATTTTTTCCCTTTTTAATTCTGGTTTTAGTAAGGGGAAGGCGGGTTTTGAACTTTTCCCCCTGGAAAGGGGTTTTTTGATTTTTAAACCCCTGCCTAAAAAAACTTTGATGGTTTTCGTTTATGTGTAAGCTGAAAAGGGGTTTTCCTTCTTGTTTTTTTTCATACAAAGGTCATCTTTTACTTTTAAAAAACATCAGGGTTTAAAAAGTTTTGGGAGGTTCTATCCAAAAATTTGGTTTAATGATCTGACCTTACTTTCCCGTTTAAATTTACGCCTTTCGCCCCCTCCCCAATTCATATGCAAAGAGGCCCCGAGGGTGCTGGTCAAAGGAGTCTTTTTTACTCAGTCGTCCCACCCGGTTCAAAATCATAAAAATTTTCCCTTTTTCTTCAAATTTCCTGCCCCTGTTTTTAAATAAATTTTTCTTTTTATTTTGTTTTTTAAAAATGCCAAG
>CM031627.1:7498455-7503455 GCA_018398815.1 Conus ventricosus
AAAACCTTGAAAACATGGTTACATTTTGGGGGGATGGGTGTTGGTGGAATGGTGTGAGGGTGGGTGGGAGATCTTTAGTTGCATGAAATATATATATATATATATATATATATATATATATATATATATATATATATATATATATATATATATATATAACAGTTTAAAATAGGAATTTTAAAATGGAAGTGTTAAAACCACCCTACAAAGTTGTTTCGAGCCAAGTGCTCTCCTCAGGGTATTTTAAACTGTTATGTCGCTCCCTATTTGGTTGAGCATTTTTAGAATTCTGAGTGGTCTTTTAACTCTAATTTTATATATATATATATATATATATTATATAACATCAAGCTTTAAAAAAAAGAGGGTACCCACCCAAACACTGTCTCAAGAATATTACACAAACACCTTGTCATGGTCACTCTTGTCAAAGAAGTTTCACTCTCACCCACCTTAGCTTGCTTACAAACTCAAACTTTAAAAAAAAACAAAAAAACAAAAAAAAACACCCTAGAAAACCTACTCCAACACAACCTGGCAGAAGAGAGAGGGATGCTACTGTGGGCCAAGACCCAACACATCCAGCTTGGATGGAGGAGAGATCCACAGTCAGGATCCAGAGCTAAGGGCAGATCCTTCGTGGAATCGTTCAGCCAGATTGCACAACCTCAACTGAACCAGTTTCAACGACACATCAACCCAGCAAACTTTTCTTTTTCTTTTCTTTGTTTTTGTGTTGCTATCTCATCTTCCTGCCTCTTCACCGGCAGGCATTAAACCACCCTTGCCCCTTCGACTGTCTGTCGTCCACAGCCACACCCGGGGATTGCCCTGCACCAGCTTCAGCACAGGCAACCCACAGGGAACAGTCCATGCCAACTTGATGCTGTGTCACTGAAGATAAAGTACAGTACGACTGCTGGATCTTGAAATAAAGCACAGAGCAGTACCTTGTTTGTAAAAGATCCTTGGGGAGTAAAAAGGACCATCGTTTCCAGCCCAGGCCCTTTTGTCAAGTGAGACAGAGGCAGACAATCAAACCGACTGAGCAATGCTGACAACGGTTCAGGAAGAGAGGGGGTTCAGAGAGAGCGAGTGTTACTCAGGACAAAACAGCAGTGACCATGCAGCTGTTCAAACCAAACTTCCTGTTCTTTTACTCCCAAAGGATCTTGAACAAACTGTCGCTTTCCAAGTTTGGTTTTGACACCTGCAAACTGTCGCTTTATAAGTTTGGTTTTGACAACTGCAAACTGTCACTTTATAAGTTTGGTTTTCACAACTGCATAGTCTCTGTTGCTTTTTCCTGAGTAACACTCTCTCACTCTGAATCCCCTCTCTTCTTGAACTGCTTTCAGTGTTGCTCTGTCAGTTTGGTTCTCTGCCCCTGGCTCACTTGACAGAGGGCCTGGGCTGGAGATGTTGTGTCACTCTGGTGGGCTTCAGTGCTGCGTGTTCTGATCCAACATCAAACGGCACCACTTCCTCAGCTGCAGAGTCAGCATGAGTGAGCTCCCTCTCTACGGAGAGTGCCACCACATCTGTACGACGACAGCCCCAATGAACTTGCCGATACCGGTGACCTCGACACAAACTTCACCAAGGACATAAAGAAATGCAGAGAAAATTACACTGAGGTCACACCATGAGAGCAGAACATGGAGGAACCCAGTGTGGATCCGTGCTTCAGATCCAGATCACCAGGGGACACGACCCTGAATCTGCTCCACCATGGCGGAGGTCTGTTTTCTCCACAGTGCCCTTTCACGGGTTTTTTTTTTCCGTTCCCCCCCCCCTCCCCCCCGCCTTTCTTCCTTTCTCTCTCTTTGCTTTTTGCAACACACGAGTCCATCATAGTCACCAAGCTGGTGCGGTCTGAATTTGGGAGCAAGGAGAAGGAGATAGTTCAGGCTTTGGACCAACACCACCGCCGCTCCCTGCAGTTTCCAATGGCACATGCAGGTATTCCAGAGAGTCAACGTAACGCCCTGTGCACTAGGCTGCTCCACACTCCCAACACTGCTCAACACTCCCAACACTGCTCAACACTCCCAACACTGCTCAACACTCCCAACACATCTATGACTTTGTTCTGCCATTCGTCTTCAGCTTTTTTTCCCCACACATGATCCCCATACCACACACTTTCTTTTTTCTTTTTTTTTTGGGTGGGGGTGGGGGTGGGGGTGTGTGTGGGGGTGGGGGGGGGGGGGGGCAACATTCTTAAATTCTGGGTTTTGTTCTTGAAGTCTTTTTCTTCAATGTTGTTGTTGTTGTTGTTGTTGTCAAATTTGGGATGTAATGAATGGTTTTTGAATCAGTCTAGTTCCAGGAAAGTGGCAGCTATGGCTGATAAACCACCCAGATCCCCTCTCCTCTATACACCTATACACTCAGCCCAGCTAAAGGAACCTGTGGCAACAAGAGAGCTGTACTGGGCAAAATTCCTGTAGGAAAATCTGCTCTGATGGGTCAACAAAAACAATACACAGAAGAAAAAAAGAAAAGAAAAGAGAATGACGAGGCAGGAGCAATGTTGACACTGTTCTATGGCAACATGCTCTCTCCCAAGGGGAGAGCAGCCCAAATTTCACACAGAGAAATCTGTTGCGACAAAGCTCTACAATACAGAACAATACACATTCTGAACAATACACATTCTGAAGAACCAAACAGTCAGATAAGAAAAGCAGCAAAGTAACTCTTGTCATCCTAATTCATTATTCTACGTCAACATCTTTTTTTTTTTTTTTCCCAATCAGCAAGCCTTTTTCTTTTGTAGAAATGCATGCTTTATGTGTACATGTTTGCTCGCTCTTTGATTACACTGATGTGCATACGCATTCAAGCACACACATGCCAACGTGCGTGTGTGCATGCGTGTGTGCTTTCTCATTCTTTCACTTTTTTTTTTTCCCATACTCATTTTCAACATTTTAACTTCCACTTCACATCAATATCATCTGGAACAACAAGTTCCAAGGGGAAGAAAGAAAAAAAAAAACATGACAGAAACATCACTACAGTGAACCACTCTCAAAAAGTCTGCTGAACTGAACATCTGGACACAAGAATTAGGATTCCAACAACAATGGTCATTGGCATAAAACAACAATCTTCAACAACAGCTCACCACCCCCGCCCCCCTCCTCTCCATCTCTACTCCCCCTCTTCCCCATCCCCTCCCCACTCTGCTAAGCTACTTCTAAAGGAAACTGCAACACAGAAGATGTCTGCTAAAAAGACGTTTCTGGGCAATGCTCAGAGCACAGGAAGTACAGTGCCCTACCTCACACACACACACACACACACACACACACACACACACACACACACACACACACACACACACACACACACATCAACACACAAATGCACACACACACACATACATAAACACACAAACACACACACACACACATACATGAACACACAAAACACACACATGAACACACACACACACACACACCTTTCACGCTTGTGAAAGAAATCAAAAGAAAAAAGGTATAGGCATGCATTGACAGGGAAAAAAAAAACCCCACCTCCAAAACGAATACAGAAATAAAACAAAAGAAAACAAAACAACAAACAGAAAATGTGTGAAATATTGCCTCCACATTTTAGTCTTCCATTCAATGTGAAAGAGAAAGTGAAGGACAGAAAGAGAAGGGCAGTGAAAGAGAAGAACGGAGACTAGAGAGAGGAACAGAAACAGGAATGTTCTTGCCTTACTGAATGCACGTTTTTCTTATTCGTTTATTTCTTTGACAACAGTTACCATACCACACTAAATTCTATCACTCAATATGAGTGTGCTTGCCTTAAAAAAAAGCAACCAAAAAACAACAACAACAACAACAACAACAACAAAACAGTTGCCCAATGAAAATTGTTCATCTGCAACTTAAAGGATGTTGGTTCCTCAGCCCCCACAACAGTCTGTGGGTTGACAGCAGCAACACGGGGCAGCAAGCCACCATGGAGGTGGAATCGGTCACTCTGTGTCACAGCAGAGAGCACCATGATGAACAGCAAGCCACCATGGAGGTGGAATCGGTCACTCTGTGTCACAGCAGAGAGCACCATGGCTGATGAATAGCAAGCCACCATGGAGGTGGAATCGGTCACAGTCACAGCAGAGAGCACCATGGCTGATGAACAGCAAGCCACCATGGAGGTGGAATCGGTCAGTCACAGCAGAGCACGATGGCTGATGAACAGCAAGCCACCATGGAGGTGGAATCGGTCACTCTGTGTCACAGCAGAGAGCACCATGATGAACAGCAAGCCACCATGGAGGTGGAATCGGTCACTCTGTGTCACAGCAGAGCACCATGGCTGATAAACAGCAAGCCACCATGGAGGTGGAATCGGTCACTGTCACAGCAGAGAGCACCATGGCTGATGAACAGCAAGCCACCATGGAGGTGGAATCGGTCACTCTGTGTCACAGCAGAGAGCACCATGGCTGATGAACAGCAAGTCACCATGGAGGTGGAATCGGTCACTGTCACAGCAGAGCACCATGGCTGATGAACAGCAAGCCACCATGGAGGTGGAATCGGTCACTCTGTGTCGCAGCAGAGCACCATGGCTGATGAACAGCAAGTCACCATGGAGGTAGAATCGGTCACTGTCACAGCAGAGCACCATGGCTGATGAACAGCAAGCCACCATGGAGGTGGAATCGGTCACTCTGTGTCGCAGCAGAGCACCATGGCTGATGAACAGCAAGTCACCATGGAGGTAGAATCGGTCACTGTCACAGCAGAGAGCACCATGGCTGATGAACAGCAAGCCACCATGGAGGTAGAATCGGTCACTGTCACAGCAGAGCACCATGGCTGATGAACAGCAAGCCACCGTGGAGGTAGAATCGGTCACTCTGTGTCACAGCAGAGCACCATGGCTGATGAACAGCAAGTCACCATGGAGGTAGAATCGGTCACTGTCACAGCAGAGCACCATGGCTGATGAACAGCAAGCCACCATGGAGGTGG
>CM031627.1:7505955-7533455 GCA_018398815.1 Conus ventricosus
AATCAAATGAAGAAAATGGCAGCAAAGATCAATTCAACTGAAATCCATCAGCTCAAGTACACTGAAAATCTACCTGAAATAATAATTTTCAAAAGAACTGAGGGAGGAAGGGATAGAGGAAGCAAACTAAAGAGAATCAAAGAGAAAAAAAAAAAAAAAAGCACGGGAAGAGGGTGGGGGTAGGGTGCTGGCAGGGCACTGTAGGGCCCTGGGTGCATCAGTTGGCCAGACATAAAACCAATAAAGAAAAAAAAATAAATGAATAAAAACTATAACACTAATGCAGCAATTAAGCGGGTGATATTTCTTCTGCATCACCTACCCTGAAAGGAACTGCTGGATTCCGAAATGGAACGAGCTACAAGATAAGAGAAAGAGAGAGCAAGACATCCATGAAACAGCAACGGATCAACCATTTCTTTCACATCACAGTACTACTATTCAACACATGATTACCAACAGCACGTGCATGGTGCTTATATAATTCCAGCTCTGCAGTAGCCAGAGATGATCAACAAGAGACGAGACATTCACAGTCAAAAATGATATCATCAACATGGCACGTTCAGTCCGAGACCAAACCGACCTTGGGTTCTGACCCATTCACATCTACCCTTTTTCCAAAACATCATCGCATCAATTAACCCAACGCAGTCGACAACCAACCGTGTTAGTCATTCCATTAATTAAGAACAAAAACAGCGCCCGTAAACTCAATCAGAAACACAAATTACTCATGTTGTAAACACAATGGATTCTTCCCCACTCACATTTTCTCATTCTCAACCAAGTGTTCTCTCCACCCCACCGTAGAATTTCATGTTTAACACAAATGTTCTGCCAATAACGTTTTAGCTTAAAAACAGAAAATCTTTTTTTATTGTGCCCAGACAAATAAAATGTAGAATGACTTATGAGTAGTTTCCATTACTGTTTTAGTTTAGTGATAAGCTTAATATTGCTTTTGTTATTAATTGAGCAGTACAGATCAAGATCTCCACTTCATCTTTTCTTTTTACCCTGGCTTTGTGTTGCTATGGCTACAGCTGTTGAAAAAACAACAACTGGATCAGGTCAGTGCATTATATGATCCTCTCTCCTTGACGGTGTTTTTGCATTCACAATCACCTGTTTTAACTCTGGAACATCTCTGGTGACTATTCGTCTAACGTATTTACTGGTTTATGAGAGCAATATTCTCTTGTCCTCTAGCAGACCTCACTGTAATCCAACAAAGGAAAAAGGACAGTGTTGAAACTCAGGGAAAAGCGTTTCACACAGATGCTAAGCAACTCACAAACATACACCTACGGAAAGAACTGGAAGTTAAAGTGGGTCCTTCAGTTTCAACAGCATCAATGACCTTCATATCTGGGGGGGGGGGGGGGGGGGGGAGGTCGGCCGATCCCACAAATCATCATTGCTCCTGTGAGCCCAGGGTTCACCAGAGGTCACCACAAGAGCAGCGCCATGAAAGGTAAGGGAAATCAGGATCCTTTGCCTGATGGTTAGCGAGGAGGAAGAAGACCGTACTTTGAACTCCCTTTGCTGTATTCCGACGCCAGCCAAGTTAGAGGCACGCATCTCCAACACTGGTCAGGAAATCCGAGCCACTCTCAGACACTCATCTGTTAAATTTCCCCATTTGAGCTCAGAGCACACACACAAAAAATACATACCCCCCCCCCCCCCCCCCCCTCCCTCCTCTGGATAGGAACTGCAATGGAATGAAAATATCTCTCAAAACAAACGCCCCAGACAGGACTTGAACCCTCTTCGTGTCCCAGCCCACAGTGCAGCACTAACCGCCGATATGTTTTGCTACTGTTTCTGTAGTTATAAATCCCAGTTGTGTGTGCGTGTGTGTGTGTGTGTGTGTGTGTGTGTGTGTGTGTGTGTGTGTGTGTGTGTGTGTTTTGATTACTAGGTATCATGGATAAGAAAGAAAAAAAAAAATCCACCTACATGCTTTCACTGCAAAAGAAAACAAAAAGAGTCGGTACTTCTAAGGCTGCAAGGAGCCAACTTGACATTCAGCATGTGTGTGTGTGTGTGTGTGTGTGTGTGTGTGTGTGTGTGTGTGTGTGTGTGTGTGTGTGTGTTTATGTGTGTGTGTGTGTGTGTGTGTGTGTGTGTGTGTGTGTGTGTGTGTGTTTTGATTACTAGGTATCATGGATAAGAAAGAAAAAAAAAATCCACCTACATGCTTTCACTGCAAAAGAAAACAAAAAAGAGTCGGTACTTCTAAGGCTGCAAGGAGCCAACTTGACATTCAGCATGTGTGTGTGTGTGTGTGTGTGTGTGTGTGTGTGTGTGTGTGTGTGTGTGTGTGTGTGTGTGTGTTTATGTTTGCTCTGACCCATGCCATTCAGACATCAAGTAGCAGTTGGCTTGAAAGATTTTGAAACCAAACATTTCGGCTCACAAACTTGCTTTCTTTGTTTCACTTCACTCTTCTTTTCTGGCAACAGCAGGAAATGATTTGTACGACGTCTATCATCACTTTTGTTTTTTTCCCTGTAACAACAATCTAACCTCAGACTCGAACCCAGGGTACATCCACTGCTGCCAAACAGTCCCGACACTGGCCTGCACACCACTATCCCTCGACAGTTCCAGTCTTGTGACGAGTACCAAGCCCGAATGCATCATCCGTTGTGCAGAACACTCACACATGAAAAGAAGCTACTGTGATCTATGTAGGCACACACACAGACACACACACGGACACCACTGGTCCATTGGCAGAACATCCTTCGTGACCACTTACCGTAGCAGTCCCATGAGTTTCGTGCTTTGGGGGCAAGGACAGAGGGAAAGAGGGCATTTATGCACATAGCTATAGCTTTCTCAGCCACTGGTACACACCATGGACACATCCACAACATGCCTGGCCCCCTCCTCCTTTCCCTTTCCCCCCTGACACACACACTCACATATGTACACAATTACACAAAGATACACCATATACATACACACACACACATACATATATATCTATATCAATTACAAGTAAATTCATATGCTCCTTCCCACTCCCCTCCCTCCCACCCATCACCCACATACTGTTTAAAAAAAATTGGTTTATATTACTGTAAGTGAACAGATGTTAAACTAAAGAATAAACATGATCTAATTCAGATGCACTGTACACAACCAAATGATGGTTCTCACATGAGTTTCATACACACACATGCAGCTGTATACACACATACATACAGCTGTACACACACACACACACACACACACACACACACACACACACACACACACACACAGCATACATGCAAATACTTGAAGCTATCCCTAAAGGACTTTTTTTTCTCTCTCTCTTTTTTTTTCCAAATCTCTACTGGACTAGACATACTCTGACTTACGAGTGTTATCCTTTCTTATATGCCGTCCCATGTAGATTACATGAGTCTATAATTTCAATTCTGTCCAATGGAGACCTATTCTGATTTACAATGTTATCATATATGAGTACCCATCTAGTTTACATCAGATTGTAACCTGTCTACATGTGCATCTATGAGTAGTTTTGCACGTGAGTGGGTGAGCAAATGCTAGTGCATGTACATAGGCTGATGTATCAGCAAATATACGCTCGATGTGTACTTAAATTTACTATCATAATGCTTTCCCCTTTACCTTTCATACTATCATAATGCTTTCCCTTTACCTTTCATACTATCATAATGCTTTTCCTTTACCTTTCAACCACATAAAATCCCCATACAAATAACTACAAATAATGCATAAACACAAGAACGACCTTCTTTTTTTCTGTTGAAAAAGAAAGGTAGATCAAAGAATCCTCAGATAACACAGAACAAAGCAAAAAACAGGTGGCAAAGTAATATGTAAACAGGTGGCAAAGTACTATGTAAACAGGTGGCAAAGTACTATGTAAACAGGTGGCAAAGTAATATGTAAACAGGTGGCAAAGTAATATGTAAACAGGTGGCAAAGTAATATGTAAACAGGTGGCAAAGTAATATGTAAACAGGTGGCAAAGTAATATGTAAACAGGTGGCAAAGTAATATGTTGGCTACATCAGCTCCAAAATCATATTCACGCCAGAACCTTAACACTAAAAGTTCGCATTCACATGAGCACATTCATCATTTAAAACCAAAAAACCAAACAAAAAAAAGGTCTTTAAAAAAAAAAAAAAGTCAACGTACATCAAAACAAATGAAAACAAGCAAGCAACATGCGGCAAATTTAGGTCAGGATGCAGGGTTCTCTGTCGCACACTATAAAGTGTTATTCCTGTATCACACTGAAGAACTGGTGTGAAAACTTACAGCTAGAGTGTTGTCATGAACTGATGTGTTTTCTGCAAGTCTCTGCGACCTACAATCCACTAAATGACCAATACATAGCCCTGTATGTACCCATGAGAACGTTTTCACACTACAAGGTGATACCCCCCCCTCCCCCCCCCCCCCCCCCCCACTCTCCCCCCCCCCCCCCAGCTGTGACATTGGTTCAGTTTCTGCCTGTGTTGCTCCCACTGAGAAAAGAACAAAAAAAAAAAAGGATTGGAATCCCATGGGGATGGGGGGGTGGAGGGAAGGGTCTTGCGAACATACCCTGCCTCTCCTGCCAACATCTGAATTCTGCTTTCAAAACGGTGTTGCCTGACACAAGTGTAAGCATCAAGTGGTGCACAGTCCACTTTTCCGGTGTGGCCCTTCTCTGTCACTCTACTCTTGCCAACGTCTGGCCGATGCACAGCGTCACAGCATGACATCCATTTACCTTCTGCCAAACAGCTCAACCATTTTCACCTCAGCTGTCTCCGCAGACTCCTACACATCAGGTGGCAGGACAAAGTCCCAGACACTGAGGTCTTGGAAAGGGCCAGCATCCCCAGCATCTACACTCTTCTTCAGAAATCCCGAGCCAGATGGTCTGCCCACATCGTCAGAATGCCAGATAGTCGACTGCCGAAACAACTGCTGTACGGAGAACTGAGTCAGGGCAAGCGCAAAGTTGGGGGGCAGAAGAAACGTTTCAAGGACTGCCTCAAAGTGTCCCTCAAAGGCCTGAACATCAGCCTCAAAACCTGGGAGTCGCTTGCCCTGGACTGCCCAGCATGGCAAAGCAGCCTCACAAAGGGTGCATGTACATCAGAGAAGAGACGCATAGCAGAGGCTGAGAGGACGTGAGCCACGCGCAAGGCCAGAGCTACCTCCACCTCCACTGTAGCACCCACCCACATGTGTCCCATATGTGGGCGTTCCTTCCGGGCCCAGATCGGCCTCACCAGCCACCTGCGGACCCACACTCAGCAATCTTCCATCTGAGACTGAAGTCATGGTCATCTTTGAAACTGAAGGACGAACAACAACAACAACCCTCTGCTGGGCAGACACAATGACGACTGAATGTGCTTGCACACAAATTCACATGAGTGCTGTCTGTTGGCAAACCAAAAACCTGACAAACACTCTGTGGATTCCATTGCCACTTTTTTTTTTTTTTCCTCCCCTGACTTGTTTGGCTGATTTTTTTTTTCATTCAATGAATTCTCATCTGTACATTTTGTTGAAATCCACAAAATTCACTGACACTCTGCAGCCCTGTGTTTTGCACATACGACCTGCAGTTGTAGTCTGGGTCCAACCAAGTCAGTCCAGGTAAAAGCACGGACCATCTACTGTGTACATCAGTCCAACACCTTACCACACCATGTCCCCACCCGTGTCGGCAGACAGGGTCGCATCTGCATGTCTACTACATCAGGCACACAACTACAAACTGCATTTTTTGTTAAAGTCATGCCTTTCATAACTGCAAATCACCTTATCTATAACTACATGTTTTCTTAAAATTAAAAACCATGCGTTGAGCAACATTTTAAAAAAAGGGGCCTTGAAGTTGACAGATAATCCCAATACCTTAACACTTCTATTTTATTACTTTTTTTTCCAAACTATTAAATCAAACCTAAGCAATGAATTACACTTGTCAAATCTCTATATAGTTCAGTTTTACATATCAATCACACTAAGATTCCACTTACTGAATCTCTAAATCATTCCATCTTTAAACATTAACAAGCTCTTGAACGACATTGTCAGTACTGATATGTATCAACAGACCCAAATCTACCGCTCCCAAAATCTGACAAATAACTTGCCAAAAGTGTCTGACATGCAGCCACATCAGCTGTCAACGATTGACATAGCTGGGAAAGAGCTCAGGGGACAGCCACTAATTCTTCCAGCATTTGCCACTGAAGCAAAAAAACAAACACCTTGACTCCTTTTTTCTGTTGCTAGCAGCAACACATGAAGCTTTCAAAGTGAGGTAACTCTAGACGGGGAAATTGAAACAAGGGCAACACACATTACTGGGCAAAATAAGATAAGATAAGATAATGTTGCTTATAGCCCAGCGACGCAGAGGGCCACATCAGGGCTGTCACCACGTTAAAATCAACTCACCAGTCATTTAAAAAAAAAAAAAAAAAAAAAAAAAAAAAAAAAAAACTTTCACACATCTCGTTAAATGACATCGTCTACAAACGAACCAGAAACTTTGTTAAAAATCCTTCTTCCGTAAAATCTCAAATCAGATAAAAAATGTTAATTTCTCTCAAAAACCCAAGGATCACGTCAGGGGGGACATCCCTGAACAGGATCTTCATGGACTCCGCTTTTAAAATGTTTGTGTCTCACATCGTGCAAGTCCCAACACTCTAAAAGACATGTTTCATTGTGAGTGGTGCATGACATGGAATGCCCCAACGGAGCTTCTTCACTTTTTAAAAAGGGTAAGAATGGGTAAAATACGAATGGCCGGTGTGAAAGCCGGCACAGAACCGTTTCCTCTTTACGACCACCGACGTAGATGGGGGGAAAGGGTCTTTAAGGTTTGGACGGATCTGAAGAGTTTGTTATTCGTCTGTGTGTTCCAATCCTCCTGCCAGAGGTCTCTCACATAATCGTTATTTTGGGTTTCACATCGAGCGGGGGAAATTAAGTGTTGGACAGTTTCCTCTCGTGGCGTTCTTGGCTAAACGATCAACCATTTCGTTCCCCCCGATGCCAACATGGCCAGGAACCCAAGCAAGAGTAATGTTGTAACCGTCCGCCTTCAACTTGCTAAAAAGTTCAAAAAAAAGTAAAAGTTCTGGATGCTGAAGTTGCGGCCACTTTTGGCCCCCAAAGCTGACAGCGAATCCCAAAAGAAACCCGAAAGTCCCCCCTCGAAGAGTGGGAGATTATCTTCAAAGCCAGTACTAGAGCAGTAAGTTCAGCAGAATAGACAGAAGCATTGAATGTATATGTTCCAACAATTTTTGAGAAGGAGCCCAGGCAGTAGGCTGCACAGGCCACTCCATCCTCAGACTTGGAACCGTCGGTGAAAACTTTTTGATAGGATGGGAATTTGGAACAGAGCTCGGCATACAAAGCCTTGATACGCCAGAGAGCTGGTAGACTCCTTACGAAAGCTGCGAGATCAAACGAACTCTGGTGTGAAAAAGGTCCATGGAGGTTGATCCGGAAACTTGGAAAAATCGGAAACTACTCCCAGGTCTATACCTGCATTCCGCACGTGAGGCTGCATTCGAAGCCCAAACGGCGGAATACATTTCGGGTGTGTTTCAAACTTACTTTGGAACGGAGGGTCAAAACACAGTCATAGGCAGGATTCTGCGGTTCTGAGAACAGTCGGATGTAATAATTCAAAGACAGTTTCAGCCTGCGGTTGGACAGTGAAGGTTCACCTGCCTCTGCGTACAGGCTGTACACAGGGGTGGTGCGGAACGCTCCAAGACAGAGACGAAGCCCTTGATGGTGGATAGGGTCCAAGAGTTGAGGTAAGATGATCTTGCGGAGCCGTACACAGCACAACCGTAGTCCAGTTTGGAACGGACCAGGGCTCTGTAGAGGTGCAACAAAGTTTTCTTACAGCGCCCAGTCGGTGTGTGCTACGACCGCAGAATATTCAGTGCCTTTTGGCAAGCAGTTTTGAGGTTTTAATATGGCTGAGAAAGTTAAGTTTTGGTCAAAAATGACTCCCAGAAATTTGGCCTCTTTAACAGCTGGAATGGGAGATTTCCCCCTACTGAAGTCCGGATCGGAAAAAACTGACGGAAATTATGGAAGTGAATACACTGGGTTTTTGTAGCAGAAAAGGTGAAACCGTTTTCATCCGCCCACCGATGGATTTTATCTACGCAAAGCTGGAGCCTGCGCTGGACACTCGGGTACAGGCTCCAGTTGCGTAGACAGCAAAATCATCCACAAACAATGAGCAGTCTGAACCCTGCTGAACTGATTGAACAATGTTGTTGATCTTAATACTAAAGAGGGCAGGAGATATTGCTCCCCTGTGGAACACCCAACTCCTGCTCGTGGACATCAGAGAGAGTGGTGCCAACCCGGACCTGAAACTGTCGTTCTGCCAAAAATTTTGAATAAAAAGCGGAAGATGACCTCGAAAACCCAATCGTGGAGATCATGAAGTATCCCCGACTTCCAGGTGGTATCGTAGGCCTTCTCCAAGTCAAAGAAAATTGCCACTGCATGCTGTCTGTTTAAAAAAGCGTTCCTAAGTGTAGATTCCAGACGAATCAAATGGTCAACTGTACTACGATGTTTGCGGAAACCACACTGTTCTTTCGCCAAAAGGCCATCGGTTTCGAGTTTCCACATGAGCCTAGCATTGACCATTTTTTCCATCAATTTACAGACACAGCTGGTCAAAGCTATGGGACGGTAGTTAGATGGAAATAGAAAGATCTTTTCCAGGTTTGGGGATGGGAATAAGAGGGCTGTCCGCCAAGAGGGTGGAAAGAAACCTGTAGTCCAAACGTGGTTGTATACCTGAAACAGGATGTTCAGACCTTCTTGGGGAAGATGTTTCAATAGTTGATAATGTATGTCATCTATACCGGGAGGGGAATCGCTGCAGAGAGTAAGGCAGATTTCAGCTCTTTTAATGTGAAAGGAAGATTGTAGTCTTCCATGTTTTTCGGATGAAAAGTTGCGGGGTGATTTTTCTTTTAGGGCTTTGTTTTTGACAAAAGTGGCCGATTTATTAGAAGAGGAGGAATTCTTTTCAATGGTTGAAGCAAGCAGATTAGCAACTGCTTTCTCTCTGTTATTAAAGAATCCGAAAACTTGAGATGGTTTCACAGTGGGACAGGTGTTCTTCCTTTGATTTTTTTAATGATGTTCCAACACTTTTTTCTTGGAAGTTTTCGATGTCAGCCTGGAGCAGAGCTTCTCCAGGACCGACGTTTACTGATTTTAAAAGTGTGTCTTGATTTGGCACGGAGGTTTTTGATGGGCTCGAGCGTTGGGACCCGAAGGTCGTTGGTATACCTGACGCTGAGCCCCGTTTTCTAACTTTGGAAATTTGTTGGCATTCTGAATCGAACCAGGGTTTTTTGGCATTTGAAGTTTATCGGAAGACACTGGAATACAGGCCTTAGCACACTTAATCATAGTGTTAGTCATGATTCTGCTGGGTCCGACTCGAAAAAAAATCATGTCCTGGAACTCCTTAGAAACAGTGGCTGCAAATAGTTTCCCAGTTTGCTTTCTTATAATTTAAATGTTGAGAGACAGAGACGTGTTCAGTTTTTACAGGTGTAGAAGGACAGGGAAATGGTCACTTCCGTGCAGATCGTCATGGACAGACCACTCATAGTCCAGACCAGCGGGGGTCACAAACCCGACAAATCTAAACACGAAAGTGAACCAGTGGAAGAGTGGAGGTAAGTTGCAGATCCGTCATTCAGACAACACAAATCCAAGTCTGAAAGGACATCTTCAATCAGCAGACCTCTGGGTGACGTACCGGCACTACCCCAAAGAGGTGTGACCGTTAAGTCACCAACAGCCAAAAAGGTCGAGGAAGTTCTCCTATCAGACTGACAAGGTCTGACGACAAACCGGGACAGACGGTGGAAGATAAGGGAACAGACTGTCACAGTCTTGTGGAGAGTGACTCTCGCAGCTAAGCTTGAAGGGAGGTAGACAGAGCGACAGGACTATACAACAAAGTTTTATGTATGAGAAGGGCAAACACCGCCCGACAGTCCCCAACGGGGATGGTTGTCAGGTTTCGAAGTATATTAAACCCAGAAAGATTAAAGGTCTTCTGGCTTTGAATTGGAGTTTCCTGAAGAGCCAGACGGAAGGTTTTATGGATTGACACAAAAGCTGCAGCTCCTCGAAGTTGGAATTTAGACCACGGATATTCCAATGGAAAAATTGTACTATCCATGGTGCGAGGGCGAAAAGGAGAGAGATCAGGTCATCTCCTCCTCAACATCTGCTTCCAAGGAGTAAACTTGTTAGTTTGTTTCACAGGAGAGTGTTGGTCTACAGACCTGCTGGCAGACTTGCCAACAGGCGAAGAAGGTCTGGATTTGGGAATGGTGGAGGTTTCTTCTTCATCTCCACCATCTCCACACTGGGTTGTTGAACTCCCTTGCCCGCACGGGCACGGGACATGGGAGTTCGAGGTGCGGGTGCTGGTTTTTTCATCTGCCCAGCAGCAGTGTTGTAGACTGCAGGGCAGTCTGAGGGGGGCGGATTTTTGCCTCCACCAGGGGCAGTCTTTTGGGTTGGAAGGTGGTGGACTTGCTACCACCAGAACTGACAGATCTTACTTGCAAAGTCTTCGAGAACATGAATTCATCATCTGGCAGCAGACTGACCCATAGGAACTATGGGGGCTTTCTTGACGCCGAAGCATAGGAAGAAGCTGTCGGCGTCTGACTGCCCACAAAACCCGTTTCCGGGCTTCAAAAATGAGATCTTCTTTTTCCGTTTTAACTCGTTGTATAGCAGATTCTTGAATTTCCCAAAAGGGACAGTTTCGTGAAGAGGAGGGATGGTCGCCACCACGTTAGCACAATGTGCCGGATCATGACACGGCCATCATGGGTTGCCTTGCAGCAAATACCACATACCTCCTGCCCAGAACAGCGGTCCCTGACATGGCCAAACCTCTGGCACCTGAAGCTCCTCAATGGGGGGCGGCACATAAGCTGAACATGAACATTTTAGGTAACCAACTTTGATGACCGGAGGCAGCACAGGGCTGCAGAAGGTCAGAAAGAGGGTGTTGGTGGCCACTCTCTCTGAACCCTTCCTGACCGGACCCTGCGCACCTCCGTCACACCCTGGGAGCCAGCTCCGGTTTATTCTGCCTCTGAAACACCCGTTAGATCTCTGCATCGAATCACACCTTTGGATGAATTTAATTGTTTTTGGGGAGTTACCCTGATCTCCCTGTCCACAAGTTTTGTTTCTTTCTGCAGCTGTTCAGATTGTTTTTGTGATTTGCTTTGAATGAGAAATGAGCCATTCCTCAACCTCTTGATGGGGCCCAGGGGCGCCTGCTATTCCTTGAAAACCTTTTGAATGGCAAACGGGCTCAGAGCTGAAAGGGGGCTTTCCCGCTCCGTCCCCTCCATCACGAGCCAGGAAGCCCAAAAACCTGTCTTCTGTCGAACTTCGGTGTCGGAGCACTATCTGTTTGACAATCCCCTGAAATAGGGATGCTGCTTCCTCTTCCTTTTGGGGGGAATGTTTTTTAAAGAAATCATATTTAGTTTTTTTGTGTTCATCTCTCCCTTACCCACCCACCTGGAGTCCAACTAAGGGGGCCCGGGCCAAAAAACCAATGTCTTGACCCCTTCCAGGCTTCGGAGAGACATACGACACACAGACACCACCAAACCCCATCCCCCCTGATCATGCTCAACTCCCGGGAACAGAGAGCTGAGCACTGCAGGGGTTTTTCTTGGCCAGCAAGGGGACTGTCTGTCCTTGACCCAGCCCCAAGAAGGGGGGCCGATTAGTACACCCGGGCCAAAGTGTACTCCCTGTCTAGGAGAGTCCGAGCCAAAGTGATGTGTGAGAGCGCTGGCCCTCTCAATCACAGGGATCTCATTCCCCTCCGACACAGGTCGCACCGCACGGCAAACGCGGCGGATCTTAAGGAGACCACAGAGAGAAAAGGAGTGTGGAAAAGAAGACTTGGGAAGGGAGACGAAGATAGAAAAGGGCCAAATAAAGGCAGAAAACAAGAAAGGAGAAAGGCGGGGTTTCTCTTAGTCAGGATCCTCACCCTTAGCCTATCTGACATGGGAAGCCTTACCAGGGGCATCAACTCCTTACCCCGTTACGCTTAGGCCAAACAGCACTGCACCTCTCAGGCCTAGAAGCAGTGTGAAAAAAACGGGCCCATCTCCAGTATTGATGCCCCCGCCAGCAAAGCCTAAGGATCACTGGACCACGCAAACCCTCCGACCACGACAAGGTCGCAACCCCCCGGGGGGTTACTGGGCAGCTAAACAAAAGAACAAAAAAAATCATAAAACAAAACCCAAAGCCTTTCATCCCAAGGGTCGAAACAGGAGGGTTACTGGGCAGCAAACAAAAAAACAAACAAATCATAAACAAACCAACGCCTTTCATCCCAAAGGGGCGAAAAAGTGGGGTTTTGTTTTGTAGTTTGTAACTATTCCTTCGTCTGGGAGCCATGTAATTCTGCTTTTTGCTGTTGCATGTCGCTAATGCACCACTGGTGGTGGTTTTCATAGTCTGGACCAGTTTTCCGGTCCCAGGGATGTCAGGGGTCTGACTCCAGCCCGATGCAAGTACTGTTATTGTAACAATAATGACTGACTTATTTTCAAAACGGAATATGTTTATCGCCTTCTGAAAGTGATGCCTGGCGGTGAAAAGTTTCTGTTGATCCATGCACATTTTTCTTAAAGGGGAGTTTTCCCTTTCTTTTTTGTTGTCGAAAGAATTCTGTGTGTGGTGTGTGTGTGGTGTGTGTGTGTGTGTGTGTGTGTGGGGTGTGTGTGTGTGTGTCAGAGGAGAGAGAGAGAGAGAAAAGAGAGAGAGAGAGAGAGAGAGAGAGAGAGAGAGGAGAGAGAGAGTTGCACTGGACAGAAAAAAAGCAATGTTTATGCAGCAGCTTTCCTGATTTGTATATTTCTTTATCCCGCATACCCCAGGTGATACAAAGAATGTTGAGTTCAAATGCGAGTTTGCACACTCGTGTGTGCATGGCTATGTGGCTGCACTGCCTCAAGTTTTCATCTAGTTCACAATCAGACAAAGCAACCAATGGACAGTCAGTGAAAAACACTGTGACAACAACTGTCAACGAATGATCTATGTCATTACAAAACATCTCACATCTGGAATATTTGGAAATATACAAGACATAACATCACACTACAAATAATTACAACCCAGATTTCTTGATTTATGACATAAAAGCTGCCAAAAAAGGGTGCACTTATACATATGATTAGGTGAAGATACTTTCTAGTTAATGGCCCACTTTTTCCCCCCATTTAAAAATTAATGGAAAATTAAGATTAATGTGAAAATAATAAATCAATACAGATGACAAGCACTCATAATATATCATGATGATCATGAAAATTACAAACCACACACCAAAACATTAAAGATATAAAAGATAACAATGAACGAACAAAATTTGTTACAGTTATGTTACAGGAGTCTTATACAAAATATACATTTTTTGGGGGGTGGTCGTAAGATTTCCATGGTTAACCAAAGAAATACACAGAGTTAAAAAAAAAATCCTAAAACAAATTTTTTTTTGTGACCAGATGAAGAGAACCACCAGTAAATTATGAAGGCTATACACCTGACAAAAATTAGAAAGAAGAAATACACATGTCTGGAACAATGCAAAGAAAGGTATTAAAGTTTTGAAAACATGAGATGGGAAATAAATACTCTGACAACCTGTCTGTTTTTGTTTTTGTTTTGTGTGTGTGTTTCTGTCTGTTTTAGTTCTTCAATTTGGAGGACACATTAACATATAAGTTCAGGCATATCTAATCAAAATATAATTTTCTTCTCCCCCCCCCCCCCCCCCCCCCCCCCCCCCCCCCCCAAGGAGACACTGCTAGAGCTATCATCTGTTGGAAAAGTCACCCCCTCTACAATCAGACCAACAGCAACAGAGGTACAGTCTTTTAAAGACAACATCCTCCCCGCAATCAGACCAACAGCGCCAAAGCTGCAACCGGCTGAAAAAAATGCCCTCTCCACAAACTCAACTGAGAAAAATTCATGTCAAATTTCTGATGTTTCAATCAAAAGTGTATAAATAAAGACATTTTTCACTACAGTTAGGTGAAATTTGGGTCCCTCCCTCCCTCCACCTGTAGTATCACCTAGGAATACAACAGCAGATTCTACACCTCAACTTCGATTCTAACATCCTCCATAGCAGCGCCCAGTCAGCTCTCTTTGCATTCCAGTTCAGCTCATGGTTGGAGGGACACACTGTTCCATCTCCAGCTGCTTTGAATGGGCGTCTGACCCGACAGTCACTATGGCCACATCTGTCTCCAAGGAGACACACCTGCCCACCCCCACAGACGTCTCACTCTTCCCTCTCCTGCCAGTCCCTTAACCCCTCTTCCCCCCCCCCCCCCCCCCCTAATTCTTCCAGCTCACCCCCTTGCCATCCTCCTGCTTCCCCTACTTTGATCCTGAATCCACCTCCTCCCTCACTCCTCCCCTCCCACTGTCCCTGTCTCGTAGCTTAGTCTCATCACAGCCGATCGAATCAGTTCGCTTTGTGCAATATGGAACATATTTACATTCTTATACTGTTCGCTCAGGTCCTCAACCAGTCTTTTGATCTCACCTAGATTTCTGTTTCAGTGGCAACAGCTTAAGACTCCACCAACAAATGGCTTCTCCTTACGTTCACTCCTTTCATCTCGAACATGTCAAAGGTCACTGGGCGCAGAGCTTGTTATAAGATCGATAACAGGAACAGCAGTTAACAATGTTAACAGAAGTAAAATGGTAATAATGATTTAAACAACAACAACAAAAAAAAAGGCTGAAACAGAATCACACCGATAGCCTACGCACGGTAGTCCACACGCAGCCCAGCAGGAAACTAACAAAAGCTGGCAAATCACACATCCGGCTTCGGAGCAGCAATGCAAGACCAATGTATACAAGTAGCGTGACACAAAGTTTCGATAAATGTATTTCACGATATGCAACTGTAGTCAAACTCTGATCCTTTTTTTATTTTTTTTTTTATTTTTTATTTTTATAAAACTTTATTCTCCCATTCTTTTTTCAGTGGCGGGGTGGGTTGGAGAGCGGGTGGTGAGGTGTGCTTGTATGTGTGTGTGTGTGTGTGTGTGTGTGTGTGTGTGTGTGTATGTGTGTGTGTGTGTGTGTGTGTGTGTGTGTGTGTGTGTGTGTGTGTGTGTGTGTGTGTGTGTATGTGTGTGTGTGTGTGTGTGTGTGTATGTGTGTGTGTGTGTGTGGTGTGTGTGTGTGTGTGTGTGTGTGTATGTGTGTGTGTGTGTGTGTGTATGTGTGTGTGTGTGTGTGTGTGTGTGTGTGTGTGTGTGTGTGTGTGCATGTGTGTTAGCCCCCCCCCCCTCCCGTTTCCACGTATCACTTTAATAAAAAAAAAATTACTTTTTATTTTTCATTTACGTATTGTTGTTTACAATTGAACCAAAGGTAAACAAAAAAGAAGAAAAGAAATCGACTGATCTTTTCACATTTTGCTCTAGCTGAAAAGAAAAACAGGTTATAAAATGCCCATCCTTCACTCTAGTACTGCTTACCTCACTGAAACAAACAAACAAAAAAATCACTTTTGGCAATAATAACAATAAGGAAAACAACAAAATGAAACAATAACAAAAACAACAATAACAAGCAAACAACAATAATGAAAAGTCAAAAAAAAAGAAATCGCTGCGTAGGATGTTGCAGAGACACTGTCACTTTTACACATCGCCAACAAGATCAATTATGATTAACAGAACTCGCATTCGATGCGTTTTCAGAGTTTTCAGTTGTGCCGCTGCCGGATGTGAATTTGCAACAGTGTATGAAATACAGGGAGAAGCAGATGAAAGGTTTCGCCATTACTTACTGCCATGGCCTCGGCCCCCTCTCCCACCTAACAGCAACGGACAACACGGCAGCACACGTTCAATGCGGCCAACACATCACACATACCATCAATGGCTACACTGACACCTGCTACACACTTGGCAAAGCTGCAAACCATTACTTATTTTCTTTTTCTTTTTTTTTTAGCCAGTTTTATTCATCTGAAAGACACACACTATGAAAAATCTTCTTTTTTTTTTTTCTTTCAGTATTTTCCTTACTTAGTACAAAAGATCGTGAGCATGGGGCAGATAGCGAGAGAGAGAGAGAGAGAGAGAGAGAGAGAGAGGAGAGAGAGAGAGAGAGAGAGAGAGAGAGAGAGAGATCTGAAAGAAGACGAAAAAATACTCAGGTATGAAAACATACAGAAAGAGAGAAATGGAGAAAAACATAGGGAGAGAGAGA
Organism: Conus ventricosus; assembly: GCA_018398815.1. Taxonomy (NCBI): domain Eukaryota; kingdom Metazoa; phylum Mollusca; class Gastropoda; order Neogastropoda; family Conidae; genus Conus; species Conus ventricosus. The sequence continues at coordinate 7,522,336 of CM031627.1, forward strand.
GAGAGAGAGAGAGAGAGAGAGAGAGAGAGAGAGAGAGAGAGAGAGAGAGAGAGAGAAAGAGAGTGAGAGAGAGTTGAAAGAAGAAGAAAAACACAGGTATGCAAACATGCAAAAAGAGGGACGGGGAGCAGAGAGAATGCTGACAGTATGAGAAAACAAATACAGAGGTATAAACATATGCACAGAGGAGAGAGAGGAGAGAGGAGAGGAGAGAGAGAGGAGAGAGAGAGAGAGAGAGGAGAGAGGAGAGGGAGAGAGAGAGAGGAGAGAGAGGAGAGAGAGAGAGAGAGAGAGAGAGAGAGAGAGAAGAGAGTGAGAGAGAGTTGAAAGAAGAAGAAAAACACAGGTATGCAAACATATAAAAAGAGGGGAGGGGGGGGGGGGGGGGGGGGGGGGGGGGGGGGGCAGAGAGAATGCTGACAGTATGAGAAAACAAATACAGAGGTATAAACATATGCACAGGAGAGAGAGAGAGAGAGAGAGGAGAAGAGAGAGAGAGAGAGAGAGAGAGAGAGAGAGAGAGAGAGCAGAAAAAGGGACAAAAACACATACAGAAAAACAAAACCATGCACTGTGCATGTGCATTGTAATCCACACACAATAGAACCTTCCAGTTCAGACCATTTGAAGAAGGCTCCCTCCCTCCTGTTTTCCAGGAACCTTCCCCCCTGTCTACAGATTAAATTCATCGGCCAGCACAGTCCACCCTGCCTCTAAAACTCAATTTCAAAAACTTTTTTTTTTTCAAAAGAGGTCTTAACGGAGAGGTGTATGTTTCCCTGCACTGTATGTAGACATTCTAAGCATGATTTATATACTCCACACTGTCTCTTCTAATTGGGTGTCTTCTTCTTCTTCTTCTTCTGCGTATGCAGGCTGATACTCCTGCGGACACTGCCTGTATAGACAGACATCTGCCCAACTAAGGGCGTGGAGTTTTGTGTGTATGACCGTTTTTTTTATCCCGCCATTAAGGCAGCCATACTCCATCTTCGGGGAATAACTGGTGTTGGCCCAGTGGTGTGGCACCCAAGACACGGCAGCACCGCAGTCAACGACATTAGGCGCCAGAAATCCTGCCAGTGCCCAACCACTAAACTGCCGTTTTTCATTGCCAATCTGGACGTGCATGCTGTGGTGGTTCTGTCCATTCCCTTGGTCAGTGTCTGGTGGCATGTATCCTCAGGCAGATGACTCCCTGACTTCAGTAGTTCTGCTGGAACATCATTCACTCCTAGTGCCTTGCCTCCCACCAGACTGCAGATTCCTCCGCTACTTTTTGGGAGATTCGGAGGGGTCCCTGTACTCACTGTCAGTGTCAACAGCACAGCCAAGACTATACTGGTAGTGCCTGGCTGTCACTGGTAAAATGTACAAGATTTTGCCATGGTGGGTCGATCTTTCTGTTACCAATGTCTTTTCTGTGAAGGAATCATTTATCTCTTCCATGCTACGTCATGTTCATAAGCTTTCATCAATCAACATTTCAGGGCTTTTTGAGGACGAACATTGTTGTTGTTTTTTTAGAAGTGTTAAAACTTCTATCATTAAAAGAAATAATAAGTACAACATAGTACACACATTAAAGTAGGTGAAAGGCTACCTAGAGTTAATATAACTACACTAAACAACAAAGGAGATAAACCACCAAAACTTGTGCATACACGACACCACTACCTCCTGTCCTGCATCCCTTCCATCACTTTCTGTGCATTTTCTTCACACACTTTTCAAATAATATACAGAAAGTTTTAAAGATAACACATTCTAAGTGACTTTTCAATCCCTTCCAATTACAAAAAGCTCATTCCCAAAGACTTCAATGCCTTCAAACAAGGTAATTGCAAACCTCACTGGACTTTGATAAGATCTGCCAAAATCTACTGAACTTGCAGGTGCATATGAACTCCTGTTGAACCACATTGATCAATACTCAACAGTAACCCATTTCGTTGAACCACTGTTGGATTTTTCCGCATTTCTACTGTCCCCCCCTCCCCCCACCCCCCCCCCACCCCACACCCCCTTGGGATTGTTGTTCCACTGTTCACGCCCCTTCGCCCCCCCCCCCCCCCCCCCCCCCCCCCCCCCCCCCCCCACCCCCCCCCCACACCCCCACCCCCTCCCCCCCCCCCCCCCCCCCCCCCCCCCCCCCCACACCCCCCCCCCCCCACCCCCCCCACCCCACCCCCCGCACCCCCCCCCCCCCCCCCCCCCCCACCCCCCACCCTCCCCCCATCCCTGATGACTTCAGACAAGGTCGCAACAAATCCTGCTGCCTAATTTCCTGCCTTTACAGTGAAACAGGTAATCAACAGAGCCTCCGCTTGGTGAGGTTGAGACACAGGTCCACACACACACACAGTGATTTTCACAGCTCTGGCCATCATGACAGCAAAGAGTATTCACACAGAATGAGAGGTCAACACACTCAACAATGTCTACTTTCCATCAATACAAAATCAAACCACAAGCCATGATCAAAACCAATGTATTGCTTCTGCATTTTCAGCGGACAGAAACAGAACACTCAACTGACAGCACATGAGCAGGACCTTGGTTTTTCGGTTGAAACAAAATGTATTATAGCCAGTATGCATGATATGTCTATATACAGGTTAGTCACAGTGTACAATGCCAAACAAAATCACTGGACACCAGGAAGACACTGATACACACACACACACACGTGTACACACACACACACACACGTGTACACACACACACACACACACACACACACACACACACACACACACACACACACACACTCTGACTTACCCTCCTTCTCAGCTGGTTCCACCACAGTGGTCTGTGTCTCTTTGGCGTAGGTGACATTTTCTCGTGGAGGGATATTGGTCTCGTTCACTTTGGCAACACTCAGATGTATTTTTCTGGGGCTGAAGACACAGAGGAGAAAAAAAAAAAAAAAAAAAAAAAAAAAAAACCAACAGAAATGAGGATAATAATAGCCTCAGTTTCCACCATGAAGAAATTGTTTAATAGTTTATTGGCTAGCAGCAGTATATCAAAGTGACTCGGTATGATCAGGTCCTCCCCATCCCCTCCCTTCTCTGACGAAAAGTAAAAGACGCTCAACAATTTAAAAACATACACACACCCTTTACTATCTCCTCAACAATCCTTCCTTGAGAGGTAGAGCGAGTGTCATATGTCAGATTCCTCCCCCCCCCCCCCCCCCCCCCCCCCCCATCAACTCCCCTCTACTCCACCCTACACTTCTCACCTCTGTTTTCATAGAATTGGTATGCCTGTATAATTCAACGGCTAACTTTTTTGGAGGGGGGGAGGAGGGGGGAGGTGGAAGGGGAGAAGAGAGGGAAGGGGGGAGGAGTAGGGAAAAGCAGAGGGTGACTGGCTGGTAATGTCAAATTTGGGCCTATCCTCACCTGTGTGTCCAACTAATTTCAAGTATTTCATATTGTATGAAATCACTCTGTGTGCCAATGGTCCATGGGTATTTGTGTGCGATGGGCAGTATGCAGTTCTGTGCATCACACCGTTGAACAGTCAAATGTATGCATTTCACGCGCCTCCTTCTGCTACCTGATCAGAGGCAATCCGACACAAGCATGACCATGGGAGGTTTCAGGACCGCTCCTTGTTTGATCCATGGCATCAAACCAGGCCAAACTCTTGCCAGTAGCGTTAGTTTGCCACCTTCTTTTGGCCGGGTCTTTGTGGCTCACGCAGCAGCAGGACATTCCACTCAGTCATCTTAGTACTGTAATAAACACAAAAGATGCTTCCTCTTCCTTTTATGGTTGACAACGAATACACTCCATGTGTACCCAGCGCTAATAGCTTGTCAAAACTGATTAAAAAAAAAAAAAAAATTATTGGGTACACCTAGTCTGATATAGCACTCTCTAGTGTATGCAGACATTTTCAGTATCTGAGAAGCTTTGAGCATCAAGATATGCTGTTTGATGAGAACTGCTGTTGCATGAGTGGTCATCATTTGCACAGGACTATGAACCGACTGCAAAGAGTCTAAAATTATTATTTTTGAGCCCACATAGAATAGGACTACACACAGTGATAGGTCACTGCCCATGCTATGAAACTGTAGATACTTTAGCGCCTCCGGCACCACTGAATTATAATCAACATCTGGGAAAGTGGTGTAAACTCTGTGTCAGTAGATAAGATAAGATAATGTTGCTTATAGCCCAGCCGACCGCAAAGGGCCACATCAGGGCTGCTATGTCAGTAGCATTGTATGAGAAAATCAGAACGTAGAAAGTCATCCCTGAAGGTATGGACAGATTCATATTTTCTGTTACGAGGTGACCACAAACTTGAGTTTTTAAAACTCCAGCAACACACAAAGCAGACTACATCAATTACCAGATTTGATGTAAAAAGTTCAGAGTGACTGGATCATGTTTCCGTGTGCATGTTTGATTTTAAAAAAATGAAAAGTAGCCGGTATCAAAAGATCAATGAAGTAAAGTTGGCTCTCTAACAAACTGATTTGGAGTTTTTGCAGGAATGTTACGAAAAACAACTGGGAAGTCGAGCGGTTTGTACCTGAGTGTGTGTGTGTGTGTGTGTGTGTGTGTGTGTGTGTGTGTGTGTGTGTGTGTGTGTGTGTACATACATGCTCATGAGCGTGTGTGTGTGTATGTGTATATGCGTGCGTGCGTGCGTGTGTGTGCTCATGAGTGTGTGTGAGTCCGTGTGTGTGTGGTGTGTGTGTGTGTGTGTGTGTGTGTGTGTGTGTGTGTGGTGTTTGTGTGTGGCTGTGTCTGCGTGTGTGCAAATTCTTCCGTGTGTGTGTGTGTGTGTGCATGTATGTATGTATGCATGTGTGCGTGTTTCTGTATCTTAGGTGAAAGTATGTGGCTGCATGTTTGTATGTCTTTTGACGTGTGTTTACTTACGTTGTGGCACTGATGCTGGCAGACGACCCGGAATCCTGCAACCCCGCACCCTGTGACACCGTCTTGGCAGCAGAGCCTGTGCTGACGTCTGGAACAAATCAAAACCACATTTCCTGACTTCTCCGGTAGGTTGATAGCTAGCTCCCATAACAGCACCAAGGCTGGGACTGTGCGAGGATGGATCTGGGTGCGGCTGTGCATGGATGTGGTAGGATAAGGGGCATGGGAGTGATGCTCTTAGCAGGGCATCAATACAGAAAGCTTGAAAAATAAGAATTTAAAAAAAATTTAAAAAAACAACCAACCAACTAACCAACACAGGTCTAACAACAGGATAACAATTTTTATTTGTCCAAAAGATGGAAAATTCATCTTCGACAGCATAGCAACCATATACCAGGACAACACACACACACACACACACACACACACACACACACACACACACACACACACACACACAAGGCGTAAACTGCCTGTGTAAGAATCCATAGTAAATCAATCCCATCAGTAAAATATCTTCATGCGAGCACAAACACTCTTCACACACACACACACACACCCTGCCCCGCTCCCCCCCCCCCCCACACACCTCTTTTCTCTCTCTCTCTCTCACACACACAACACACACACACACACACACACACACACACACACAAATACATGTGTGTGCACAGCTACAGTACACATCCACTCTCTTTAAAACATGGAACCTAAATTTTCAAAATTGAGCATCATCATCATCATTAAAAGCAAGCAACATACTCTCAACTAAATATATTCAGTTTAATAAGATTGAAATAATAAATTTGATTATTTAAGACCAGGCATCCTCGATACATACGAATTAAACACACCACACACACGCGCGCGCGCACACGCACACACACACACACACACACATAGTGGAAGCGATTAAAAAAAAAAATTTCATGTTTTTAAAACTTAAGACATTTGATCTTTTCTTTCTTCGAGAAACTCAGGTAATCTAAAAACCTCTGTCCTATCGAGAACTTCCATCACAAATCCTGAAGGCTTCCCAGCATGGGACACCTCACACAATTTCACCAATACCTAAACACTGGAGGGGTGAGGAAAGGACTTGAGGAGGGATCGTGTCAGTTTTGTCTCTTTTTTTTTCTTTTGAAACTTATTCTGGTCACTTATATAAGAAACTTGTTACAAGAGGGTCACTGCAACAATAACAACAAAAAAAACCCACTCAGAGTGTGTCACACGAGCACACACAGGTCTGCTCACAGCGTCATGCCATCAGTTCTCCACCAGCTACAGCACACTGTACCGATTCAATGGGATTACTACAGCACACTGTACCGATTCAATGGGATTACTACAGCATACTGTACCGATTCAGTGGAATTACTACAGAACACTGTACCGATTCAATGCGATTACTACAGCACACTGTACCAATTCAATGGGATTACTACAGCACACTGTACCGATTCAGTGGGATTACTACAGCACACTGTACCAATTCAATGGGATTACTACAGCACACTGTACCAATTAATGGGATTACTACAGCACACTGTACCGATTCAATGGGATTACTACAGCACACTGTGCCGATTCAGTGGGATTACCGATTCAGTGGGATTACTACAGCACACTGTACCAATTCAATGGGATTACTACAGCACACTGTACCGATTCAGTGGGATTACTACAGCACACTGTACCAATTCAATGGGATTACTACAGCACACTGTACCAATTCAATGGGATTACTACAGCACACTGTGCCGATTCAATGGGATTACTACAGCACACTGTACCGATTCAATGGGATTACTACAGCACACTGTACCGACTCAGTGGGATTACTACAGCACACTGTACCGATTCAATGAGAAACAAACTTTTCTTTCTTCGAGAAACTCAGGTAATCTAAAAACCTCTGTCCTATCGAGAACTTCCATCACAAATCCCGAAGGCTTCCCAGCATGGGACACCTCACACAATTTCACCAATACCTAAACACTGGAGGGGTGAGGAAAGGACTTGAGGAGGGATCGTGTCAGTTTTGTCTCTTTTTTTTTCTTTTGAAACTTATTCTGGTCACTTATATAAGATAACTTGTTACAAGAGGGTCACTGCAACAATAACAACAAAAAAAACCCACTCAGAGTGTGTCACACGAGCACACACAGGTCTGCTCACAGCGTCATGCCATCAGTCCTCCACCAGCTACAGCACACTGTACCGATTCAATGGGATTACTACAGCACACTGTACCGATTCAATGGGATTACTACAGCATACTGTACCGATTCAGTGGAATTACTACAGAACACTGTACCGATTCAATGCGATTACTACAGCACACTGTACCAATTCAATGGGATTACTACAGCACACTGTACCGATTCAGTGGGATTACTACAGCACACTGTACCAATTCAATGGGATTACTACAGCACACTGTACCGATTCAATGGGATTACTACAGCACACTGTGCCGATTCAGTGGGATTACCGATTCAGTGGGATTACTACAGCACACTGTACCAATTCAATGGGATTACTACAGCACACTGTACCGATTCAGTGGGATTACTACAGCACACTGTACCAATTCAATGGGATTACTACAGCACACTGTACCAATTCAATGGGATTACTACAGCACACTGTGCCGATTCAATGGGATTACTACAGCACACTGTACCGATTCAATGGGATTACTACAGCACACTGTACCGACTCAGTGGGATTACTACAGCACACGTGTACCGATTCAATGGGATTACTACAGCACACTGTACCGACTCAGTGGGATTACTACAACACACTGTACCGATTCAATGGGATTACTACAGCACACTGTACCGATTCAATGGGATTAGTGGCCAAGAGAAACAAACTCTTCTATAAATAACAAAAAATTCCAAAGGTCATGATCAGAATCTTGCAAGAGGCAGAATGTCCTCCGCTCCCATTACACTTGACCTGCAGTGGTGGGCAGTGTTCTAGTTCTTCAGATGAGCTGATACACCCCAAGGTCCTGTGTACAGCAAACACTTGGTGCTCATGACAAGGGAATGATTCCTAGTATAAATCTGTCTCTTTTTTACTTTTTTTTTGTGGTAATTGTCCTGCGCTCAGCAGAGACAGAGTGCAGATAACTCCTCCAAAATACTTTTCATTTCATTATTATCAAACGAAATATAACAGACCTATATAAAAAGGAAAAAAAAAATCATTATCATACAATGCTCTAAAAAGAGATGGAATTTGCAGATCGAACATCAACTCTCTTTTATCACTGTCTATTAAAAGTACAAAACTATAATAAAGTGCACTCTCCTGGAACAAAAAAATCAAACAACAAAACCAATAGTTATTTTCTCATTTCATATCTACTGAGTACTATGCAGTTACTAAGTAAAAAACAAACAGATTCAAATGGTGACACAACACACTTAAAATGATCAATTTTCCTGCACACTGTGGTCTCGTAGCTTAGCAGTCTATGAAGTGTAGCATATAAATGGACATACTCGTCCAAAAACAGTGACAACTTGATGAAAATGAAACTTAGTCAATTATCATCTCCCCATTGTTGTAAATGCTTTCCTACACACAGTGGTTCCCGCAGTTTAAAAAAAAAAGATTTCTCTGGCATCACAGCCCTGATGTGGCCCTTTGCGGTCGGCTGGGCTATAAGCAACATTATCTTATCTTATCTCTGGCATCATAACTGAGGGCAATAAAAATTTTCCATTATAAATGGCAGATCTTTATTCATCACTGGTGTAAAACTAGTACAGCCCAAAGCTAGTAGTTCTTTTGATTCTGGGGAACTTTAATAAGCAGATAAAGCTGTCTGATTTTGATGCACGGGCAATGATGTGTTGCTGCTTTCCTTTCCCCTCTTCCTTATTTCCTTTCTCTCACTCTCACGTCAAAGTCAAACCACTCTCTCACTGCCCCTGCGCAACGCTGGTACACACCTGAAGTCGGAGCGATGCCAAATTCACGTAGAATGTCATCTGGTTGTGAAGCAGACAGGTCACCACCTGATTTGACGTTACTCTTGACGTCTTCACCCTGAAAGGGAGATTCACATAATAAGTGTGCTTTTTTTTTTTCATTAAAAAAGAAACTGAATCATGTTAGTAGTTGTTTCTAAAAGCGGCACAACCCTATCTATAACTTAGCCACATTTTATGGCCTTCTTTAAGTTCTTATATACTTATCTTCTTCATATTCTGATGATTCTGCAATTACCATGCTTTTTTCATCCCCCTCTACTGCCCCCCCCCCAAAAAAAAACAACAACAACAACAACAAAAACCAATGTTCTTCTTTATAATCTGGGTCCTGGGTCTTGCTGTGATATTCTCTTTTCCCATGCTTTAAAAAAAAAAAACTTTGATTATTATTGAATTTTTGAATAACAAGTCAATGCCGGTGTGATGGGAAAAAAAACGGATGGGGGTGGGGGGGGGGGGGGGGGGGGGGATGGGGGGTTTGAGGAGGAGGAGAGATCGGACTGAAAGGAAATCATTCCTTTTGTTATGCAAGGTTTGAGGAAAAGTATCCTACCAGTACAAGTAGCCACAGCGTTGATAGTTTATCAAGGGTCTACTTTTCGCAACTAAAGTCAAGTAATTAATCACATATCATCAAAAAAAAACACCCAACAACAACAACAACAAAATCTAAGTCATCTTTCAAAAACTTCTGTTTGGTTTAATTTTTCTGCTTCCAGTTTCCCCTGGTAAAACTGCAGGGAATCTTTATGTTGCAGATCTGAAGTATGAAGCTGACAGGTTTCTATAAATGATTTATGAAGAACATGACACAAGAAACACAGGTGTGCTGTTTGTTCCAGTGTTACTTGAGTAGTAAATTTGGGTCACAGATTAAAAAATCATGAAAGCTTAATTATGAAACAAACAAACAAAAAACATGTTAAGAGAACAACACATGAATGCCTGGAATTTTCTTTGTTTGGACACCTGCACCCATGACATAAGATTTAAGTTTCCACTCAACTAACAGTTTGTAATTCTCATTCTGTTGTAATCACTTATGGTATTTATGAACTTCAAACATGTTTAGCAACACACAGTCAACACACTACAAGGCTACATTTAGAAAACACACATTTGATCATGCACAATTTAAAAGCAAAGTGTGCAACTGTCTAAGATATCAATTTCACATCTGAACAAACATGACTAAAAATCCAGGCATGTAACTGTCAAAACATTAACAATTTTAAAACATGACTAGTCTGAAAAGCATAATCCGTAAAGATCTGAAATATAGCCTTCACATTTTCAAGCATTTTGTAAAATGACTGAATAGTCCTTTCTTGATGAGACTGGAAGAATCAGATAAAATGCTGTCTTTCTAATATTACCAAATGACTCATTTCACTATCTATATGCATGTACACAAATGTGCCTGGTAAACTCAATGACAGAACTGCAGTCAGATGCAGATCATATTGATATTCTTGACTGTAAATGTATTGGGCAGTTCCAATTATAAACATATGCAGAGATGATGATGTTGTTGATGATGATTACACCAACTATTAGAAAAAGTTAAATAAGTAGCCTATGTACGCCCTTTTCTTTTGTTTTTGCTTCTTTTTCGTTTATCTAGACAGGAGGGATGGGGTGGGGGGGGGGGGGGGAGAGAGAGAGAGAGGGCTGGGGGGGGGGGGGGGGGGGGAGTCGGAGGGAGGGTGCATAACGATGACAATCAGCTGTATAATTATGATGGGACGATTGACATTACCGATTCAAGACATCAACTACAACAATCGTTCATCCAAATTTTAATCACAAGATCTGTTGATAGATCTAGATTTGGTTCAAAGCTTACGCTTTTCTTCTACACGTCACTTCCCACTGGCCAGTTCAGGCATTTTCATTCTTACGGTAGCTGGGTTACACCTATGACTGACTATGATGTCGGTCAGCAAACTCAGAACTGCAGAGCAAAAGAAAAGCCGGTACAACTGTTTACCTCTTTCCCTTTCTTGGACAATTCTTTTTCTTTCCTTAATTTTCTCATTTCCTCGAGCTTAGCCTTTTTACGCTCGAGCTCTGCTTTTCTGTCTGCCATGGTTGCTGCAGTGCAAATCTCTTGTTCAGGACCACAATATTAAATAAAGTTGTCTGCTATCAACATCAAAAGCCTCCATTTGCAATATATTTACTGCGGACCAGT
>CM031627.1:7538455-7552952 GCA_018398815.1 Conus ventricosus
GCTTTTTCCACGTAACGCATGCTGGAAAGTGGTCGTTGCATCCATTCAAAGGCGCACATTTCTCAATGACGTTTTTGGTTCAGAAAGATAGAAGAGAACGGGGAAAATGTCTGTTCTGGGCCACTTGCTCCTCCCCAAGTTTTCGGGCGAAAGTCCCCCGGGATTGGCTTTTATACGTTCTCTAACAAGCAAGACTTCAATAACCAAAAATAACGATTATCTACAAACAAACATATGTGTAGGGTTTTCCCGTTTTCAATACTAATTTACTAAAGTTTTCATAGAGTAGCAGGACTGAACACGCCCCATAGAGTAACGCAGGGAAAAGCAGTTGTGGCTGAACGCGCCCATATACACGGTGGGTGCACCAGCTATCTGATTACTTCGCGGTATGTTAATTACAGCGTGGGGGAGAGAGAGAAAAAACCCTGACAAGTTAAGGTTAAGTTCCCCTCAGAACAGACAGACAGAGAAGAGAGAGAGAGAGAGAGGGGTGTATGCACACACACACACACACACACACACACACCACACCACACATGGGCACAGACAGACACTCTACACGCGCGCGCGCGCGCCTCACACCTGCCGACAAACTGAGGGCCAAAAAATCAATACTGCTGCCCCGCTCCTCCCCTCCCCCAACTCCCTCACGCCGGGCCTGCTGCTTGCAATATATTACATCAGCTTTTTCTCTGCCCCCTTGAGGGCGCTGTTAAAAGCGCCCCACATGACCAGTTTCTAACCCCGGTTTCATCATTCTTCTACTGACTGCCGGACTGGTAGGACGTTTTTTATTGCGCTGTGTATTGGGCTTGGTGTGTTATTCTAAAATGGCGAGCCGGTTTACTGAGGAACGAATTGTGCTTTCAAGATCACAAGGTTTACTTTAACTGCATGTTAGAGTATTTGTCAAAAAAAAAATTTAGGTGAAGCTGTTCTTTTCCCGGGCCGAAACCGAAAAGAAGTATTGCTTTCCTAGAGGGTGGAAAAAAAGGGAAAAAGTAAAACCCGACTGCTTTGGAAATGAACGACTATCTTCAGGTTTGTTGGTTCAAGGAAATGAAAATGACATTCCCGAACAAGATGAGGCTAATTATAAAAAAGTGTTTAACTGTTGATGAGATGCTTCCTTTTTAAAAAGCGGGCTATGTTGAAAAACAAATAAAAGCAAAAAATTCATCACGCGTTGATTGTTGGGGGGCTGGCTTGAGACGGGCAAAGCCATGTTTGAAAGAGCAAAACGCATCAAAATGGCGTTCATTTCTTGAGGCGCAGGTGGGCATGTCTGTTTTCATATGCCAGAAAAATTTTATTCAGATTTCAATATGTTTTTACAACTATCCAAAATTTAAAAGCTTAGGAATCAGTATAAATGAACTTTTTAGAAAAACGCCAAACCATTATTAGACTTATGCAACTGGATAACGATTTTCGAATGTTCTGGCAAAACAAACTAGATAGGGTTAGGCAGACCTTAGTACATCTACCAGTTGGAGAGGAGTATGTGTGGCCAGCACTATCTTAAATTAAAATGCTCCAAAATACAATGACGGATGTACTACTACTGGCGTTTTAGAGCCGCCATAAAAGCTTGGCTACAGCAATTACTGCTGTAACTCTCCCAAAAAGGGCCAGTTGCAAGCCTGGTTGAAAAAAGAGGAGCACAGCAATAGGCAAGTGATCATATGTGATCACTTGACCTGCAAAGCGCAGCAGCCTGCCGCCAATGACGTCAGCACGGAGCACCTCAAACTAGGCCAGTGATCATATATGATCACTTGACCGCAAAGCGCGGCAGCACCTGCAAAGCTCAGCGGCAAACTAGGCCAAGTGATCAATATGTCACTTGGCCTAGTTGATTGAGGTTGCGGGCAAGACACACCCTGTTTAGTCACAAAGCAAGAAGTGGCCCTTAGTAGTTTCACTTTTGTTTGTTTTGTTGGTGTTTGTGTGTTTTGTCCTCCCCCACGCATGCACCCCCCCCACCCCCGCACGCACGTCCCCCCACCCCACCTGGACTGTCTATTGTGTGTTTGTTTGTTGTTTGTTGTTTGTTTGTGTTTTGTCCACCCACGCATGCACACCCCCCCCCCACCCCACGCACGCACGTCCCCCCACCCCCACCCAGCTTTGGCACACTCAAGTCATCCACAAGTTCTTAACTGAAGTTACCCCAAGTCACTTCCCAAGTCATCCTCAAGTTCTTACTTAAGTCATTCTCAGTTTGTCCTTAAGTCATCCCCCAAATTACTTCAAGTTTTTAATAAGTTCTTGATTAAGTTCTTTATTAAGTCACCTCAAGTTTATAACTAAGTCTCCTTTAAGTACAACCAGTTTTTATAATTATCAAAAAAAAACAATCTATGTTTTTATCTTAAAAAGTAGATGTCTAATATAGTACACACACGCCTCAAAAAACGCGTCATCGTTGAGGATGTCTTGCTCAGCGTTCTCTGCATAAATCTTAAGGAAGGTTTTACATCCGAAGCAACCGCATTGATTACAATTCGGGTCTTGGAATGTCTTTTATAGACTCCATGTCTTTATTTATTGACTTCATCATTTTATAATACGCCATGATCTATTTTTATAAAAAAATTTAAAATTAAAATTCTTAAAATATTATTCCATTTTAAATGGATCAAAATGATGCTTTGTTATTGGCGGTTTGGCGTGCAGTTGTCTTTTTCTGTATTTAGCGGTTCAGGGTTTTTTTAACTTCTTTCGTTTCTGTTGGGCCATTGTGTATATATTTTATAGCCATAATAACTGCCCCCAACAGCAGCAAGGGCGCCAAAAATGGCAAACAGTTTTAAGTTCATATTCCCTGAAGACTTTGGGGCCCGTATCACATGGAGTTTTTATAGTGGCATTGAATCAACTTTGTTCTGGCGTTGGCGGTGTTATGTTTTATGATGAGTCATATTCTGTAACATTAATTTTTTTTGTCTGTTCCACTCTGCTAATTTTCTTCCTGCTTCAACACGCCCAGGATTTTTAATGGCCTTCACCTGATTCAGCGTTTTCTGCTGATTTTCTAGCTTGGTTACTTTCTCCACCTGATTCAATGTTTCCTGGTTCTGATGATTTTCCCGCTGTTCATTTTGAAGGGAAATAAAATCTATTTTGATTAAAAGTTATTAAACCATGATTAATGGCGATAACAATGTTCCAAATCTATGTATAAATCACAGCCTAGAGACTCTAAAGACTTTGTTAAAACTGGATCTTGCGTTAAATCATACGTAAGATCTTGTTCAGAATCAATGGGAGCAAATCTACTGAATGTTTAGTGTACAAACTAAGAAACCGTTTGCCCCACACTTTTCACCATTCTAGACCCCAGCTGCGCTTCCCTACCTGTTATGATTTCTTTATAATGTCTTGTGGCGACATCTGTTGAATCTGTTCAATGCTGAATTCAGTTCCCAGGAACTGTTTGTTTTTCGCATGCTGCTAAAGAATTCAGCCTCTCCTTTTTGGGCATAATAGCTTGATCAAACAACTTGGTCATTCATAAGTTCAGGCGGTTAGGCCGCCTTGTAGCTGTAGTAGATCATCACTGTTCATGTTTTTTAATAATTATAATTATTTTATTTTTATAAAAATGAGCACCGAAAAAAACTGTTGCTAACCTTGTATACCATTTGCTGTTATTGGAGGATAAGTGTAGGGTACTCAATGCTTGGGAAAAGCTTGTTAAAAATAAAACCGGCAGATCTTGGCAAACTAGACTTTGAGGATTCAGCAAAGCTGATTGCTTCATTGCAGCTTCGGTTGCTACGAAAGATTTTCTAGTTAAACAAGGAATAATTCCAGAGAATATAAATATGTAAAAAAAAATACATTTATAAAAATGGCTTCACTCGCAATAATGATAGGCGGGGGCTGTGGTGAATGCGCTTGCTTTTAGCGGCAGTTAATTTTGCATTTAGTAAACTGGGGAATGATGGCGAGAGAAAAAGACATAACAAAGCTATGGAGGAACTAGCAGCTGCACAAGACGCCTATGAAAAGGGAGAGACTTGAGCAGTTAGATTTTATTAATGACACACTGAAAAGACAGGGGCATGCGCTTACATATTTAAAGATGTTGATCAAGCAATAAAACAATATTATCTAGTAACAGGCAAACCGGTCCAGACATTGCCCCACCAAAATTCAGTGACTTTTATCAACCATCAGAAAAACAAAAGATGCAAGAAATCGCGTTTTTGTCGTTGGTTTTTGACCGTTGTGTATTTTGTTGCACATAATATTGGCTGAGTAAAAAAAAGAACAAAATCTATTATTCGCCAAAAGGATATTGGAAGGGTATCACAGCAATAAAAAAGCTAAGCCAAGCGGGAGGAGTCAGTGAACAAAACAGCAAGGAATGGTTATCTAAACAAGCAATTTGGCAAATTTATTTACCTGCCCCCAGACGATAAGAGACCCACATTGTCATACAACTCCAAACGACACCATCAAATGGATCTTCTATATTTACCCTCTGATAGGATTAGACGAAAAAGATTTAAGTACGCACTCACAGTCATTGACATGGCTTCAAGATACAAAGATGCGGAGCCCTTAACACAAAAGAGTGCTTCTGCTGTTGCTGTCGCTATACAACTGGTATACCAACGAGGGCCACTAACTTATCCTCGCATGATTCAAGTTGACGATGGAAAAGAATTTAAAGGCCAAGTAAATCAATTATTGTTAAAACACAGAGTTACTATTAGAAGAGGCATTCCAGGAGTTCACAGATCACAGGCTTTAGTTGAAAACTTTAACAAACAGTTAGCCGAAGACTTTTCTCCTACCAGTATCAAGAGAGCTTATTGACAATTCTCGCAACACAGAATGGGTTAGAAGACTGCCCTCAGTTTTGCGCGCAATGAATAATGAAGAATTTAAAGGCCTAAAACCAGTACAAGCAATCAAAAGAAAAACAATAATGTTGTTGAAGGAGAGTCTTCATCTAGCAAACTATTACCGTTTGGTTTAAAAGTAAGGTACCTTTATTTACCGGGGGAAGCAGAAGGGGACACTCGCATCAGGGCAACTGATCCAGTTTGGAGTGTTGACCCATATGAAATAAAAAGAATTGTAAGATGAATCCGCCGTGTATTATTTACGAGAAACTGACACAACAAAACAACCAGCCCTCAAAGATCTTTTGTGAAGGAAGAACTGCAGATAATTCCGCCAGGCACAGTTCCGCTTTAATTAATTTACGGTTCTCCAGTGCCCGATTGCATATGAAAACTCCGGATTAACAAACACCGTTTTGTGTTTGTTCTATCTAATGATTTTCTTGTTACAACTGTTGTGTTGATCTCATGTAGATTAGATCGCAGTTTTACGTTGTCATGATGAAAAAGTCTTATTGCCAAAACAATGCTTCTTTGTAGTTGTCATGTGATATGTTGACTGCACAACACTGCGAGATATTCCCTTTGCTTTCTTAATGATTTTCTCCTGGCTCGAAATACTGTACATTTTTGACCTTAAACCCACATACTCCTTGATCACCTTTCCAGATAATTCATCCTTCATCTTTCCTAAAACCTTCTTGTTAGTAATTGAATGTAAAGGCGAATCTTTAGGGTAATCAGATGTATCATACCATCCCGCATGTCCTTTAGCTACTTCCATTTCCATGTCTTTATAGATGTCTTCAGTAGGGATATCTATAACAAAACTATCTGTATCTGTGTAAAGTACTCTAGACTCAGGATACGAGGGCTTAAAGTAGTCATAAAGAACTCTAACATCAAAAGCTTTGATAATTCTAAAACAGTAAACCCAATAAATACAGGTTTGTCTAATTTGACTTTTTTTTTTCATCATTATGCCAAAAGCTGATCATGAAATCTTCTGAAGTCCTGATAATTAGGTTTTGAAGTTAGCTTAATTGCTTCGTTCTCTTTGGTGACCAATCTGACATCTTTACGCTTGTGCGGATTCTCCATAGTCTTTCCAAAAAAGCTGTTGTTCATCAGCTTGAAAAAGTCTTTTTCTGAAGCATCTGTGGATTTAGTTCTGAGATCAGTGTTCTTCATGATGTATGGTTTCATGAACTGTTCTTGATCAAAAGCAATTATACGATGGACAGCTGTTAACTTTAAACCATGTCTTAAATAAAATTGTAGAAGTCTGTAATGACAGACATAATTTTTTTTGCCTCGAAGATTAGGCACAAGTTTAGGTGGTTCTCTTGGATCCATCTTTAGACTTTCTGCTGCTAATGGATAGTCATTATGCAGGTCATGGAGTTCATGAGGATATTCTAAATCAACTTCTAGAATGTATCCGCGCTGTTGATCAGGCGTTAAACTGCCCAACCACTTTAATGCCTTTTGAATATTATTCGGATCGCCGCCTGTGTACATTTTAAAGTTGCGTAATGGAAGCGATTGCGCCATTGCCCATCCATACAGATTGTTTGCATCTAAATACATGAGATAGTTAGACCTTTTACTTGGATCATAGGTGTCTAAGTATTTGTTGTTTGCTTTACAATAATGATGCGACGCCATACTAATTCCTCCGCGCAATCCGTTTTCAATCATCTGAATCATTGGTAAATCAGACAATAAATCAATCTTTATTCCAGTAAACTTTAAGAAAGCATCCCAGCTCATCCCGGGCGCAGAAATGTAATGCGCGGGATCCAGGCTATAATGTTTCATGCAGGTCTTCCTATAATTTTCAAAGACGTCCGCCAACAAACATACATCTGCCATTAAATAGGAGTCATGATAGTCTCCCATCGTTTTACACTCTAACTTCTGCCACGCATCTTGAGCATGCTGGTAATCAGAATCACTGATTTCCTTTCCTCTAAGACTAGAAAAGAACGCGCCTTTAGGCGGAAGTGTATCTTCGTCAAACCTTTCCCAACTGTTCATGTATTCATAAGGGTAAACGCCCTTTCTAACAAGAGTTGAGTCAAAATATTTTTCCGTTATTGGGCAGGACTTTAAGGACATAGCCAGTGACTCTAATGAACCCATCATGTGCTGCATAGAGTCATAAAAAGACATGTTATTTAGATTAAAGCACATGTACTTTTCTGATGACTGTGCAATGCATGCTACCCTGAAGGCGTTGGTTACTGCTTGCAATATAAGATGAGAGTCGTAACCTCGCAAGTTATGAAAGAAGATGGGCAGCTTCCATGTCTTTGGATCAAACTTTAGTTGAAGATTGCATTTGTTGTGCGCAGCTCCTCTGAACTTTCCGCTAATGTGATCATGGTCTCTTACTGTTGGATTCGCTGTTGAGAGGCCTAAACCACAAATCCAACAATGTGTGGCTGAGTCATACTGTTGTTGGTCTTCAGGCGCCATTATGATTTCAGATAAATTCAGATTATTAGAACAGTCATTGCGCACTTGCTGCATGCGTTTTAAGAATGTTTCTGCAGCATCTGGTCCTCTATATAATTCTGGCTCTGAATAAACGCCATCCGACCTAACAATAATGAAGGCAAATGAACAAATCTGATGATTACTCATTAAGACTGTTTTTCGAAGTTTTTGTGGTGCTGGCCCTTCATAAGGAACAATAAGCGACTCGAAGTCTGCGTAAACTACGTATGGAGAATTTTGCAGCCGTTTCCAGTTCTTAAAACTAACTTTAGATCCAGGAGGGGGCGTAGTTAGTTCTGTCTTACAGTCTACAGAACTTTTACAAGTTTTATATGTTCACCTCGCGGCCTTGCACAGATGGAATTCTTGTTAACATTTCTGCAGAATTCTTGTATGTTATGTTTGTTTGAAGAATGCGCCAATAATCTGCTCATCTGTGCGTATCAATGTGTATTGGGCAGGCCCTGCTGGCGACAAATAATTAGGAGTTAATTTCCACATGATATTGGCTGGTTACGCCCTATAGTTGGACTGGTTTGGACACTTTTATTGGCACCAAATTTGTTTCCTCATCCCATGTGTATACATTAACAGTTATTGGGTTGTTTTGTTCTTCAAATGATCAATATGGTCTACCTAACAGGAAAGGATATTCCATTGAAGTTAAGATCTTTGGGTATTGCCGATAGTTAGTCACTCTATCTGCGTGTTCGCGAAACATGATGCAGCCCTTGCAAGACGCACACCATGAAAAACATTTGTTGTCTGAATTTTTTATGTATACAACTGCTCTCTTTAAAGCAACTCCGAGGTAGTGGGATGTTAGCCTTGCCTACAATCGGTGCTACTTAGCCTGTTTTAATCTAATCTATAAGACTTCGCCCTCTGACCAAACCAAGAAAGCCTCTCATTTTAGCTTCTTCGCGGCAGCGTCAACTGTGTAAGCAGTTCGTCTGCCCCAACGGGGTGTTCAGTCATTATGAGAAAGAAATATCTGCTGTTTAGTTGAGACCCAGACTTCTAGAGTTTCTTACATTTATTGTTACATGTCGATTTAATACAGTAACATTACTTTAACTGGCGGGTCTATTGTTAGTTTGCCTGGAACTGAGAATTGCATGAACAACGCTTGCCTGTTACGTTTGTTGGTCAAGACTTCTAAATCAATATCATTCAGTGCTCATGATAAACGCTCTCTCTCGAGCATTCCTTCAAACAATTCGTCTTGTCCTTCATCTTTCTTAGCCATGCTGTCTTTCTTTTCTAAGCCAAAAAAATCATATTTAAATTAAAAAAATACTAATTCAGAACCCATATCAACGGTCTTTTTGGCTTGGGACTATAAACTAAAGTAGCATAAACACCCTTCGGTGTGTTACTGGGAGCTGTTTTAGACCGAGTTTAATGTTCGTTTTTACTTTTTTTAAGCATTCCTTTTTTATCTGCTCGGGGTCATGGCTGTTTGAAAAAAACTTGTCCCGCTTTCTTTGAAGATCAAACTTTGTCTTTTATAGTCATCAAAATCGGCCTGTAAACGACTTAAAATCTTCATCGTGATGTTTGAGTCAGCTAGCGCTTTTTTAATAATCAGCTTGAAGGAACTAAGTTAGCTGTTATTAGTGAACCATAGCTGATGTGCTTTTGGAGTTTAGTTTTTATTTTTTTGCTCGCAGCACCTACGTTCTTTTTAATGGCTAATGAACACGGCGAGAGCTAAAAGACAACCGCCTAGAGGATAAAGCTGCGGGTTTTGCACTACGCCTGTGCTAAGAGGCCTAACTTGGTCCTGCACGATAGAGCACTTATTGATTCGATGCTCCCAGTATTAAACATAGGTAACAGCATTAAGGGCAGCAGAATCCTTCGCCTTTGGTTTTTGCTGTATTTTGAAAGGCATGCTCTAGTACTTGCGGAATTTGTGTAATGTTTGTTAATCTGAAGGTTATTATGTTAGGGCTTTCTTATAAAAAAGACAGAATTGCCTGCTTCCCTTCTTTTGGCATCTCCGGCGATGTAGGCACATTTGGATAAATCTTGAACAGACTGCTTTTTAAAAATGAAAAATAATTTAGTTAATACATATTCTAATCTGTTAAGCTTCATTATTTAGCAGTGCTCATATAATAAAACAAATGTTACATTAAGTGCGTTTATCGGTTTCTTCATCTTATCATTTCGAATGTTTATTAAGTCTCTCACAGTTCTCCCGCTTCCATACAAATCATTATCCTCTGTTGACCTTAGGTCAATCCAATAAACCGTAATTTTGTTGTAATAATCATCATGCCTAACATTGTGAAGATGTAAATCTTTAGGAACTAGCCAGCTGTTGGATTTCTACCCTCCCACCCCAAAAATTTTCGCTATTTCGTTCAAAATGATGATAAGGTCTAAGCCCGCTCGCGTAGATTTGGTTAGGACTACCGTCAATTGTACAATTGCCACTTTCGTTTTTTTAGGATTAAAAAACTTTTCACTTTGCTCTTTTGAACGGTTCTTCATCCTTCACAAAGCATAAAATACCTTTAAGCGATCTTGCTGTGGTGCTAAAAACTAAAATTCCATTAGTGTCTGCCCTGTTCTGGGATTTGTTGTATGATGAATCACTCTTTCGTAATTATATTGCTCATCTTGACACATATTGTTGTCAATCAGCCTTTGCTAAGTGAAGGTTGCTAACAACGTTCAAACTCTAAACGAGATGTCAGAAATGCTGTACTTTGCTTCGTGTGTCTGATGATCTGATAACGCGTTGTATTCTTAAAAGTCGTTCATTTAGACAATCTGTCTTTTATGCTCCTTGAAAGTATAGGGCATGCGCTTTTAACAACTCAAATCTAGGGAATTGGGAAAAGCGATTACATAGCATAAACTTAGCTAAAGCCTTTTTGCTTGCGTTTCGCACCCTGAGGCGAGTTCGGCGCCTATTCTAAGCTTTAGTGCTTCTTTCATTTACGATTCCTTGAACGCAAGATCAGACCTTTCGTTCCGGTTAGGCCATAGATCAGAAATAGAGTTAAAAATATGTCTGATTATGTAAAGGAAAATATTTTGCCCTCAAGTTTATAGAAAATTTTCTTAAACGATTAGCCCGCCCCAGAGATTCTGCACAATGTCCAGTTTGGGTCTGTTGTTGAAACGAGCGCTATTTTGAAAGTAAGGACGCGCAGAGCTGGCCCACTCACTTATCCGCTCCTAGAGTCTGGAAATTAGACAGTAAGAATTTGATCTGCAACAATAGTAGATGGATTATTTGGAACAGTAATATTCCGCTTATTTTCCCTTCACGCCAGGGGGCTTTTTAGGCTCTCTATGGGGTCATGACTCGAGCATGTACTTGTTGTGGCATTTTTATGACGCAAAATAAAAAGTTTAATTATTTTAAAAACATAGCAGGATTTGAAGGTGACGAGATTATGATGTTGTCTTGATCGTGGAGACGGCATGAGTGAAAAGACCCATTGACACATGCAGTGTCAATGCACTCAATGCCGGCATGAATTAACACGAAAGTATGGTTAAATCATTTGTACAAAGTTTAGGTTCAAGGAACTCCGAAAATTTATGACCCAATGATTTGAATTAAAGATGATCATTTGTTTGTGGAAAAACGATCAAGTAGGAACTTGTTCAGCTTACAAACTAAAAAAGGGGGGGGACCCATCAAAGTTTTTAGCGTGGTTACAATTAGAAATTGACTCCAGGTGTGAAAGATCAAATCGCATCTTGGCCTTGTTAGGCCGAAAATTAGGGCAGATGCAGTTTCTAAACTTCAAAACACAGCAAGAACTCCGACAGATAGCCCAATGCAAAACAATGGAACTTAAAGAATTAAATCAAACGCAGGCGAATTAATAAATACAATAAGAAGCAGAAACCAGTTTTTCAGAAGAACAGCGATAAAAACAATTAATGATACCCCATTGCCTATGCGAGTACTACGGCTTGATCATGCTTTAAGAACCATTAGAGGCGAATTAACAAACAAGTTAGCAAAACTATGTGAAACTAGATGAGCATATAAAAAGAGAAGAAAAAAAAAAAAAACTCGTTGAGGCTGATGCGCAACTTAGGACATGGATATTAAAGAAAGATAGCCCAAAGACTAAAAGATCTTGAACAGAGAGATCAGCAAGCACTAGAAGCGCTGTCTACTAACCGAAAACAATTACGAACTCAAGTGAGCAGAATAGAGGAAACTATCCAAAGAATTTTCTATGAAGACCGACACTAGCAGAAAACGAATACGAACACTGTTTAGAGAGCAAGGAGTCACATTAGTAAGCGTTTATAACAGCCTTAGGATTAGCAAAATAAGTACACTAGTGATGGCGATTACAGGCTGCGGTTGGGAGGTCAAAGTTTCGTGCTCCGTCGCATCACCATGATAAAATCATGGTAAAAAACAGCTTGATCATTCTGGCGAATTATTAAAAAAATTCGCTGGTAACGCCGTGGCCGCTTTCCCGGAATATTGGGGAGTATTGTCAGCTGGCTTTTGTCTACTGAAGCAAAGTAGTTGGCTTTATGCTCCGAGCACTTATGGTCTTTAGTTTCGTAATAGTTGGGTTACTATTTAGTAAGATAAAGACCAAAGTAATCCTAGGCCAGTTAATCCAAGAAACACGCGCTGTCTTTTTCATATTATGTTCATCGAGACCAGAGTCTGCGAGCTTTTGCGGAGTCTTCAATGACTTTGGGGGTTTGGGACTTCGGGAATAAGATGACTTAATTTGGGTGTTTATTAACTGCTTGTAATATTCCTGGTCAGAATTTAATGTCGTTTTTCCCAACCTTATCTGTTCATTGCCCTGTATAAGAATTCATTAATTAGTTTATTATTATTTCCTACCTGGAGTCTGAGGTCAGAAGGCAGCATGTAAAAAACCAGTGCAACAGACAAAGTCTACTTTCGATTTGGTATTGTAAAACATTTTGTTTATATTTTAATACTGAAGGTAAATAACTGTAGAATTAATTGCCGTCCTCTAAATTTGCTAAGTATTTGTTTTTGCGCGTCCAAATGCCAGTAGAAGGATCAGTTATGCTCGATCTTGCCTGTGCTTGCGAACCTAGCATAACACCAAACGTAAGTCCGAATAGAGTCGTTTATTTCGTTCTATTCCCGCCCTAGGTTGGCCCTTAGAGTGTTCTAAGATAATGATTGTCCATGCTGGTTTTATGCCTCTTTGCTCTATGGACCCAGGTGAAAAAGTGTTGCGCTTGAAGAGAAAGATGTGTAAGGAGGATTCCAGATCAAATTTAACTTTCTGTGCATGGCCCAAAAATATAAGGGGTGCTTAGAATGATAAGATCCAACTTTTGTCTATAAGACGTTTGGTTGTTAAAATTGAATTGTTACAGATCCTTTCAAAAGCCTTCATGTATATTTGGTCGCCCCCCCCCCCCCCCCCCCCCCCCCGGCTCTTGTGAATGGATTAAACGGTTGTTCATTTGGTAATGAGCGCTGCAGTTCCAGATCAACCATACGCCTAAGGTGTAATAAAATGATGAAATCATACACTGACCTCACCCAAATGGCATCAGGAATGATTTAAATTTAAATGATAAGCATACGACACTCCACACCCAGTTGATGCACAAAACCCAGCCAAAGTTTACCTGGTTCTGATAAACTGCATCGGATGATAAACCACGCTTTCGCGATGTAGTCTTTTTTAATGGGGGGGGGTTAAGATAGCTCTTAAATGGAGAAACTCACCTTTTTATGAAAAAGGCAGCCTGGGCCCACAGAATGTCAGGTCAGTTGTTATTTTTTTAAAGATTGTAGTGCGGCCAACAAAATATTTTGCATCAGTATATTTGGAATGCACTCTTTTTTAAATTTGTTTTAAAAAATGTTTTGTAACAATAACAACCCAAGACCGCCCTTCTTTTTTTAGAACTGCTGTTAAAACGATTGCGGAACCAAATGGTCGCGCTCCATGAAATTTTACAAAGTGTATGGTTTATATAAACTGCCCCAAGGAAGAATAACAAGATTCTTAAAAATTAAACCAAAGCAGGGACCAAAATTACCCAGTTAAACAATACCTGATGGTTATTACGGGTTTTGCTCACTAAAAGAAGCATTAGTAATTTTAAACATTACTCTCAAACTTAACAATGCAAATCTAAAAAACAATGTTAACATTCAAGCTGAGGAAGATCTTACTTTTTTGATAGAGAGCTAGCTAAAAATGTTAGGCTTTACAACTAGCAATTACCCACTCATGGTTTTAGTTTCTGAGCCAGACAAAACTACTTATGAGGGGGAAAATCCCCTCGATCTTGCATTACATTCATTACTCTATGTTCATTTGGATGAGCTGAGCACTTTATGAAAACTTATATGTGGAAGGCCCTCAACTGTTTTTAAGAGCTCTTCCGTCAGGGAAGCAGCATATTGCGATTATGAAATTATACAAATTTCCCTAATTTACAGTTTAAAAGATTAGTTTGTGGGAGGGGTCGGATCATTTAATATAAAAATCAAAGACAAAACGGGAAAGTGTTAAATGTGATAACCCGCACAAATTTTTTTGGAAATAAAATAATTTCGCTACTAAAAAATAATGTCGCGTGGGCCAGAAAAACCCGGAGTTACATTAGCGCCTGTGAGGTGTATAACTTAGAATTAAAAGACCCTTTCAGACGTTGCGGACTTTGAACAGAATGGTGAGATAGGCCCCTTTGTATGGTTTTGAGTACACTAAAGATGGTGATTTTTAAACGCAAGAGGTTGAGACAACAAAAGGTTTCCTAAACTAGAACAACTACGCAATCTAGAGCAAATAATGTTGGCCAGTATGAATATAAAATAGTTCGAAACCTGACCTCAAATGGCATTAGAACCAAAAATTTAGAATGGGAAATAAAATTTGAATTCATAAGCCCATTTACATATTTTAGCGTCAAAAAAGTTTCAGAAAAGCATTCAACTCTGGCCTTTACATGTAAGTCTTATACCGGACGTAATGCGGAAGAATTGAATAACGCGTTGGGAAAAAACAGTAATTCTCAAGAAAAAAAACAGTTGTAAAAAACTTTACAAAATTTCAGTTCTTCAGCAGAAATTGGGGACACGTTCACAATGTATTGAAATTTCTGCTTTAAAAAGGGGGGGTGGGAGT
>CM031627.1:7553952-7566452 GCA_018398815.1 Conus ventricosus
TTTCTAAATTTATGTCGAAATGTCAATTATGCGAGAAACAGCTGTCAACTTCAGCCCATGTCTTAATAAAATTGTAGAAGTCTGTAATGACAGACATAATTTTTTTTGCCTCGAAGATTAGGCACAAGTTTAGGTGGTTCTCTTGGATCTATCTTTAGACTTTCTGCTGCTAATGGATAGTCATTATGCAGGTCATGGAGTTCATGAGGTTTATTCTAAGTCAACTTTAGAATGAAGCCGCGCTGCTGATCAGGCGTTAAACTGTTCAACCACTTTAATGCCTTTTGAATATTATTCGTACCTGTGTACATCTTGAAGTTACGTAATGGAAGTGATTGCGCCATTGCCCAACCATACAGATTGTTTGCATCTAAATACATGAGATAGTTAGACCTTTTACTTGGATCATAGTCGTCCAAGTATTTGTTGTTTGCTTTACAATAATGATGCGACGCCATACTAATTCCCCCACGCAATCCGTTTTCAATCATCTGAATCATTGGTAGGTCAGACAATAAATCAATCTGTACTCCAGTAAACTTTAAGAAAGCATCCCAGCTCATCCCGGGTGCAGAAATATAATGCGCAGAATCAAACTGTAATGTTTCATGCAGGTCTTTCTATAATTTTCAAAGACGTCCGCCAACAAACATACATCTGCCATCAAGTATGAATCATGATAGTCTCCCATCGTTTTACACTCTAACTTCTGCCACGCATCTTGAGCATGCTGGTAATCAGAGTCACTGATGTCCTTTCCTCTAAGACTAGAAAAGAACGCGCCTTTAGGAGGAAGTGTGTCTTCGTCAAACCTTTCCCAACTGTTCATGTACTCATAAGGGTAAACACCCTTTCTAACAAGCGTTGAGTCAAAATATTCTTCCGTTATTGGGCAGGACTTTAAGGACATAGCCAGTGCCTCTAATGAGCCCATCATGTGTTGCATAGAGTCGTAGAAAGACATGTTATTTAAAGTGAAACACATGTACTTTCTGATGACTGTGCAATGCATGACACCCTGAAGGCATCGTCCACTGCTTTCATTATAAGATGAGAGTCGTAACCTCGCAAGTTATGAAAGAAGATGGGCAGCTTCCATGTCTTTGGTTCAAACTTTAGTTGAAGATTGCATTTGTTATGCGCGCTCCTCTGAACTTTCCGCTATGTGATCATGGTCTCTTACTGTGGGGTTTACACTCTTGGGCGTTAGCTCTAAACCGCAAATCCAACAATGCGTGGCTGAGTCATACTGTTGTTGGTCTTCAGGCGCCATTATGATTTCAGATAAGTTTAGATTATTAGAACAGGCGTTACGCACTTGCTGCATGCGTTTTAAGAATGTTTCTGCAGCATCTGGTCCTCTATATAATTCTGGTTCTGAATAAACGCCATCCGACCTGACAACAATGAAGGCAAATGAACAAATCTGATGATTACTCATTAAGACTGTTTTTCGAAGTTTTTGTGGCGCTGGCCCTTCATAAGGAACAATGAGTGATTCAAAGTCTGCGTAAACAACATATGGAGAATGTTGCAGCCGTTTCCAGTTCTTAAAACTAACTTTAGATCCGGGCGGGGGCGTAGTTAGTTCTGTATTACAGTCAACTGGGCCAATTTCAATGTTTCTTATGTTCGCTTGCGGCTTGAACAGATGGCATTCTTGTTAAACATTTCTGCAGAATTCTTGTTATGCCCAAATTTTGAAGTATGGGCCAATAATCTACTCATTGTGCTATCAATTGTAATGCGCCCCCCTCTGGTGAAAGCATCAGCAGTAAGTCAACATGATTTTAGGTCTGTGCTCGCCAATCGTTGTGCTGATTTCTTGGACACTTTAATCGGCACCACATCGTTTCTCATCCCATGTGTAGTACATTAACCGTTATGGGTTTGTTTGGTCTTCAAACTGATCATTTGATCTACACTAACAGGAAAGGAAAATCCACTAAATGTTAAGATCATTGATGTAATGGCGATAGTTAGACACTCTCGTCTGGCTTTTTGCGGGCGTAATGCAGCCTTGCAAGAACACACCACACAAAACATTTGTTGTCTGAATTCTTTATGTTAGAACTGCCTTTTTTTTGCGACTAATGCTGGAGGTAGCGGAATGTGAGACCATTCCTACAATGGGCGCCATCACTTAGCCTTTTTTAATCTTATCTCTAAGACTTCGCCCTCTGACCAACCAGAGCCCTCTCATTTTAGCTTCTTTCAGCCGCAGCGGTCATAACTGTGTAACAGTTCGTCTGGCCCAACCGGTGTTAAGTCATTAGAGGATCGGAGAAAAAAGTCTGCTGTTAAGTTGGAGACCCAACTTCTAGGTTATCTATCATGGGTGGGGTATTAGTCCGATTAAAAACAGCTAAACATTACTTTAACTGGCGGTCTATTGTTAGTTTACCCCGGAACATGAGAATACATGAGCAACACGTGCCCGTACGCTTCCTGATCAATAACTCTAAATCAATATCATTCAGTGCCTCTTGATAAATTTTCATGCATTGCTTCAAAAAAATTCGTCTTTTCCTTCATATATCTTAGCCATGTTGAGTCTCTTTTCCTAACTCAAAATATTATATTTAAATAAAAAAAAAAACTAATCAGAATTCAATATCAACGGTCTTTTTGCGCTTGGAACTCCATAACTAAAGTATAAACACCTATTGGTGTTGTTAATGTTATCTGTTTTAGAACCGAGTTTAATGTCTCGTGTACTTTTTTTAAGAATTCCTTATTTAACTGCTCGGGTCTTGGCTGTTAGAAAAACTTGTCCACCGCCTTCTTTGTAATATCAAACTTTTGTCTTTATAGTCATCAAAATCGTCGGCCTGTAAACGACTAAATTCTTCATCCGAGATGTTTGAGATCAGCTAGCGCATATTTAAAATCATCTTGAAGGAACTAAGTTTGAGCTGTTATTATTGAACCAAAGAGCTGTGTGCTTTGGAGTTTAGTTTTTTATTTTTTTCTAGCAGCACCTACGGCTAATGAACACAGGCCGAGAGCTAAAGAACAAATCTCCTAGAGGTCAGCTGCGGGTGCGCCTATGCCCTTAGCTAAGAGCCAACACACGTACCTGCTGATAGGGCGCTTATAGTCCGACGCTCCCAGTATGACATATGTAACTAGTCATTAAAGACAGCATATACCTTCGTTTGGTTTTGCTGTATTTGAAAGGCCTTGGCTCATATTTTTTGCTGCAATTGTGTAATGTTGGTTAATCTGAAGGTTTTTTGACTTCAGCTATCTATAACAGTCAGAATTGGCCCAGCTATCACTTCTCACGACATCACCGGTGCAGTCGGCACATTTGGATAAACCGAACAGACATGCTTTTTAAAAATGAAAAATAATTTAGTATAATAACATAATCTAATCTGTTTTCCTCGAATAGTCAGCTGCGCAACATTTAATAAAAACAAATGGGTACATTAAGCGGTTTTATCGGCTTCTTCTCTTTATCAATTTGAAAGTTTATTACGTCTCTCCACGTTCCTCGTCTCCCTCTCCCGCATTCCCATACAACTCATTATCCTCTGTTGACCTTAGGTCAATCCATAAACCGTATTTTGTTGTTAAATAATCATCAAGCCTAACATTGTGAAGATGTAAATCTTTAGACACTAGGTCTGCTGTTGGATTTCTACCCCTCCCACCCCCAAACAATTTTCTTATTTCGTCAAAATGATGATAAGGTCTAAGCCCGCTAGCGTAGATTTGGTTAGGACTACCGTCAATTGTACATTGCACTTTCGTTATTTTAGGATTAAAAACTTTTCACTTGCTCTTTTGAACGGTTCTTCATCTTCACACAGCAATAAAATACCTTTAAGCGATCTTGCTGTGGTGCTAAAACTAAAATTCCATATAGTGTCTGCCCTGCTTCGGGGATATGTTGTATGATGAATCACTCTTTCGTAATATATTGCTAATCTTGACACATATTGTTGCTCAATCAGCCTTGCTAAGTGAAGGTTGCTAACAACGTCAAACTCTAACGAGATGTCAGAAATGCTGTACTTTGCTTCGGTGTCTGATGATCTGATAACGCGTTTGTATTCATTAAAAGTTAGTTCATATGACAATCTGTCTTTAATGCTCCTTGAAAGTATGGGGCATGCGCTTTTAACAACTCAAAATCTAGGGGAATGGAAAAGCGATTACCATACGCATAACTTACAGCTAAAGCCTTTTTGCTGCTTTTAGCACCTGAGGCGAGTTCGGCGCCTATTCTAAGCTTTAGTGCTTCTTCATTTTCAATTCCTTGAAACGCAAGATCAGCCCTTTCGTTCCCGGTTAGCCATAGATCAGAATAGGTTAAAAATATGTCTGCATTAAGTAAAGAAAATATTTCTTGCCCCTCAAGTTTTATAGAAATTTTCTTAACGATTGCCCGCCCCAGATTCTGCACAACTGTCCTGTTTGGGTCTGTTGTTGAATCGAGCGCTATTTTGAAAGTAAGACGCGCAGAGCCTGGCACAATCACATTCATCCGCTCCTAGGTCTGGAAATTTGACAGTAAGAATTTGATCTGCATCAATAGTAGATGGATTATTTGGAACAGTAATATTCCGCTTATTTCCCTTCACGCCAAGGGCTTTTTCAGGCTTCTATGCGGGTCAAGAATCGAGCCATGTACTTGTTGTGGCATTTTTATGAAGCAAAATAAAAAGTTAATTATTTAAAAACATGGCAGGATTTGAAGGTGAAGAAGATTATGATGTTTTTGATCGTGGAGACGACATGAGTGAAATGACTCCTTTGGTACAACATCTCTCGGGCCTCTTTGCGGCGTGAATTAACAGAAAGTAAGGCCAATCATTTACCAAAGTTTAGGCCAAGAACCTCCTGAATTTATAGACCCTAATGATTTTGAATAAAAGATGACCATTTGTTTGTGAGGAGCGACCAAGGACAACTTGTTCAGCTTACAACTAAAAAAGACCCATCAAAGTTTTTAGCCTGGGTTCAATAGAAATAGACTCAGTGTGAAAGATCAAAATCGCCTTGGTCTTGTTAGACCGAAATTAAGGGCAGAGGCAGTTTCTAAACTTCAAAACACACTGCAAGAACTCCCCACAGATAACCAAATGCAAAACATGGAACTTAAAGAATATAAATCAATCAGCAGGTTGAATTAATAAATAATAGAAGCAGAACCAGTTTTCAGAAGAAACAGCGTTAAAAAACATACACGACTCGCCGCTACCTATGAGAGAAATAGAGCCCTTGATCATGCTTTAAGAACCTTAGAGGCGAATTAACAAACAATTAGCAAAACTAGGTGAACTAGATGGCATTAAAAGAGAAAAAGAAAAAACTCGTTGAGGCTGATGACGCCAACTTAGGACATGATATTAAAGAAAAAATAACCCAAAGACTAAAAGATCTTGAACAAGAGAGATCAGCAAGACTAGAAGTGCTGTCTACTAACCGAAAACAATTACGAACTCAAGTGAGCAGAATAAGAGAAACTATCCAAAGAATTTTATATGAAGACACGACACTAGCAGAACGAATACGAAAAACTGTTTAGAGAGCAAGGAGTCACATTAGTAAGCGTTATAACAGCCTTAGGATTTGCAATAAGTACACTGGTGATGGCTATTACAGCGGCGGTGGAGGTCAAAGTTTAGTGCCTCCGTCGCCATCGCTCCACCTGATAAATCATGGGTAAAAAAACGCTTGATCATCTTGCGAATTTATTAAAAAAATTAGCCAGTAAAGCTATAGACTCTTTACCCGGTATATTAGGCAGTATTGTCAGCTGGCTTTTGTCTACTGCAATCAACGTAGTTGGCTTTATGGCCGAGCACATATGGTCATTAGTTTCTCGTAAAAGTTGGGTTACGATTTTAGTAAGATAAAGAACCAAGAATCCTATGCCAGTAAATCCAAGAACAAGCGCTCTCTTTTCATATTCATGGTCCATCGAGAACAGAGTCTGCGAGCCTTTGCTGAGTACTTCAAAGACTTTGGGTTTTTGGACTTCGGGAATTAGATGACTTAATCTTGGGTGTTTGTTTTTACTGCTAGTAATATTACTGGCTCAGAATTTATTTACGTTTTTTCCCAACTCAGTCATTTTGCCTGCTATCAGAATTTCATTATTAATATTAATTATTATTCCTACCTGGAGGCAGGAGTCAGAAGGCAGCATGTATAAACCAGTGCAACAGCAAAGTCTACTTTGATCTTGGCCGTATTGTAAAACATTTGGTATCTTTTTAAAACTTGAAGGTAAATCAACTGTTAGAATTAATGGCGTCCTCTTAAATTTGCTAATTATTGTTTTTTTTTGCCGCTTCAAAGCCAGTAAAGGATCAGTTATGCACGATCTTGCCTGTCTTGCGAACACTAGCAAACACCAAACTGTAAGTACGAAGATCTTTATTCGTTCTAATCCCGCCTAGTTAGGCCCTTAGAATGTCCTAAGATTACATGTTGTCCATTGTCTGTTTTTATGCTCTTCTCTATGGATCCCAAGGTGAACAGCAGTTGCGCTTGAAGAGAAAGAATGTGTAAGGAGTATTCCAGTCAAATTTAAACTTTCCATGTGCATGCCCCAAAAATAGGGGTGCCTTAACCATGATTAAGATCCAACTTTTGTCTAAAGTCCTCTTGGTGTTAAATTGCAAATCGTTACAGATCCTTTCGCAAAAGCCTTCATGTCTATTTTGGTTGCTGAATGGATTAAAACGGTTTTTTTATGTCCATTTGGTAATGGCGCTCGCAGTTTCATTCAAAATACGCCCTAAAGGTGGTAATAAAATGAAATCTACTAACACTGACCTCACCAAAAGGTTCAGATATTTAATGATCAGCATACGACACTCCACACCCCGTTGATGCACAAAACACAGCCAAAGTTAAACTGTTCTGATAAAACTGCAATCGGATGACTAAACCACGCTTTCGCGATGTAGTCTTTATATTAATAGGGGGGTTAAGATAGCTCTTCAATGCGTACTCACCTTTTTATGAAAAGCGACAGTCTGGGTCGACAGAAAATATGCCGAGGTGCCATTGTTATATTTTTTAAGATTGTAGTGCGGTCCCAACAGAATATTTTGCATCAGTATATTTGAATGGCACCATATTTAATTTTGTTTTAAAAAATGTTTTAGAAACAATAACAACTCAGACCGCCATCGTTTTTAGAACATGCAATTAATAACGAATGCGCAACCAGAACGGTCCGCGCTCCATGAAATATTCTACAAAAGTCGATATGGTTTAATATAAGCAAAGCCAAGAAGAATAAATAAAGGTTCTAAAAGTATCCAGAACAAGGACCAAAATGAGCCAGTTTTAACAATTACCTGAGGTTTATTACTGGTTTTTGCTCACTAAAAGAAGCAATGATTAACTTTGACATTACTCTCCCAACTTAACAAAGCAAATCTAAAAACAATGGTTAACATTAAGCTTGAGAAGAAGAAACTTCATACTTTTTTTGATAGAGAGCTAGCTAAAATGTTAGGCTTTACAACTAGCAATTTACCCACTCCATATTTTAATTGCTGAGACCAGACAAAAGCTACTTAGGAGGGGGAAATCCGCTCGATCATGCATTACGATTATTTCTCTATGTTCATTATGGATGGAGCTGAGCACTGATTGAAAACTTATATGATGGAGGCCCTCAACTGTTCTTAAGAGCCTTCTTTTCCGTCAGGGAAAGGCTGCATATTGCATAATGAAATTATACAATGTCCCTAATTTACAGTTTAAAAAGATATAGTTTGTGGGAGGGTCGATCATTTAATATAAAAATCAAAGACAAAGCGGGAAAGATGTGAAATAGTGAAAACCTCACATTGTTTTGGAAATAAAATAATTAGATGTACAAAAACAAGTCGCGTGTAACCATAAGAACCGGGAGTTTACATTAGCGCCTGTAAGGTGTATAACCATTAGAATTACAAGACCTTGCAGACCGTTGCGGACTTTGCACCAGAATGGTGAGATTAGGGCACTTTGTATGGTTTTGAGTACACTAAAGATGGTGATTATAAACGCAAAGAGGTTGACGACAACAAAAGGTTTCCTAACTAGAACAACAAACGAAATCTAGAAGCAAATAATGTTGGCCAGTATGAATATAAAATAGTTCGAAAACCTGACCTCAAATGGCACTTAGAACCATATTTAAATGGGAAATAAAATTTGAATTCATAACCCCAAATTTACATATTTTAAGCCATCAAAAAAGTTTCAGAAAAGCATTCAACTCTGGCCCTTACATTAAGTCTTATACCCGGACGATAATAGTCGGAAAGAAATTGGAATAACGCCGAGGGAAAAAAACAGTAAAATCCTCCACAGAAAAGAAACAGTTGTAAAAAAAGCTTCTACAAAATTTTACAGTTCTTTCCAAGCAGAAAATTGGGAGACACGTTCACAAGAAATTTAAAATTTTTCTTCTTTAAAGATGTGGAGAGGAGGGGGTTTTGGGGGCGTTAGGGGACGTCCTTATAAAAGGGAAAATTAATATTACTGGCAAAACTTAGACGTTAAACGCCTTAAACGTTGTTTGTCCGCGTTCTTCACAATGGCGAGGATATTAAATCATAACAACAAGCAACAAAATCACTGTTGACTTAAATAGAAACAATCTTACAGAACTAAATTGGATTAATCTTACACATTTGGGCCTCATGGGGTTTTATTAAAACTGAACAAGTTTTGACGGAGAGTATGATAAAAATAATAACTGGGTTAGATTAAGTTCTGTTATAAAACTATGGAGCAGTTAAACTTTAAAGACAAAAACCCCTCATTGTTCATTAATTTGTGGACAAACTGGGGTTTTGGAAAAACAATATTTATCCTTGACTTGTTACAAACAGTTTATCGTTAAAATTTTAATCATATTGTGGTTTTCTGTCCCAACACTTAAATGGAACAAAGCATATCATAATAGAAGGTTTATATGGACAGATGATGACATATATTTAGTTTAAACCTAGCAATAAACTGAGTGAGTGTTTAGAACAGTTTTATAGACTGTTTTAAAGGAACGCAGACACTATTTATTAAGATGACTGTTCGGCAGAAAAAGATATAGGTTAAAAAGAGAAACACTTTGTCGAAACTAGCTTTCAGCGGAAGGCATGCTGGGATAATGTGTGGATTTAATGCCCGAAATATAACCCCGGTTTTAAAAGACTTTAGAGAACAGTTAAAGACTGTAGTTTTATTTCACATGAAAGACAAAGACTCATTTGAAGAATGTTTGCGCGAAAATGATGTTATTGAAAAGACCAGGAAAAACACAGGATTAAGCAAAAATTAAAATCTGAAAAGTTTAGTAAATTAGTATTGAAAACGGATAACCCTACACAGTATGTTTGTTTGTAGATAATCGTTATTTTTGGTTATTGAAGTCTTGCTTGTTAGAGAACGTAAAAAATGCCAATCCTGGGGCAAATTTCGCCCGAAAACTTGGTGGGGGAGCAAGTGGCCCAAACAGACATTTCCCTGTTCTCTATAGATGTGGTCGGTCAATGTTTTGCTAGTGAGTGTTACTCGGGTGGGCATGTCATGATTTGGGCGTAGTCCTATTCTGACCATGATGCTTGGCACTCCAATAGATCAAATGTTGAAATTACCTGAAAGTATTAAATTCGTACCTCAAGCGATGCTGCATCTATCATGGCCGTAAACTTGTCCATCCAATCAGCATATTGTGCTGGGTTTCGATACACAAATCCGATTTTGATGGTTTCGTTCTCTTCAACTTAATTACTAACCAAACACCTTCCCAAATTTCAAACTTTCAAGTTCATATAAACGTTGAACATTTAATATTTCATGAATGTAAAGTAATAAGCCCCGTAGATTTGGATTTGGTGGGATCTCTGCGACAATATTGTAGCCAGAGATTAAGACAGTGGCATCAGGGACAATATCTGAAAGTCTTGATTCATTAAGCCAAATACATGAAAGGGTTTGTCTTGATTATACAATATAGGCGGTACCTCCTGTAACTTGTTTTGTATATGGTTTATATTTAGATGTCCAGTATGTAGTCCGTCTTCCTGTGGCCACGCTGAAGATGATTTCACCATTTATGCAACTAAAACGAATATAGCAAGGATACACATAAATACAAACACAAACGTGTCCGTAGAGTATGCACACAAAACACAACAATCTTCAATGCAAAAGGAAAATGAATATGAAAACAAGCAAAAGTTAAAAAGACAAACAATTGACCCGGGCTGAAGCGGGGGACTCCAGGCTGCTGGTCTGCTGCATGCCCTCAGGCCGCGCTCTCATACATCTTTGAAACGTAGGGCGGGCCGTCCTGTGGTCTGGAGCCTGTAGCCAGCTCACCGTACAGCATGTCCAGTGGACGCGAAACCCTCGTCCATCGGCTGACGTGGCCAAGCCAGCGCAGGCGTCTCTGTGTCAGCATGGCGAACATGCTAGGCCATCCCCCGCCTGGTCAGGATATGCTTGTTGGTGATATGGTCCCCGCCAAGTGATGCCCAGGAGTTTTTCTTTGGCAGCACAGGTGGAAGGCGTTCAGTCTGCGTTCTTGTCGAGAGTACAGGGTCCGTGCTTCGCTTCCGTAGAGAAGAGAGCTCAGCACGGCAGGCTCGGTACACTTTCATCTTGGTGTTTGACGTTAGCGTGGTGTTGTCCCAGACTCTCTTCGTTAGACAGGCCATCGCTGTTACTACCAAAGTGGCCGTACGGTCAATGGGTTTATCATGCTCACGCAATGACGATTACTTGACGAAACTGCGACCCAAACCGAACGCCTGCAAAACTGGATGTGAGGTACATTCAGGCTGATTCAGTTCTGCCTTTTGCGTGAACATGCTATAGCTCTCACCCCCATCCCCACCCCCACCACCCATCTTTTCAAGACAGCTATATATATGAAGCTACGAACAAATGGAAGCATGTCCTATACTTCTCTATGCCGTTCTAAAAATATTATATTGTAACAACAGCAATGGTAATGATTATTATCATTGTTATTATATACAATAGTAATAGTAACAACAATAATGATATGATAACAATAATAATAATGACGACAACAACAACAACAATAATAATAATGATAATAACAATAACAATGATGATAACAATAATGACGAAGACAATGATGATGATGATAACGATGATGATAGCAAAATAACAATAAAAACTTGAACTAGTTTCTCTAGATTCCTTTTGCAAGGGATAGGTTTTTTTTTTTTTTAAACATGTATTGCAAGCGACAGATTTAGGAGATCAGAGGGATTCTGGAATCGCCACCTCCTCTCTCCCCCTCCCCATCCTCACCTGGCGGCCTAACTTTATAATAATAATAATAATAATAATGAATATTTATATAGCGCCTATTCTCGGCTAGAGAGACCAAGCTCTAGGCGCTTTACAATCCACACTCGTTTACACAACGGGCTGCCTATCTGGGTAGTGCCAACTGAAGAGCTGCCAGTTGGCGCTTCATTCCGTCGTTTCCCGTGTCATCCAGTCAATGTTGTTCAATATCGTTCACTCAATATCCTTGCTTCCTTCATTCCTTCATTTCTTTCCATTTCTCACGCAGGGTGCATGCTATGTGTCACGTGTCATCCATACCAACGGCCAAACTGGCCTACTCTTCCGAAAGTTGGTGATGGGATTTGACGTGTGTGCAA
Organism: Conus ventricosus; assembly: GCA_018398815.1. Lineage (NCBI taxonomy): Eukaryota > Metazoa > Mollusca > Gastropoda > Neogastropoda > Conidae > Conus > Conus ventricosus. The sequence goes on from CM031627.1 coordinate 7,565,619, forward strand.
GATGTTATGCGTGCGTTCACACTCGGAACCTCGGTTTATAGTCTCATTCGAAGGACTGTATGGAAAATGGAGTCAGAACCAATATTAACTCCGAGGAAAAAATCCCCTGTACCGAAACGGCCCGGCGGAGATTCGAACCCACGACCCCAGAATCACGAGTCCGGCGCTCTACCAGCTGAGCTATTCCGGGCCCAACTTGAACAAACTAAAGAACAACCAAACACTATATCAAAAGAACACAGCAAGCAGACCTTTCCAATAGCGTGCACTGAGCAAAGCGGCGTAACCCTCTCCTTCCTCGCTCGACCCCTCCCCTACCTCCCCCCCCCCTCCCCCAATCCAGCCCGCAGCTCCCCTCCCGCACCCCCCACTCCTCCTCCTTCTCTCCTCGCCGAACAGCTTCTAGAAGCTCGGTTGAGCAGATGCACTACCCCATTCCATTTTGTACCGTCCCCCCCCCCCCCCACCCTCCCCCACCACTCCCTTGCCGTCCTTTCATTTAGCAATGCTCGTTCACTTATTTCAAAGAAGAATAACAACAGTAGAAGAAGATAACCAAGAAGAAAACGTATGGGTGAAGGAGAAGAAGAAGAAGAAGAAGAAGAAAGAAGAAGAAGAAGAAGAAGGAGAAGGTGAGAGAGAGAGAGAGAGAGAGAGAGAGAGAGAGAGAGAGAGAGAGAGAGAGAGAGATAGACTCGAGAGAGAGAGAGAGAGAGAGAGAGAGAGAGAGAGAGAGAGAGAGAGAGAGAGAGAGAGGATGGATTCACGAGAGAGAGAGAGAAGAGAGAGAGAGAGAGAGAGAGAGAGAGAGAGAGAGAGAGAGAGGAGAGAGAG
>CM031627.1:7571452-7573952 GCA_018398815.1 Conus ventricosus
AGCTTTTGTGGAATCCTGTTGACAGAAAGACAGACAGACAAACAAGCCAGCTAGCAGACGCATGCGCAGCTGGAAACATATATATCTTAGCAGATGTCATTAGTTTTTAGTTTCCGGTTTACCAGGAAAGCCTTGCGCATGGGGTTATCCACCAGATTCATGTCTTGCTGTTTGTACATGTTGAGAACTAAAATGCGCGCATCAGCATTGGAGGATGTGACAGCAAAACGCATTGTGCTGTTGATAATATTAGACCTGGAAATTCTCTGTCCAGCAGCCTGATCATATGGTCTTCTTCTTCTTCTTCTTCTTCTTCAGCGTTCGACAGCTACGCAGCTACAGCCGGACCCCAAGAGTGGCGGCAAACTCGGCCATCCGGCGGAGATCGCTGGCAGTCCCCCAGAGTTTTGTCTTGAGGTCCACTCCTTCCGGCCAGGCTGGCACTCGTCTCTCCTCATTGAGGGGACAGTCCTGGAGGACATGTGCTGGTCAGTCCTGGAGGACATGTGCTGGTGTCTGGTCAGCTTGCCCACAGGGACACAGGGCTGAGTCTTGCGGCTCCCAACCTCTTGAGGTGAGCACGCAGGCCACAATGCCCAGTGCGCTGGCGGAAAATGGCTGTTTGGTGTTTCCTCTCCAGTGTGTGGATGGGGTCTTGGTGTGCCTCACAGCCTTGGTTTATTTGGATCCAGTCAGCTCTGAAGGTGCCACGTAGGAGTGACTTAACTTCCTCATATGTGGTAGGGGGAGCTGGCTGGGGGAGCTGGCTGGGGAGCTGTTTGGGGGAGCTGGCTGGGGGAGCTGGCTGGGGGAGCTGGCTGGGGGAGCTGGCTTCTGCCTTTCGCCAATCGGTCAGCATACTCGTTTCCAGGGAGACCAACGTGGGCGGGGACCCACTGGAGGGTAGCTGGAGCTTTTGGGGTCAAAGTGGCAAGGGAGGCCTCAAGGGACTGGATCAGAGGGTGAGGATCGGGGGAGTCGAGGGCCTGGAGAGTGGACATGGAGTCAGTGAAGATGGCGATGCTGGTGAGGGAACTTCCACAGGAGGAGAGGTAGTGTGCCGCTTCTTTGATGGGATCGTATGGTCGAACGGCTCTACATCTCAGCCACCCCCCCCCCCACCCCCCACCACCTCCCTTTTCTCACCTTTCTCATTCCTGCTGAACAACTTTTTTCGCCACCGTTCCTCCCCCCCCCTCCCCCCCCTCCCCCCCTCCCCCCCCCCCCGATTTCTCATCTCTGAATAAGATTCTGAAGCAGTGCATTTCTGTGTGACACAGTTTGACAGCTGATGAAAAAAGAAAGAAGAAGAAGAAGAAGAAAAGAAAACAGAGAAGAAGAAGAAGAAGAAGAAGAAGAAGAGGAGGAGGAGGAGGAGGAAGTAAACGAACCCTCACTTCCTCAGACGAAGCGATCCACCTTTGCAATTTCACTACGGCTTGTCGCCATGTTTCTATTGTTGTGAACTTCTTTCATGTTTAGCTCTTAATGTATTTTCGTTATTTTTCATGTAAGTGTTCTTTTACGTGTTTTTGCCCCTCCCTCATTTATCTTTATCTTTTTGCTGTTGTTGTTAATTATGCTGAAGGTATGGTGGGCATGGTTTACTAGGCTTTTCTGATTAAACGATGTCGTGTCAGGATGTCAGACAAAAGCAATTGCTAATCCTACATTTGGACTCAAACATACGTTTGTAATCCTTTCTGACTGTCCACGCATCCAACCAGAAACAAAACTGATACACAATTCTTTTCTTGACGCGCACGCGTCATGTCCGGTACGGCCGTCTCCTACGAATGAAAATTAAGCAGGGTTTCTTGGCTTACCCAGTCGTACAAATGAATTGTGTTGGCATCAATGTGTTCACCATACCCGCTGGGTATTCTTCTTCTTCTTCTGATACAGAGGCTGATACTCCTGCGGACACTCCCTGTACGGACAGGCAAGTATTAATCCCATCTACCCAGCAGAGAGTGGAGTTTTGTGTGTATGACCGATTTTTTTTATCCCGCCATTAAGGCAGCCAAACTCCATCTTCGGGGAAGGTGCATGCTATGTGTAAAGTGTCATCCGTACCAGCGGCCAAACTGGCCTTCTCTTGGTGATGGGATTTGACGTGTGTGCAAGATGTTATGTGTGCGCTCACACACGGAACCTCGGTTTATAGTCTCATTCGAAGAACTGTATGGGAAGTGGAGTCAGAACTAATGTACCATAACGGCCCAGTGGAGATTCGAACCCGCAACCCTTGGATTACGAGTCCGGCGCTCTACCAACTGAGCTATTCCGGCCCCCACCCGCTGGGTATGAATTCGGCAGCTGCCCTGCAGCCTGATTCTTGACATCAGACATAGATCATACACGACAATTCAAACTTCGCCTGCTGCACGAACATCACGCTACATCCACAGAATATGACCTGACTTGACCTACTGACCCGACCTGACCTTCTGCCCTGACCGTGCCTGACCTGATCGGAAGTGACCCCGTTTGTTCCGTC
>CM031627.1:7576452-7588952 GCA_018398815.1 Conus ventricosus
AGATTTTAGTTTTTGCTACTGTTCTCTAAAGTCTTTTAAAACCGAGTTATATTTTTGACATAAAATCCACACACTTATTCTAACATGTCTTGTTTACTGACTGTGTCTCTGTCACTGGTAATATGAGAAAGGTAAATGACGGGGGCTACACCCCTAATTGCTGGTGCTCACAGTAAGAACGTGTAAAGGGAGGAGATAATAGCGCTTGCGTCCCCAGCGCACCTCAATCAACTAGGCCAAGTAATCACATAGGGTTGTTTGACCTAGCGGTACTTCGCCATTTCACATTGGAAGTTTGTGCTGTACGGACGTGTTTGAGTGACTGCACTGTTTAGACGTGTGAGGGAAGTGATTTTACCAGAAATATTTATGTCTCAAGACAGCATTTCTTCAGAATTATAGAGAGAACTTCTGGAATCGCAAGTTGCTCATCAAAATCTATTAGATTTCTCAACACAGCCATCAATTTTAATTCTACCTGACATGGATCAAGCTTCTACTTTTCAACAAGCTCAAAATCTCCCGTTATCACCGCCAACACCCACGGAATTGTGGACAGAGGAAGAAAAGAATGCTTTACATGAAAATATAAGATACTTTGAAAAAATGATTGAAGTAGCCCGTAAAGCAGAGAGAGAAGGTCCACAAAAACTGCCAAAACAACCCAAAAAATCTCTTTTACAATTGTTTAAAGAAAAGGAAGGAAAAAAGAAAAGCAGGAAAGAGATGACCAATCATGAGCTGCATAACTATCTTGCATCAAATCAAGCAGATATTAACTCAACGATTTCAAGAGAAACGTTTTCTGACAACCTTTTTGCAGAAACATTTGATGAAAACGAAATTGTGGCAAGACTTCAAAAGGGAGTTAAAAATGTAAAGAAACAGGATGCCCAAACGATGATGATTTACATCCAGTTTGGGAACTTTTTAACCCTGTGCAAAAAATGGTTTGATGAGCAAAGGAAAGAAGGTAGGATTGCTCAAAACTGGGCACAATGGCTCAAAGAGAAATGTGATTATTCTGATGATCATGCGCGCAAATTGCGTGCTATTGCAAAGATCCTTTTGGGATATTCACAGTTTTTCTTGTCGGTTTTCCCCTGAGGTATTTTTTTGGGAGTTAAAACAAAATTATTTCCCATGTTGAAGCCCCCGAATTTAGGGTATTGGTCAGCCCTTTTATCTGCCAAAAACAGATCAGCTCCAAGCTTCCCCAAAAAAGTAACGGTTAATGCTGACAAGTTTTTGAACTATGACGTTTGGAAAAATGGCGCGGTTCAAAAACAGAAACAGCTATTAACCACTGTCTTTTGTTTTTGAACTACTGTGAGGGCTTCTAAAATAGAAAGGGTTACGCGAAAAAGCCTGGCTAGCGGAAGGGGGCTGTTGGGCCACAGGGACGGCCTAAAGCGTGCAGGCCTGCGTGGGGGGGTTTGGACTATGCGATAGTACGAACGTGGGTCTAAAAATAGTAACGGTTCCGTAAGTTTGGAAAAAATTTCCCCTAAAAACCTGCTTCAAGTCATACAAAGCAAGTGGCTAGTAGTTCAATTTTTGGCAACCTTCCTTTGAGCACTGAACCCTCCCCTCAAGTCCCCCCAAGTTCTAATTAAGTTCTTAATAACCCCCCCAGAAGTGGTCCTAGTATTTCCCTTCTTGGCAGCCTTCATTTTGAAACATTTGACACATTCCCCTAAGTCCCCCCAAGTACCCAAGTTTTAATAAATTTTAATCAAGTCCCCCCAAATTTTAAAATAAAGTTCTTAATCAAGTCCCCCCAAGTTTAAATTTAAAGTTTTTAAATTAATTTTCTTAATTATTTACCTAAAGTTTTTAAATAAGTTTTGATCAGTCCCTCAAGTTCTTAATTTAAGTCCCCCTAAAGATTGTATTAAGTCATCCCCTAAGTGAACCAAGTCTTATTCAAGTCAATTTAAAATTATTCTTAATTTCTTAAAGTATTATTCCCTTGAAAGGGGATCAAATGATTTTTGTTGTTGGTGGTTTGGGCATGTTTTGTGTTCGGTTCTGATTTAGGGGTTGGATTTTTTGGTTTGCTTTGGTTTTTGGGTCTTTGTTTTATTTTTTAAAACCGTAAAAAACCCCCCCCCAACGCAATGCTGCAAAAATGACAATTGTTTTAAAAGAAAAATCTGAAGACTTTGGGGGTGTAGGAACCCCTGTTGTTTGGGCTTGAATCAATTGTTCGGTGTTTTTATGCGGGCATTGAAAAAATGGCTGCGGCTCTGGCACTTTTTCTTCTGTGTTGTGCCTTTAATTTTGTTTGTTTTTTCCCACTTGTAATCTTTTTCCTGCTGCAACCGCCCAGGTTTTTTTTGGGTTGCTTTGCCACCGGATTAAATTTTTTCTGATTCTGCTGATTTTCTGGCTCGGTCATTTGAGGGAAAACAAAATCTATATGATTAAAAGTAATTAATCCATGATTAGCGGCGAAAATTATGTTCCAAATCTGTAATATAGATCACACCCTAGGGCTTAATGACTTTTTTTAAAATGGATCTGCGTTAAATTTCTACATAAAGTTGTTCAAAATCAATAGGCGCAAATCTAAAACTAGTTTAGTGTACAAACTAAGAACTGTTTCCCCAAACACTTTTTCCCATTTTTGACCCTGTTGCGTTCATTTTTATGATACTTACAAGTTTGTGGCGAATCTGTTGAATTTGTTCATGCTAAATTTATTTCCGAGGTCGTTTTTTTTTTTCCCAAGGGCCCCAAAGAATACAGCCTTTCCTTTTGGACATAATAGCTTGGTCATAAACTTGTCTTAAAAGTTCAGGAAGTTTAGGCTGCCCTGTGCTGAGTGACATCGCTTTTCGTTTTTTTTTTTAATTATAATTATTTTTTTTTTTAAAATGAGCACGAAAAATGTTCCCAAACCCTTTTTTAAACCTTTGCTGTTATTGGGGGCCCCTAAGTGGGGATACCAATGCTCGGTAAAACCCTTTTAAAAAATAAAAAACCGGCAGTCTGGCAACTGACTTTGAAGACTCGCAAAGCTGATTGCTATTATTAAGCTTCATTTGCTACAAAAGATTTTCTAGTTAGCAAGGTAATTCCGACATATTAAATGTAAAAAAAAAAAAATAAATTTAAAAAGGGCTTCACTCGTAATGATGATAGGTGGCGCTGGGTTAATGCGTTTGCTTTTAGCGGAAGTAATTACCGTTAGTAAACTGCGGGATGAGGCGAGAGAAAAAGCAAACAAAGCTATGGGCAACTAGCCGCGCACAAGTCCCCTTGAAAAGCAGAGAATTGGCAGTTAGATTTTTTTAAGACAATGAAAAAAAAGGGTCATGCAGCTTAACTTTTAAAAGATGTTGATCAAGCGTAAAAGGAATTTATTTTGAAAAGGGAAAACCCCAATCGAGACTTTGCCCCACCAAAATTCAGCGACTTTTATCAAAATATCAGAAAAACAAAAGAGCAGAAATCGTTTTTTATGTCTTTGGTATGACCGTTGGATTTTTTGGCATAATTTGGCTGAATAAAAAATGAACAAAATCTATTATTTGCCAAAAAAATATTGGAAGGGAATAACAGCAATCAAAAAACTAAGCCAAAACAAATGGGGCAGTGAACAAAAAGCGAAGGGGTGGTTATCTAAACAAGCGATTTGGCAAAAATTTTTTACCTGCACCAGACGAAAACAAAGCCGCCTTTTTGAATACATACGAACCCAACCTAAAAAGGATTTTTTTATTTTACCCTGTACGATTGACGAAAAAATTTTAATACGGTTAGTCTTGACGTGCCTTCAAGATAAAAGATGCGGAAACCTTAACACAAAAAAGGGTTCTGTGTTGTGTTGCTATACAAAAAAATTTTTATAAAAGAGGCCGTTAACTTATCCCCGCTGATTCAAGTCAAAGATGGGAAAAAAATTTAAAAGCCAAGTGAATCAGTTATTTTAAAAAATAGGTTACCCTTAAAGGGCATTCCAGGATTCAGATCACGGTTTGGTTGAAAAAATTTAAAAACAGTTATCCCAAAAGGGTTTTCTCCTACCCGTATCACAGAGAGCTTATTTACAATTCTCGCAACACGAATGGGTTAGAAGACTGCCCTCGTTTTGCGCGCAATGAATAAAGGGAAAAATTTAAAAACAGGGGTAAAACCAGTACAAAATCCCAAAAACAAAAAATAAATGCTGCTGAAGGAGAGTTTCATCCCGCAATATTTCGTTTGGTTTTGAAAAATAAGGTACCTTTATTCCGGGAGAGCGAAGGGGACACTGCATCAGGGGGAACGATCCGTTTTGGGGTGTTTATCCGTATGAATAAAAAAAAATTTTAAAATGAAACGCCCGGTATTATTTACGAGAAATGACCCAACAAAACAACCCGCTCCTCAAAGATCTTTTGTAGGAAAAACTGCAATTTAAACCCACCCGACACAGTTCCGCTTTTAATGATTTAAGTAAATTATTTAAATCTAAAATGGAGAAGGAAGTCAAATGAAGCAAGAATGTAAAAGAAAAGACCTTGGGAAATTTAAAACGGAATATATGATATGTGTTTGCTATTAAGGAAAAATTTGCGAGGATTTTCGGTTACAGGGCAAAAGCTCGATCATAAACCCAAAAACCCCAAAATTTTTACTATCAAAAAAGGGATAAGAATATCTTGAAATAATAAAAAAAATTTGAGCGCGTAAGCAAAAATGAGAAAAATTTGGCTCAATTGGTAATGATGCGATTGAGTTATAGAAAAGTTGGGGGAAAAAATGAACCCGAATATAAACCCCCGGGGCGAAGAAGATATATAATTTGCTGTTCTCCCAAAGCCCGATTGATAATAAAATCTGGGTTAAAAAATACTCGTTTTGTGTTTTTTCTATCTAAGACTTTTTTGTTAAACAGTTGTGTTGATTCATGTAGATTTGATCGAGTTTTACGTTGTCATGATGAAAAATTGAAACAAGCTTCTTTGTTGTTGTCGTGTGATATGTTTGACGCACAACACGCGGATATCCCTTTGCTTTTTTGATGGTTTTTCCCGGTCGAAATATGTAATTTTTTGCCCTTTAAAAACAAAAAATTTTGTCACCCCCCCAGTAATTTTTGTTTTCCCTTATTTTTCTATAACCTTTTTGTTAAAGGTTGAAGCAAAGGCGAATCTTTAGGATAATCGATGTGTCGTACCACCCGATTGCCCTTTAGTACTTCTAATTCATGTCTTTATGTGTTTCAGTAGGGTATCTATAACAAAAAAAGTCTGTATTGGTAAAGTACTTGGACTCCAGAAAAAGGGCTTAAAAAAGTCAAAAGAAAATTCTAAATCAAAAGCTTTTATAAATTTTAAAACAGTAAACCAATAAAAAGGGTTTGTTCCCCAAATTTTATTTCTTTTTTTCTCATTTTACCAAAAAAATGATCTGAAATCTTCTAAAGTCCTGATAATTAGGGTTTTGAAGTCGCTTAATTGCTTCGTTTTTCTCTGGGACTAATTAATCTTTACGCTTGTGCGGATTTTCCATAGTCTTTCCAAAACAGCTGTTGTTTTCAGCTTGAAAAGTCTTTTTTGAAGCATTGTGGTTTAGTTCTAAAATTAGTGTTCTCATGTGTATGGTTTTCATGAATGTTCTTTATCAAAACAATTACCGGATGAACTGCTGCAACTTTAAAAACCTGTCTTAAATAAAATTGTAGAAGTCTGTAATGAAAATTTTAATTTTTTTTTGCCTCGAAGATTAGGTACAAGTTTAGGCGGCTCTGTTTTTGCCATCTTTAGACTTTCTGCTGCTAATGGATAGTCATTATGCAGGTCATGGAGTTCGTGAGGATATTCTAAGTCAACTTCTAGAATGTATCCACGCTGTTGATCTGGCGTCAAATGCTCAACCACTTTAATGCCTTTGAATATTTTCGGATCGCCGCCTGTGTACATTTTAAAGTTACGTAATGGAAGTGATTGCGCCATAGCCCAACCATACAGATTGTTTGCATCTAAATACATGAGATAGTTAGACCTTTTACTTGGATCATAGTCGTCCAAGTATTTGTTGTTTGCTTTACAGTAATGATGCGACGCCATACTAATTCCTCCACGCAATCCGTTTTCAATCATCTGAATCATTGGTAGGTCAGACAATAAATCAATCTTTACTCCAGTAAACTTTAAGAAAGCGTCCCAGCTCATCCCGGGTGCAGAAATACAATGCGCGGGATCCAGGCTATAATGTTTCATGCAGGTCTTCCTATAATTTTCAAAGACGTCTGCAACAAACATGTATCAGCCATTAAATATGCATCATGATAGTCTCCCATTGTTTTACACTCAACTTCTGCACGCATCTTGAGCATGCTGGTAATCAGAATCACTGATGTCCTTTCCTCTAAGACTAGAAAAGAACGCGCCTTTAGGCGGAATGGAGTCTTCGTCAAACCTTTCCCAACTGTTCATGTATTCATAAGGGTAAACGCCCTTTCTAACAAGTGTTGGGTAAAATAGTCTTCCGTTATTGGGCAGGACTTTAAGGACATAGCTAGTGACTCTAATGATCCCATCATGTGCTGCATAGAGTCATAAAAAGACATGTTATTTAAAGTGAAACACATGTACTTTTCTGATGACTGTGCAATGCATGTTACCCTGAAGGCGTCGGTTACTGCTGCATTATAAGATGAGGTCGTAACCTCGCAAGTTGTGAAAGAATATAGGCAGCTTCCATGTCTTTGGTTCAAACTTTAGTTGAAGATTGCATTTACTGTGTGCTGCTCCTCTGAACTTTCCACTAATGTGATCATGGTCTCTTACTGTCGGATTGGTTTCCTCACTGTTAGACATTAGTTCTAAACCACAAATCCAACAATGTGTGGCTGATTTATACTGTTGTTGGTCTTTGGGCGTCATTATGATTTCAGATAAGTTTAGATTATTAGAACAGTCATTACGCACTTTCTGCATGCGTTCTAAGAAGTATTCTGCAGCATCTGGTCCTCTATATAATTCTGGTGCTGAATGGGCGCCATCGACCTGACAATGATGAAAGCAAATGAACAAATCTGATGATTACTCACAAAGGCTGTTTTAGGAAGTTTCTGTGGCGCCGGCCCTTCATAAGGAACAATAAGCGATTCAAAGTCTGCGTAAACTACGTATGGAGCATTTGCAGTTTTTTCCAGTTATTAAAACTAACTTTACTGCCTTCTCTCGGCGTAATTAGTTCTGTATTACAGTCTACAGAACTTTTACAATGTTTTATATGCTCAAGCGCGGCTGGAAAGGATGGCATTCTTGTTAAACATTTTCTACAGAATTCTTGTTTGCCATGATTTTTTGAAGTATGCCGCATTAGTCTACTCATTGTTCGTATTAATGTGTAATGTGGTAGCCCTGCTGGTGAAAACATTAGGAGTAAGTCAACATGGCTTGTGTCTGGATCACCTATTGTTGGGCTGTCTTTAGACACTCTAATAGGCACCAAATTTGTTTTCTCAGACCATGTGTATACATTAACAGTTATTGGTTTGTTTTGTTCTTCAAACTGATCAATTTTGTCCACGCTAACAGGAAAGGATATTCCACTAAAGTTAAGATCATTGATGTAAGGCTGATAGTTAGATACTTTCTCTGCGTTTTTGCGGACGTAATGAAGCCTTGCAAGAACACACCACATAAAACATTTGTTGTCTGAATTCTTTATGTTTAGAACTGCTCGTTTTGCTACTAATGCTGGAGGTAGTGGAAAGTAAGACTTGCCAACAATCGGCTCATACTTAGCCTGTTTTAATCTGATCTCTAAGACTTCGCCCTCTGACCAACCAGAGCCTCTCATTTTGGCTTCTTCAGCGGCCACATCAAACTGTGTAAGCAGTTGGTCTGCCCAACCGGGTGTTAAGTCATTATGAGAAAGAATAACCTGTTGTTTAGTTGAGACCCAGACTTCTAGGTTTTCTTCATTTATTGTTATACAGTCGATTAAAACAGCTAACATTACTTTAACTGGCGGGTCTATTGTTAGTTTACCTGGAACTTGAGAAATTGCATGAACAACGCTTGCCTGTACGTTTGCAGGATCAATGACTTCTAGATTAATATCATTTAAAGCTTTTGACAAACGCTCTCCCTCGAGCATTCCTTCAAACAATTCGTCCGGTCCTTCATATATTTTAGCCATCTTAAGTTGTCTTTTCTAATTGAAACTTTTTATTTAAATTTAAAAAAAAATTAATCAGAATCAATATCAACGGTCTTTTTGTGCTTGGACTCATAAACTAAAGTAAAACACCCTTTGATGTTGTTAATGTGAGCTGTTTAGAACAGAGTTTAATGTTTCGTTTACTTTTTTAAACATTCCTTTTTTATCTGCTCAGTGTCTGGCTGTTGAGAAAAACTTGTCCTTGCCTTTCTTTGAAGATCAAACTTTTGTCTTTTGTAGTCATTAAAATCAGCCTGTAAACGACTAAATTCTTCATCCGTGATGTTTGAGTCAGCTAGTGCTTTATTTATTGTCAGTTTAAAGGAACTAAGTTTAGCTGTTATTAGTTGAACCATGGCTGTGTGCTTTTGGAGTTTAGTTTTTATTTTTTTGCTAGCGGCACTTACAGCTAATGAGCACAGGCCAAGAGTTAAAGACAACCACCTAGAGGTAAAGCTGCGGGTGCGCCTATGCCTGTTGCTAAGAGACCTACGCTTGTTCCTGCTGATAGAGCACTTATAGTTGATGTTCCAGTATTAACATATGTAACAGCATTAAAGGCAGCAGAATACCTTCGTTTGGTTTTGCTGTATTTTGAAAGGTCTTGCTCTAGTTTTTGTTGCATTTGCGTAATGTTTGTTAATCTGAAGGTTTTTATGTCGGGGTTTCTATAGCAGCAGAGACGCCTACTATCCCTTCTCTTGGCGACTCCGGTGCTGTAGGCACATTTGGATAAACCTGAACAGACATGCTTTTTATAAAATAAAAATAATTTAGTATTGTATATCTTTAATCTGTTATCTTGAATATTCAGCTGCGCATCATATATTAAAAACAAATATACATTAAGCGGTTTATCGACATCTTTTTCTTTATCAATTTGAATGTTTATTATGTCTCTGACAGTTCTCCCGCTTCCATGTAACTGATTATCCTCTGTTGACCTTAGGTCAATCCATAAGCCATATTTCGTTGTTAAATAATCATCGAGTCTAACACTGTGAAGATGTAGATCTTTAGACACAAGGTCAACTGTTGATTTCTACACCTCCCGCCTCCAAACAGTTTTCTTATTTCATCAAAATGCTGATAAGGTTTAAGCCCGCTAGCGTAGATTTGGTTAGGACTACCCTCAATTGTACATTGCACTTTTGTTATTTTAGGATTAATAAACTTTTCAGTTTGTCTTTTGAATGGTTCTTCATCTTCACACAGCAATAAAATACCTTTAAGCGATCTTGCTGTGACACTAAAACTAAAATTCCATATAGTGTCTGCCCTGCTTTTAGGATATTTAGAATGAAAAATTACTCTTTCGTAATATATTGCTAATTTTAACTGATATTGTTGCTCAATCAGCCTCGCTAAGTTAGGGTTGCTAACAACGTCAAACTCTAACGAGATGTCAGAATGCTGTACTTTGCTTCGGTGTCTTCAGATATCATAACATATTGTAGTCATTAAAAGTTAGTTCATATGACAATCTGTCTTTTAATGCTCCTTGAAAGTATGGGCATGCGCTTTTAACAACTCAAAATCTGGAGGTATGAAAAAGCGATTTCCATACGCATAACTTACAGCTACATACTTTTTGTTGTCTTTAGCATCTTCAGCGCCTATTCTATGTTTTAGTGCTTCTTCATTTTCGATTCCTTGAAATGCAAGATCAGCCCTTTCATTCGCGGTTAGCCATAGATCAGAATAGGTTAAAATATGTCTGCATTATGTAAAAAAATATTTCTTGCCCCTCAAGTTTTATAGAAATTTCTTAACGATTGCCCGTCCCAGATTCTGTACAACTGTCCTGTTTAGGTCTGTTGTTGAAGCGAGTTCTATTTTGAAAGTAAGACGCGCAGAGCCTGGCACAATCACTTCATCCTCTCCTAGGTCTGGAAATTTAACAGTAAGAATTTGATCTGAATCAATAGTAGACGGAATTATTGGAACAGTAATATTCCGCTTATTTCCTTCACGCCAAAGGGCTCTTTCAGTCTTCTATGTGGGTCAAGAATCGAGCCATATGCTTGTGACATTTTTTTATAAAACAAAATAAAAAGTTAATTATTTAAAAACATGGCAGGCATGAAGATGAAGATGTTCCTGATCCTGGAGACGACATGAGTGATTCCCCTTGGAGCAGCATCACTCGGGGCTCTCATTGCATGATGAATTAGTAGAAGGGCGGCAAAGGCGTGAATTAACAGAAGTAAGGTCAGATCATTATACCAAAGTTTAGGACTAGAACCTCCCGAAACTATATACCCTGATGATTTGAACTAGAAGATAAACATTTGTATGTAAAAAACGACAAAGGAGAACGTGTTCAGCTTACGGATAAACGAGACCCATCAAGGTTTGTAGGCATGAATACAATTGACAAGGCTCGGTGTGAGCGAACGGAATCGCCTTAGTATTACTAAACCAAATTAGATAGGGATGCAGTTGCTAAACTTCAAAACACACTACAAGAACTCCCAACAGATACTCAAATACAAAACATGAACTTCAAGATTTAAATCAACCCGCAGATGAAATAATAAATGCATAGAAGCAGAACCATCTTTCAGAAGAAACAGCATTTAAAAAATAATATGCGACCCCCCAATACCCACGCGAGAATTAGAGGCCCTTGATCATGCTTGAGAAGCATCAGAGGCGAATTAACAAACAATTTAGCAAAACTAGGTGAAATAGATGAGCATATAAAAAGAGAAAAAGAAAAACTCGTTGAGGCTGATGACGCCAACTTAGGGCCTGGTGTTAAAGAAAGAATAACCCAAAGACTAAAGAGCTTAAAGAACTGAGATTATTAAGAATAGAAGCGGCGTCTACTAACCGAGAACAATTACGAACTCAAGTGAGCAGAATAAGAGAAACTATCCAAAGAATTTTATATGAAGACACAACGCTAGCAGAACGAATACGAACACTGTTTAGAGAGCAAGGAGTCACATTAGCAAGCGTTATAACGGCCTTAGGATTTGCAATAAGTACACTGGTGATGGCTATTACAGGCGGCGGTGGTCAAATCCCAGCGCCTCCATCGCCATCGCCTCCATCAGACAAATCATGGGTAAAAAAACAGCTTGATCATCTTGCGGGTTTATTAAAAAAATTAGCCAGTAAAGCCATGGACGCTTTACCAGGTATATTAGGGGGTATTGTTAGCTGGCTTTTGTCTACTGCAGGCAAAGTAGTTGGCTTTATGGCCGAGCACTTATGGACATTAGTTCTCTTAATAGTTGGGTTAATATTTAGTAAGATAAAGACCGAGTTTAATCCTAGGCCAGTTAAAACAAAAAACAAGTGCTGTCTTTTCATCTTCATGGTTATTATTTTTTCGTGTTCTTCAACGGCCTTCGGGCTTTGGGCTATGGGGATTGGATGACTTATTCTTGGGGGGTCATCTTGTTTGTTTACTGCTTGCAATATTACTGGCTCAGAATTTATTTCGTTTTTTTCCGACCTTCTGTTCATTGCCTGCCACAAGGATTTCATTATTGTAGTTTATTATTGTACCTATCTGGAGCCTGAGGTCAGAAGGCAGCATATATAAACCAGTGCCAACAGCAAAGTCTACTTTCGATCTTGCGTATTGTAAAACATTTTGGTACCTTTTAATACTTGAAGGCAAATCAACTGTAGAATTAATGGCATCCTCTAAATTTGCCAAGTACTGTTTTTGTGCATCAAAACCAGTAGAAGGATCAGTTATGCTCGATCTCGTTTGTGCTTGCGAACCT
Source organism: Conus ventricosus (assembly GCA_018398815.1). Lineage (NCBI taxonomy): Eukaryota > Metazoa > Mollusca > Gastropoda > Neogastropoda > Conidae > Conus > Conus ventricosus. The sequence goes on from CM031627.1 coordinate 7,588,362, forward strand.
AGCAAACACCAAACATAAGTACGAACAGAGTCGTTTATTCGTTCTATTCCTGCTTTAGTTAGGCCCTTAGAAGTGTCTAAAATAAATGTTGTCCATGCTGTTTTTATGCTCTTGCTCTATGGACCCGAGGTGAACAGTTGTGCCTGAAGAGAAAGATGTGTAAGGAGGATTCCAGTCATACTTATACTTTCTGTGCACGCCCCAAAAATAAGGGGTGCCTAGACCATGATTAAGATCCGACTTTTGTCTAAAGTCTGTCTTGGTCTTAATATTGAATTCGTTACAGATCCTTTCAAAAGCCTTCATGTCTATTCTGTTGCTGAATGGATTAAACGGTTTGTCATTAGGTAATGGTGCTTGCAGTTCAGTCAAAATACGTCTGAAGGTGTAATATAAATGAAATCTATACACTGACCTCACCAAAGGATCAGGATGATTTAAATGATCAGCATACGATACTCCACACCCAGTTGATGCACAAAACACAGCAAAGTTTAACTGGTTCTGATAAAACTGCATCGGATGACTAAACCACACTTTCGGGATGCGGTCGTTTTTAATAGGAGGGTTAAGATATCTGTTTAATGGAGT
>CM031627.1:7608952-7611868 GCA_018398815.1 Conus ventricosus
AAGCCACTCAATGGATTAACTGTACTGTAGAGCTCGAGCTGCTTGATGAACTCACTGATTGATTGATTGATTGATTAATTGATTGACTGACTGATTGATTGATTGATTGATGTGTTCAGCCATGGATCTGGACGTTCTGTCCTGCCTGGAAACCAACCCTGTGTCACCGGTCAGTGCTATGACGTGGGGGACGGTTGGGGGGCGAGCTGCATCTGTCCGCCGGCTACTACGGGGATTATTGTCAACTCCGCAGGTGTACGTTCTCCGTCGTTCCTGCGTCACTCCACTCTCTTTCTGTCTGTCTTGCCATTCTTTCCTCTGTGTGTGTGTGTTGCGTGTGTGTGGTGTGTGTGTGTGTGTGTGTGTGATGTGTGGTGTGTGTGTGTGTGTGTTGTGTGTGCGCGCCTCGTTTATGCGTCCATCCTAGTCTGTTGTTTCTGCTTGTCTCTCTGTTGTGCGATTTTCTTGTCTGTTTCTGTTGTCTGTCTGTCCTCTGTTAAGTCTCTCTCTCTCTGTCCCTCTTGTCCGTTTTCTGTCTGCGTCGCTTGCCTCTGCGTCTTCATCGCTTCTAATTGTCTGTCATGTGCGCATTTGTCTCTCTGTTCTCTCTGTTTCTCTCTGTCTCTGTGCGTCTTTTTTCGATTTTTTTGCCGTCTGTTCTGTTCCTCTCTCTCTCTCTCTCTCTCTCTCTCTCTCTCTCTCTCTCTCTCTCTCTCTCTCTCTCTCTCTCTCTCTCTCTCTCCTAAGGGAGAGACTAGGCTTTGGCCTATTAAAGATCAGTCTCTCTCCTTGCGTATTAAAGATCAGTCTCTCTCCTTGCGTATTAAGATCACTCTCTCTCTCTCTCTCTCTCTCTCTCTCTCTCTCTCTCTCTCTCTCTGTCTGTGAGAGAGGGGCAATGGCCTATACATGAATAAACTTTCCATTTTCCATTTCTCTGTGATTGTGTGTGTCAGACTCTGTCTCTCTGTCGTGCCTGTCTGTCTACCTGTTTCTGCCTCTGTCTCTGTCTCTGTCTCTGTCTCTCTCTCTCTCTCTCTCTCTCTCTCTCTCTCTCTTTGTTTCTCTGTCTCTGTCTCTGTCTGTGGCTGTTAGTCAGCCTGTCTGTCTGTCTACCTGTCTCTCTTTCTCTCTCTGTCTCTCTCTCACTGTTTCTGTCTCAGTGTGTCTACTGTCAGTCACATGTGTCATTGTCTTTCTCTCTGTTCTTGTCTGTTTCTCTCTGTGTCTCTGTCCTGTGCGTCTCTTGTTTCTGCGTCCCTAGCCCTCGTCTGTTCTGCCCATCGCCCAGACCTGCGCGCGTTTGTTCTCTCCCTGTCCTCTCGTCTATTTCTGCCTGTCTGCGACTCTGTCTTGTGCGTCTTTACTTTCCTTGCGTCCCGTCGTGTCTGCTTAAATGCTGTCTACCGCTCTGTCCTGTGCGTCCCTCTTGTCTGTTCCTGCTTCTGTCTGTCTGTCCGTCTTCTGTCTGTCTGTCTGTCTGTCTGTCTGTCTGTGGTCTCTCTCTCTCTCTCTCTCCTCTTCCTCTCTCTCTCTCCTCTCTCTCCTCTCCTCTCTCTCTCTCTCTCCTCTCTCTCTCTCTCTGAGAATGAGGATTGTGATCAAGATGATGCTACGGATTTCGCTTCCGGTCTGAGACTGCATGACTGGGCTGTACTCGACGCTTCCTTTCATAATATATCCTGGCGTTCAACCAGGCCCGAGAGATACATACATCTGCAGTGTTGGTCAGGAAATTTGAGCAACACTGTCAGAAACGCATCCATAAGTGGAATGAAACTCGACTGTGTGGTCCCAGTTTCTCAACTGAGCCGTAGCAAACTCAACTCTGGTAGGAGCCGTCGGGGCAGAAAATCCCACATGACTCTGATGGGAATCGAACCCACGACGATCTCCCAGCGGGAGTCCGCGACGCTAACCACTTCGCACGGCTACCCACCCCCCCCACCCCCCCCCCCCCCCTCTCTCTCTCTCTCTCTCTCTCTCTCTCTCTCTCTCTCTCTCTCTCTCTCAGTTTACTTGTTGTTGATGGACGATCTTCACCAAGCCGGATCCCGTGGTGATTTTTCGTCATAGAAGTGAAAGTCCGGTAAAACCACGAGCAGCGAATCATTGTCTCCTACACAAAGAGTTCCGTGAGCCCGGCGCTCACCCCCCTACCCCCCCCCGCCCCAACCACACCACACACACACACACAAACACACACACACACCACACACAACACACATCCACACACACCACACACACACACACACACACACACACACACCACCACACACACACACACACAATCACACATGCAATCACACCACACACACACACACAACACACACACACACACCACACACACACACACACACACCACACACAACACAACACACACACACCACACTCACACACACCACACACACACACACACACACACACCACAACACACACACACACACACACACACGTACGTACACAGTGCCAATGAAGAGTTTCATACTTTTTTCTACTGCACTAGTGCTTTTCTTCCATCCAATCGATTTCCAATATGGAATCGATACGTGGTGAGATGGGGATATGGAGATGGATGACGTGATGCGATTGGGGGAGATGGCGAAACTGATGTGACAATGTGGGTGATGTGATTCTGGGATGGAGGAGGGGAGCGACGGGGCGGGGGGGGGGGGGGGGCAGGCTGTTGAATGAGGTCACGCGATGGGAGGGAGACGCGATATCAGAGATGAACGATGTAATAAAAACGATGTGGAGATGGAACGCTGTGTTGAGAGCGGTGATGTGATGTGGTGTGGGAGATGGAAAGAGATGGAGATGTATTCATGGGGAGATGTGAGGATACGAAGTGAGAACGATGTGGTGGTGATGATGATGGGATGTGCGAGGATACAGAAGATGGTGAGTGATGTGTGA
>CM031627.1:7612868-7622868 GCA_018398815.1 Conus ventricosus
CTGTGACACACACACACTGTACTTTCCTCTACACACACACACACACACACACACACACACTCACATGCGCGTGCGCTCACTCCCTTGCACGCACGCACACACGCATGCACGCACGCGCGCGCGCGCACGCACGCACGCACGCACGCACGCACGCACGCACACACACACGCACACACACACACACACACTCAACTTTATTGCTTAAAAAATGGTGGGAAGGAGGAAAGAGAGGGAAGGAAGCGGGAAGAGGACGTCGGGGGAGGGGGGGGGGGGAGGTTAAGGGAGGGGGGGAGGGGAAGGGGGGGGGGGGCACACACTGAAATAATGGACCTTGTTATCTGGTGGAACTAAAGCAATCGTGAGATTTGTTTCACATCGGTATTGCATCATGTGCGACACAAGTCCACTCAAATCCATTCTGTGATTTAGAATGATTATAGTTCATTACAAAATTGTTTAACGGCGCAAGTTTACGTCTCTCTCTCTCTCTCTCTGATAGTTCATTCACCTTTAAAGTCGCTCATCATAATCATTTTTTTTTTCTAATTTGTTACCTCGTTTGTGTTGCCTGTGCTGTGCCTATTATTCTCCCTCAATAATAATCATTAAAAAAAATTCGTTCTCTGTTTTAAAGGCTGATGCAATTCACACACCCCGTCACTATTTAATAATAATAATAATAATAAATCGAGCTTATATAGCGCTCTTCGATGAGAGAAGAAGACTCATCCTCAGAGCGCTTCACAATACATGAAAAATAAAAGTTTCCATAAACATCGCACAATATTGAGAAAAAGGCATCAAAACAATAGGTCACAAAGCAAGCACCCTCCCCCATATTAAAAAGAAAAAAAAATCTATATCGTACCGCTCATTTTCTTTATCTTTGTACGTTAAATTGGCCAAAGGAAGGCGCACTGCACCAAAATGAGCACTGGTGCTAAGGATTCTCATTGATCTGACCCGATGGAATTGACCGAGTTCTCCCATCAAGTTTGCAAAAGCCTTGTTGACTGACCAGGCAGCATTAAACAAGTAGGGCAAGTCTTGCTCCCATAAGAAAACCTAACATAGACTAACTTTTATTCAAGACTGGCACAGCCTTTTAAACTTGAATAAAGTGAGACGAATGCAAAGACGAACAATCTAACAGTGGGGGAAAAAAACAAACTCAGGCCAACAACCCCTCCATTATACACACCACAGTCCATAATACTGTGGTGTTCTCACCACCAAGGCTCAAAAACGGGAATCCAACAGCACCCTCAAAGCAGCCAGTGAAGGGTAGCAATGAAACCTATACAAAAGTGTGGGGAGGAAAAAAGTTGCTGAAAAACTAAAGACATTATGCAAACAGTATAAAATGTAGGGGACAATCTTTGAGCCTACGCCTGAGGATCCACCCAAGGATGCAAGGGAGATCAAAAGACAAACACAGACAGAAACAAATACAAATAACATCGATTTAATTGAAATGAAGTTGAAAATAAAATGAAGCAGGGAACAGTAAATAATAAGCATTAAACAAGTAGGGTTAGTCTTGCTCCCATAAGAAAACCTAACACAGAGTAATTTTTATTCAAGACTGGCACAGCCTTTTAAACTTGAATAAAGTCAGACAAATACAAAGACGAATAATCTGATAGTGGGGGAAAAACAAGTGCAGGCCAACAACGCCTCGGTCATTACAGTAATGACTTGGCAAAGATTTGAACTTAAGGCAGGCGGGGGGGGGGGCTATGAAGATGAAGAAAATGAGAACATAAAATGAACTAAATTTGTTATGAATATGAAAACTCTTCACTAGCTGCATGAGGGAACCATCATATTCCCTCTTGAAGGCAGATCTATTTGTTTTGCCTGATCCTAGGCCTTTCGTCCGCTGGATCGGACTCGTCAGGGAGACACGGCTGATTGTGTCTGTGCTCCTGGCGTCGAATAGAGACACATCACAGTCCATAAGACTGTGGTGTTCTCACCACCAAGGGTTAAAAAAAAATCCAACAGCACCCCCAAAGCAGCCAGCGAAGGTTGTAAATGAAACCAAAACATCAGTATGGGGAGGAATAAAGTTGCTGAAAAACTAAAGACATTATGCAAACAGTAGAAGAAAAAGAAACACCCGAAGGTGCTGGGGAGAACCCAAAGAAGCAAAGAGGTAAATCAGATTACAGGATGCAACTCATAACAGCCTTAAAATAGTGTCCCCATGGGTGTACCAGCCCGTATTTCATGACTGCAGAGCCCACCGGCGAAAAACACCACCCTCCAGCTGCCGAGCACACCCCACAGACCCAACCACCCCTGCCCACGGACAGATGAAGACAGTGCCACTCCAGACACAGCCAAGCTTTCGCCATACGGTCTTACGTGCCCTCAAGAGAGAATCCAAAGTTGTAGTCTTTCCCACTGTCAACAGGACTTTCCCTGTGGTAGGATGGTTCTGTTTAACGTCCTCCAGCCTGTGCAAACAGGACATATTGGGACATGTGTTTTTACTTTAGATATAAGTAGTCATTTGGGCCGCATAGCGGTCGTCTGAAGATAGTTCAGCTGCGGTTGTTTCCAAGGCCATCGTCAGGGCCACCGGGGGGCCGTCTTCATGCTGAGTGGCGACGGTCCTGTGCCGCGTGAGGCCGACTCGGAGATGTACGAGGCACAAGTCGCCGAGCCGCTGCACGTAGGTCATGCCCACTCTGCGCCCAATGAGGTACAATTTCCACCCTCCCCCCCCCAAAGGGAGAGCCCTGCTAGGATGGGCAGGCCACTGGGTAGTTCGCAGAGTGGCAGCGCCTCGTCGCCAAGTGTCACGGCCGCCTCGAGAGCCGTCCCCCGGCGACACAGGCTAGTCCCGTCGTCACTCGTAGTGCGAGGAAGGAAATCTGTGCCGCCCTACACCCATCTGCCACCTGGGTGCCTTCTGCTGGTCTCTGCCACCGACCAGCAGGAATGCCGGATGCCACCAACCGGGCGGCCATCTTCATGCTGAGTGGCGCGGTCCTGTGCCGCGTGAGGCCGACTCAGGAGACGTACGAGGCACAAGTCGCCGAGCCGATGCACGTATAGGTCCATGCCCACTCTGCGCCCAATGAGGAACGTACCCACCCTCCCCCCCACAAAGGGGAGCCCTGCTAGGATGTGCAGGCCACTGGGTAGTTCGCAGAGTGGCAGCGCCTCGTCGCCAAGTGTCACGCCGCCTCGAGAGCCGTCCCCCGGCGCACAGGCTAGTCCCGCCCGTCACTCGTAGTGCGAGGAAGGAAATCTGTGCGCCCAACACCCATCTGCCACCTGGGTGCCTGTCGATGAAAGCCGACGCCGAGATATAAGAAACCACTGTGGTTAGTGGGTCTTCTCACCGTCACGGGATCTTTCTCCAGGTCACCCTATTAAGGCAAAGAAGAAAAAGAAACACCCAAAGGTGCTGGGGAGGACCCAGAGAAGCACTGTTTTCCCACCTGCCTTTTGAGCAGTCCTGTACCACCCTTGGAGGCCTGCGCTGTTTTGACGATGGGTACAGGCACGCGCAGGACACTCCATTAAGATATCAAGGGACATAACTGCCCCTGAACAGAGGTAAATCAGATTACAGGATGCAACTCATAACAGCCTTAAAATAGTGTCCCCATGAGGGGTACAAAATGACGAGGCAGGTAAATAACAACGAATACGATGATAGGAAGGGTTTTGAGTTTTACGTCCTCACAGCGAAAGCTTTTTTGCGGACACCGTTTTTTTGCCGCACGATTGTACGTACCAATCTGACTTCTTTTTTTTTTTTTTTTTTTTTTTTTCAGAAGCAATAAACTCAGGGGAGTGCACCCTTAGTACGCTCAACCCGTGCGACCCCGTGTGCGGCGTGTGCTAACGACAGTGGCGAAGGAGCCAGTGCGCCTGCGTGGACGGTTACTATGGGGACCGTTGCCAAAAACCATGGGTTAGCTGGCTAGCTGTCTGTCTGTCTGTATGTCTGTCTGTCTTTCACTGGCTGGTTGCTGTGCGTCTCTTTCCATAAACCTGTGCAGGGGCGGATCGTGTACTAAAAGGGGAGGGGGGGAGGGGCCCAAGCTGAGGTCGGGGTGGAGGAACCTAGCAGCCGATTTTTGTGACAACAGAACAGGATGGGGGTGGGGGAAGGTGGGGGGGGGGGAGGGGGGTGGGGGTGGGGAGGCAAAAGGGGATAAATTAATAAGTTGTAAAAGCGGAAGGGAAAAGGGGTTGGGGGAGGGGGAAGGGGGGGGGGGGGGAGAAAGACGGAAATTTGGTATAGGGAGTGGGGGCGGGGTGGGGGGGGGGGGGGGGGGGGGGGGAGGAGATGGGGAGAGAGGGGGACCCAGTGTTCAATGTTGTTTAAAGCAGAAAGGAAGGGGGGGGAGGGGTGGGAGGGTAAAGGGAAAGGGTTTTAAAATTCTAGAAAGTAAAAAAGAGGTGGAAGGTAGAGGCAAAAGGGAGGGGGGGGGGGGGGGGGGGGGGGGAGGGACAAGATGCGATTTTTTGTTTTGCAAACGGGGGAAGGTCAGGTTGGGGTAGGGGTAACTGGAGTAAATAAAGTGGATTGGAGGCCTTTCCTGGTTGATGTTAAGTAGTTATCTCTATCCACTGCAAAGTCATACATCCCCTCCCCTCCCCCCCCCCCCCTTTTTTTTTAACGGGGGGAAGGGGGTAGGGTGAAGAAGGAGTTCCCCCCTCCCCGGGAAAAACCCCATCCGCCCCCTGCCGTCTTCCTTTCTCTTTCTGTCACTCTGTCTTTCTCTCATGGGATCCCCCATCCGCCCCCTGCTGTCTCCCTCTCTCTTTCTGTCACTCTGTCTTTCTCTCAGTGGACCCCCCATCCGCCCCCCGCTGTCTTCCTCTCTCTTTCTGTCACTCTGTCTTTCTCTCAGTGGACCCCCATCCGCCCCCTGCTGTCTCCCTCTCTCTTTCTGTCACTCTGTCTTTCTCTCAGTGGACCCCCCCCCTCCACCCGCCCCCCTGTTTCCTTTCTCTTTCTGTCCCCTCTGTCCCTTTCTCTCAGTGGACCCCCCCCCCATCCGCCCCCTGCTGTCTCCTCTCTCTTTTTGTCACTCTGTCTTTCTCTCAGTGGACCCCCCATCCGCCCCCCGCTCTGTTCCATTCTCTTTCTGTCACTCTGTCTTTCTCTCAGTGGACCCCCCCCCCCATCCGCCCCCCGCTGTCTTCCTTTCTCTTTCTGTCACTCTGTCTTTCTCTCAGTGGACCCTCCCCCCCATCCGCCCCCTGCTGTCTCCCTCTCTCTTTCTGTCACTCTGTCTTTCTCTCAGTGGACCCCCCCCCCTCCGCCCCCTGCTGTCTTCCTTTCTCTTTCTGTCACTCTGTCTTTCTCTCAGTGGACCCCCCCCCATCCGCCCCTGCTGTCTCCCTCTCTTCTTTCTGTCACTCTGTCTTTCTCTCAGTGGACCCCCCCCCCCCATCCGCCCCTGCTGTCTTCCTTTCTCTTTTGTCACTCTGTCTTTCTCTCAGTGGAACCCCCCCATCCCCCCCCTGCTGTCTTCCTTTCTCTTTCTGTCACTCTGTCTTTCTCTCATGGACCCCCCCCCCTTTCCCTCCGCCCCCCGCTGTCTTCCTTTCTCTTCTGTCACTCTGTTTTCTGTCAGTGGACCCCCCATCCGCCCCCTGCTGTCTCCCTCTCTCTTTCTGTCACTCTGTCTTTCTGTCAGTGGACCCCCCATCCGCCCCTGCTGTCTCCCTCTCTCTTTCTGTCACTCTGTCTTTCTGTCAGTGGACCCCCCATCCGCCCCCTGCTGTCTCCCTCTCTCTTTCTGTCACTCTGTCTTTCTCCCCAGTGGACCCCCATCCGCCCCTGCTGTCTTCCTCTCTCTTTCTGTCACTCTGTCTTTCTCTCTGTGGACCCCCCCTTCGCCCCTGCTGTCCCCCCTCTCTCTTTCTGTCACTCTGTCTTTCTCTCAGTGGAACCCCCCCCCCCATCCGCCCCCTGCTGTCTTCCTTTCTCTTTCTGTCACTCTGTCTTTCTCTCAGTGGACCCCCCCCCCCATCCGCCCCCTGCTGTCTTCCTCCTCTTTCTGTACTCTGTCTTTCTCTCAGTGGACCCCCCCTCCACCCGCCCCCTGCTGTCTTCCTCTCTCTTTCTGTCACTCTGTCTTTCTCTCATTTGGGCCCCCCATCCGCCCCCCGCCTGTTCCTTTCTCTTTCTGTCACTCTGTCTTTCTCTCAGTGGACCCCCCCCCCTCCATCCGCCCCCTGCTGTCTTCCTCTCTCTTTCTGTCACTCTGTCTTTCTCTCAGTGGACCCCCCCCCCCCGCCCCCTGCTGTCTTCCTCTCTCTTTCTGTCACTCTGTCTTTCTCTCAGTGGACCCCCCCCCCATCCGCCCCCTGCTGTCTTCCTTTCTCTTTCTGTCATCTGTCTTTCTTCAGGGAAACCATAAAAAGGGGGTGGAGCGGCAAAGAAACTGATCATGAGAACATGATAAGAAAGGTTTGACTATTTTAACGACAATGATGATTACGACTCTGGTGACGATAGTACTTATGATAATGATGATGACGACAACGGTGAAGACAATGATAATGATGATGATGATGATGATGATGATGATGATAACGACAACGATGAAGAGAATGATGATGACGATGATGATGACGAGAGCGACGACAAGAATGACAATGATGATATCGATGACGATGATGGCGAGAAAGAGGACGATAATGATGACAACGACGGCGATAATACCTGTGATGGTGAATACGACGACGATGAGAACGACGAGAACGTCGACAACGAAAAATTCACGAACATGATGCTCATCATATATTCAACAACGAAGACGACGATAACGACGATGACGTCATCGAGAGTAACGCAGGAGGATCAAAGTGAAGACGACGACGATAATGACGACGACGACGATAGTGACGTCAATGACGTAAAATAAGCCCAACGTTCATGAAAACAACGATGACGATGACGATAGAGATTATGATAATAACAATGGCAAGAACGACTTCAACGACGACGACGACGATGATGATATGATGTTGATGATAGCATTGATGACGATGTTCTGCTGTGTGTTTGCAGTGTCGACGGTGTGTGACCCTAGTCGGATGGTAGTTAACGTGTTTCCGTACGGTTACGATCCTGCGGCAGCCCTGCCCGCCCCCTCTCTCTTCCCCGCTTCTTCTTGCCAGGTAGGTGGTTACTTCTGCACATTTTTTCGCTATTTCTTTTTGTTGCCCCTACTCCCTCTCCAAATCCACCCATTAGTTTTACAATGCACTTTTGATTTGTTCTCTTTATCCACAACACTTGAATGCAGTTTTTTTTTCTTTCTCCACCCCCCTGCCCCCTCCCTTTCACCCCCCTCTCCATACTACTCAACTATTCCTACTTTTTCAGCTGATCATTTTGTACTCACTGTCTCCAACCTTCACCTTTACCTGCTTCCTTCCTCTTTCTCTCTCTCTCTCTCTCTCTCTCTCTCTCTCTCTCTCTCTCTCTCTCTCTCTCTCTCTTCTCTCTCTCTCCTCCCCCCCCTTGAATTGTGCTCACAAATGCATTCTGCCGTTTAGTTTCATTTGTGGATTGTGCTGTGCAAGGGAAGTACTGTTTATGGTCTCTTTTCTCTCTTGTCCTGTGTTTGTTGAAAAAGGCGCTTTCGCCGAAATATCCAGAAGTTTTGTGGTGTCTTTTGTAAATAAAATAACGCCACTTTACACTTGTTGTGTGCTTGTTTGTTTGTTGTATGTTCCAGTGACGTTGCAGTCTTTTTCATCTTTTTATTTCTTTTGAGATCTAGCTATCTATCTATCTACCAAGCTGTTTATCAATCATCTATCTATCTATCTATCCGTCTGTCTGTCTATCTATCTATCTGTCTGTCTATTTATACATCTGCCTATCTATCTTTCTATCGCCCTACCTCTCTGTCTATGTACCTATATAATCTATCTATACGTCTGTCTACCTTCCTATCTGTCTATCTACCTATGCATTTGTATCTATCTATACGTCAATCTGTCTACCTACTTCTATGTCTATCTATACATCTGCCTATCGATATATCTGCCTACCACTCTGTCTATCTACCTATACATGTATCTATCTATCTATACGTCTGTCTATTTACCTACCTCTCAGTCTGTCTAGCTACACATCTGTTTGTCTATACGTTTATCTGTCTACCTACCTATCTGTCTATCTAAAGGATTGCGATAACCCCCGTATGCAGCCAGTGAAGGGTTTTATATTTATAATGTAACGCTCTCTCTCTATTTTTTTTTCTCTTATTTCAAATTTCCGTTTTCTTTCTCTCACAAAACCTTCCTTTCTGTTTCTTTGTTTCTTTGTTAATGTTCGCCGAGCCTTGCTGTGATGACGGAGAAACTGTTAGCCTTTATTCTTCCATTGCTAATTTGTTACACACACACACACACACACACACCACACACACACACACACACACACACACACACACACACACACATACACACACACACACACACACACAGACTACATGACATTACACACACACACACACACACACACACACACACACACACACACACGCACACACACACACACACACACACACACACACACACACACACACATACACACACACACACACACACACAATAAATGATATGAAAAGACTAAAATTAACGAGGAAGATAATAAAATAGTATTCCATGCATATAAAACACATACTGATGCCTTTTTTCCTTCTGCTTATTTTTGCCCCCCCCCCCCCCCCCCCCCACACACACACCTCTCTCCCTTCACCTCTTCCTTACTGTTGAAAAAGAGAAGGTAAAGTAGCTAATGAACAAACCTATTAATTACATTTAAAACCTGTTCAAATTTGATGAGGAGACTGATGGAAGGCGGATACACAATCAGTCCCGCAAAGATTGTTACACATTTTGTACCGAACACAAATACCGTGAAGTTACCGCTCAAGTTAAAGGAACAATAACCGTGTGTGAAGATTAAAAAAATTTTTTTTAATGGAAGATAAAACCTTTGGAAACGATAAGGGAAGTAAATCTTGTCATTCCGAACCTACTGTCACCTGCCCTGGCGGGAGAATAATGGTGACGGCCTACACTTCCCCTAGTGCCCTGATATAGTCGTTTTGTCCCCCCCCCCCCCCCCCCCCCCCCCACCAATGAGAAAGTAAGCTGAAAACCAGTCATTTGACATAACAATGATGACGGTTTTGAAACGGGAAGGAAACACACAAGGCAAAGAGTTGATTGATATTTTTGATGCCCATATTAATGATAATGACGTACTACACACAGATGCAGACAACGGCGTCGCTGACGTCAACGGTACCAAAGTGACGTCACGAAGGTGGGAAGGATTCGCTGCCGTGTTTTCGCACGTGGATGATTCATGCGCCGGCAGTGCGACCGTGTCGTCTGAGAATGTGAGTGAAGTCACCAGAGTTACCGCCCATTGTTGCCCGACATGTCCCCCCCCCCCCTCCGCCCCCTCCCTCGCCCCCCTCCCCCCCTCCCGGCCTTTTTCTTCTTCTTCTTCTTCTTTCTTTAAGTGTCCACCTTCATCGAGTGGAAGATTCTGACACTTGCGTGTGTATGACCGTTTTTTTTTATCCCGCCATTAAGGCAGCCATACTCCAACTTCGGGGAAGGTGCATGCTATGTGTAGCGTGTCATCCATACCAACGGCCAAACTGGCCTTCTCTTCCGAAAGTTGGTGATGGGATTTTACGTGTGTGTAAGATGTTGTGCATGCGTTCACACACGGAACCTCGGTTTATAGTCTCATTCGAAGGACTGTATGGGGAATGGAGTCAGAACCAATGTTAACTCCGAGGGAAAAATCCTCCTGTACCGAAATTCGAACCCGTAACCCCAGGATCACGAGTCGGGCGCTCTACCAACTGAGCTATTCCGGTTGTGCAACGCCCCCCCCAAAAGTGATGGTTCGTTCACCGTTTTCATTTTCCTGAATGTTGTTGAACTTGCCTGAAGAGGACCTAAGAGGCCGAGACGCTATCGT
>CM031627.1:7627868-7662868 GCA_018398815.1 Conus ventricosus
ACGACAGTCCGCAGCAACGAGCAAAGGCCGCTTCCGTCGTGCGTACAAGCATACGTGTTTGGTGTCATTCTCTCTGTCTCTGTCTCTGTCTCTGTCTCTCTGTCTCTCTCTCTCTCTCTCTCTCTCTCTCTCTCTTTTTTTTTTCTCTCTGTGGGTGTGTGTGATTGTGTGTGTGTGTGTGTGTGTGTGTGTGTGTGTGATTGTGTGTGTGTGTGTGTTTCTCACAAAACTGAGATCTTCATTTCCTAAAGTGAACATAGTGGAAACTTAAGAAGAAATTGATCAGTCAGAGTTTAAATGTACGAGAGTTGATAATTTATTTTTAACGCATACAGAGAGCAATTCTTCAATACACACACAGAAAATTCACAGATGAATGCGTGTTTCATATCCTAAGGTGCTGTAAAAAAAACAAAAACAAAACCGCACTCCCCTAATGATTTTTCATGAAAGTATGGAAAAGAGTTAGTTTTCAAGATGGCTGCTTTTCTTGCCAGTAGTAATATCAGTACTTGAATATAGGTTGCATACGAGGGCTGCTACTTGAACAACAATAACAACAACTACTACTGCTGCTACTACTACCACCACCACCACTACTACTACTACTATTGCTACCCGGTGGTATGCCTGTGGCTACCACTAAAAATCATACTGCCACGCACGTTAAAAAAAAACAAAAACAAAACAACAACAAAAAACCCACTTAAAATGAACCAAAAGGTGCGCAAAGAAGCAATGCCCTGATGATGTACGTGCTGATGCTGCAAATAAAAAGATATTCAAGTGATTACAGGAGGCACAGGACATTTTCCAATTTGGCGACCTAGATTTTAAAAAAAAAAAAAAGAAAAAGAAAAAAGAAGAAAAAAAAAAGAAAAAGAAAAAAGAAGAAAAAAAAAAAGAAAGAAAGAAGTGGGCTTGAAGTCATGGCAGGCTGTGAAATAATAAAAAAGGTGAGATGGCGTGACAAACCCAGTGAAATCAGGGCGATTTTTTTACATTTCTTTATAGATTTTTAAATCGAACTGGTGCGGAAATCTTGTGGTGGACAATCTTACTTGTGTATCGGTGGTGCGTCGGAGGGTCAGCTTACTTGAGCAATACACAGAATTTGCGATTAGAGGGCAAAATGGTCATGAGTGATTGATGAGAAAATCAGGTTTGAGAAATATGATGTGAAAACATTCTTTGGCATTAAAATGGCATACTGAGTGAACAAACATTGAAAATGAAAGCTTGATTTGAACTTTGTACCTTTTAGGGGAGGTGACTGTAATTTTTGGTGGTAGTACAATTTGGCTACTGTAAAAAAAAAATACAGAACTATGGTTTTTACATTCTTCAGTACAGTTTACGTACCATGTCAAAATCATTTTCAAAATTTTGAAAAATCAGGAAAAAAAAATGGGGGGGGGGGGGGGGGGGGTCGGGGCAAGAGGGAAACAGTTTTAAATTTTTCATAAAAGCCTGGGAAGGGAGGGGGTGGGGGTGGGGGAGGATGAAGAGGGGCTCATCTAAATTTTCATTAAAAAACGGGAAAGTAGGGGGAGGGGAGATGATGGGGGTGAGGGTGGGGAGTGAGGGACTCTCTTATATTTTTGATTTTTTTTGGGGGGGGGGGGGGGGGGGGGCTTCAAATACTGGGGATGTGGGTGGGAGGGCAGAAAGATAGTGTGGCTATCCTATTCTTTTTCTTTTGTCATTCATTTGTGATCTGCCCAGCTGGGCATACCGTGTTGTCTCCCTTTGAAAATATTACTGGTGAAGCACGCGCGCGTGTGTATGCATGTGTGTAAAAGATGATTTATCTGCATAGAGTGCACACACACACACACACACACACACACACACACACACACACACACACACACACGTACACGTACACACACACACACACACACACACACACACACACACATATATATATATATATATATTTATATATATATATTTATATATATATATATATATATATATATATATACGAGAGAGAGAGAGAGAAGAGAGGAGAGAGAGAGAGAGAGAGGGAGGAGAGAGTAGAGAGAGAGAGAACTCTCTCTTATTTACACAACGCGCACGCACGGGATCGCACACGCACACACATACGCGCGCAGGGGGCATGGGTGCATTTTTCTTTCCCATAGATTTTGGAGTATTTTTTCTTAGTGTCAGTAACATTTCTGAAAGGAGCTCGGCCTTCGAGGCAATTCATTTAGAAATACAACAACAACAACAATATTTCACACGTAGATTTCTCAGAAAATCTCATGGGGAAAAAATGTTGAAAAAGAAACCTTCAAAATGTCGTTAGAGAAGATTCGTAGTTTTGCTTACAAACGAAGTTTTAGTCCTAAGATTGCAAATGTTACAGCTTTCATTTTCTATTCGTAATCCACAACCAAGTTCAAATCCAACTGACCAGTTGGTGGGCTTTCATACACGTTGTGTGTGTGTGTGTGTGTGTGTGTGTGTTCGTGCGTGTATGTGCGTGCGTGCCCGTGTGCGTGCGTGTGTGAGCGTGCGTGTGTGTGTGTGTGTGTGTGTGTGTGTGTGTGTGTGTGTGCCCGTGTGTGTGTGTGTATGTGTGTGTGTGTGTGTGTATGTGTGTGTGTGCGCGCGCGCGAGCGTGTGTGTGTATGTGTGTGTGTGTGTGTTCGTGCGTGTATGTGCGTGCATGCGTGTGCGTGCATGTGTGCGTACGTGTGTGTGTGTGTGTGTGTGTGTGTGTGTGTGTGTGTGGTCACGCAGGCCCCGTGTTGTGGTCACCCTGCTGGACAAAAATGGACACGACGCGTGTGGAGCGGTCAGACTGGGCAGTACTGTGTTTGTGAAGTTTTCACTGCACCCACTGCATAACAACAGTGAGCCCCCAAATGCCGTCCCCCTCCTCTGTCTGTCTGTCCGTCTGTCTGTCTCTCCGTCTGTCTGTCTGTCTGTCTGTCTGTCTGGTCTTTCTTGTCTTTCTGTCTTTTGCCGTGTGTTCAAACAACGTGTGTGTGTGTGTGTGTGTGTGTGTGTGTGTGTGTGTGTGTGTGTGTGTGTGTGTGTGTGTGTGTGTGTGTGTGCGTGCGTGCGCGCTCGCGCGTTCGTGCGAGCGCGAGTGTTTGTGTATGTGGTGAGGATAGGGTGGGGACATTGACATCATTTCAATATTCGTATTTTGTCTTTTTCCTTTTGCGTTATGTGTTTTCCCACTGGACATGCAAAGTAAGCGCTAATAACTTGCTGAATGCGGAGTAAGTTATAATGCTAAATTTTTCAATGAATCGCCGTGAGATGGTCTGTAGAACATGTGTTAAACAAATGGCCAAGATGATGATGATGATAATGATGATTACTCACTATGTCGAACGCACCATAAATCCCTATCATTATGATGATATTGCTATGACCTTGGTTGTTGTTAATTTGAGTACTGCTATTAACATTATTATTGTTATTTTTATCATTACATAACATGTACATTAAACAAGGCAAAACAAAATTTGCTCTTCATTCAGTTGAAGTGCATTGAATAGTTCTAGACGTAGTTCAGTGCTGTGTTGTATTTAAAGCTTTTCGGGGAAAAAAAATGTTCACAAACCCGAGCGCAGTATCTTGAGAACAACAATCTCTTCCATCCCATGAAATCGGTTTTAGGATGCATGTTAAGCAGCCTCAATCTGTTTCGAGTAATACACGGTTATCAGCAGTCAACCCAATCAAGATCACAGGTAAAGTCATTCTTGACTGAAAGAACGCATTTGATCTAATTAATTGCAAAATACGACTCCAAACTCATTTCTGTATCTCCAAGATGAAAAACACAATACACTTTTCGGAATCTTACCATAGCAAAGACAACAATACACCTTAACAACGACTACCTTTCATCTACGGTGAGTGTAAGAAGTAGCTTACTATAAGGATCTGTCCTGAGACCAAATGTGTTTAACTTGTTTAAGAGCGATCTCCCACTTTCACATTAGGTCGATTGTTTAGTGCTGTCTTTTTTTGTATAATCAGGTGACGCTCCTCTCCGTGCAAGTGCAGTGAACAATCCATCAGACCCGAGCTCTTACCAGCCAGGGTTTGAATGTT
This sequence comes from Conus ventricosus, assembly GCA_018398815.1. NCBI lineage: Eukaryota > Metazoa > Mollusca > Gastropoda > Neogastropoda > Conidae > Conus > Conus ventricosus. Next base: position 7,631,952 of record CM031627.1, read on the forward strand.
ATAATTCTACTAAGCTCTGTCCTTGAAAAGAGACAAAGCGTTTGTAATTTCCAGACTGACTATGAGAATGGTAGCGATTTTTGTTTGTTTGTTTTTGCCAGAGGGGGTAACTGACCTCCGTGTGGAACACTGTGTGGTGACTGAGAAAACAACGGGAAGACAACTCACCGTCGTGCAAAATTCGTGAGTAGAAATAGAAGAGAAAGACCGCCTTTGCTTAAGGCTGTGTCAGACCAGTTGACATAGGCTAGAACACCAAGGCTCTGTCAGAATGTTGTTATGCTCTGCATAGCTATGCAGGGATTGTCTTCAGTCGTGACAAGCTCCTAGGGTAACATTGTCAGTCTCCAAAATCCCCGAAGTCGGAGTGTGGCTGCCCACGTGGTGGGATAATAAAAAAAAAAAACGGTCACATACTTATCGTTCTCATCCCTAGCTGATGCATGTGTACCATAGTGTTCAGGCACTTCGGTTGTTCAGATAATCCCTGGAGTCCTTTAGCAGGGTACGACAACAACAACAACAACAACAACAACAACAACAACAAACAACAACGTGAGACATTCGTTCTTGAAACATGTCCAGGTGCTCATAATGGCGGAGCCCATGTTTCTCAAGGCTTCAACATCACAAACCATACCTAACAGCTTGAAGGGATCTGGCATTCTTCTGTCTCGTCATCGCAAAGCAGAAAGTAGAATTCGGGAATCAGAGGGAAGAAAGTTTTGTTCGATTTTTTTTTTCTTAAATTTTCGATGAAGAAGAAGAAGTATAAAAAAGAAAGAAGAAAAGGAAGCAGAAGTTTTAAGAAGAAAGAAAGGAGAAAAAGGGAAGAGGAAAAAAAAAAAAAGAAGGGAAAATAAAAACAAGGAAGAAATTTTTGGGTTTTCACCCAAGGAGGCGTCCCCTCGGGCGGCCTAGTCCATATACGTAAAACCAACATCCGCTAATTTTTGAGATCCCACTACGCAAAATTTAAAGCTGATGGATAAATGAATTAACAAAAAAGATGAAAAGAATTGAAAAAGGGGCCCTCGGGGTCTCGACTCAGGGATGTCTGCCCCCGACGCATGACCCCAAACGCGCTGGTCGACCTTGAGTGCCTATCTCCTTTTTTTTTAAAAAATATTTGTGTGTGTGTGTGTGTGTGTGTGTGTGGGTGTGTGTGGTGGTGGGTGTGGTGTGTAGTTGATGTACTCGTGTGTGTTGGGCATGGGCCCAGGTTTGTGCGTGGGCGCATGTGTGTGTGTGTGTGTGGCGCGCGCCGGGCATGTGTGCGTGTGAAAGGAAGGAAGAAAAAAAGGAAAGAAAGAAAGAGAGAGAGAAAACCTAACGCTTTCATTTTTTTTTAAACCCGTAGTTGACAAAAATCTGAAACAGATCCCCAAACGAACTAAACGAACCCAAAAGTCAAAACTAACACCCCCATAACAGAGGGGAAAGCAAACGTTTTTGGGGAAATAAAACAGGATACGTTCAATTAGGAAGCGGGCCTTCTGAGAAAAACCCCCAAAAATTTACCTATCGGCCCTTGGGGGATTTTTCCCCAGGGTAGATCCTGAAACCTTTTTGGGTTTGCTGGGTTTTTCGTACCATCTTTTTAATCCAATCAAAATAAACCTGTTTCTTAGTTAAAAAAAAAAACGAAATTTAGAAAATTAACTTCTTTTTTTGTTTTGCCCAAAAGAAAATACACGTTATTTTTTTCCTCCTTGTTTTGAGTTTTTAAATTTAAATTTTTGGGATTTTTTTTAAAGTAACGATACATTTGGTTCCAGCTTTTATGCTAAAGGCTAGAAAATCCATATATCTAATTTTTTTAAAATTTATTTTTTAAAAATCATTTTTAAAGGGAAAATTTTTGGCAATGATGATAAAGGAAGCCCAGAATTAGGAATCTGAATGGGCTAAAAGGGAGATAGCATCGCTTTAGTTTCCCTGATGATTTTCAAAAATTTTAATTTTGGTTTTAGAAAACATCTTTTAAAAACCTCAGTATGTATGGGCCCTGTTAACGGGCCCTTGTCAGTTTTTCAGGGTTTTTTTACACACACACCACACACACACACACACACAAAACACACACACACACACACACATCCACCCACCCACCCCACCACAACCAAACACAACAAAACACAACACACACACCAAAACACACACACCCCCAACACACACACACACACAAAAACACACACACAACATCCCATACTTTAAAATACACACTTAACACGCGCACACCACTCACAACACGCGCGCGCGCGCCCCACACACACACGCACGAAACCCAGGGCACGCACGCACGCCCCGCACCCCACGCACGCAGGGACCAACACCCAAAACAACACACACCACACAACACACACACACAAAACAACGAAACACAACAAAACCCTAACAACACCACACACCAACCCCAACACACACACACAACACACAAACACACACACACACACACCACACATCACCCCAAACACCACAACGCAACACACACCCCACACACACCCACACACAAACACACACAACACACCCACACTCCCCCTTTTTGGACCGGTTATCCCCTCCCCCCTCCCCCTCCCCCCCCCCCCCCCCCCGCCCAATTTTTCCCTTCCCCCCTATCCCCCCCCCCGCCCCCCTCCCCCCCCCCCCCCCTGTAAACCCTTCTCCTGCCCTAGGCGACAACACGGGTGTACTAAGGGGAAAACGAGATCAAGTCCTCCCCCGGGGCATCACCAAAACGGACATTTTTGGTTCCTGTGGAGTGTCCGGTCCCAAAAAGGCCAAATTGCCCAGTCCGGACACCAGGGGAAAGAAGTTTTTGCTTGTTGGTTGTTGGTTGGTTTATTTGTTTGTTGAAACTTTTCGCACCCAGATCGAAGAGATCGAAGTGGGGTTTCTGTTGGTTTCCTTTTGGTTTTTGGGTCGTAAATTTTTTTGAATGGTTTTTTCCCTTCTGCCTTTGAACCCTCAATAGCTCAAAAACGCGTTGTGGTGTGTGGTTTTGTGGGTGTGTGTGTGTGTGTGTGTGTGTGTGTGTGTGTGTGTGTGTGTGTGTGGTGCGTGTCCCGCGCGCCTGCGTGTGTGTGCTTGCATGTGTGGGTTTGTTTGTGTGTGTGTGTGTGTGTGTGTGTGTGTGTTTGTAAAACTTCTTTTTTTTTTTTTTTCTTGGGGGCCCCCAGTAACGGGTTTTCGCTCTTTTTTCCCTTTTTTCCGCTGGCAGTTAGTCACTCCACCCCTGCAACCCGGTTGGTTGGTTAAAATGTTTGTTTTTTTTTAAAGCGGGGGGGTTTTTTTTGCATGGTGTGTGTGTTTTTTCCCCTTTCTCTTTTTTTTTTTTTTTTTCCCATTCTAATATCTTGGCCGACACTAGGGGACAAAGGACTAAAGGGAGAAAACCCCTCTTTGAAGCGAGCGGGGGTCTTTGAGGCGCTGGGGGGCCCCCCCCTGGGCTGGTGTTTGGGGTTTTTCGAATCCATAGAAACCATCCCCAACCCCCCCCCCCCCCCTCCCCCCGGGCTGGTTGTTTGAGGGGTTCAGAATCCATAACACTTACAGCAGTCATTCCCCCCTCGGCCAGTTTTTTTGGGGTTTTCCCCGAATCCATAGCACTATCACAGCCACCCCCCCCCCCCCCCCCTCCCACTCGGCTTGTGTTTGAGTGTTCAGAATCCATAACACTTCCCAACAGTCTTCCCCCCCTCGGCCAGTGTTTGAGGGGCCCAAAGAATCCAAAACCCACTTTTTTCAGAACTTTCCCCCCTTGGCCCGGGGTTTTTGAGTGTTCAAAATCCATAGCACTCATCACAGGCATTCCCCCCTCGGCCAGTTTTTGGAGTGTTCAAAAATCCTTTAGAAACTCACAACACCCTTTCCGCCCCGCCCCCCCGGCCCCGTGTTTGAGTGTTCAAAATTCCTTTGGCACTCACAAAAGCCTTTTCCCCCCTGGGCCCAGTTTTTTGGGTTCAAAGCATAGCACTCCAACAGCCATCCCCCCCTTGGGCCCAAAAGTGTTTGAGTGTTCTGAATCCATTGCACTCCCCAACAAAAATTTTCCCCCCTCGGCCGTTTTTGGAGTTTTTCTGAATCCAAAAGCACTCACAATGCCTTTCCCCCCTCGGCCCCGGGTTTTTTGGAGTTTTTCTGAATCCATAGAAATCCCAACAGCCCCCCCCCCCCCCCCTCTCCTGGGGCCAGTTTTTGAGTTTTTCAAAAATCCAAAAGCACTCATCACGGGCCTTTCCCCCCCTGGCCAGTGTTTGATGCTCAAAAAATCCATAGCCCCCATCAAACCCATTCTCCCCCCCCCAGCCATTTTTTTGGGGTGTTCAGAATCCATAGCACTCAAACGGGCCTTTCCCCCCCTGGGCCCAGTGTTTGCCCTTTTCCCGAATCCAAAGCACTCTTTCAAAAACCAAATTCCTCATCACACAAGAAAGCCCCCCTCATGTGATATTTCGTTTTTTTTTTTTTCTTTTTCCTTTTTAAATCATTATTTTTTTTATATAAAATCCATAGACTTACCCCAAAATAAACTCTCTTCGGCTGGTGCTTCATTTTTCCCAGAACCCCGTCTCCTCACCCGGGGTATATCCTTCCTCGGATACGTTTAAATTTTTTCTGTTTTAAAAATCCACCCGGCACCCCCGGTGTCCATCCTCGAATGAGCTTCCATGTATGTTGTCAGGGGTCCATCTCACCACGTGTCCTTTCTTCATCGAATAGAGCTTCCAGTATGTTGCCCGAGCCCCATCGAACCCTCACAGTAGTCCGCCCAAATAGAGCTTTAAACGTATGTTGTCAGAGTCCATCTCACTCAAAAGTAGCCCCTTTTCATCGAATAGGGCTTCCACGAAATGTTGTCAAAAGTCCACCCTAAATCCCCTGTATCCATCTTCAGGGAATAGAGTTTCCATGTATTTTGGCCCAGAGTCCATCCCCACCCCACCGCAGCCCCATTTTCAGGGAAATAAGCTTCCATTTATGTTGTCAGAGCCCCATCTCACTCCCCCGAGCCATTTCATGGAAAGGTTTCCCAAATGAAAGTTTTTCAGAGTCCTCGCACTCACCGCAGCCCATCTTGATGGAATAGAGTTTCCCAAGTATGTTGCAGAGTCCACCCTCACCCACCCCCGTCCATCTTGAGGAATAGGTTTCCCCATGTATGTTGTCAAGGCATCCCCACTAAACCGCAGCCCAAACTTGATGGAATAGAGTTTCCCTTTGTAGTTGTCAGAGCCCCATCGCACCACCGCAGCCCAAATTTTAAGGAATAAAGTTTTCCATGAAATTTTTGTCAGAGTCCATCGCACTCCCCCGCAGTCCATCTTGAGGGAATAGAGTTTCCCATGTATGTTGTCGAGGGGCATCACACCACCGCAGTCCATCTTAAAGGGAAAATTAGAGCTTCCATGTAGGGTTTCAGGGTCCATCGCACTAAACCGCAGTCCATCTAAAGGAATAAGCTCCCATGTATGTTGTCAGAGCCCAAATCCAAAAACCCACCACAAACCACCCCGGCTCAGACGAAAAAAGAAACTACATCATCCCCCCCAGTCCACACAGCAACCTGTAAACGCCCCACGCCCTTGGAGACCACGACAACTTCTGAAAGGGACCCCGGCCCCTCAGGTAAAGGTAAAAACGACCTCAGGTAAAGGGGTCAAACGCCTCAGGTCAAGGTCAAACGCCCCTCAGGTCCAAGGTAAAAACGAAAAGTCCGCAGCAACGAGCAAAGGCCCCCTTTCCGTCGTGCGTACAAGCAAAACGTTTTTGGTGTCTTTCCCTTTTCTGTCTCTGTCTCTGTCCTTTTCTCTCTGTCTCTCTTTTCTCTCTCTCTCTCTCTCTCTCTCTTTTTTTTTTTCTCTCTGTGGGTGTGTGTGATTGTTTTGGGGTGTGGTGTGTGTGGGGTGTGTGATTGTTGGTGTGTGTTTGTTTCTCAAAAAACTGAGATTTTTCATTTCCTAAAGTGAACATATTTGGAAACTTAAGAAGAAATTAAATTCAGTCGGGATTTTAAAATGTACGAGAGTTTAAAAATTTTTTTTTAACCCCCATACAGAGAGCAATTTTTTCAATACACACACAGAAAATTCAAAAAGATGAATCTGTTTCATATCCAAAGGGTGCTGAAAAAAAAACAAAAAAAAAAAACCGCCCCCCTAATGTTTTTTTCATGAAAGTATGGAAAAAGTTAGTTTTCAAGATGGCCCCTTTTCTTCCCAAAAGAAATTTAATCATTTACTTGAATTTTGGTTGCATACGGGGGCCCTGCTACTTGAACAACAAAAACAAAAACCTCCTACGCTGCTACTACTACCCCCAAACCACCACACTCCCAACTACAATTGCCCCCGGTGGTATGCCTGTGGCTCCAAAAAATTCATACTCCCAAACCCACGTTAAAAAAAAAAAAAAAACCAAAACAACAACAAAAAAAACCCATTTAAAAAATGAACCAAAAGGTGCGCAAAAAGCAAGGGCCCTGATGATGTACGTGTTTGATGCTGCAAATAAAAAGATATTTCAAGTGTTTAAAGGGAAGGCACAGGACTTTTTTCCAATTTGGCGACCTAGTTTTTAAAAAAAAAAAAAAAAGAAAAAAAAAAAAAAAGAAAAAAAAAAAAAAAAAAAGGAAAAAAAAAAAAAAAAAAAAAAGGGAAAGAAAGAAGTGGGTTGAAGTCATGGCAGGTTGTGAAAATAAAAAAAAAGGTGAGAGGGCGTGACAAACCCGTAAAAATCAGGGGGGAATTTTTTTACATTTCTTTAAGATTTTTAAAATCAAAACTGGTGGGGAAAAACCCTTGGGTGGACAATCTTTTTGGGTGTAGGGTGGTGCGTCGGGGGGGTTTTTCTTACTTGAGCAATACACAAAATTTTTGCGTTTAAAGGGGGCAAAATGGTCATGAGTGTTGATAAAAAAAAAGGGTTTTGGAGAAATTGATTTTAAAAAACATTCTTTGGCATTAAAAGGGCCCCTTTACTGAGTGAAAAACTTTGAAAATGAAAGCTTGATTTGAACTTTTGTACCTTTTAGGGGGGTGCCTGTAATTTTTTGGTGGTAGTACAATTTGGCTACTAAAAAAAAAAAAATTACAAAAAATTTATGGTTTTTACTTTCTTCAGAAATTTTTTACGAAACCAAAAGTCAAAATCATTTTAAAAAATTTTGAAAAAATCGGGAAAAAAAAAAGGGGGGGGGGGGGGGGGGGGGGGGGTCGGGGAAAGAGGGAAACTTTTTTAAAATTTTTCAAAAAAGCCTGGGAAGGGAGGGGTGGGGGGGGGGGGGAAAGGATAAAGAGGGGTCATCAAAATTTTCTTTAAAAAAAACCGGGAAAAGTAGGGGGAGGGGAGTGAGGGGGGTTGAGGGTGGGGGACGTAAATTTCTTTTTATATTTTTAAATTTTTTTGGGGGGGGGGGGGGGGGGGGGGGGGCTTAAAAAAATATGGGGATGTGGGGGGGGGGGGAAAAGGGAAATTGTGTGGTTTATCCTTTTCTTTTTTTTTTGTAAATTCATTTGTAAATTTGCCCACGGGGCATACCGGTTGTCTCCCTTTAAAAAATTATACTGGTGAAGCACGCGCGGTGTTATCAGTGTGTAAAAAAAGTTTTAAACCCCCCAATAGATGCACACCACACACACACCACACACACCACACACACCCACACACACAAAAAACCCCTACAGGGTACAACACACACACACACACAACCCACCCACACACACATATATATTAAATATATATAATAAAATATATATATAAAAAATTTTAATATATTTTATATATATACAGGGGAGAGAGAGAGGAGAGAGAGAGAGAAGAGGAGAGGAGAGAGAGAGAAAGAAGAGAGAACTCTCTTTTAAATTTTAAAACAACGCGCACGCAGGGGGTTTTCCCCCACCCACACACATACGCGCGCGGGGGAAAGGGGTGCATTTTTTTTCCCCCAAGTTTTTTAAAAAGTATTTTTCTTAGTGTCAGAAAACATTTCTGAAAGGAGCTGGGGGCCTTCGGGGAAATTTCTTTTAGAAATAAAAACCAACAACAACAAAATTTCACACGTAATTTCTCAGAAAATTCAGGGGGGAAAAAAATTTTGAAAAAAAAAACCCTTTAAAAAATGGCTTTAAGAAAAATTCTTTATTTTTGCTTACAAACGAAGTTTTGTCCAAAGATTGCAAAGTACAGTTTTTCTTTTTCTATTCGTAATCCAAAACCCAAATTTCAAATCCAATACCAGTTGGTGGGCTTTCATACACTTGTGTGTGTGTGTGTGTGTGTGTGTGTGTTCTGCGTGTTATGTGCGTGCGTGCCCGGGGGGCGTGCTTTGTGTAGCGTGCGTGGGTTGTGTGTGTGTGTGTGTGTGTGTTTTGGTTGTTGTGCCCGTGTGGTGTGTGAAAGGGTTGTGTGTGTGTGGGGTATGTGTGTGTGTGCGCCCCCGCGCGCTTTGTTGTGTATGTGTGTGTGTTGGTTCTTTTGCGTGTATGTGCGTGCAGGGCGTGTGCGTGCATGTGTGCGAAACGTGTGTGTGGGGGGTGTGTGTGTGTGTGTGTGGGGTGTGGTAAACGCGGGGGCCCCCGTTTTGGGGTTTCCCCCGGCTGGAAAAAAAATGGACACAAACGCGTGGGGAAAGGGGTTTCAAATGGGCAAGTACTTGTGTTTGTGAATTTTCACTGAAACCCACGCAAAACCCCCCCCCCCCCCCCCCCCCATTTACCCCCCAAAATTTCCGCCCCCCCTCCTTGTCTGTCTGTCCGTCTGTCTGTCTCCCCGTCTGTCTGTCTGTCTGTCTGTCTGTCTGGTTTTCTTGTCTTTCTGTTTTTTTTGCCGTGTGTTCAAAAAAACGTTTTGGTGTGTGTGTGTGTGTGTGGTGTTTTGTGTGTTGTTTTGTGTTTTGTGTGGGGTGTGTGTGTGTGTGTGCGTGCGTGCGCGCTCGCGCTTTCCCGTGCGAGCGCAAAGTGTTTGTTGTATGTGGTGGGGATAGGGGGGGGGAATTTGGACATAAATTCCCCCAATATTCGTTTTTGTCTTTTCCTTTTGCGTTATGTGTTTTCCCCCCTGGAAAAGCAAAGAAACGCTAATAATTTTGTAAATGCGGAGTAAGTTAAAATAAAAAATTTTTCAATAAATCGCCGTGAGAGGGTCTTAAACATGTGTTAAACAAATGGCCAAGATGATGATATGATAAGGGATGTTTACTCACTATGTGGGAACGCCCCAAAAACCCCTTTAATTTTTTATGATGATATTGCAAATGCCCTTTGGGTTTGTTAAAAATTTGAGAACTGCTTTTTTAACTTTATTTTGTTTTTTTTTAAACCTTCCCAAAACCCTTTTACTTTAAAACCGGGCCCCCCCCCCCCAAAATTTGCCCTTCTTTCAGTTGAAGGGGCCTTGGGGAATATTTCTAGACGTAGTTCAGGGCTGTGTTGTTTTTAAAAAGCTTTTGGGGGAAAAAAAAAGTTCAAAAACCCCCCACGAGAAAATTTTTAGAAAAACCAATCTTTTCCCCTTTTCCCATAAAATCGGTTTTAGGTTATGTTAAGCAGCCTAAATCGTTTGAGTAATCCCCACTTTAAACAGCATCAACCCAATCAAGATCACAGGAAAGTCTTTTCTTGACTGAAAAAACCCGCTTTGTCTAATTAATTGAAAAAATACAACTCCAAACTCATTTTGTACCCCCAAGATAAAAAACACAATACATTTTTGGGAATTTTACCATAGCAAAGACAAAAAATACCCCTTTAAACAACGACAAACCTTTCACTATTTGAGTGAAGAATTTAGTTTACTAAAAGGGAAATCTTTTCCTGGGGGCCCAAAATGTTTTTAAAACTTTTTTAAAAGGAGCAACTCCCACTTTAAACATTGGGTCGATTTTTTTGTGTTTTGTCTTTTTTTGTAAAATCAGGTGCGCTCCTCCCCGGTGAAATTTCCGTGAACAATCCATCGGACCCAAAGCTCTTACCAGCCGGGGTTTGAATGTTATTTTCTACAAAAGCTTTGGTCCTTGAAAAGAGACAAAGCGTTTGAAAATTTCCAGATTTGACTATAGAATGGTAGCGATTTTTTGTTTTTTTTTTTTTCCCAAAGGGGGGGAAAACTGACCCCGTGAGGAACCCCTGTGTGGTGGACTGAAAAAAACAAGGGGAAGAAAAACTCCCCGTCGTGAAAAATTCGTGGTAGAAATAGAAGAGAAAGACCCCCCTTTTTGTTAAGGCTGTGTCAAAACCAGTTGAAAAAGGCCCTAGAACCCCAAGGGGGCTGTAAAGAATGTTGTTACCCCTCTGCATAGCTATGCAGGATTGTTTTCAGTCGTGAAAAGGCTCCTGGGTAACTTTGTCATTTTCCAAAAACCCCCCCCCGAAGTCGGGAGTGGTGGTTTGCCCACTTGGTGGGATAAAAAAAAAAAAAAAAGGGGTCAAAAAATATTTTCCCCGTTCCCACCCTAGCGGGATGCATGTTTTCCATAGGTTAAAGGGCCACATCGGTTGTTCAGAAATCCCTGGAGCCCTTTACAGGGAAACGACAACAACAACAACAACAAAAACCAACAACAACAACAACAAAAAACGTGGGGACATTCGTCTTAAAAACAGGTCCAGGGCTCATAAGGGCGGACCCCCTGTTTCTCAAGGCTTAAAACATCACAAACCCATACCAACAGTTTAAAAAGGGATCTGGCATTCTTTGTTTTCGTCATCCCCAAAGCAAAAGAAGAATTCGGGAATTCGGGGAAAGGGGGAAAAAAAAAATTTTTTTCCCGTGTTTTTTTTTTTTAAAAAATTTTCGACAAAGGGCTCAATAAGCCGATTCCCCTTAAAAAGGGGGGGGGAAAGCATGTGGAGGGCCACGGCAAGCCCCCACGGCATGGATCGTCTTTTTCATCCCAAACAGACACAGACCCCTCTCCTCTTTGCCAGTGGGCTGTGTAAATTTTTGTAAAATGGGGGGCTTCATGGTAAAAAACGTTGGGAAACAGATTTCTTTTCTTTTTGCTGGTTTTTAACTTTTCATGTCGGTGTGCGTGCCTGTGTGTGTGTGCGTTTTGTGTGTGTGTGTGTGTGTGTGGTGTGTGTTGGGTGGGTGTGTGGTGGGTGTGGGGGTTTTTCCCATGTGTGGTGTGGGGTGCGTGGTGTGTGTGTGTGTGTGTGGTGGGGCACACTGTCACTCTTCATACCCCCCTTTCATGAAAACCCATTTACTCCATACGCCCCACGCAATTTTTCCCAAAACCCCCAAAAGGCACTACCGAATGTTTTTCTTCCCCCCTCTCCTTGGGGAAAAAACCCTTTACTAATCACAACAACAATTGTAAAAAAAGATTTTAAAAACCTGTATCTCTTTTCCCGCACTGAGAGAAAAAATAAATCCGCACACAATATCTCTCCTCAAAACCGAAGAAAAATTTAAAACTTCACAATGTATCTCTTTTTACACTGAGAAAAAAAATAGTTTTCCCACACTTGTATCTTTTTTCACTGAGAGATAAAATATTTCTTCACATTTGGGTTTCCTCTTTACATGAAGATAAAAAAATCTATTTTCCCTTTTCCATAAAGCTTTTGGCCTTCACTTTCCCGGGAAACCCCAAAATTTCCGGACCAGGAGAATCAAAAAAACTCCCGTAATCATTTGAGGACCTCCCCGCCCAAAAAAAAGGGTTTCCCCCTTCTTTTTTTTCCCCCCTGTCTCTCTGGGGACCAATATACGCCCCCCTCAAAAATCTCCCGTCCTGGAGATACGAGTCTCGACTTTCTTCCGCGACTTTTTCTGTCTTTTGGGCGAAATGACGAGCTTAAATCCTCCCCTGGGGGTTGGTATTTGGCTGGGGCGGAATTTCCCGGTTTGGTGTTCCCCAAAAATGGCCATCTTCAACCACCTCGGGGGGTAAAAAGATAAAGGGTAAAGGGGCGAAGGGTAAAGGGTGACGGGTGAAGGGTAAAGGGGTAAGGGTAAAGGGGCTGAAAAAACGAATAAATTTGTTGTGAAAAGCCCCCGCTTCTAAATTAACAAAAAGAATTTTTTCCCTCTCTTTTTTAAAATTTTTTCCCCCTGAAAAGTTTCCCCAACTATCTATCGCCCCCACCGGGTTAATGACGGGGCAGCAACGAGGACCACCTTTTCCTGACAGGTTCGGGGTCCCTAGGAATTTTGGGGGGGTTTTTAAAACTGACTTTTTCCCCCCCCCTTCCCCCCTAGGAGGGGCATACTCGGGTGTTCAAAACCCCAGGGCCCCAGCCCCTTTTTCCCTTACCACCCTTGTTAAACTATCCTCAGGGGTCACTTTAAACCCAATACCACATTTTTTTCTTGAATGAGTCTTCCCCAAATTTTTTTGGGGGGAAACGCCCCCCCCCCATAGTCAAGCCTTTAATATTTTTTCCTTTATTGTGGCACGGGGAAATGTTTTTATATCCAAAAACCCCTGTGATGGAGGGGTCACATGCCTTAAAGAGGCTACATCACATGCCCACCCCCCATCCGGGGAAATTAAAAAAATTTTTTCACCAAAAAATTTTTTTAAAGGATATACAATTTCCCACTTAAACCCCTTTTGGGCCATGAATCTAAAAATTTGGTAACCACCCGCACATGATTCACCAAATTAAAAAATTCAACGTATAGAATAAATCACCATGATCCCCCATAAATAGCATTTTAAAAAACTTTCATCTTTCAAAAAAAAAAAAATTTCATAATTGATCACCATTTTCCCAAAAGATAAAATTTTCCCCAAAAGCCATGGATAAAAAAAATTAGGGATATTAAAAATTTCAAAAACAAATTTTCATACTTTTAAAGATGTGGCACTTTTTTTTCCCCCTTAAAATTTTTGTCCCCAAAATTTTTCCCAAAACCCTAAATGAAAATGAGAATATTTCCAAGTGTAAATGTTTTTTCAATAGAATGTAAAAAAAATAAACATGGGTTTTAAAATAATTTTTTTTCCCCACATGTAATGTTAGGCCCATTGAAAAGTCAAATGTTTTCCCAATTGTTGCCCAATTTAAAAATAAAAAACAATTGGTTTGTCCATTGCACAATCAAAACTGCATATAAAACTTTTCTAAAAAGTTATTTGTTTTCATCACACATAAAATTAAATCATCGTCACCAAAAGGGTTAGACATAAATAGTACTTGTTTTTTCCCCATTGCCCTACCAAAGAATAAAATTTTTTTTCCCTCAAATCAAGCGTTTTTTTGCGAAAAAACATATAGTCACTTCAATCCCAAAATTATGCAAAAACCCCTTTGATTTAAATGGGTCAGTACCCATACAATGCACCGTCAAAAAGTGATCCCCACCAAATATTAAAAAAGAAAAAAAAACGGGAAATTTTGTCTTTTCCCTTGAAGACAGTTTTTTTTGTCCATGAAAATTCACGCACGTGACAAAAAAATCTGCCATGACTTTTGGTTCCAGGCACTGGTTCAACAGTAAACTGGAATTCCTGAAATGCCAAAGACCATCAAATTAACCTGTGTTCTTAGTCTTTAAACGATTTCAAGAACGTCAGTGGCCTAGGGGTCAGTCTGTAACTAAAAACTTTTTCCGTTAAAAACCCTGGCGAACTTCTCAATGCCCATACTTTTCCCCAAAGCACTCCCCTCGACAACCTCTTTTTTTTTTTTTTTTTTTGGCAAAGGGCAGGGGGTTTGGTCTGGTTCGCACGGGGTATTTCAGAATTTTTAACTGAATACTTTTGGAAGGGTTCAATACCAGCCCACTGTCCCTGGGGTATCTGCCCAACACATCCTAAAAGTTTTTCCCAAAATTTCTTTGAGCTTTTTCTTTTTTTTGGATTTGGGAAGACAAATCATTCGAAAGAACCACATCCTCATGGTTTAAACCTTTGAAAGACAAAAAAAATGGGGAAGGGGGTACAACATAAACTGCACTGGTAGATGTTAACACTCCTACTTTTGCTGTTTTATAACCTTTGATCTGTCCCTTTTAGGGTTACTTTGGGGGTAAAAAATTCACCCAATGATAATGTTTTTCTGTTGACCCCAGTTTCTGAAAACGGGGATAAAATCCACCCAAACCGACGGGTTTAAATGGCAAATTTGTACGTTCAACATACTTCTTAAACCATTTTCACATGAAATCCCCTCAATTTTGCCTTTTAATCTTAAAAATTTTTACTGAGAAAGTTTTTCGACCACCTAAAAAGGCCCCTTTCCCACATAACACGAAGCTGTTATTTTCCCTCATTTAGTACAAAAAGAATTTTAACCCCCTACCTGAAGGAACGTCCTTGTTTTTCCCTGTCTAAAAAGGGACCTTGTCCCACATGTTTTTTCCATCGGGCTGACTGTTGGCAAGCTCACTGAAACCCTTAAAAACGTTTAAACCCTTTCCTTTAAACGTATGGAAAACTTTTATTTGCCCAGGTATGTCCGTCTTTTCCGCCCATTGTGCCCTCAATAGTTTTCCAAAAAAAAGGTTTCCCCTTTGGGGTGGTGTCCCAAAAAGAAGCTAAAAATGGTAAAAACCCAGCGTTTCGTTCGGATTTCCCTGTATGCAAAAAGAAAAAGCCGGAAATAAAAACAAATCCCTTCCCCTGGGGGCCCCTTCCCCTTGAAAACCTTTCTCAACATGGACTTAAAACGTTCCTTTTAAAACGTTCAACCATGCCATTCAAATTGGGGTTATATGGGTGGTTAAAATGGGAAGAGATTGAAAAACCAGTCGGGTAAATTTCTCTCATGAGATCAAAAATTTGAATTGCGTTCCACAATCCGAAAAAAATTTCTTTCTGGAAGCCCCCTCTGGAAAAAATTGAAAAGTAAGGCTTCAGCGACAGAAAAATTTTATAAATTTTCTTCAGGGAATGGGTTCTGGATCCCTTGTTGCGAATCCACCAAATTTAAAGATTTTAGCGTATCCCCAAGAAGACAGGGAGGGGCCCAACAAGTCAATAGCTCCCTTTCCCGAAATGGAAGGGAAAATGAAAAAGGGCATTTTGTGCAAAGGTGAACATGGGACGCAACCTTTTCGAGATTGTTTTTTGGGAAAGATGTCACATGGGGCGGCATTTATTTCGAAAATTTTTTCCTTTGTGACACCCGGCCAATAAAAAGAATCAAAAAACTCTCTTTAATGTTCTTTTGATTCCGCAGTGCCCCAGCGAACAATGCATCATGAGCCGTGTGCAGTACTGTTTCCCCTAAGGGTTTTTTTGGAAACCCCAAAAACTTGCCCGGGTTTGTCCGTCCAGGTACACCCCTGAAAGAAAAATGTCAAGTCCAGTATGTACTTTGGGGTTTGTCCGTTGTCCGTCAGTGCCAGTCTGTTTAGCAGCAGAAGTTTTTGTGGGTCAGGTCTCGTTTTTTCCCCTTGCATTTTTTTTAAACCCTCGGGGGTTTTAATTGGGGAGTTCATCCAGTTTTGAGATTTTTACCCCCCCCCGGCCCTTTGTACCCTTTCCCTGCCCCTAGACGTTTGATCAAAGTACTCACAAGCCCCAAGGAAAAAAAACGTCCCCAGCACCACCATGTACTTTGGGGAAACACCTGGGAAAATTGCCCAAGATGGGTCGCAGACTGGGTTTCAATAACACAGGGGGTAAGAAAAACCGGATAGTACGGTGTTTTCGACTGAAATTTTCGCCAGGGGGAAACGTTTCAACCCCTTGCCCCCCAAATCCCTACATTTTGGACGGTTGTTGGGGAATGGTTTTAAAGCCCCGAAAGTTTTCCCCGTAAAACCACGGGTAGTGCCCCCAGGTCTCGAAAAAAACCGAACCCGCAACCCATTAAAGGCCCCCCTTTTCTAACCCCAAGCCCCATAACAGTTGACTGGTCCCAAAAAACAAGGCCTTCTTCACAATCAGTGGGACTAATGCGGGTTTTAAATCTTGGTTTAAAAAGGGAAATTTTTTCCCCTTAAAATGGAATTTGCCATCACAAAAGAAACATGCATTGTCTATCGGCAGCCGACAAAATTTTGTGAACTTCTTTCTGTTCCACGAACGGCCCCCAAAAGGTTACGTGGTGGTCGTTTTCCACGCCCCTCGGAACGTTTGCTGGGGGAAAAAAAGGGTCTTTCCGGCGGGGGAGTACTGGTATTGACAAAAAGTCACTCGAACCGGGGAAAGATCCCTGTCCGTTCCTAGGATGGGTATACCCTTTTAGGGGAAAAAATAAAAAATGACCCACGTTTTTCCTTTCCTGTAACTTCCCTGCCCGAGGGGAAAGACATGACGAAATGAGCCCTCAAAGTGGAAAATTTCCCTTCCTAGCCCCGCCCTTAGGGGGGTTTAGCGATCCCAATATTTGACCCCAGCCATCTGCCCCCTTTCCCTTTCCACGTTTTCAATTCCCTTTTTCTTTAAAAAAGTGGCCAGACTTTGCTAAACGCGGGGGAAAAATTTTTGTTCTTTTAAAAAGGAGTTTTCTCGCGTGTTTTGAAAATTTTTGTTCTTTTTTGGGAAAAATCGACCCATCGTTTCCAAAAACAATGACTCAAACGGCCCAGAAACGAGGGAAAACGTTCCCCTTTTTCAGGGCGACAGAAAAAAAACGTTGGGGAAAACATACGGGAACATTGAATTCTTGAGGGTTCTTCTTTCAACTGCCCCCAAGTTAAATTTTGTTTCGCGCAATGAGGGGTTTTACAGGGTAAAAAGGCCTACCCTTAAAAAACGACGCAATTTTACAATGTCCATTTTTCCCTTTTGGGCCCAAACCCACAAGACTTTGCGTGACTTTAAAATCGGAAAAAAAAAACTTTTAAATGCATCCTTTTTTTTCCTAAAAAAGGTGGCAACTTTGGAATATATCCCCGTTTTTGGTTGAGGCATGGCTGGGGCCCCCCGGGTGGGGGTTCTCCGATCCCGGTTTTTATTCTTCTAATTTCAGCTTTCCAGCCCTCTAATTCAAAACTCCCTTTAAAATTTAAAATTTGGGCCCGTTTTTCGCTTCATTTCCCTCTGTAGTTTATTCTTTTCCCGTTTCCCCTCTGTAATCTTTTTTTAAATTTTCCACTTCCCTCTTATTTATTTTCTTCAGCTTCCCTCTTTTAGTTTTTTCCTCTTCAATTCACTTCCCTCTGAAAGTCTATTTTTTCCCCTCTCTTACCCTGTCTGCCCTATTTTGGCATTGTTGAAACATGGGTTATTTAATTTTTTTCTCCATAAAAAACCCAAGCTTTCCCGGTTTTTTTTTTTTTTAACATATTTATAAAAATCTTTCCTTTAATGAATCGTCCCCCGATAAAAAAACACAAAAAAAAACCCCCAAAAGTATTGAATAAAAAAAAAGGGCCCGATATATGAGAATTAGTTTAAAAAAAACCGTAATTATATTTAATATACAAATACAGAATTAAATTTCCGGTTTTTAAACAAAAAAAACAGTTTACTTAAACGGGGAAAGTTATGAAATCCAAGGAATGTATTTTTTTTAAAAATAAATTTGGGAAAATGTTTTTTCCAAATTTTTAATTTACAAAACAAAAATGAAGTTTTAATACAAAAAATGTTTTCCCTAAGTTTTTCCCTTTTCTGAAAATAATTTCCTTTTTAAAGTTTTTGTTCTCCCAAAGTTCTTGTTTTTCAGTCTTTCTTTTTTTTACTTAATTTCAAACGAAATTTAAAAAAACAAAGGGACCGCCTTAACAAAAAAAAAAGAATATAAATTTTTCAAAAAAATGGAATCACAAACAAATTTAAAAAAAGGGGAAGAAACCCAAAAGCGGGAAAACCTCCCAAAATTGAAAATGGGTTTAAAAGAAAACTAGAAGGGCCTATTGAGGGAAAAGGGTTTTAAAAATTTTTAAAAAAGGGGTTTGAAAAAAGGAAAAGAAAAGGGTAAAACAGGCCCCGGGAAAAGAAAAAAAGGGAAAACAAGAAAAGCAAAAAAAAAAGCCCACAGGGCCCGGGACCCTAGTGGGTTTACTGTCCCCCCGTGAAAATGGAGGCGGGAAAAAAAAAATCCGCAAAAATACACCCTAAGTAATAAAACAAAAATTTCTAAACAATCCAACCCAAAATAAATTTCACATTTACCCCAAAAACCCCAAAAAAAATCTCGACACAACACCCAGGAAAAAAAAAAAAATCAAAAGTTTAAAAATGTTTTTTTTGGGCAGAGCAGTAATCAACCCACCACCTACACTACTAGCGTGACGGAGGAGAAGTTGACCCACACTCTGAGGGGCAAGGGGAAAAAAACAAATGAAAAAAAAGGAAAGCGAAAGAAATAGATATTTATCAGAAGGGAAAGGGCTTTTGCTCCCCAACGCCTGTCCCCCCGCTAAACGCCGGAAGAGGTTTTGGGGGTATCATTCCCGGGGAAAAGGGGCAAAAATTCTAATCCTTTGGGGAAGGACAGCGATTCCTCAACCCCTGCCCCCCTTTCCCGCCAGGTTCGAGCAAGAGGAAAGGTTTAGGCTATCGGTCCCCGAGGTGGGGAAGGGGCAAAAAAAAAATCCAAACCAAAAAAAAAAAAAAACCCTTTAAAGGAGGAAAAGGGGCAACCAAAAGAAAAGTCAACCCCCCAAAACACATATAAAATAGAACACACCAAAAAAGCCCCCTTTTACACAAAAATAATTAAACCTTTTTTTTTTTTTTCTTTCCCCCAACCCCTTTAGGGCACAAATAGAAATCCTTTTTTTTTCTTCCTCAAACCCCTTTAGGGTACAAATAGAAAAACCTTTTTTTTTTCTTTCCCCAAACCCTTGGGGTACAAAAATAAAACTTTTTTTTTAAAAAACCCCAAGGGGGACAAATTTGAAATCTTTTTTTTTTTTTTTCCCCCGGGGAAACAAACGGAGCTACGCCGGTGAAAAATGGAGTCGGGGTCACCCCCTGTCACACGTCACCTTTCATACCCCCCCCTTCATTACAGAATTTTCTCCATACGCACACGCAATTTTCCCCAAACACCCAAAAGGGGCCCCTACCGGGGAAAGTTTTTTTTTTCCCCCTTCCCCCTTCAGGGAAAAAACTTTTCTTTAAAAAAAAACACCAACTTGTAAACAGATTTTAAAACCCTGTATCTCTCCTCCCCCACTGAGAGACAAATAAAAAAAACCGCAACAAGAAACTCTCCTCACAAACCCAGAGACAAATCAATCCCTTTACACATGTATCTCTCTTTACACTTAGAGAAAAAATATCTTCAACTTGTATCTCTTTACACTGAAGATAAAAAAGTCTTCACCTTGTTTCTCTTTTAAAAAAAGAGAGATAAAAAAAATCTAGTTCCGGGTTTTTATAAAGCTATGGCCTTCACCCTTTCCCTTATCCCAAAATTCCGGCCCCGGAGAATACATAACCCCCCCGTTTAAACCTGAGGACCGCCTGCCTCAATAAAAACTTTTCCCCGCTTTTTCCTTTTCCCGTCTCTTTGAGCCCAAAATCTGCCCCCCCGAACTCCCCCCCCTCCTGGGATACGAGCTCGACTTTTTCTTTCCCCGATTTTTTCTGTCTTTTTGCGAAAAAAAGACGAGCTTCAACCCTCTTCCCCCGGGGTTGGTACTGGGGTGGGGGCTGAAAATTTCCGGTGTTTTTCCCCCACACCCTGGCCCCCTTCAAAACCCCCTCACGGGGGGAAAGATGAAGGGGAAGGGCCCCAAAGGGGGAAGGGTGAAAGGGGGTTTAAACCCGAATAAGGTTCGTTTTAAGTAAATGCTTCTCAATTCAACATATGAAAAACTTTTCTCTTCTTTAAGTTTTTTCCCCCTGTAACTTTCCCCAACCCAACTAAAGCTCACTGGTTTAAAGGGCTGGTCAGCAACGAGGACCACCCTCCTGACCGGTTCAGTCTCTAGGCCATCTCTGGGGTTTAAAAAAGACTCTTTTCCCCCCTTTTCCCAGTGATTTCATACCAGTGTTCAAAAACCCTGACCAGCACCTTTTCCTTAAACCCGCCCTTGTTAAACTATCACTCAGTGGTCACTTTCCCCAAAAGACCACATTCGTTTTTTTGAATTTGGGCCCTACTCACAATTATTTTGGGGACGCCCCCTAAAATATCAAGCCATATGAATATTCTTCCTTTAAATTTTGGGGACGGGGGGAAAAAAATTTATATCATAACTACATGTTTGGAGCGTCCATGCCTTTTAAGGGGAGGCTTTCTTTACATGACAAATGTGTGTTTGTGTGTTTGTTTTGTCTGTGGTGTATGTGTTGTGTGTGTGGGGTGTGTTTGTTGTGTGTGATTTGTGGTGTGTGTTTTGTGTGTGTGAGGGGTGTGTGTGTGTGTGTGTACGTGCGTGCGTTTCGTAAGGTGTGTGTGTGTGCGTGGACGGGCCCTGCATGCGTAAGTTTTGGGGTTTTGTGTGGGGTGTGTGCGCCCCTGTCGCGCATGGGCCCCTGTGGTTGTGTGTGTGTGTGTGTTGTTGTGTGTGGGTGTGTGGGGGTGTGTTTTGGTGTGTTCGCCCTGCAAGTGTGGGGCGCCGGGGGCACCGGGTGGGGGTGATAGATGGATAAGGTAGATAAAAGAGGGAAAGAGCGACGAGGGAACAAAAAGAGAAAAAGGAGAGAGAGAAGAGAGGAGAGAAGGGGCAGAGGAACAGGAAAAGAAAAGAGCACAAGCATCTGTGTAAAGGAATAGAGGCATTTAAAGCACTTTACTTTCACAAAACACCCCACAACCACACACACCCACACACACAACAAAACCACACCCCAAAAACCCCCACCACCCCCCCACACACACACACACCCCCACAAAATATCCCTTTTTGGGGAATTTAGCAAAACCTTTTTTTTTCACTCCAACACTCTCTCATCAGGGCTATTTTGCATTTGGATTTTATTTTTGTGGGCTGTCTTGAACATGGTTTTTTTTTAGCTTTGAACAAAAACAACAACAACAAAAAAAATATCATACTTAAAAATATGCTTTCATTTGACCCGGGGCCAAAAAATCTTTTTATTTTTTTGGTCAACAATGCTTACATTTGATTGGCAACAATGCTTGCATTTGATTGGTTTAACAATGCTTGCATTTGTTGGTCAAAAAATGGTACATTTGACCCGGTCAACCCCTGCTTACAAATTTATTTTCCCAAAGATGGGTTACGGGTTTTACCCGGGGCAAAAATGCTTACACTTGAAATTTGGGCAAAGATGCTTAAAGTTTGACTGGTCAACAATGCTTACACTTGAAATTTGCAACCCCCGCTTACATTTTTACTGGTCAACAATGCTTACATTTGGGCTTTGGGCCCAAAAATGTTTCATTTGACTTTGTCAAAAATGCTTACACTTGGGCTGGCAAAAATGCTTTTTCGTTTTTAAATTTGGGCAGCAAAAAATTTATTTTTCCCTCCCCCCCCTTTTTACCCCCCCCCAACCACCCTCCCCCCCCCTTTCCCCCCCACCCCCAACCCCCCCCCCCAAGGGGTTTGCTTTTCCAAAAAAGGGGCCCATTTTTATTTCCCTGAATTTTATTTGGGTTTTCCCACCCCTGCCCCGCGCTGTCAGGTTCCGCCCGGCCTTGAACCCCTTCCGTTTCAAAAAGGGGCCATTTTTGGTTTAAAAAGAAATTTTCCCAAAACCTTTTTTGCTTTTTTAAAAACATTTTGGGGCCTTTAGGTTCCTTTTTGGCCTTTGGGAAAAAAACTTTAAAATTTTTTGTTTTTTTTAATTTATTTCCCCCCCCTTTTCCCCCTTTACCCAACGTGTTTGGTTTTTGTTGTGTTGGTGTTGTGTTGTGTGTGGTGTGTTGGGGTGTGTGTGTGTGGTTTTGTGGGGTTTGTGTGTGTGGTGTGAGGAAGAACAAGAGGGAAAAGGGGAGGGGGGAGGAGGAGGGGAAAGGGGGAGGAGAGAAAGAGAAAGAGAGAGAGAGAGAAAAGAAGAGAGAGAGAGACAGGGGACAGGAGACAGAGACCGAGAGACAGAGATAGAGGAAAACAGACAAACAAAAGACAGACCAAAAGAGAGAGAAAGAAAAAGAGAGAGGAGAGAGGGGGAGAGAAAAGAGAGAGAGAGAGAAGAGAGGGGGAGAGAGAGAGAGAAAAGAGAGAAGAAAGAAAGAAGAGAGAAGAGAGGGAAAAAAAGGGGGTGTGAAGTGATTATGTGTGTGTGTGGTGTTTGGTGTGTTGTGTGTGTGGTGTGGGAAAAGGGGAAGAAGAGGGGGAGAAGAGAGAGAAGAAGGGGAGAGAGGAGAGAGCGGGGGGAAGAGGGGAAGAGGAACTTTAACCCATTTGGATTTTGCCCGTTTTCCCGTTTTGTTGTTGGGTTAAATGTATTTCTTCAAATTGGGGTTTAAGGAAAAAAAAAACAAAAAACCCCGTTTCCCTTTTTGTTTAGATACAAAGTAAGACAAAAGTGTCCCGACTCTCAACTTTTAAAAGATGTTTTTTTTTCTACCAAAGCAAATTTAATACGTAATTTAATTTGGACCAAAAACTTGGTCCCAATTTCTCTCTCTCTCTGTCCCCTCTCTCTCTGCGTGCCCCCCCTCCCCTCTCTCCCTTCTCTCTCTCTCTCTCTCTCTCTCTCCCTCCCTCCCCCTCCTTTCCCCCTTCTCTTCCTCCCCCCTCACGACCCCCGCCACGCCCCGGGGCACACACACACACACACACACACACACACAAAACACACACAAAACACACCACACACACACCACTCCCCACACACAGAGACCAAACACAAAACACATACACACACAACAAAAACACCCACGCACAAGCCCGGGAACACAAACACCCCCACACACACACACACACAAAACACACCCACACACACCCACACCCACACCCCACACACCCCCACACCCATCACACATACACACAAAACCCCCCCACACACCACACACACAAAATGCACACACACAAAACCCCACAACAAACACACTCCCCCACACACACACAACCCACACACACACAAACACACACACACCACACACACCAAAAACACACACACAAACACACACCCCCAACACACACAAAAACAAAACACACCCACCACACACACACACACACGCACACTCACACACACACACACACACACACACACCACACACACAACACACAAAACCCACACACACATTCGCACACACAAAAACCAAAAACCCACACACACAACACACACACAACCCCCACACCACACAACACACACACACACACACACCCCACACACACACACACACATTCCATTTCAAAATTTCTTTAAACCCCCCCCCCCCCCCCCCCCCCCCCCCCCCCCCCCCCCCCCCCCCCCCCCCCCCGAGTCCGTTTTGCTTTGACCGCACCCCGGCAGAAGCGGCGAGATTCCCCAGACTGACTTCCCGGGGTGACGTTGGAGGTAGAAACCCCTTTGGTTTGGGAAATGAACCCCCCCGCCCCCCCTGAACCCAAAAAGTTTTACCACCCCCCCCATGGGTGAAACCAAGTCGTCCACCTTCCGGGCAGATTTTAGGGTTTTTAAACCCAAAGTCACTCCCCCCCACCCTGATGAAACCTTGTCGTCCACCTTCAGTCCTTAAAGGCTTTTTCTTCTTCTCGAAAAGAAAAAAAAAGGGGCTTCGAGATGGTGTCACCAGATGCTGCGAGGGGAAAAAAAAAGGGTTTTTTAATGCCCCGTTTTCTTATGTGGTCATTGGTTTTTTCTGGGTTTCCCCGCTTTCCTTTTTTCCCCCGTCCGGCTGTTAAAAAGGGACCTCTCCTGATAAATTTTTTGAATTCTTTTTTCTGCTTGTTTGAGCCCCCCCCCCCCCCCCCCCCCCCCTTCCCCAAAAAAAACAACGACAAGTTTATTTGTTTGGAAAAAAGGGGGTTTGTTAAAACCCCCAAAGGGCACAGACCCCCCCGATTTCAGGACTAAAACCCAATGCATTTCGACCCTTGGGTTTTTTTCAGGCCGGGGGAAACAAAACCCCAAATTTTTTGGGCAGGGAAAGAGAAGAACCCCGTAGCCCCTTTTGCCCGTTTTTGTTGATATGTGTCATAGAGCTTTTCGATCCAAAAACGATCTATCCAACATCCAAATGATCCTGTTAAATTAAATCCGTGCCACCTGGGTTTTTCTGTTTTACAATTTTTTATGTATTTTGTCCTTTTTTTCTTTCATCCATTTATCCGGTTAGTAGTCCCGTTTCCTGCCCCGGTTTTTTCTTTTACCTCTTCGTTTTTCTTATTCCTTTTTTAAATTTTTTTTTTAAAAAACATCTTTAGGAGAGTGAAAATTTTTTCTGAACCCAAAAAAAACAAAAAACAAAGTTGAAGGGGCTTTCTCCACGTTGTACTCTCGGTTTAACAAAAGTGCCCCCTATGAATACCGTGTGGTGTGTGTGTGTGTGTTTTGGGGTGTTTTGGTGTGTGTGGGGTGTGTGTGTGTGTGTGGGGTGGGTGTGTGTGTTTTGTGGGGGCGGGTGCGTGCGGCGTGCGTGCTGCGTGTGGGCTTTACATCTCAGAACCCCCCGAACTTGCGTAAAGGGGGTAGCGGCCCTCAGTATTAAAGATTTAAATGTCTGCGTGTGGGGGAGACAAGGGGTTTTTTGTGAAAAATAGTCACGCCTCGTTGTTTATGGCTTACGTTTGAGGGGGGCTTGAAATTTAATTTAAGCCCTTTTTCCAAAAGGGGCTGTAATGGGGTTATCGTGTGACCGGTTTTTCAGCCCAATTTAGTTTGTTAGTCCTGTTATTTAAACGCCTTCTTGGTGCTAAACCTGTGTCATTTACTGGGTTTTCTTCATTTGCTTTTCATCATTATCAAACATCAACATCATCACATCATCATCATAACATCATCGTCGTCGTCGTCGTCGTCCCTCGCGTCTCGTTTGTCCCCCATCATTTTCCCCGCTTTGTTATTTAAATTTTTCTATTTAAATTTAAAAAATTTTCAACCCCATTCCCTTTTATCATCATCATAAACATCAAAATCATCATCATCCTCATCACCCTCATCATCACTGTATTTTTTATTGACCCAAAAAGAAAAAAATGGGGTTACCAAATCCCAAGAAAATCAATTTTCATAAAAAAACGTTGAATTTTTGAAGTTTCCCTCTTTTTTTAAAATATTGCTTATTTCATATTTTTTGATGTAAATTTTATGGAATGAGATGATGACGATGATGGGCCGGGTTTTTAGAATGGGTTTTGATTTTACTTTTGAAAAAGCACCCCGCTATTTTTCAAACTTTAAAATTTCATCAAGCAATTTCCCCTACGACTTCCCGGTGTACAAATCTAATTCTTTTCAATCTTTTAAACCCTGGGCAATAATTTCCCCATAAAATATACCCCCATCACCATCCCCCCACACCCACCATTTACCAAACCAAATTCCACCACCATCTTCATCAACATCATCCTCATCCCTCATTTATCTCATCTTCAAACATCATCATCAACATCCTCATCATCCTCATCATCATCATCCTCATCATCATCATATCACATGTTTTTTTTTCCCTTTTCCTCCCCTTCCCCCCTTTTCCCCCTCCTTCCCCTCTTTAATACCGGCTCGCAACGTCATAGTCATCGTGTTGTCCCTTGTCGTATCGTCGCGTCCCTCACCCTCCAAAACGCAGCAAACAGCGCATTTGCCCCCATCTCATTAAAAATTTTCAAAACTTTTTTTTAGTTAAAATATTGCCCGTTGACCGAGCAATGGGGTTTAAAACAGCTTTTTTAAAGCCCATTACCATGCTATATTTTTTTTATCAATTTTTATTTTTACCATTATTGCCCCCCCTGATGATAATGCAAATTATCACGTAGTAACGGTTTTAAAATGTCACGGTTTTTTGTATATTTTTAAATTAAAACACCGACATAATGGTATTAAATTTTAAACCCCTTGTAAAAATTTATCGCTGGGATTCCTCTTAAAAGAAAATTATAATTTCCACTGAAACCTGCGCTAGTAATTCCCTCTTTTTGTACTACTGGTTTTTACCGTTGTAATGTACCACTAGAATTTCCATCGTTTTTGTTGGGTGGCAAATATTATCATTGTAAAGTTACTATTAAACTTTGTTTGCCAAAATGAAATAATATGTTACCCTTGTAAAATAAAAATAAAAATAATGAATCCCTTTTATCGCGCCAATTTTTGGTAAGGGCCCAACCTAAACGCTTTAAAAATCCCAAAACTCGTTTAAAAACAACGGGTGCCTACCTGGGTAGTGCCGGGGAAAGGGTGCCAGTTTGGGGCTTCAATTTAGTCTTGTTAAAGTAACTGAATAAACCCATTTTTAATGTTACCCCCGTTGTTTTTCCCCTGTAACGTTATGCTAAATTTACCCTTTTTTGCTGTTATTACTGAATTTAAGGGTAAAGAAACAACCTTGCGATGCTACTTTTGTTTCCCGCATTGAAAAGGGCACTACATTCTGGTGTTACCACGATTTTACCATTTCTTTTTAAAGCTAGTAAATCCATTGCAACGTTACTATTTTTAACCCCTGGCTTTAAGCTTACATGTTTTAAACCCCCGATAGGTTTACAAATAGACACCCACACACACACCACACACACACCAAAACACACACACACCCACCACACACACACACGCACACACACACACACACACAAAACACACACACACAAAACACACATATATATATAAATTTTAAATATATATATATAATTTTTATTATATATATATATATATATAAATTTTTATTTTATAAATAACCAGTTTTAAAATAGGATTTTAAAAAGAAGAGATTTTAAAAACCCTTGGGATGTCGCTCCCTACATGGTTGAGCAATTTTAACGTTCTGAGTGGCCCTTTTTTAAATCTTTATTTTATAATATATATAAATATATATAAAATTTTTATATTTATATATATATAAATAATATCAATATATATATAAAAATAAATATTTTATATTATACAAAAGACAGTTGCACTATGGGAATTACAATTTCATGTATACGCGTCCCAAAAAAATTTTTAACAAAACCCCTACTATCCCAAACCAACCCCCACCATTACTACTACCACTATACTACTAATAAAACTACAAATTACTACTTTCCAAAAACAACAACAACAACAAAAAAACAACTACTATACTATTTCTACAAATTACTTCTACTTTCTACTACTACTACTTCTACTTCTATACTACAAATAATTTCTCCCACTACTACCGTTTCCCCCACCACTTTTAACCACCCCCCATCCCACCACTTTTTTACAATGCTTTCTACAAAAAACCTTTCTACTAAAAAACGTTTTTGCTGGGGGCGCTGCTTTTTTTGTTCTTTTTCTGTTACTTTTTATGTTTTCAGTTGCAGGAATTTTTTGCCCCCGGGGAAAATAAAGGGCGTTTGGGTTTTGTTGTGGAAAAAGTTAAATTTCCATTAAATTTTTTTCTGGTTGCAATTTTACTTTTAAATCACTACGCTTGGCCCTTGTTTTAAAGCTATCTGCTTGGGAAGGGCTGTGCTTGATAAACAATAAAAATTTTAAATTTTACCTGTCTTCTTTTCAAGTGGACGTGTGTGCGTGGGGGCCCTGGGGTGCGGGGTGCGTGCGTGCGTGCGTGCGTCCCCTGCGGGGCGTGCGTGGGGGTGCGGCGTTGGTGTGTGTGTTTTGTGTGTTGTGTGTGTGTGTTTTGTTTTGTGGTTTTGCGTATGTGTGTGTGTGTGTGTGGGGTGTGGGTTGTGGGGGTGTGGGGTGTGTGGTGCATGGTGCGTATGTGTGTGTGTGTGGTGTGTGTGCGTGGTTTCTGCGTGCGTTCGGCGTGTGTGTGTGTGTTTTGTCTTCAATTTAACGTCTTCCACATGTGATTTAGACAGTGTGTTTTGTTTGTGTGTGGTGAGTGTTGTGTGTGTGTGTGTGTTGGTTGGGGTGTGGGCCCTGGGGGTTTCGTGCGTCATGGTGCGTGTGGGGTGTGTTTTGTGGGGGTGTGTGTGTGGGTGTGTGTTGGGGTGTGGTGTGTGTGTTTTTGTGGTGTGTGTGTGTGTTGTGGATTTGCCATGTGTGTGTGTGTGTTTTGTGTGTGTTTGTGTGGTTTTGTGTGTGTGTGTGTGTGTTCAAAATTTAAATTCAAAATTCCCAAAATTTTTATTTATAGATGGAAACCCTTTAATAAAACGAACAAAACCTTTTTTTCATCAAGCCAAACTTAAAAAAGCTAATAATTTATTGAAGAAGTGGGGGGGGAGGGGGGGAAAGGGGAAAACAAACAATGCAATGGAAAAAGGGGAAAAAAAAAAAAATCACTGAATTCAAAAAATAAATTTGCGGGATTTAGCCCAAAACCTGTGAAGTACGTAAAACCCAAAAAAGCATATTTCACGCATACCCAAAATTTTTGTTTAAAATTATCAGAAAAATATATTTAAATACAATCAATTTTTTGACAATTTTTTTAAAAAACTGCCCCGGAACAGCCATTACAGCAAGTTGGGGAAAAAAATTATAAGTTTTTATTTCGTTTTCTTTGAGAAAACTTTAAAAAATTTTTTTTTGAAAGTTTTAAGGTTTTTATACTTTTTAAAATTTTGGGGAAAGGGCCATTCCCTAACGTTTCCCCCAAAATAAAGAAACTTGATTAAATAGGTTATTTCTAGGTCTTGGAAGCATTTAAATAAAAAGATTGTGGGCTGAAATTATTTATTAAGAATTGGGGTTTTTATTACTTTTTTTGGGGGCAATTTTTCCCTTTAAAGCAAGGGCCAAAGGGTTCCTAATGGGGTCAAAAGGAAAGGCCCTATATTTGTTTTAATTCCCTTCTTTTGGAAATTTTATTTTTCCCCCCTTTTAATTTTTTTTTAATTTTTTTTTTATTGTCTTATCCTTCCCTTTTAAAAATTTTTGGTAAACAAAAGGGTTTTAAAAAAAAAAAAGCTTTTCGGGAAAGGAGATAAAAGTTTTTATTTCCTTTTAAAATTTATTTTTAACAACCCCCCAACTTTAAGGGTCTTTTAAAAAAAAAATTGTGAAAAATTTTTAAAATTTTTGGGGTTCCTGAAACCTTTTCCCAAAAAAAGGGGTTTAAAAAACCCCTTTTAAACCCAAAAGGTAAAAACTGGGTTTTAAAAACAGGGGGTTTGGGAATTTTTCCCTCAAAAAGTTTTTTAAATTTTTCTTAAGAAAATTTTTTTTTTAAGGGCCAAAATTTCCAAAGGGTGTAAATGTGTCGTCCAAACAATTTCGAACATTTTTCCCCAAGGAAAAAATTTTTTTGAAAGGAAAAAAACGGGAAAAAACCCTTTTCCATAATTTTAAAAGGGGTTAAAATTTACGGTTTTTTTTTCGGTTTTTCCCAACAAAAAAAGGCATAAATCTTTAATTTTTTGTTGTTTAAGGACCAAAAGTGGTTGGAAATTTTTCCGTCAAAGCTTTTGAATTGTTTTCCCTTTTAAATCCTTTTGGTTTTTTTGTTTAAAATATCTGGAAAATTGAGAAAGAAAATGGTGGGTTTTTCAAAAAACTTTTCAAAAAATTCCCTTTTTTTTTAAAAAACAAGGGAAAATTTTTAACCCTTTTAAAATGGAAAATTAAAGAAGGCCTAAAAAGGGGGTTGGGGGTCCATATTTTAAAAAGGGTAAAATTTAAACTTGGTTTAAAATTTAAAAAATTTACTAAACTTTTAATTAAAAAATGAAAGAAAAAAACAAAAACTTTAAATTTTGTTAATTATTCCAAAAACCATAAATTTTTTAAAAAAAAGGGTTTTGGGTTTTTAACGTTTTGAAAGGTTTTGAAAACAAAAAAAATTTTTTGGAATTTAAATTTTGGTTTTAAAAAAAATTTTTTAAAACCTTCAATTTTTTTGTATTTTTTTGGAAGTTTGAAAAAGATTTTTAAGAAAAAAGGGGGTGATTTCTGAATAAGGTCATTTTTTGAAAGGGGAAAACTTAAATTTTAACTATTTCTAAATTTTTAAATTTTTTATTTTTTAAAAAAAATTTCTTTTTAAAATAAAAAGGGGTTTAAACCTTTTTTTAAAAAGTTTATTTTAATTTGTTTTTTAAATTTAAATCTTTTTTTTTTTTCCGGAATTTCCAAAAAAATTTTTAAATATTGGTAAATATCCAAAAATTTTTAACTGGGAAGCGTTTCAAAATTTTTTAAAATTATTCCCAAAAATTTAAAAATTTTTCCCAAAATTATTGGCCCCTTTTGGTTTTAAACTTTATGTAAAATTTAAGGTTTTTTGAATCAAAGAAAAATTTTTGGGAAAAAAATTGTTTTAAATTTTTAAAAAGATTTTTTGCCCCCAAACCTTGGAAAATTTTTATGATTTTAAAACCCAAGGTTTTAAAAAAGGGAATTCAAAAGCCCATGGGGTTGAAAAAATTTTGGGTTTTTTGTTAATTTTGAAAAACTGGTTATTAAAAAACTATTTTTTAAATTTCCTTTTTTGGGAAACCCTTTTTGGGAAACCCCCCATTTTTTTGAAAATTTGTTTAGATTTTTAAAAATATTTAAAATTTCCCTTTGTTTTTTTTAAACCTTTTTTCCTTTTGTTTGGGGTTTTTTGAAAAACCTGGGGGTTAAAATTTTCCCCGGGGTCAATTTTTTAGGTTTTCCACGGGGTTTTAAAGTTTTGGGGGCCTTTTTCAAAATGGAGGTTTTAATTTTTAACCCGGGAAAAAAGGTTTTTTCCCAAAACACCGCCTTTGTCGGCCTAATTGGGTAAAAATTTAATGTTAATTTGGGTTTTCCCCCGCCGGGGAAACCTTCTTTTCTAAAAGGGTAAAGTTTTTTCCCCCCAAGGGGGTTTTTGGGTATTTCCAATGAGGGAAAAGAGGGAAAAAGGGTCATTCTATGGAAAACAAATTCTTTTTTTTTTTTTTCCCCGGGAAAAACGTTTTCCCCCAAAAAAACAAAGGTTTCCCGTGGGTTTTACCCGTTTAATGGCCCCCCAAAAGGTTTTCCCCTTTTTTTTTAAATTTTCAAAAAATTTATTAAATCTAAAATTTTGTTTTCCAAGTTTTAACAGGAAAAAAATTACCGTTTTTGTTGGTTTGTT
>CM031627.1:7667868-7674953 GCA_018398815.1 Conus ventricosus
TTTATTATGAATGTGTTCATTATCTTTTTAGGAGCATCTCCGTTTAAAGTCTTGTGCATCAAGACTGCCTATTGAAAAAAAGTCTATTACGGAAAGTGAGTATAATTCAGTTTTCTATAGTCTTCAGTGGTTAGAGAATTGATTTTAACAACACCAACTTTACAGCTCTTTTATACATGCGATGAATCAATTTCAAATTTGTCTCACTGCAGCTGCCCCATAAAGTTGAAGCATAATCAACAATGGGTAAAACATGGGCACTAAAGAACAGTTTACGAGAATGAGCATCAAGAAAGTTTTTATTTTACTTAATTGAAAATTTATTCTAGACAAACGCTTTCCCAAGGCTGAATGTGCTCTGTCCAAGACAAAATCATTGTCGACAATGACTCCAAGAGTTTTGTGTGATTGTACTTCGTGTATTACTTTTCCATCAATAAATAGTGGTTAAAAATGAGTCTTCATCTTTTTTCGTTTTTGCCTAACACAGGCATACATACATTTAGTTTTCTGTGTGTTTAAGGACATGTGGTTGAATTTTGTCCAGTCAATTAGCTTTTGAATGTTTTCTTGAAGATCCTCTGTTAGTTTGTAAGGATCTGAATTGCTAGCATGTAAAGATGTGTCGTCTGCAAACATTTCACAATTGCATTTTACAAAACAAGGCAAATCATTGACATAAATGGAAAATAACAGAGGCCCTAAAACAGAACCTTGTGGGACTCCATATTTGACGGGCATAAAACTTGAGCTGTGGTTATTTACAAATACTAACTGTTTTCTATCTGAAAGAAAAGATGACATCAAATCTATTAAATCTGTTGTTAAGTTATAGCACAATAGTTTTTGTAACAAAAGCTCGGGTTTATAACGTCGAAAGCTTTTTCGAAATCAACAAAAAGTATACCAGTGAATTCATTTTGGTTAATATTGTTTAAAACACTATCAATGAGTTGTATTAGAGAAGTATGACATGAGTGGTTTTGACGAAAACCAGACTGATCTCATGAATCAAGTCATTTTTCATAAGATAGGAGTACAACAAATTTTTAACGTGCTTTTCTAAAGGTTTTGAAAGAATTGATAAGATTGAAATTGGTCTATAATTAAGGGATAGAAGTGTCACCTGATTTATAAAGTGGTATAACTTTAGCTTGTTTAAATTTCAAGGGAAAACTTTTTTTTTCGATACACAAATTGTATAAATATGTTAATGAGTCAACAATAACTGGGGAAGAACGTTTCAATATTTTCCCGTCAATCTCATCCAAATCACGAGTACCAGTCTGTTTCAAAAGAGATAGGCTTTTGTTTACATCTGTTATCGTCATGTAAGGGAGGGTGAAGGGACAAAGAAATTTCTTGGAATCAATATATTGATTTAAATGAAAGAGATCATTTGACTAGACCTGTCATTTGTTATGATTTTACTGGCAATGTTTGAAAAATGATCATTTAAGTCATCGGGAGTGATGTCTGTTATGATGTGCTGTTTTTTGACACATGCTTATTATTCAACATATTTATAGCTTTCCAAATTTTCTGGTATCCTTTGTGGAAACTAACAATTTCTGAAATAGTTATGTTTAGACTTTCGCTTCAAAGAAGTAACTTTATTTCTTTGTTTTTTAAACTCTTCTTTTGTTCCGGAATACTTAGAAAATCCCTGTTATATCTTTCGGCGTCAATTTCTTTAGATATCCACGGTGGTTTTATATCTAGTCTGACGCGTTTCTTTATAAATGGAGCGTGTTTATTGTATACAGAATTAAAAGTATTTATCCAAAATTCACTTTTCTTCGTCTGGATCCCTTATCTGATATATGTAATTAATGTTGAATTTGCTAGATCAACAGAAAATCTTCTTCAATAAAGTTTTTAAAAGTTTCGATAATATATGATTTTATGCCCTACCTTAGGAAATTTTATATGAGTTTTATACCAAGTGAAACATACAGGATTATGGTCACTAACAGCCACATGGAGAGAACAAACTTCTACAATGTTTTGTTTTGTAAGTTTGTCAGAATAAACGTGGTCAATTAAAGTAGCTGATGTTTCAGTTACTCTTGTAGGTTTGTCAATCCACGCTGAAGGCCATGCATGTTGTAGTTTTGAAACCACTTCTGTTGAGATTTTAACAAACAATATTAAAATCTCCCAAAATAATTGTTTCATAGTTTATCATGGTAACTTCATCCATTGTGTGTGTGTGTGTGTGTGTGTGTGTGCGTGCGTGCGTGCGTACATATGTGTGTGCGCGCGCGCTGCACATGTTTATGTGTGTTCTTGCGCACGTAAACGAGTCTCTCACTTTAACCGCCAGCCTCAATGTAAGGGAAGTAACTTGTGCGAATTCATGTTGACCGGATTATAATCCCTTGGACCAGAAACCGGATAGAAACGAGAACTCCGCCAGTCGCTCAGCTAGAGGGGTAACATTTACTCTCGTATTCCTGAGCTTCTTCCCAAGCCGTGCAACCATTCTAGCGTCAAAAGGCAGTAACAGCTGTTTCCCCACAAGTAAAAAGCTATTTGCCATGAGGAAAAGAGGGAAAAAGGTGTCATTCTAAGGACCACAATTCTTTTTTTTCTCTCTCCCAGGACCAGGAACGTTTTCCCCAAGGATAATCAATGGCTTCCCTGTTTTTCCTCGGTGATGGCAATGGTTTTTCTTTTCTTTTCTTTTTTTCCTTTTCTTTTTTTTGGGGGGGGGGGGGGGGGGGGGGGGATAATGACTATTATTTTTGTTTTCCTGAGGAGCTCTTTTCGACAGGCAAAACAATTACGATCTCCGTTGATCATCATGTCAAGCGCATGCGCACCTGATGGCAGTGTGGCGGTGAAAAGGCGATGAACGTTTGGAAGCTGGAATGGAGGTTTTGGAAAAAATAGAGGAAATAATCATTGTGATCCCTAAAGACTGCAGCTGCTTTCGTTTTTATCGTTGTTTTCCTTTAACGGTGTTAACTATTTTTTCCCCCGCGAACATTCAGAAACACTTGTGATCCATAGAAATGAAAACAAAAAATGTTGTGTTCCTCGGGAAAACAGGCGCGATTGCTGTGGAAAACAGGGGAAAAGAACTATTCCAGGAACAAGAGTTGTGATCTTTAGGAACCACAGATATATGAACAATCTCAAAAAAGCAGGGTGGAAAAGGTAATCCTTGGAAAAAAAAAGATGTGTCCCAACATTTCGGGCCATAAACCCTTTCTCAATGCCTGATTCAACGCCCGCCTACCTTGCACTGAAGTGTGAAGAGATCTAAGCTAAGTACCAAATTCGTTCATTTTCGTTGTCCTATTATTTTGTTTGTGTCTTGCCTGAAGAAGACCTCAGAGGTCGAAACGCGTCGTGTTTTGTCTTGTGACTCGTTTGTCCACGTTTCTCTTGGGGCGGTTCGCTAACATTGATTTAAGATTTCCTTTCTCAATGAGTAAAGAACTCTGAGACGTCAGAAATGTACAAGAGGGAAAAGTGGACACAGATCATGGAAGGGGCAAGCTCAGGTAAGCGGCTGCAGGACCGAGGGAGAAGAGAGAGAGAGAGAGAGAGAGAGAGAGAGAGAGAGAGAGAGGAGAGAGAGAGAGAGAGAGAGAGGGGAGAGAGAGAGAAGACACTCTCTTTTTCCAAGGATTACCTTTTCCACCCCTTTTTTTAGATTTGTCATAAGTTGTCTAATCCTGTGATCACTTCACTCTGTTGTCGATCACAGTATAATAACAACAATAACAATACTGATTGTTCACGGCGCTTAATCTTACAGAAGCCCTAAGCGTTTGCAAATGCAGAAAAGATTAAAGAAAACACCAGCCGCCGTGGCGAAGGGGTTAGCGTCGCGGACTCTCGGCTGGGAGGTCGTGGGTTCGAATCCCATCAGAGTCATGTGGGTTTTTCTGCCCCGACCGGCTCCTACCCAGAGTTGAGTTTGCTGCGGACTCAGTTGGGAAGACTGGGACCACACAGTCGAGTTTCATCCACTTAATGGATGCGTTTCTGAGAGTGTTGCTCAAATTTCCTGACCAACACTGCAGGTGCCTATATCTCTCGGGCCTGGTTGACGCCGGGATATATTAAGAAAGGAAGCGTAGAGTGCAGCCCTGTCATGTAGTCTCAGACCGAAATGGAATTCCGTAGCATCATCTTAATCATCCTCATTCTCATCGATCAGCATTAAAAAAAAAAGTCTCAAATTCTGTGGCCCTTCATGCCCTGCTCTCATGGTGACCTCAATTTCGATGTCTTCTCCACGTCTGTGGCCTTGGTTTGGTTCCGTCGGGGTCACCAGTATCGGCGAGTCCATGGGGGCTGTCGTTGGATGGACGTGGTGGCGCCCTCCGGGGGGAGAGCTCACTCACGCCGGCTCCGCGACTAAGCAATTATTGCCGTCAGTAGGGGGCTTAGTAGGTGGTTTCCTGCGTATGTTAGATCAGAACAGGCGCCACTGAACACCACCGAAGTGACTCGGCAGCAGTGCAGTGTCTCCTCCGGTGGGTTGCCTCTTGGCGACTTGACATTGACTGCTTCCTGTGGATTGCTGGTGCCGGGACTGCGGCGGGGCCGACCGGGCTGTGGCTGTGGACGGGGTGTCGGAATGAGCGGCGTGGGTACACTGCCTCTGAGGAGGCGCAGAGGTTGGGACAGCAAAAAAAAAAAAAAAAAAAAAGAAAGAAAGAAAGCAGAAATGAATAAGAAGATAGATATTGCTGTAAGCTCCATGCACCTACAAACAAGAATACATAACCCTGTTTCCCTGCAGGAAAATACGTATGTTTCTGGGGAAAGAGCTATGCATGGCTATTTAAGTTAGCATGTTCCCATACAAGTCCCAAGGGTTTCTCCCTCTGCGGTGACTATCAGACCAGCCGTGTGCTTTGTAGTTTTAAGCTGCTGGCGACGATGACTCTGTGGCAGACTTCAGTCTAGCACACCATGTCCTTCACTCTCAACAGGTTTTTTTTTTTTTTTTTTTTTTTAAAGGGTTCTTGTGTGTGCGCTATTTAAGCAATAAATATACAACAATATAAGAATTTCCCAACTATTTTTTTTCCTTCGTAAATGCATTTGTTTAGGTTCGCTTTCCTGAAGTATTCCATTAATAACAACAACAAAAAATGATTTCCACAACTAAATCTTCGATCACCGGGATGACCAAAAATCAAGGGCAAGAAGTGTAAGGAGTTAAGGGCCTGAGGCCAACAGCAGGACGTTAATCTTACCATTCAGCGTTAGCGTTGGCTCTAAGCCTTTTCCATTGGCTGCGGAACACTTAGCTGTTTGACAGCGAAACAATATGGCGACGCCAGTGACTCGTGAGATCTATTTCAGATCTGGATCTGGATCTGGATTTATACGTCGTTTAAAGATCTATTTACTGGCACAGGTGGGGGTGCGTAACGCGATGATGTCATCGGCTTCTGGCTTTTGCCAGAGCCGACTTGAAACTGTCGACTGACTTTTGGTGGACGATGTTATCGTCGAGGTGGTTCCACTCAGTTATTGTCTTTGGGAAGTATGAATGACGGTACTGATCGGTGTGTGTTTCAGGAACGCAGTAGCACCTATCGTTTCGTATATGGTTCTCCACTGGGTTTTGTGTCTTGTACGTACTGTTGTCTCTGGCGGTTTTTGTCGATGGCGACCTCGGCGCGGTGCTAAATGTGGTGCAGGACTCCTTGTCTGTAACGGAATACGCAGCATTTCATTTTTGCAACTATGTTCTAGTGGACATGTAGATGTAAGTGAAAGTACATGAACAAGGGAAAGTGAGGCTTGTTTTCATTGGAAAGCGTATCATCGTAAAGAAAGACAGCTCTCTCTCTCTCTCTCTCTCTCTCTCTCTCTCTCTCTCTCTCTCTCTCTCTCTCTCTCTCTCTTGGTCAGTAAAATCAAAGTCTGGACTTGAGCAAGGGAAAGCGAGGCTTGTTTTCATTGGAAAGCATATCATCGTAAAGAAAGACAGCATATTCTCTCTCTCTCTCTCTCTCTCTCTCTCTCTCTCTCTCTCTCTCTCTCTCTCTCTCTCTCTCTCTCTCTCTCTCTTGGTCAAAAAAATCACGGACAAAGTCTGGACTTAAAATCCCTGTATACCCATGACAATTCATTTCATACCTGTCATGAACGTTCACCTCGGAATTGAAGAATAAACCATTATGAAACAGAAACCCAGCCATAAAATGCCACCACTTTGCTATTGAACAGTAAACGTCAGCTACGTCCATTTCAGAAACACTGTCCACACCCACCTGCAGTGACATGACAGAGGAAAGGTGAATAACCACCCCAAGACAGTGAAGCAAAAGGGCTTATCTTACATTAGACCTAACCACCAGAACAACAACACGTTCAAAGGGGCAACAAAAATGGTCCCTTTTTACGTTGGGCCCCAAGCGTGTTTCCAACTGGCAAGATCTGCCTGCGAACTTCATGCTCAGAGCCTCGTTTTCAAGCCCTGTCAGCGGCTGTGCACAAGCGCTGTGACTCGGATTCTGCCGCAGTCCCAGCGGCCATGCTGCCAACAGCGTTCACAGCGGAACACACTTGAGGACTCTGCTGGTAGGCTCTAGTGGTTGGGGCGGTGTTGGAGGAAGGGGTGAAGAGTTACTGGGACACGCAGCAGCGTCACCAGCGTGTGACTTGGTCAGCGAGGTAAGTTCCGAGTCTGGAGTGCTCAGTGCTCAATCTCATTACGGTCATCACCAAACACGGGTTGACCAGACAAAACCGCTTGGCTAAAGTTCAGCAAGAACATCATTCCTCATAGCTAAGCGTTGTTAAGAGAGAGAGATAACTCGGATGTTGTCGAGTAGTGATCATTCTCGCCTTATAAGCTTAAGGCTGAAGTTCACTTGCAGCCTACTGGCCGTAGGGGCAATGATCTGTTGGAGGTTCAATGGTGTCTAAAGCACGGCGTGACGTAAGGCGGGGCCCATCTCCTCCTTCCGCCGCCTTTCACTTTTCCTGGACTGAATCGGGTTCCCATTGACAGCTGGGTGGACAGAGAGGGTTTTCAGACGAACATTTCCACCTCCACGAATAATCCGAACTCACGATTGTGACCTCCGCAGCCTAAGGCTGTAACC
>CM031627.1:7675053-7707688 GCA_018398815.1 Conus ventricosus
ATAGGCCATAAGGCCTAAGACTAAAAAGCCGGTCCCTACTACTAGGCCTACTAACTACCACTAATATGAGTTGGTTCAGAAACCAACTGAACGGCGTAGCTGTCTAATAAATTTTCTTCTTCTTCTTCCTAAAATACTGGTTCACTCAAAAACGAGTAGTCACCAGCGCGCATTGTTAAAAAGTAAAAAAAAAATAACAAAAACAGTGCGACTCAGACTGTTGGCCCCTGGAGCAAATTCGGCAACAAGGGGTCGCACTCGATATTCAAGAATTTAAAAAGCAATGGCCAAATTCAGGCCCGGTAATAGGTTTTAGTAAAATATCTGGGGAAGTAAAAATAGAAAATTTCGTCAATATGCAGATCTCAAAACTGTCAAAATCAATCTGTTTTTTGAATAGATTGAAACCCTGGCAATTTTGGTTTGGCACCCGGCAGTGAGTTCCACAGCCGTACAGAACTGGATAAAAGAAATGAAGTGGCTGTCAATATTGATGCAGGTATGGTATAACATTGCCCGCCACTCCTGGTGCTACTTTTATTCAATACTAGTTGTTCCTTTGGGAATATCAATTACTTTAGCTCTGCCTTAAAAAGGTGTTTAATTTTTAATAAAAGCTCTTCTCTCTTCTAAGGGTTTCCATTCTAATTTCCCCCATGTTTCCTTAGTTTCCCCTTTTTTTTGTGTGATTCCCTGTTAACGAACCGTGCTGCTCTCTTCTGAATCTTTCGAGGTTATCAATGTCCTTTAGATGGTAAGGATCCCAAACTGAGCAACCATATTCCAGTACTGGTCTAAACCAGTGGTTTTGTACAGTCGTTTTTTAACCTTTGGGGGCAGTCATTGATATTCCTTATAAGAAAGCTAAGATGTTATTTGCTTTCTACATACTAAATTGTAATGTTTTTTCCCAAATTTGAGACAAACTATCTATAATAAACGGCCTACTATTTTGCAGCATTAGTTTCTTTAGAATAGTATTATGGATAGAATAATCTGATCTAATTGGTGAGCGTTGTTACATATACGCAACACTTGGCACTTTTGGGATAAAATTTCCCATTTTCCAAGTTCTTTCCCACTCTTGTAACGCGTTTAGATCTTCTTGTAGAATGCGGTATCATTCTTGCTTCTGATTGTCAAATTTTACTAAACTTTCATCTGCAAAAAGCCTTATAGTAGTTCCAGGAGAGAGATTTCTACTTATGTCATTTATATAAATTAAGAAAAACAAGGGCCCCAGAATAGTTCCCTGGGGTACACCCTGACAAGACTGGTTTACAATGGATGACGACCCTTCCACAACAACTTTCTGCGTTCTCCCCAACGAGGAATGATCTAGCCCATTTTAGCAAAAAACCCCCGCCAAATCCCAATGTGTTCCAATTTAAGCAGCAGGCCCTCATGGTCAACCTTATCAAAGGCTTTAGAAAAGTCTAATAAAATTGCTTTCTATTTGCTGTCTGTTTTTAAAGACAGTTACTGAAATCATTGAGAGTTGTTATAAGTTGAGTCTCACAACTCCTTCGCTGTCAAAAACCATGCTGGGCGTTATTTAAGAAGTCATATTTGTCAAGATGGTCCATTAGCTACTATAGATTATGTGTTCAAGTAGTTTAGCTGATATGGATGTAAGAGATACAGGTCTATAGTTCTCTGCTTTTGTTTTGTCACCCTTTTTGAATAAGGGAACAATGCTCGCATCTCGCCACTCATCAGGTATTACTCCCTGGTCCAGTGAAGCTTGGTAAAGAAATTGTATACCCCCCAAATTTTCATTGGCACATAATTTTAAGAGCTTGCCAGGAACGCCATCGGGACCAGTAGCTTTTTTTTTCATTGATATTGGTCAGTAATTTAAAATTTACTCCTGCTTGTTTACTTTGATATTTTGCTTTTCCAGGGAGTTTATCATCATCCTTTAGTCTAACGTTAATTAGAGGTTTGGGATTTGAGAAAACTGAACAAAACTGTTTGTTTTGTAAGTTTGCTTTCCCTTCAGGGTCCCCGTATTAAGTTATTCTGGTTGTTTCTCAGGTCTGGAATCCCAATGTTGTCCTGTCTCTTCTTACTCCTTATGTAAGACCATAATTTCTTGTTTTGATGATCACCTTCCGAAATCATCGAATTAACATAATTGGAGTGAGCAAGTCTACATTCTCTCTGACACCTTCTCTTAATATGTTTATACCTACCAGTAATCTTTCTGAATTAGGATGTAGTTTCAATTTCTTAAAAGAACGATGTTTTTCCCTTTTCAACAAACGTTTAGTTTTTTTTATAATCCATGGCTGGTGGTTCTTGCTTGAAGTTATTTTAGTAGGTATGTTGTCATCCATAATAAATTCCAAATTAGTTTTTTTATACACTTCCAAAAAGGGCACTGACATTATCTTTAACACTATGGAACCTCAAAAAAAGACGACTGAAATCATGAGTATCCCTGCGGGAATTTTTGGTAAATCTGCTTGGTTCCAGAGTCTGATGGGACGTTTAGGGGGTTTTTTTCTTCGAAAAGGTTGAAAGTTGCTCTCTAAGAGAACTATGTCATGATCACCCAGGCCCGCAATTAATTCCTGATTGCCTAAAGCGCCTGGACAATTGGTAAAAAATAAATCCAGGAATGCCTTACCACGAGTTGGTGATTCAACTGACTGTACTAATCCAAAGGGCTTGGTGGCATCAAAAAACTGAGTATTAATATTTTTACTGTATTGATTACCAAGTATGGCATCTTCACCCCCAATCAATATCTGGTAAATTAAAAATCTCACCAATCCATAAAATTTGCCTTCCTATTGGCCAAAACAATGTTAGAAATGTCTCTGCAAATAGACCCAAATACATTTTCCCTCTGAGTCGGAGGTCTGTAAACTGATCCAACAATACAGGTCTCTTATTCTTAAAATTAAAACCTACAAAATAAACTTTCACATTTTGCTTATATAAAACTCACTGGCTAATCAGACATTGCAAGTCGTTGTGGAATGATGACAGTCTGAACCATGCCTGTAATCAGCGGAGTGCCACACGGGATTCTTTTGGGTCTGCTTACCTTCTTGCTCTTCATTAATGACCCACCCGAGCTTCCCCCGTGTAATAAATTTAGTATCGCATGGTGCCTCCGACCACAGCTATTCGGAGGAGTCAGCCGCCATTCATTGGGGTGAACTTTGAAGCTTTTAACGCCATTATCAGTCATTTTATTCAGGGAATTATATTATATAGGGGGGTCATTTGTGAAAGGGACTCAATCAAGTACATTGGATATACAATTACATACATCATAATTTATTCAGCACTTGCCCTATGTGCATTAAATAAGCCTTACACAATCATGGGTCGAGTGAACGCTGGAAGGCAGCATAATCACAGACTGATACGTAGCTGCACTAACAGTTCAGGTCGAAAAAAAGAAAATGTTTTCTGAACAGAAGAAGAAAAAGAAATATCCGTGCTGTTTTATGAACCAAGACTTCCCCGATCAGCTGTCATTAGGATTTTTTTTTTTTTAACAGAGTAATCCCTGTCGCCTGTGAAAGTCAATACAGAGTGTGTCGGCTGCTACGAAAAAACAGGAAGTTCGTAGACATAATTTATTCATGGGT
This sequence comes from Conus ventricosus, assembly GCA_018398815.1. Lineage (NCBI taxonomy): Eukaryota > Metazoa > Mollusca > Gastropoda > Neogastropoda > Conidae > Conus > Conus ventricosus. Next base: position 7,678,662 of record CM031627.1, read on the forward strand.
CAAAAGTTCAGCCAATGAATGGCCGGCTGACTCCTCCGAATAGCTGGTTGTCCCGACTCCATGCACGGCGAAACCGATGCACGGAGCGATATATACAAATGATATTAGTCGCTAAGCCAAAACGGTTTAGAGAGTTTAATTCTGTTGCAGCCAATGTTCGCTTGTTTGTGTATTGACATTTATCTGATGATTAGGCCTAGATCTACATGAAAACATATCATTTACCGATCGATGATATGGTGTCCATATTTCGCGATGCGTACGAGATCTGCAAATACTTGTATCGGGGACTAATTTGATGAAGAAATCGGTTTAAGGAGAGAAACTGTGATTGCGGATAGTTAAATGCGTACTGTGTTTACAACTCATGACCACATTCTAGGCTAACGAGGACGGCGCGAGAATGCGAAAAAGTTTGTGTGGTGTCTAACGATTCTCCATCTTTTACGTTCGTGATCGACGCCATTATTCAGTGCCACTCCATCTGAACGTAAGTTGTTTTTATTTTGCACTTGTTTACCATAGTTTTAATTAGTGGGTATTGTTTTACAAATAGGCTTATGTATTAATTGACCCAGTTTGTATAGATTTGTCGCAAATATTGCTGTTGGCACCCAGCTGTGTCGGAAACATGTCGCTCTAGGCCTATCCAAGACCATGCGAGCATGGAACGCTTTCAAACACAGCATCACATTTTTGTTCGGCACTTTTACCATTTATGTTCGATTTTATTCATGTTTACCGTACAACCGTGTCATGCAGGGGACGGGGAGAAAAAGGGCGACTTAGAAGCAAAACTTGACAGACTGATCAGACTTTTTGAGTCTGTTACAGACTGATCAGACTTTTTGAGTCTGTTGACACGAGGCTTTGCAGGCTGGAATCAGGATGCACAGGAGAGGCCCTTGATAAAAAGATCGAAGAAGAAGTGAGTAAAAAAGTGACAGAGTTGTGGGATGAAAAAGTAGAGAGAGAAAAAAGAGAACTGAATCTGATTATAAGCAATTTGAAGGAAAGTAACAAGACTGATACTGATAGCTCTAACAAATGGATGACATTGAAGAAGTGAAGAACATAGTGCAGAAAATCTGTCCGGACTTAAAGGGGGAACCAATTGAGGAAACTGTCCAATTGGGAAAAGTAAACATAGGTTCACAACCCAGATTACTGCGAATAAAGGTTCAAACAAAAGATATCAAAAGAGAAATCTTGACAAACACTCGCCAGATTAACAGAGGAGTACAAGATCAGGCCAAATGAATTTACATAAATCCTGATTACACCCCTGCAGAACGATTGAAAAACAAAGAAGTGCGTCAGGAACTGAAAAAAAGAATCGATGATGGAGAGACAGACATAGGGATCAGAAACGGTAAAATCGTTCAGGTCAAGTAGTAGTAGTAGTAGTAGTAGTAGTAGTAGTAGTAGTAGTGTAGGGACGTAATCAATACATAGGCCGTTAAGCCTTTCAATGTCCCCTCTTGTTATTATACTTTTATGACAGGGTTGAAAATGCATGCAATATAAATTTTCCTTCTTATTCATCAAAGCTTCTAAACTGTACTTTAAATTTCAAGTCTTCATCCAGCAAATTCTTAAAAACATTAGTATTTTTAGCAAATTTAAGTGCAGTTGGCAAACTGTTCCAGTTAGCAATAACTCTGTTACTGAACTTCAATCTCCCCATATTAGTATGAAACTGCTTAACAAATATTTTGCCTTCCGAATTTCTTGTTCTATCTGTTTTAACAGCCTCAAAAAAATAGTCCCACTGTATGTCCGTTTGCTGGTGAAATATTTTGAACACTTCAATCAAATCCCCTCTAATACGTCTACCTTTTAAAGAGTGCAAATTTAAGTAATTTAATCTATCTGTATAAGACATGTTTGTACATTCTTGCAAGATTTTAGTAGCTCTTCTCTGTACTCTTTCGATTGCTATTGACTGTCTTTTCAAGTGTGGGTACCAGATTATATTGCCATATTCAAGATGCGGTCTAACCATAGCTTTATATAACTTTAAAAACGTTTCTTTATTAAGGTAAATAAAAGTTCTTTTTATTAATCCAATCATTTGGTTTGCTTTATTTATACACTTTTGAATGTGAGTATCAAAAAGTAAATCTTTATCAAAGATTACACCCAGATCCTTTCTTCCTCGCATTTCTGTACCAGCCTATTTCCACCATCTATTTTCATGTTGTATTCATGTTCTGGATTGTTTTTGCCAACATGCAAAACTTTACATTTTTCAACATTAAAATATAGATTCCACTTGTCTGACCAGTTTGGAGGCAATTTAAATTTTCTTGCAGACTATTATAGTTATCTGATTTGTCATATATTTTTGTGTCATCAGCAAAAATTTTACAAAAACTATTTACCTCATCTGGAAGGTCATTTATAAAAATAGTAAACAGTACAGGTCCTAAAATGCTCCCTTGGGGAATACCACTCATAACATCTTTCTCTGTCGACATACAGTTACCCACTCTTACTATTTGTTTTCTATTTGACAAAAAATCTCTAATCCAGTTTAGCAACTTACCTACTATACCATATGCTTCCATTTTTTTCAATAATCTCTCATGCGGAACCGTATCAAAAGCTTTACGGAAATCAAGGTAAATTATATCAACAGAGTACTTATTCTCTAGCATGTTAACTAAATCTTCCATAACTTCAAGTAGTTATATGCAAGACCTTTCTTTACGAAATCCATGCTGGCATACTGCAAACAAATTATTATCAGTGAAGTGAGATACTATGACATCTCTTATAATGGATTCTAGCACTTTGCATGCAATGCAGGTTAAGTGGTCAAACAGGTCGAACCTGGATGGCCAAAACAGAGATTGACAATCCTCTAAAGAAAAACAGAATGTACATAGTTTTGCAAATACTTCTATTAGTTCTAAAGATGATGACTGTGTTTTTGAACGCGCTGTTTTGTATAGTAATGTGGATGGTTTTTTGAATAAAAAAGATGAGCTATTAGCATTGGTGGAGGACACTAACCCAAGCATTGTAGCAATAACAGAGGCGATAGCCAAAAATCAAACAAATATTAACCTTGCGGAATATTCTTTACCAGGGTATGATACATTTTTCAACCCAAACCCAAAGAGAGCTGTAGTGCTCTTTGTAAAAGAGTCTTTAAATTCACAAATGTGTACTGAAATGAATGAAAATGATTTTGAAGAAAGTGTCTGGATTCAGTTTGTTACAGGGAATGGACAGAAAGTCATATTTGGTTGCATCTATAAGAGTCCCAGTGGTACGCTAGAAAATGAAAATAAGCTGATTAAACTATTGAAAAGGGAAATTTTAAAAACTTTTGACTGTGTGTGCATAACTGGGGATTTTAACTTTCCAAACATAGATTGGAAAGGGAGATGGGCTGGTGAGAGAGAACAGGAATTTATTGAAAGTCTTCGAGATGCATTTTGACGCAAGTAGTGACACAACCAACCAGAAGAAGAGAAGGACAGAAAGCAAATATTCTTGATCTTATTTCAGAAGTGGAGCACTTGACCCCTCTTGGAAAAGGTGACCATGAAGTTTTATATTTTAAATTATACTTGGCTGATAAACTAGAAACTAAGACAGAAGACATAAAATTTGATATGAAAAATGGTAACTTTTCCCAGATGAGGGTTGATCTTAACAAAACAGATTGGTCTGAACTGACAGAATTGAATGTTGACACAGGCTGGGGAAGGATAAAAGAGAAAATTCATGAAGCTATGGAAAAAAAACATTCCTAAGCGTAAAATAAATGAAAACAAAAAATTGAAACCAAAATGGATGGATAGAAAATCATTGAAAATTATTAAAAAGAAATACAACCTGTATCAGAGATTTTTGAGAACAAAAAGAGGCAGAGATTACCAAGCATATATAAAAGTAAGAAATGTGTGTGGTCGACAAATCAGAAAAAGTAAAAAGGAATTCGAGCAAAAGTTAGCAAGAGAATGCAAAACTAATCCAAAAGCTTTTTGGAAATATGTGCAGTCAAAGACAAAGGCAAGAGTAGGAATCAGTCCTTTGAAATCACAAGATGGAAATATAGAGACAAAGGATGTGGATAAAGCTGAGATTCTAAACACTTTTTTGCTAGTGTTTTTACACGAGAGGATAAAAGGACATACAGATGTAATACCAAAATGTAAATCAAATGGTAAAGCTGTCTATGATGTAATTATTACCCCGAACTGGTTAAAAAGAAACTTGATAATCTAAATCCGAATAAAGCGCAAGGACCTGATGCTATTCCATCTCGCGTTTTAAAAGAACTAAGCACAGAACTAGCAGAGCCTCTTAGTATCCTTTTTAACAAATCTATAGAGCAAGGAACTCTACCTCGAGACTGGAAAACGGCAACAGTAATACCAATTTTCAAAAAGGGAACAAGAACTGACCCTGGAAACTACAGACCTGTAAGCTTGACAAGTGTGACTTGTAAGGTACTTGAGTCAATCGCAAGAGATGTTATTGTTGATCATATGATGAAAAATGAGTTGTATGCCAAATGTCAGCATGGTTTTCGTCAAAGTAGATCTTGTATTACACAGTTGCTTGAGGTAATGGAAGACTTTACTAAGTTAATTGATAGTGGAGATAGCATTGATGTTTTGTACCTGGACTTTCGTAAAGCCTTCGATTCGGTCCCACATGCCAGACTACTTAGTAAACTCAAATCGTATGGTATACTGGGAAAAGTTTTAGATTGGATTGAAGACTTCTTGAGAGATAGAGTTCAGAATGTTAGAGTTGGATCTTCTGTTTCTAGTAATGCTAATGTCATTAGTGGAATCCCCCAAGGCAGCATACTGGGACTATATTATTTACTATATTTATAAATGACTTACCAGACGGGTTAAAAGCACATGCAAGATTTTTGCTGATGATACTAAGTTGTACAGTTCACCATCCAAACACCTTACAATGCAAAATGACATTGAGCTACTCATAAATTGGTCTAACTCATGGAATTTGTACTTCAATGCATCCAAATGCAAAGTATTACATAAGTTCAAATAACGTGCTGTGAAGAGCAATAATCTAGATGATATTGATCAAGCATGTTTTTTTGAACCTGCACTAACAAACATAACCCGTAACAGTTGTGACAAAGTACAAATACAGCAAGTTAATACTAATATAAGGAAACATTTCTTCAGCCAGAGGATAGCACCAATTTGGAATAAACTAACTCCGAACATCAAACGTGCACCAAATATTAACTCTTTTAAAAATCTTATCGATAAGCATGAAATAATAACAGACATCATGTTCGACTTTGATGGTCGAAAATAAAACTGGGCTCGCTGTCGACCTGACCAATGACAGAGCATATAAAGAAGGGGCATATAAAGCCATGAGGCTATGATGAAACAATCATCGCCCCTAAATCTGAACCTGAACCTGAACCTGAACAAGTGCTTGCAGCTCTTGCACAGTAATGTCTTAGAAAAAGTCGTCCAATGTTTGCCTTTATACTTGGTAGGTAGGTAGGAGCTTGTAGGCCTAGGCCTATTAGTATTAGCCTCGCGCTTTCTTGTGCTCCGTCAATTGATATATGTGTCAGTATTGCTCAAGGGGTGTTAATCGCAGCGTGTTACAGTTACATTTATTGGTATGAGAAAAGTCTCAGTCATCAAAGTCAAATTCTATGTCTTTAAAACTTACATCTGCATCAAGGAGGCTTTTATTAGTTTTAAAGCTGTTAAGAGTGTCAGTGAGTTTAATGTTAGTCGGAAGAGAATTCCATCTGCTAACTACTCTGATAGCAAACGAATTTCTCCTTAGGCTAGTGTTAGAAAAACGAACAAACAATTTGCCTTCATTGCCGCTTTTAATATCAGACAAGAGTTAAAATCAATATCGTCCACTTGGTGAAATACTTTATATGCTTGGATCAGGTCCCCTCTTACTCTTCTGGCTTTTAGAGATGGTAACTCCAGATATATCTTAGCCTATCTGCATAAGTCATGTCTCTGCATTCAGGTAATAACTTAGTCGCTCTTCTCTGAACCTTTTCTACCGACGCCGATTGTCTCTTAAACAGTGGTACCAGATAACATTTCCGTACTCCACATGTGGTCTGATAAGCAGTTTGTACAATACTTACTGGATACCTGATGTTGTCGGTGTTTGAGACCCGTGGTTACAGGTCAGTTCACCGATCGATGTGTTGTCCCTGTCTACAGCTGCTTAATGTTGCTTTGATTCCTAGAAAATCTGCGAATGGGCACTGTGCATATTTAAGACACCTTTTTCTTTTTGGACGACATCGATATGTTCATGAAAAGTCATCATTGCGTGATGATCGGTGTCATGCTTTAAAAACAAAAATACTCTAAATAATATGTTTTATATTAAGTGTCTAGCGGTGTTTCCATCAAAAATTTCGTAAAATATGATTTTATGTTGAGTGATTGTTCAGAAATGATGTGAAAGTGTTTCTATATATGAGATGTCATGTAAGTTGGCGTCTCGGTTACACATGAGATTCTCTAAAAGTTGAAATTGTTTCAAAGACTTAGATAATATATGAATGATCTTTATAGTGTTCAATTTTCAATTTTCTGTTTTGTGTTTGAAAATATGAAAATGACGTTCAATGGTGAATCAGATCAAACAAAAAAGAACTCTAGTTTTAAAAAAAAAGTGTTTGGCATAAAGAATTCTAGTTGAAAAAATATATGATTTGAAATGCATGTAGTTTTTATTAATCTTATTTTCTGCAAATCAGTAATGTATTTAAGAATGGGATCTTGTCTATCAAGACTCAGCTTTGTACATAAACATAATATTGATAACTGTATTGATGATTAAATGTCAATTTTAATTTTTCTAAATGTTTGTAAAGGTATCTTATAGCTTTTTTGCATTTGGTCATGTAGGTACCCATCACTTTTCATTTGTAGACTTCACATTCTCTTTTTGGTATAAATGTAATAATTCAAACTTTAATGAGAATTTGTTGGTTGTGACAGAAGTGATCATGATGTTCTATATCTATAGGCAAATATTTGTTGTGCAGCAGTCAGTTGTGACTACATTACTGCTAGGTAAATTACCAACTTTTCAAGAGAACTATCCAGTTATGTATGTTATATAAAGATAAAATACATATTTTGTAGGTAATACATACAGTACTGATAACAACATATCCCAAAAAGAAAGAAAAAGCTAATTGCTCAGCAAATTTAATAGTTTGCCTTCTCCCCCCCCCCCCCCCCCCCCCCCCCCCATTTTCCTCAGGTGTCGTCAGAAACACAGATTCAGGAAGACAAAAGATCTACTATCCAAGTCGAAGGGTTTAGTGGATTCTAAAAACTGCTGGAAACATGGACAAAATTAAGCATTATTAGTCTCCTGTTGGCCTGTGTCTGGATTGTCAGGCTGCCTGGGGAAAAATAGCCCCTCTGACTGGATGACCAATGTTGGCATAGGGGGCAGGAATCGACATGTATACATTTCTTGATGTCTGGGGGCCGGAATAGCTCAGTTAGTAGAGCATCAGACTCGTAATCTTGAGGTTGCGGGTTTGCATCTCTGCCAGGTTTCGGTACAGGGGGATTTTTCCCTCAGAGTTAACATTGGTTCTGACTCCATTTCCCGTACAGTACTTCGAATGAGACTATAAACCGAGGTTCTGTGTGTGAATGCACACACATCTTGCACACACGTAAAATCCCATCACCAACTTTCAAAAGAGAAGGCCGGTTTGGCCGTTCGTATGGATGACAGTGACACGTTATACGTACCATGCATCTTTCCTGAAGTTGGAGTATGGCTGCCTTAATGGTGAGATGAAAAACAGTCTACACACAAGTGTCAGAATAATCAATGTGATGATTGTGGACACTCTACGGAAAGAAGAAGAAGAACTGTATTGCTGTGGTGGGTTTTTTTTTTAACGTATTGCTTGGATGAATGATAGTGTCCTTGTTACATGCGGAATGGTGTCCATGTTACACGCGAGACCATAATTTAGTAACTGTAATATTCTAATACAATGGTAGTTGGAATGAATGAATATCCCTTCATTTTAAACATTGCAATAAAAGCTACTGATCACATACAAACAATATTTACTGTGACAAGAGTTGGGAGTGGTCGGTAGGTCCTCTGGGGAAGGCCTTGGAACATTTTCTCTATGAGAATTATATTACAATTTCACTGCCACCCTGTCTGTAACTACGGGTGGAAGGAGCAACTTTCCAGTACTAGTCATTGAAAGAAATTTATGTTTGTTCCCGGGACTGTTAAAATACTCAGTAGTGGCTCTGAGATAAGTTTCCTTAGGCTTGTACTCTTAAAAGTACTTGTAGCTCCGAGAGACAGAATTAGAGAGAAGTTAAAATTAGGATATGGTGGGCATGTCAATGTTACTCTGAATGTGTACTCTTTTTGTTCTACACATCCACTTCGCTTGCATACACACAGTGCAGTAGCCAAAGTGGTACTCATAGACATGTTCTCACTGTTTCATCATTAAGTGAGGGGAAGCTCTGGATGAGTTGAAGTCCCATTGGAGGTTTATGACTTATCTAATAGTGGAGAGGATAGTTGGTCTCTCTCTTGTGGCTGGTGACTGATCCTGCTGTGTAGACCTCCGCCAGTTGCTGTAGTGCTAGGCTGTGGTGTGTCTTCACAACCTGTCTTGCCCAGTGATATGTAGCATTTACCACTGTTGGTAGTGTAGCCATAGTTTATGTCATAGCCACAACCGTTTGTAGCGTAACCACAGTGTATGATGTAACCACGGTCCCAGGTCTGCGATAAAGAGAACATGGTCTGTAGTTAAGTAGCGGTAGTTTGGCTTGTCGAGTTCACACATTTGCCCTCTATCTTTCAGAAGAGGTGTGAGAACTCAGCCAGCAAAGGATTACTCTATTGTAGAGAACTTTTCTACTATAATTATCAATCTCCACTTTTGTTTAGAGGTTGAGTGGAGTTTACACCAGAGCAGGAGATGGTAATACAATGCTAAACAGTTTCAGTTAAATAACTCTTCCATGTTTCCTATGAGTTACCTAACAAGCAATTGTATCAAAGGAAAGGGTAAAGCACGAACTTTGTAATGAGCATAAAATTAAATACACTTTGGATAAAATAGCAATGCTACTGTTACAGTAACAACATAAGTAAAACATAGGAGAACACAATCTTGTTTACCTTTGTTTGGTTAGTATGACAACAGCAAATGAGGAAGAAAAGAGGCATTAAACTTCACTCTTACTTTGAACAGATGCAGAGAAAGCCTGAGGTATTCAATATGTGTAATCCAAGTGAATTTTTTTTTTTTTTTGTTATAAAGGAAATTAAACCATTGCACACAGTACACACTTTTCACTGTTTTGGCTTCAGATGATATAAAATAAGATGTATAAAACTATTAAATACACAGAGCAAATAAATCAAGCTCAGATTCTTTTCGATAAAGTTGTACACCTTTACCCCTCTCATTTTCTGAACTACTATGCTGAACCAAATCTAAAACCACATGCCATTCTCCTTCTGCCCGATATATTGGTGAACAGGAAATTCCACACGTGCCTTCCCAGTGCCAGATGGCCTCTTTGTTGACTACTCTGGGGTCAAAAAGGTCATCGCTAGTGCATGTAAACTTACCCTTCCAGTGGCTAGAACCCTGTTCTAAATATTTATGGCAGCTGCATCCCCTAGACGGTAGGCAGAGAACATGGGAATTTTTTTTATAGTTGTGCCGTCACGGAGGCAGTACAGCAGTGCTGTCTTCACCAGGGCACTGCTCTTTGTGAACAGGTCGACTGAGTTGCGGTCACTATCGCACGATGTGTCACGAAAAGGTTAACCACATGGTAATAGCTTTTTTTTTTTTTGCCACATGGTGGCAAGCAAATTACTACCACAGAATACTCATTCATCATTTAGATAAATGTCACCAAGCATTAGCACAAAGTTACACTATTAAACTACATGGCATACATATAATCAGTGCATAGATTCGATATGTAAAAACCTAGTTTCAACTTACATATATATATCTGGGAGTATCAGAACTCAAGACTAAATCAAAGAGAGGAAAAGATTACCGTGCCTTCTCTTCAGGCATCTGTCGTGTTACTTAGTTCTGATCTACAGCTGGTCTTCGGGATAGTGAAAAGGAAGAGCTCAGTGTCCCTATTTTACACGCCCAACTGTGTATTCTAGCTTAGTCCCTTGAGGTAGGCTGTCACTCACTGGGGGTGAGAGGGAGGAGACTTGGCCGTCATTTCCTTCCCTTTGATTGGGGGATTGGCCATTCGCAAACCATGAACTACAGTTGTCCGAACTTAATCGACGTATGATCATATATGCACGCATCTGTAGAACGAATGCTGATTATCCAAGCGCTTGGCAAACACGCTTGCATCACTCACTCAGCTGTGCACGAGTGGTGGGTGAATATTAAAGAGGGGGGTTTGAGGGGGGGGGGGGGGGGGGGGGCGAGGAGAAGGAAGGAGCTTTGCCGGTTCTTCTTTGTTCTACTTCTATAACGCATGAGTGCGCATTCAGCTATCAGAGTAGAGAGAGAGAGAGAGATGACCAGCAATACAGTGACGTAAACTTATTTTGCAACGATTGTCTGTCGCGACTTAGCCCAGACGTGGGAGGAGTGAGTGGGGTGAGGCCTGCTAGAGGGGAGGAAAGGTAAGAGAGACTGGCGGTGTAGCCACAATGGAAGTAATTTTTTGTTCGTGCGATACTTTCGCTACATCAGGGCGAGAAGGAAGGGGAGAATGAGGGGGCAGTTTGGCATAGATTTGAAATCTGTTCAGCAGTTTGGGGTTTTGTACAGTTTGTACAAGATGGGGTTTTGGTCCGATCAGGTGGACTTGTCAAGTGACTGGTCACATTTACAAGTTCTGTCATCCTGTGTGAAAACAAATAAATTAAGAACAGTTTCCAAAAAGAAGTTCACAGTAACAATGCATAAAATTGAAAATATGACACCAATTTCTGTACATTGGTGGGATCAGTACATTTTAAGCTCAAAAATTCTAAAAAGAAAAAAACATTGCAAAAATCTTTGATTAATTGATTAACAGTTGAATTACATCAAATCGTTCCTTGATACATGCGAGACAATGCTGACCCCGTTACTTTAAACATTAATTTCCCCAAAAACCAGGGTTTGGACTGTTTTTATTTTCATGATAAAGTATACAGGAAATAGATATCTCTCTCGTACATAGTACTTTTTCATCGAAAAATCCCTTTATTTTGACTTGATAGATCACAGAAATGGTGTACATTTCCAGAGAATGACCCAGATAAAATAAAATCAAACTTGTTAAATTCAGAAGAAGTAATCACAAACTCTTCATTCAGATGTGAAGAAAATTAGGTATGAAAAACAAGAATGGGTGTGTAAAGACTGTGATAAACATTATCAAGTAATGAATATCATTCAATGATTGAGCATCCAAACGATGCTATGAAAACAGTATTGACCTACTCATTGTTAGAATAATAAGTTTCTGTCAGTCATGTAAAATGAAGTCACGATGTAAGAAAAAGTACTGCTGAAAACCGCAACTTTAAAAAAAAAATTAAATGGAAAGTAGCAATATTTATTTTTTTTTTTTTTTAAAATTAAATGGGAAAGTAGCATTATTTATTGTTTGTTTTTTAATTAAATGGGAAAGTAGCATTATTTATTGTTTGTTTTTTTAATTAAATGGGAAAGTAGCATTATTTATTGTTTGTTTTTTTAATTAAATGGGAAAGTAGCATTATTTATTGTTGTTTTTTTTAATTAAATGGAAAGTAGCATTATTTATTGTTTGTTTTTTTAATTAAATGGAAAGTAGCATTATTTATTGTTTGTTTTTTTAATTAAATGGGAAAGTAGCATTATTTATTGTTTGTTTTTTAATTAAATGGGAAAGTAGCATTATTTATTGTTTGTTTTTTTAATTAAATGGGAAAGTAGCATTATTTTATTGTTTGTTTTTTTAATTAAATGGGAAAGTAGCATTATTTATTGTTTGTTTTGTTAATTAAATGGAAAGTAGCATTATTTATTGTTTGTTTTTTTTTAATTAAATGGGAAAGTAGCATTATTTATGTTTGTTTTTTTAATTAAATGGGAAAGTAGCATTATTTATGTGTTGTTTTTTAATTAAATGGGAAAGTAGCATTATTTATTGTTTGTTTTTTTAATTAAATGGAAAGTAGCATTTATTATTGTTTGTTTTTTTAATTAAATGGGAAAGTAGCATTATTTATTGTTTGTTTTTTAATTAAATGGGAAAGTAGCATTATTTATTGTTTGTTTTTTTAATTAAATGGGAAAGTAGCATTATTTATTGTTTGTTTTTTAATTAAATGGGAAAGTAGCATTATTTATTTGTTGTTTTTTAATTAAATGGGAAAGTAGCATTATTTATGTTTGTTTTTTTAATTAAATGGAAAGTAGCATTATTATTGTTTGTTTTTTTTAATTAAATGGGAAAGTAGCATTATTATTGTTTTTGTTTTTTTAATTAAAAGGGAAAGTAGCATTATTTATGTTTGTTTTTTTAATTAAATGGGAAAGTAGCATTATTTATTGTTTGTTTTTTTAATTAAATGGGAAAGTAGCATTATTTATTGTTTGTTTTTTTAATTAAATGGAAAGTAGCATTATTATGTTTGTTTTTTAATTAAATGGGAAAGTAGCATTATTTACCGTCTTTGTATCTAAAAACTTTGTATTTGTGGTGTTCTTTTATATGATATGCGTAGAGACCTGGGGGGGGGGGGGGGGGGGGGGGGATACACAAAAAAAGGTGCACGTTCAAGTGACTGCCACAAAGACATTTTTTTCCTGTAGCTGTACTATTTGTTTGTTATCCTCCATGCCCCAAAGAGGATGAAAGCAGAGGTGATTCTAGAGCGCGGAATTAGCGGAATACCGCTTTAAAAAAATCGAAAGAACGCAAAACCGTAAGCCCAGCGCGGCCGCTGCTCCGCACACAAACAAGAAATGCCGCGCTCGCCATCGTGACTGCGCTAATTTTTTTTTTACTCCCTTGCCTTTTAATCTCGCGTCCGCTTGGCCTAGTAATCTACCGAGCGAACCAAGCGAAGCTGTCCATCGAGCTATCAGCTATGTCAAGGTCAGCCTTGTGCGCATGAGCAGTAGGAACTGAATGTAAACGCATGTCTGTATAGTCAACTGCGATTGTTGGAAAGTTTGCTTTCAGCCAATCACAGCTCGCGGTACGGCAGCCCTGCGTTTCTGCCTGAGGTTTCCATCATGGCGAAACGAGGCACGTTGTTGGATTTTTCTTTTACCCGAGGGCGAAGAAATCGAAGAGGAGGAGAGGCAGATGATTCTTTGGATGTACAAAGCGAGTGTTCGACCGTCACGGAGCAGCCGCCTAGTTATCCTTTTACGAGTGCCAGTGCCGACAGTGGAGATGTAGATACGCGAAACGCAATCAGACTGTCAGTCGGACCTGAATCAAACCTCTGTCATTGAATGTGGTTGTCAGACAAAGTCTGCATTAATCCCTGAATGATTACTAATACAATGATTAAAAAAATTATAACACTAGTAGTACCTGCCGTTGAAAAATTAGAAATTATATAGTTTTAAAATTTAGGCCCCCCCTGGGGGCCCCCTTTTTTACACTGAGGGGGCCCTTGGGCCCCCTTTTTTGGAATCCTAGAATCACCTCTGTGAAAGGATTGAAAACAATGGGTGGGTGTGTATCAAGAAAAAACTTCAGAAATAAATACATAAGACTAGTCTTTGTTTCAGGTAAACTGTTGAGAACCTAACTGGCCACACCTGTGTGGTTGTTGGGCCAAACCCTGGACAGCACAGCCACGTTTTCTGTGCCAATCATGTCCCAAAAGACACGGACAGACAACTCTAGTCAACACCAACTTCAGGTGACAAAGAGGTCAATGAAAGGGTAGACCCAAATGTGCCTGATTTCAGTTGTCTTCCTGATGTGGTGTGGACGGAAGTGCAGAAGTGCCTGAGTGTTCAGGATCGTTTCAGTTTGTCCCAGACATGCAGGAAACTACGCACACTCTTCAGCTGTCCAGTAGCTTGGAAATCTGTGTCTCTGGACTTGACCCAGGTTTCCACTGACCTTTGTCATGGTGCAAGATCAGTGGGACAGGTGTTGCCATGGCAACAGGCTGTTCTGGAAAGGTTTGGCCACTGCATTCATCACCTGACTCTGACAACAAACTTGGACCTTGATCAGGAATCTTACTCTGCACTTCTTTCAGCTTCAGTGCACCATTTGAAAGCCATGAAGAGCCTCACTGTAAATCTGGAGTGTGGGCGTTGGGACGGCAGCTTCTTCCAAAGTGGAAGCAAAGGGCAAGATCCCCAAATCTACAACGCCATCTCCACTGTGTGCCAGGAATGGCCCCAGTGTGCCGTGCATGTTGACTACACCCACTCTGGCTCAGCCTTCAACCTGTACTCTGATGTTTTTAAGTGTTCTGCTTCAGACTTGAGGTGCAAACATCTGCGTAGTCTAACAATCATGCACAGTGACAAGTTTGACCTAATAGATGAAGACTTGCTAAACACGTCGGATCCTCCTAGATCCAGCCCGACCTCTGACCTGGTGTCCATGTTCCTTTCCCTTCAACATCTGTACCTCTTGGACTTCTTCGTGTCGGACCACCTCCTCCACACCCTGGCTGATACGTCCCAGAAGAATGGTTTGCTTCGTTCGTTGACTGTCGATTTTCGATCCTCTTTGGAGACCTCGCTTCTGGTGAACGGTTTATCATCTTCAGCTTGGAGTCGACTTGTGAGTGCCTGTCCTTGCCTGCAGGTCTTCTGCTCATTTGAGAGTTTTGCGAGTGTGGACAAAGTCATTAAACCAGAGGCTCCTTTGGTTGGCATTAGCATATGCAGATGCGGTCACTTCAGGGGGAGTGATGCTTACTTCTTTGACAGTTTTTGGTTTGACCATCGTAGTACTCTTCAGAATTTATTAGTGCTTCTTTTAAATCTACCTGACCGTGAATGCTGGTGGAGCGAGCCAGAAGAAATGGACATCGTGACTATAGTGAAAGAATGTCCGAAGCTGGTGGACCTGCACTACTACGGTGCCATTCACCATGATGGCATCATCAGTCTGGCCCAGTTGGACAGGAAGTGGAAGAACTTTCGGATTGACGGGGGTCCAGTGCAGTTTACAGACGAGGAATCAGAGCGTTGTGCTACAACTGAAGAACTGGAAGAGCTGAAAGTCATCGTATCTCAATGTCTCAGTTTCCCCTGGCAATTCATCCCACGTGATGATGATGATGATTATGATGATGATGGTGATGGTCTTGGAGAAAGCTAGAGACCCTCCCACCACTCTTTCCCCTTCACTCCCCTCCCTCATCCCCCTCCTCACCCTTGGATGGTTTTTTCCAGTGTTAGGAGAAAATTCTTTTATGTATTCGAGCAGAGAATGTAAATATGCGGGTTCAAGACCACCCATCTTATTTTGCACGAAACCCCCCCTTTTCACATACTAATCGCGTCCTTCTCACATCAGTTTTAGCCAAAATTAACACCTGTTTTCTAAACAAAATTAACATGCAAAAACAGCAAAAATTGACGTAATTAGTACATTAAAAACGGGGCCTTACGTGCTAGATAAGATAGGGTGATCGTGAACCCGCATATTTACATTCTCTCAAGTGCTGGGCTTAAATCACGTGACATTTTGTTGTTAGCAACCTGCCACCAGCGCTCTTTCTATCTTGTCATTCTGCATTTGGGAGGCGTGCTGTGCAGACGTGTGTTTTCTGTGAGAGAGAAGTGTTTGCCTGTAAAGATTTTGTTTAAACGAAATATTATCTATGTCGCAAGATAGTATTTCTTCAGAATTAGAGAACTTTAGAAAATCAAATTGCGCATCAAGAACTTTAAATTATTCACAACAGCCAACAACTTTAATTCTACCTTCTCCGACTATGGAAGGTCAGATGTCTGTGTGGAACGATGAACAATCTTTAACTATTAAAGAGAATCTCAGCTACCACAACGATTTTGTTCAAGTGTTAACTCAAATGAAAGCTGAAGGGCCGTCTCAGAACGGAAAACTACCTAAATTTCCCACTCTTCCAAAAAGAAAACTGACATCGTTGTATGGGGAGCCTGAAGCGAAGAAACGAAAGACGAGGTCATCAGAAGAACTTCACCGTACTTACAATCAAAAGAGGTTGATGTGAGTAAGAAAGTGAGAAAAGAAGTCTTTGTTTTTGCTGATTTCCAAAACCGAAACCATTCTTAACTTCTAACCTGCCGACTTTAAAAAAAATTTGCTACCTTCCGTTTAAAACCAAATGCAAGTGAGGAGGCAAAGTTAAGGGGTTCTGGATGGTCTGAAGGAACAGTCCTTGAAATCAGATTAAGAAAAAGTTCTATCCTATAGTTGGCAATTCTCACCTTCCTCTCCCAAAAGAGTTAGAGTTAAAACGCACAGTCTTAAACATACAAAATCGTGACAACATGTGTTTTATGGGGTTTGGGGTTTTAGCCTTTTTACATCCTGTCAAAAATCATGCAAACGAGTTTCCAATTATGAACAATATAAGCAAGAACTGAACTTTGATAACATAACCTTTCCAGTGAGTATAGAAAGTATATCTCAGTTTGAAGAGCAAAACAAACCAATCACTGTAAACGTATACACATGGTCTAAAAAAGACAATCTAGTGCCTATAAGGATTTCTCCCAACGCTCCTACTTTTGGCAAACCGCTTTAACAAAAATGTAGACTTGATACTGTTGCAGATAGTACAAATAGCCACTATGTATTAATTAGAACAAAAGCAACTGTTAAAATATACATCAAAGCATAAATCTAAAACAAAGATTTGTAGAAGGTGTTTGACCAGAATCCCCACTATAGAAGCAGCTGCCATCAAAGAACTAATTGTAAAAGTTTTGTAGACTGTGAAACTAAACTTCTTACACCTAAACCGGGTCTACAGTAGTTTTAAAATGTACAAAAAATTTGCGGGTAAGTCCGTACGTGGTTATGCTGACTTGAATAAATTTTGCCACAGTACTACGGCCCCCAACAGCAAGAACAAAAACATGGAACTTGACTTCCGCTACGCCGAAGCGGTCGGACGTGTCTGACGAGTGCTCCGCAACACGACAGGTTTCCAAGGCTTTTTTGTTACCTCTCCATGTTTCTGCGTCTGTGAAAGAATTGTTCCTTATTTTGGACTATGTGTATGGAACTACTGTGCAGGAAACGCCGTTTTACTTCTTTTAAAACATGACAGTTGTGTTAGCCTTCTGTTGGAAACGATGGAGTAATGCAGATGGTAGTGGTGAGGTGAGCGCGCGCAGCATTTTTTCCCTCTATCCCCCCCCCCCCTTCGTTTCTTAAGAGATGGGCAACTAAGATTTCAATGCGCAAACTTTATTAAACCAGATGTGCTATGGAAGGAGAACATAGGAAAATGACATCAACCATTTTAAAATTTTTCTGGAAGAGGGTGAAAAAGGGAAAACCATCTTCGTCGAGTGAAGCGAGTGTAAACCCCCGAACCAAAGAGCAAAATCATGAGCAAAAAACAAAAACAAGATTTAGAAAGCAGTGCAGACGAAATGACAATGCATGAACTTATGTGAAATCAAAGCAGCTTTACAAAACTGTCTCCCAAAGGGAATGTTCACAACTGAGAGAGGAGATGGAGAGAACTGAGACCTCAATGACCACCAGGATAGAATGCTAGAAAAAGGGCAGTTTTTATGGACCTACAAAATGAAAGAGACAGACTTTCCTGTGAGATTACCAAAGCTCGCGGGGAAAATGTAGAACTAAAAGACAGTTGGCCGAGATATCCAAGGAAACCAGCCTTTAAAAAGTGAACAAAATGACAGTGAACAACAGGGCCCGTTCTGGAACGTACGTGTGTACGGTATCAGAGGGGCGCAGGAGGAGACAGCGGAGGACTGCGTCAGAAATGTGTTGACGTGTTTTACTCAAAAAACTAGGTGTCTCTGTGCCCGGCAGCTGATGTGGAGGTGGCCCACCGGTCGGGGAGGAGACACGGGAGGCGCGAGGCCGCGCCCCATCCTTCTTCGATTTATTTCACGGGAAGGGGCGGAGGGTGTTGACCGCCCGGAGAAAACTGAACAGACCGGAGTGACTGTTGCAGAGGACTTGACCCGGGCCCAAACTACAAGCTGTTGAAGAAAGCCAGTGACCACTCGCAACGAGGGCCCCACTTGGTCATCAAATGGAAAAATTTTGGCAAAATTGAAAAATGGAAAGACCTGAAAATAGATTTAAAAAAAGGAAAATTGACTCCTACTTCAGGAGAGAAATGGCGTAGTAAATTTTGAAATTATCATATACAGTTTTTTTGTTGTTGTTGCTTTTTTTCTTTTTTCTTTTTCTTTTTTTTGGATATAGCAAGAATTGTGTGTGTGTGGTGTGTGTGTGTGTGTGTGTGGTGTGTGTGTGTGTGTGCGCGCGCGCGCGTGCGTGTTCGTATATGAATGTGCCATATGAGTGAGGGAGTGGGGGGGGTTGGATGTGTGTTTGTGTGTGTGTGTGAGGGGGGGGGGAGTGTGTGTATGTGCGTGCGTGGTTGTGTGTGTGTGTGTGTGTGCGTGCGTGTGGGTTGTGTGGTGTGTGTGTGTGGGTGTGTGTGTGGTGTGGGGTGAAAGGTGGGGGAGGCATCTGCTTATTGTGGGTTTTAAATTTTTTCAGTACATGAATTAATTTATTCTTTTCCTCGTCTTCTCTGTATTTATCTATTTATTTCGCGCCCCCCCCCCCCCCCCACTCTCTCTCTCTTTTCTCTCTCTCTCTCTCTCTCTCTCTCTCTCTCTCTCTCTGTCTCTTCTTTCTCTTTTTTTCTCTGTCTTCCCCCAACCCCGGCCGCCCTCTCTCCCTTTTCTTTCTCTGCTATGCAGATCCGCACAGAAAAGTTCATAAAAGCTCAAAAAAAGCCCCAAAATACCTTCTAATAAGGTGCTGTTGTGAAGGATTCTGTTTCTGTTTTATAATGGTCTCACTTACGAGGTGATTGTGATTGTTCATTACTGGGGGTGCGGTGAATGTACATATCCTTTTTCCTTTTTTGTTTTCTGTTGTAGTTTTGGTATATTTTTTGTCACCATCAAAGAGAAGTATAATAGCGGTGTTTAGGTATGCCTAGTACATGTAATTAAAAAAAAAATGCAATGCGGTAGAGTTTTACGTGCTCGCCCGGGCCCGAGCACGCGCTTACGGGGACGCACGTTTCCTAGAGAGGGAGGGGGAGAGAGAGGGAAGCTAATGTGAAATTCAAGGCTCCCTGCTTCGAGCTCTATACCCTTCCGTTTAAAGCGCTCCCGCTCCCCGGCTTCCCCCCCCCCTCCCCCCCCCCCCCCCCCCCCCCCCCCCCCCCCCCCCCCTCCCACGCTATTAACAGTCCGGACGGTTTCTTCTAGGGTGTCCAGCTTACGGGAAATACGCATCGGCAGAAGATATTGATCCCCTCCCTCCTCCCAGTCCCCCTCTTTATTTTCTTCTTCTTTTATATTTCGGGCTGTAATAAACTATTGTTAAATAATGAAATCACTGAAGCTGACGGAAGATGCCTGCAGACAAAAGTTAATGGAGAGGTGGATTGGGAAATCGGTAAGAGGGGGATGATGACAGTGCTGCTGGATATCATTCCTCCCAATATTCTTAATGATAATGCTGTGTTGTGTCGTTGATAATGATGTTGAAGATGATCGATGATTTTGATGGAGTAACTGATGGCGACGTTAATTCAATGGAGGGGGTGAATGTTTCGATGGAGGGAAATGAATCAGATATATTGTTTTATGGTATTCATTGATGAAGTAGTTTGATGGGGATAACGTTGACCGAAGCTGAGAGAGGAGGTGGATGAATTATGTAGATTTCTTAAAGGGATTGATGATGTTGACATGTTGATATGTGATACAATTGATCATACTCATTGGAGACTCAATAGGTAATCTGAAAAGTTGAGGTTAATCGGGGGAAATGTGGCAATACGGGTGAATGAACAAGGCTAATTTTTGTATGCAACGGTTGAAGACATCCCACGAAAGAAAAAAACATTTTGTTAGAAGATAATGTAAACATTCTCCTCTCTCTCTCTCTCCTCTCTCTCTCCCCCCTTCTCTCTCTCTCTCTCTCTCTCTCCTCTCTCTCTTTCTCATTCTCTCTCGCTCACTCGCTTGTTCCGCTTTCTTCCTCCGCATGGCAAACCCATGATAAAGAAACTGCAATCAGAGTTTTGCTTTCTCCCTTTCTTCTCCTCTCTCTCTCTCCCCTCTCTCTCTCGCTCCCCTCTCTCTCTCTCCTCTCTCTCCTCTCCTCTCTCTCTCTCTCTCTCCCTCTCTCTCCCCTCTTAAAATTTGTCAGTAGGAATCAAAATACTGTTGTACAATAATCCCGATGGTGATGGATGATGCTGATGGATACAAATTTGACAAGAGATGTGACAGAATTATGATGGATAGAATCCGAAAAAAATGTCAATCATGTGGGGGTTGGCTATGTTGCAATATATGATACAAGGTGATCAAAATTATTGCGTTCATAAATGAAAATCCGGGGATGAGTTGTTAAACTATGTTTGGTTAGATGATGTTTTATAGAGAATGCGAAGTCATTCGCCATAATGTGGTGATCACACTGTTTGATTATATTTTTATTTACGTCTACAATGATTAAAGGCGAGGCAGATGAGCGATACTGCTGATAAGCAAAGGGAAATGATATGAATGTGGGACAGGAACTGCCAATGCTGATTGAAGCTGATGTTTGAGTTTGCTTGTTTTGATTCTTTTTAAAAAGTTGAAACTGTAATCTGTGCTTCGTTAAACTGCTGCTTTGTATTTAGATTTTGAAGGGAAGTAAGAAGTTTGACGGGCTATGTGCACAATTTAAATGCAGAGTGGCATTAAGATGTGTGGGAAGATGAGTTTTGTTTAGACGTGATTGGTTCTTAGGAAGGAATTGAAAGCTATTGATGTTATTGTTGTTTGAAAATTCCTTGAAAAGCTTTGGCAACATTATGCTTTTTTTTACATCCCCTAATTTACAGGGAGACACCCCCCCCCCCCCCTCCCACGAACCAGGTTCTTTCTTTCTTTTTTAAATCTTTCTATTTCTTAACCTCTTCTCCCCTCCCCTTTTCGCGTGCCCCCGCGCGCGCGCCCCTCCCTCTGCACTCCCCCCCTCCCCCCTCCGCCCAACTCCTCCCCCCCCCCCCCCCCCCTCCCCCTGCCCCAAACCCTTTGCGTTCGATCTGTTATCTTACTTAAAATACACATGGTGCATACCGCCCCCCCCCCCCCCCCCCCCCCCCCCCCCGGTCCCCTCCCCCCTCACCCCTCTGTGCGTGACAAAACAAAAGTCGCCCCGAGTGTTCCTGTCCTTGAAGACAGTTGAATTGTATTCACCCGATACACTGAACTTGAGGCCACATACGCGCGCCTGATCGTGATTCCACGCCCATCCGCACCCACTGACCCCTCCCTTCCTTTTTTGTAAGTGAGTGAGCGAGGTGCGTGCGTGCGTGCGCTTTGTGTGTGTGTGTGTGTGTGTGTGTGCGCGAGAGAGGAGAGAGAGAGAGGGGGGGGAGAGAGAGAGAGAGAGAGAGAGAGAGAGAGAGCGTGGGCGCGTGCGTGCTTGTGTGTGTGTGAGTTATGTATGGTGTGGTATGGGAAAACATACGTTTCACCTTTCTTGAAAGTCAAGCTTTGTTTTAGATTTACGCTGCTTTATGTAAATGTTCCATTGCCTTTATTGGTATATTGCGTCCTTTTCTTGTTTTTGTTCTTCTTGTTTGTTCGTCTTCTTCTTCTTCTTTTTTTTTTTTTTTTTTTTTCTTTCTTTTCTTTGACTTCTTCTTCTTCTTCTTCTTCTCTCGCGCCCGTCGCTTGCCTGCGTTGGTCAAGCAAAAATTTTGACTTATTTTTGGATTTAGATTGTACGTGTTGAATAGCTTGTAGATTTGATTTTTTCTGTATGCATTCGTGTAATGTTGTGCATATGCATATGGTTTCTATTCGACCGTCATTATACACATATGTCTTTTTGTGGTTTTGTGTTATTTAGTGTTCGATTGTTTTCATATTGCTTTTTGTCAGGATTTGCATTTTTTTTCTATCCTTTCGACTTTTTTTGGCAAGGGATTTTCTTTATTTTTACCTTTGTGTGTTAACAGGCATAGATGGTATATGCTGAGTTTTTTGTTTGTCTGTATGCAGACAATTTTATTGTTTTGCTTCAAGGAATACTATATATTCATGTACTCCTCTTCAACACATATTGTATACAGGCCCTGTCGGGAGATTTTGAATGCTACTCGTTTCAAATCAGCAATTAGGTGTTTTTCAAACTTTTCTTTGCTTTTAAAAAACCTTTCGATGGACAGTATAACAATTGCTTCTTAAATTGTCAGGGACCCGGGAGATTTACATAACGTAGGGACGTATTCCACTATTAAAACAAAAAAAGTTCTCTATTTATTGTCTGCAAGATACCCACTTTACAAAAAAAAAGAAAAGTATGTAAAATTTATGCCGAAAGGGCTACAAATGTTTCTTTTCCTCCTTTCGTCCAACTCTAGGGGCGTAGCTATTTTTATTTTCCAAAAAAACTTTGAGTTCCAGATAAAAAAAGTACAAACCCTGATGAAAATGGACACTTCATACTGGTGTCTTTTTCTTCATTTAAAAGAATTTCTCTTGGTGAACGTGGATGGACCCAATAAAGATGACCCTTTGTTTTACGGCACACCAACAAGCATTAAGAGTTTAACAATAACAAAATCATTGCTGTAGGCGACTGGAATTCGTATGGATCCTAACCTAGACTGTTTTTAAATATGTGCAAAATAACAACCCTAGGGCCAAGAAACACTGATAAAAATTATGAAGAAAAAAGGACATGCTGGACGTAAGGAGAAGAAACCCTGATTTGTAAAGGTATACCCGCGAAGACCAACACCACAAAACAAAGCCGATTAGACAATTTTCTGTTATCAATTATCTTTATTTTGCTTTCCCAAAATGGATAATTTTTCCAGGTTATCGGGCTGATCATTCCATAATTATTTGTGTTTGAAATTCGGGGAAAAATGAAAAGTTAAAAGTTTCTGGGAAAATTTTAAAGTGTCTATAAATTTAAAAAATAAACAGTATGACGATGAAATAAAACGAACTAATCCTAAATGTAATTTAATAAAATATGCAGTCGATCTTTCCCGCAAAAGAAGACCAGTCGATATACGAATTAGTAAAATTCTGCAAAATTTTAAAAATTCCAGACAAACTATTTTTAGATTTCCTTTGATGGGAAAAATTTGAGAAAATCAATAGCTTACTCGATTAAAAAAAAGAAAAAAACAACAGAGAAAGAAAACAATCTAATAGAAGATATAGAATCACTGGAAAAGATGGAAAAATAAAAACAAAACAGAAATGAAACTACTTTTAACAACAAAATCAGAAATTAAGATCACTCAAAAGAGAAGAAGATGGAAGGAGTACTCTTAAGGCCAAGGCAAGAGGGTTGCAGACGGTGAAAAAAATTCTAAGTATTTCTGTAACCTAGGAAAGGAATTAAAATTAGTAAACATATCGCAAAACTAGTAACCCAGGATGATGAAATAATAAAACCCAACAAAAAAATATTCTGAATGAAGTTAAGATTTTTTATGAAAAACTATATAAGGAAAAAGAAACTCAAAACCGTAATATTGAAGATCTTGTAAAATCAATTCCCAAATTATCAGAAAAGGAAAAAAATTACTGGAAGGAGAAATCACATTAGAGGAAGCAGGCCTAGCCCTAAAGCATGAAGCACGGAAAAGCCCAGGCACAGATGGATTTAGCGCCGAATTCTTTAAGTTTTTTGGAAACATTGGACCCCTTGTGGTAAGATCCTTAACGAAGCTTACAAGATGAAGAACTTTCAACTTTCGCAAAAAGAAGGGATAATTATATGTGTCCCAAAAGGCGATAAGCCAAAGGAATTTGTAAAAAAATTGGCGCCCCATCTCTCTTTTAAATGTATAAACAAGATAGGTTTCTAAATGTATTTCCAACAGACTAAAAACGTCTGGCCTTTATCATTAGTGAAGATCAACAGGCTTTATGACCAATCGGGACATTGGAGATAAATCAACGATTTTAAAGATTTGATAACTATTTAAACTAAAAAATCTCCCCCGGTTTGTTGTTATGCAATGACTTTGAAAAAGCTTTCGATTCTTTAAAATGGAATTTCATGATTAAGGTACTAAAAGCGTTTGGTTTTGGCGAAAGTTATGCCAGTGGATAAAAACATTTTATAGGAATATTAAATCAACAGTTATTTTAAATGGGGCAGACTGCGCCATGGTTTGAGAAAGAACAAGGGTGTAGGCAAGGAGATCCCCAATTTTCCGTATTTGGTTTATACTCAGTGTAGAGATATTTAGCTATAATGATAAAGGAAGAAAATTGATAAAGGAATAAAAATAGGTGAGATGGCCCCTAAAATAGCTCAGTTTGCTGACGACACTCAGTTATTAAATAATGGTGATAGAG
The DNA here is from genome assembly GCA_018398815.1 of Conus ventricosus. Taxonomy (NCBI): domain Eukaryota; kingdom Metazoa; phylum Mollusca; class Gastropoda; order Neogastropoda; family Conidae; genus Conus; species Conus ventricosus. The sequence goes on from CM031627.1 coordinate 7,703,242, forward strand.
TTTCTTTTGAAAGTTTTTAGTCATATCTCGACACATTTGGCAGGCTTCTGGTTTACACATGAACATGAGAAAACGCAAGCTTATGGCTCGGGTGTCAAAAGATGTCAAAAACAACATATGCCCACTTAAAAAATGATATGGAATCCCCAAGATTTAAAATACTTGGAATTTGGTTTACACAAGACTTAAAAGAATGTTAAATGATGAACTATAAAGACAATTTCTGAAATAAAAATGTTTTTTCAAAATTTGGACTCAAAGAACTAATACACCTGTGGGAAAGTCGCAGTTTAAAGTCATTAGTCCTGTCGAAATTGATACAACATGGATTCTCTTGCCTGATCCACCTGACCCCTATTATAAAAACTTCAAAAATGTCCCTTCCACTTTGTGTGGAGTGGTAAACAAATAAGATCAGCAGGAAGACAACGATCAAAACTGTAAAAGACGGTGGTCTAAAAATACCGACATTAGAAATACATTTATTGCTTTGAAAATCTCGTGGATAAGAAAAATTAACACACAAATCATAATGGGAAAATATTATAAGGAAAACCCATCCATTTATTGAAAAAACTTGAGTGTTATGGATCAGCGTTGCTTGTGTATGTACAAACTCAAATTTATTTGGACTCATGTTTTTTAAAGGGTTACAAAGAATTTTGCTTACTTAAAAACCCCAAACGTGAATGACCTACTGTCGGAACATGTTTTACAATGATAAAATAAAGTAGGTAACGTCACGATCAAACAAAAGAACCGATTGAAAAAGAAAAACATGCAGTAATGCATTCTTAAAAAAGACGGAAAATTCATGACATATGAAGAATTCACTACTAACCTTGACTATAACATAAAATTTCTTACTTACAACGGATGATTTCCTCTATAAAAAGTTTTCATAAAAAAAACTGGATTGAATTAAACACCACCACCAAAGCAGACCTCATGTACCCAAAGCGGTGAATATTATTTTCAAGGCCCAAACAGGAGTCAGCAATACTATAAATTTTAACTTATGATGAACAGAAACCAAACGTTGTACAAAGTGGAACAAAAGCAAAATTCTGAAATCCCTTGGAAAAAAAGTATTTCTTCCACACCCACAACATAAACGATATCAAACTCAAAAAGTTACAAATCAGAACTGTTCATAGAATTATTGGTACGAACATTATTCTCAATGCTAAAGGGAATAACAAATACGAAGAACTGCAAACCCTTTTTTAAAGAAGAAAGAGAGTCAATCGAACACTTGTTTTGGGAATGCAACCAGTACAAAGATTCTGGAAAGCTGTCGAACATTTACTGAATGAAAAATGCAGAAAAATCTTCAATGCTAAGATCACTTGTAATATAGTAATTTTCGGGGTGGATCACCATTATAAAACAGACAAAATATTTGACTTTATTATAATGTTTGCAAAAAATTATATCTGTAAATGTAGATTTGAAAAACATACGCCATGTGTTACTGGATTCCAAAATCAGCTGCACAACAGATTTAAAGTCGAGTTACACAATGCCAGAGTTAATTATAATCAGACAAACTTTGAAGCCTCATGGAGCAACTTTACACCAATGTTTTTTCAATCGGATACATAATAGGCGCCTACCTGTATTATGCGGCTCGATATAATGATATATATGTATGTATTGTGTATGTATGTGTGTATATGTGTATGCATATGTATGTGAGTATGTGCATATACATATATGTATGTTTGTGCGTATGTATATATGTGTGTGTATATGTATGTATATATATATGTATGTGTATGTGCAGAATAATCACACTTAATAATAATTGTATACAGATCAGAGACAATCAGTTAACAAACCCGGCAGACTGTCCATCGATACAGCATTTTTTTCTTTTAAAATCCCTTTGTGTGTACATGGATCTATGCTTGATCTTTCTATTTTTATGTGCTTGTCTCGTTGCTTTATGCCTCTCTTAAAACAAAACAAAATGACAACTTTGCGCACTGTCCTCTTTCTGCGCATTTGTAAACTCTGATATTATTTGAATTAAAAAAAAAAAAAAAAAAAGAACAAAAAACATCCTTATTATCCTACCATCAGATCTGTTCTTATGTGTTTATTGTTGTTAGGTCAGACGGTCAACACACAACACCAGAGATTTACAGAGGTCCTAACGCAGCTAGTAGATTTTTAGAGCAGATGAAACAACTTCGCAATCAGTTATCCAACCAACTAAATCTTTCAGACATTGTTATGACTCCTGAAGACCAAGAATGTTATGACTTAGCCACTCACTGTTGGATTTGCGGCTTAGAACTAACACCTAACAGTAAAGACGCGACAGTAAGAGACCACGATCACATTACTGGAAAGTTCAGAGGGGCAGCACACAACAATTGTAATCTCAACTTAAGGTTGACCCAAAAAAATGGAAACTGCCTATCTTCTTTTCATAACTTACAAGGCTACGATTCTCATTTCATCATGCAAGCAGTAACTTCTGAATATAAGAGGGTTACCTGCATTGCACAATCTTCAGAAAAGTACATGACTTTACTCTTGACTCTTTATCCTTTTATGACTCTGCCCACATCTGATGGGGAGGTTTAGATAAGTTAGCAGGATCTCTACAAGACTTTCCAATCACTAAAAAACTTTCATCGGTCTTTGGTGCGTAAAGGCGTCTATCCTTATGAATACATGAACTCGTGGGACAGGTTTGATGAAGACTCGCTTCCTCTAAAGGCGCTTTCTTTTCTAGTCTTGAGGCAAAGACATAAACTGACTCTGAATATGAATACGCTCAGAAAGTTGGACAGAATTTACATTGTCAAACAATGGGCGATTATCATGATCAGTATCTAATGGCTGACGTGTGTTTATTGGCAGACGTCTTTCAGAATTACAGAACTACATGCATGAAACATTACAGCTTAGACTCAGCACATTACATCTCTGCCCCAGGCCTTTCTTGGGATGCATTCTTGAAGTCTACAAACATCAAGATTGACTTAATTTCTGATCTACCCACACTTCAGATGATTGAAGCGGTTTAAGGGGAGGTATTAGCATGGCCTCACATCCTTACTGCAAAGCCAACAACAAGTATTTAGATGATTATGATCCACTAAACCATCCAACTATCTAATGTACTTAGACGCCAACAATCTGTATGGATAGGCCATGAGTCAACCGCTTCCATTACGTAACTTCAGGATGTACACTGGACATGTACAAATAATATTCAAGGGGCATTAAAGTGGTTGGACAGTTTGACGTCAGATCAGCAGTTATGGTTTATATCTAGAAGTAGACTTAGAATATTCTCGTGAACTGCATGACCTCCACAACGATTATCCTCTGGCCGCAGGAAAGCTTAAAGATGACCCCCACAGAACCTCCTAAACTTGTTCCCAATCTTCGCCACAAAACTAAATATGTCTGTCATTACAGACTCCTACAGTTTTACCTAAGACACGGACTGAAACTGACTGCTGTTCATAGAATCATTGCTTTTGACCAAGAGCCCTTTATGAGGCCATACATCAAGAAGAATACTGATCTTAGAACCCAAGCCACTGACACTTCAGAAAAAGACTTCTTTAACTGATGAACAACAGCTGCTTTGGCAAAACTATGGAAAATCACACAAACGTAAAGATGTAAAATTAGTTACAAAAGAAAACCAAGCAATTAAGTTTGCCTCTAAACCCAACTATCAAGACTTTAGAAGATTTAACGACAGCTTGGTTGGCATTATGATGAAGAAAAAGGATGTTAAGTTGGACAAGCCTGTGTTTATCGGCTTTACTGTATTAGAGCTGTCGAAGTTATTGATGTTAGATTTTCTGTACGACTACTTTAAACCACTGTACCCAGAAGCAAGAGTCCTTTACACAGACACTGACTCTTTTATTCTAGACGTCCCCACAGAAGACTTCTATAAGGATTAGAAACAGAAGTAGCTAAAGGAGTTGATGGATGGTATGACACATGCGACTATCCCAAAGACAGTCTTTACATTCAACTGTAAACAAGAAAGTGATTGGAAAGATGAAGGATGAACTTAATGGGACAGTTATCAAAGAATATGTTGGTTTGCGGTCGAAGATGTATAGCGTTGCTAGCCAGACTTCTGTAATGAAGAAGGCTAAGGGCATAAGTAAAGAAGTTGTCAAAAAAATATAACTCACGATAACTACAAGCAAGCTCTCTTTGAAACAAAGTATTTTATCACACAAATGTTAATCTGCGCTTACTCTTCATCAAGTAAACACAACTGCTGTTAATAAGAAATCACTAGTCTCTAACAATAACAAGAGAACTTACGTTAATCCTGAGTTTTCTAGCTGTAGGCATTGGAGACTTTAAAGATTAACTTGACTGACTTGGCTTGTATAGTTAATAGACTTTAAGAAACACTAACGAAAACTGTACTTAAGAACCTATACAAATATAAGAA
>CM031627.1:7708935-7746435 GCA_018398815.1 Conus ventricosus
TAGTTTGGGCATGAGAAACTCAGTGTCTCCACTGACTGTGAACAACGATTCCCTTCCGCACCTTAGCTACCGTGACAGTTTGTCAGATAGGCCAACATTCTCTTTTGTGACAGCACCTTGTGCTACATATGACAGCCTTTCTGTGCACCCACCACCAGATCTGCGTTTCCTGTTGCTGCTGTCCGGACAAGTGGAAACCAACCAGGGCCCAGCTCTATGAAAAACTCTAAGAAGGCTCCCGTTGACATACAGTGTGAACAGTCAGAAAGAATGGAAGGCAAACTGAACAAGTTAATTGACATGATGAATGATACAAGGTCCCATGTACAGCGTTTAGAGGACAATATCAACGAGAAATATGAACGTTTACAAGATCAGTTCATACAAATACAGAACGTTGTCTCCACGTTGCAGTCATCAATAAAGAAGACTAGTGAACAGCTGGGTCACATGCAAGAAGATCAGCGTCAGTTTGATTCCAGACTGAGACATCTTGAAGATGAAGTGGAGAGGCAGGAGCGCTATTCTCGGCGATCCAACTTGCTGCTGTATGGAATACGAGAAGAGGAAGGCGAATCCCACGATCGATGTATGGAGAGGAGTGATTCAGCATCTGAATCACTATTTCACCAGAAAAGCTGGACGATGGACGACATCGATAGGCACATCGTCTTGGTTTACCATCTCCCAACTCAAGCAGGCCACGCCCGGTCATTGTAAAGTTCCACAGATGGAGGGACGCTATGGTTGTTATAAAGACCGCGAGGGGAAGAGCCAGATGCGGAACTCGGACGGCATACGAGTGGCAGGGGACCTGACGAGGCAGCAGAGGAACACCATGGCGCAGCTCCATCAGGAAGGCAAGCATGGCTACTATTCCAGAGGCAAGCTGATCGTCACAGAATCCCGAAGACACCCAGACAGCAGTTACAACCGTGACAACAGGCCCCACCCCAGTCTTTACCCCGCTGATCATCGCCCCTCTGTTACCACCCTTTTCCCACCAGTGTCCCCGACCCCTACCTACGCTGATGCTGTGGCACAAAGCCAGGACACCACAGCTGCCTGTCCCCATCAGATGGAAGATGCCGACGACGCCGGTTTCTCCGAGGATCACACGCAGGACATAACGTCAGGCGGAGTGCAGCACCGGACCAACGCGAACAGTCCACAACGTGCAGGAGACGAGGACGACACTGCGAGGAGGGGACCAGCTTCCAGCCGTTCTCATCGCCTCCCCGTGGTTATGGTCGGGGCTCTCCTCTGAGGACTCCGATGGAGCAGTCATCAAGTTCAGCCACGGCAAAGAAAGATGCAGTGGAGGGAGGGGACGAGGGAGGTCACGTTTGGTGGGACAGCCACGTTCCGATTGCAATCAGCCGCCCCGGCGACACCTGTGCGAACCAGAAACCAGAGGTCTGCTCTCTCTGCGTCCAACCAAGCAACACTTCCCAAGGACTGGCACCGGAACACACCAACTCAAAATTCTGGCATGCCGAATTCCAGTTGTGTGAAATAGCAAACAGGCCATCGCCCTAGCTTTGATCCTTTTACCGACACAACAAAATCTCAAACTGTTTTGAACTCGATGATAACTCTGATGTGAAATGTGGCAACTGCTATGACGATAATGTGCATGCCGTCATTAGTGTCGATGACAATGACTGTCCACTGTCGAAGTGACTCAGTGTGACCACTCTGACAGTGCTGTTGAATCAGCCTTGTTCGTTAGTACACATCAAAGACTACGTTTTGTGTCATTTAATGTAGAAGGCATATGGAGGATTGCGAATGAACTTGATTTACCCATTTTGTTGCAAAGTATGACTTTGTCCTCTTATTGGAAACTTTTTCCCACACATTTCCTGATCATTTAGCTCCTTCACATGTAGCATATATTTCACCTGGTATTAAAGTATCAGACAGTGTACATGGTCGTCTATCAGGTGGTGATGTTTTCCTTGTTCGAAAATCACTTAGTAAATATGTACGTAGAGTTGAATGTGAAATGGACAATATTGTTATTCTGAAAGTGTCCCGCCAGCTCATGGGAACCATGTCTGATTGCTTAGTATTGGAGTTTACATTCCCCTGAAAACTCGCCTTATTACCAGGAAACGGACATTTATAATGGTGTTAGTCTGTTGGAAGACTGCTTGCTCGATCTTGGAAATGAATATAATGATGTTCCAATTATGATTTGTGGAGATTTAAATGCACGAACTGGTTCCCTATATTCACAAAAAAGCAACATATCAAACGAATTTTATGATTTACGAGCACCTGTTGACACGGAGGATGCATCTAATTCCAATGATAAATTACGTACGTCTTCTGATACCATAGTCAACCCGTTTGGTCGCTTGTTGCTATCTATATGTGACCAGTATGAGCTTTGTATCTTGAACGGATTAGAATCGAAGTCTTTTTCATGGGAATATACATATATATCTGCAAATGGATGTAGTGTTGTGGACTACTGTTTGATTTCAAACCGGTTGCTAGAAAGATGTGATTGTTTTAACGTTGTTCCTATGGTTGAATCGAAGCATGCGGCTATCGAAATATCTCTAAATGTATTTGCTGATGCGGTTCTCCCCAAACTTAATTTTACCCATAAAGTCGTTTCAGTATGTATGTATAAATGGGACGAGAACAGTATGAAACGTTCTCCGACCTGATGCATAATGAAAATGTGAAAAATATCATGGACGAAGCTGTATCACTTATTGAAATTGATATAAATCAAGCACTAAGCAAATTCAATGAATGCTTTAAATATGCAGGTGAATGTATGAAAAAAACTATACATGTTGGGTCAGAAAAGAGAAAAAGATGGTACGATCTTGAATGTAAACAGACTAGGACTCTTTTGCGCAGGAAACTGCACCAGTTCGGCAGATCTCACCTCGATACCGACAGAATAGCTTATTCCGAGAAAAGAAGGCAGTACAAAGAGCTACTTGAATGTAAAAAGAAATCTTACAAGGAAAATGTTTTGAATTCCTTGCACGACAATTTGAATAACCCAAGAAAGTTTTGGGATACAGTTCGTTCTGCATCACCTCAGTTAGTGGACAAAACACAATAACTAAAACTGAATGGTTCGAGCATTTCACCAATGTTTTCAACGCCAGTGGCAATGACCGTAGCGATGATAGTAGCATTGAGGGTAATGCAGATGCTAATTTTGATGCTCATGATGCAGCCCAAGTCACATTTAACTGTGACACACTGAATGAGGCAATCACTACAGGAGAAATTCGGGAGGCAGTACGAGCACTCAAAAGCCGAAAAGCTGCAGGTCCAGATGGTCTCATAGGAGAGTTTTATAAAAAATGGTATAGAACATATTATGCCTTTCCTATTGAAATTCTTTAACTACCTGTTTGATCATGGATTGTTTCCAGATGAATGGTCTTTGTCAATCATCCAGCCCCTGCATAAAAAGGGTGACTTAAATATTCCTGACAATTATCGAGGAATCTCGCTTCTTAATATTTGTAGTAAACTGTACAGTTTTATATTAAATAAACGTTTCTCAAGATGGATTGATGTAAATGGTATTTTTGGTGTGGAGCAAGCTGGGTTTAGGGAAGGTTATTCCACAGCAGACCATGTTTTCACTATGTTCGCTATGGCTCAAAAGCAACTTTTGAGGCATAGAAACTTTATGTGGCATTTATAGATTTCCGCAAGGCTTTCGACACAGTGTGCAGAGGGAAATTATGGGCTGTTTTACGCAAGTCTGGATTGCAAGGCAAAATATTTAATGCTCTAAGATCGATCTATCATGTCGTTAAGCAACGGTACGTGTCCATGGTGAATTAACTGATGTATTTATGTGCCCACGAGGCTTGAAGCAGGGAGAGGTGTGTTCACCAGTTCTTTTCTCCTTATTCATAAATGAGCTCACAAAAGACGTAGTTAATTTTGGCCGGCATGGTATCCAGTTGTCCCCAGACTTTATCGAAATATTGATACTGTTGTTTGCTGATGACGTGGCATTAACATCTGACAGCATCATTGGCCTTCAGACACAGCTGAATATCCTGTCTGATGTAGCAGAACGCCTGGGTCTTATTGTAAATATGGAAAAATCAAATGTTGTTATTTTTCGTAACGGCGGACACTGGGCGGCGAATGAAAAATGGTGGTTTAATGGAAATGAACTTAAAATTGTGAACATGTACAAGTACCTGGGCATTTATTTGTCAACAAGATTGAGTTTTGTGTATACAATGTCTGATCTTGCAGAAAGAGCCAAGAAGGGAACAGTAGCATTGATAAGAATGTTGTGGTCCATTGGTGAACACTCACCTAAGATCTTTTTTAAGCTTTTTGATAGCCAAATACAGCCGATCCTGACTTATGGATCTGAAATATGGGGTTTAGTTGAAAATCAAGAATTAATCGAGAAGGTCCACTTGTTTGCATTAAAACGATTGATGGGTGTTAACCCAAAATCGCCTAAACATTTGATATACGGCGAAACAGGCAGATACCCCCTATATGTCACAACGAATTTGAAATGTATAAAGTTCTGGTTACGCCTTGTTTGCATGGATGACAATAGATATCCAAAGAAAGCTTACCATATGCTACTCAGCCTACAGAGTCAAAACTATCAAACTTGGGCTTGTAAAATTAGAATGTTTTGTATAGATTTGGGTTGGAGTAGTCTGGGAAGCTCAAGGGGTCGGAAATATGAGTATGTTTATGGCAACTTTTAAACAGAGGCTTGTAGATTGTTTTCAACAGGATTGGCATGCGAAATTGGAGTCATATACTTTTTATAATGTTTATGCATCTTTCAGACAATCCCTGTCAATTAGTACTCATTTATGTCAAATTATGAACATCAGGGTGCGTAACACGCTTTCCAGGTTTAGAATTGGGATGTCCCCACTGAATTGTCATTTTATGCAGTACAAATGTGACTCGAGCAGAGACGTTAACTGTCCATTTTGTACCAATGTACCAGAGACAGAAGTGCATTTTTGCTTGTTTGTCATACATATGAAACTCTTCGGAAAGAACTAATCCCAAAAAAGTACTACATCCGTCCATCTACGTTTAAATGTGTATTGCTACTCTCCTGTAACAACGAAATAATTGTAAGAAAAATGGCCTTATTTATTTTCAAAGCCTTAAAATTGAGACAAGAGAAAATGATGTGGTTACATGCTGTTAATACTGTGTTTCATTAATCTCACTCCATTGTATGGGCGACTGGCCTGACAATTAAACATTCGTGACTCGTGACTCGTACTCTCTCTCTTCTCTCTCTCTCTCTCTCTCTCTCTCTCTCAAATAATCGCCCCTCGGTTGGAGCTCCAAGATTTTACCATCGGTGAGATTTTTGCGCATGCCGGAAAACCCGTTCTGAATCCCACCCTGAAGGTAGCCACATTCCGTGTTCGGGGATGATGTCTCCACACCACACCAATGTGTTGTGTTGTGTCTTCGAAAAGGGGGATGGAATTTGAACCGCAAGTCCGTGCGAGATTTTTGTTTCTTTCAAACTGCGTGCACCACGGAAACCTCAGTATCCACTCTGAGAGGCTGTGACGGGACTGAAGTCACAGTGCACAAAGACGTTAAATCCGAAGAGAACACCTCTTCGAGCCTGTGTGTGTGTGTGTGTGTGTGTGTGTGTGTGTGTGTGTGTGTGTGTGTGTGTGTGTGTGTGTGTGTGTGTGTGTGTGTGTGTTAGCGCTTGTGTGTGTGTGTGTGTGTGTGTGTGTGTGTGTGTGTGTGTGGAATCAAACCACGGACCTTTGCGGCGAGAGTTTGACGACTTACCCACTCTGCCAACTGGGTTTGCTTCTATTTTTCACTGTTTTACTTAAGCTAGGTACTAACCAGCTGGTAATATATATACATGTACACACACACAGCACACACACACACACCACACACACACACACACACACACAACACACACACATACATATAATATAATATATATATATATATATAGAAATCGCTTTAAATCCATCTACTGATTACCCCAAACGAGCAAAAAACATTTCCTGCTTGTCTACTATTGGCTCGTACTCTGCCCATTTGTTGGAGAAAACTGATTCGACCCCCGACTCTTTGGCAAAGATTTCTCATACCGATCCAATCCCAAGCTGGGAAAGAAACAGGGCAAAATTTGACCTTAATCACACTGATGCTAAAAAAGCTGATCATCCGCATATCTTGTCATATTCAACAAAGATGCATATGCAAAGCAAGTATCTAACCATCTTAAGGTATATACTGATGGATCTTTGACAAAGAACAAAGACGCTGGATCTGCTTTTGTTATTCCATCACTTAAAGTAGATAAAGCATATTCAATAGTCAAAAATCGATCTATCTTAGTTGCCGAAATGATAGCTATACTAATGGCTTTGACATTATTTAATTGATATACCGCAATCAATCTTGCAAGTATTGTTATGTGTCGACTCAATGTCAGTACTACAATCTATCAAGTTTTTCAATTCTAATTCTGAAAACTTTATTTTAAAGGAAATATGTTATTTAATTCATATTTTGATATGCAAAGGGACCGATTTAACTTTTTTCTGGGTTCCTTCGCACTGTGGAATTTGGGCAATGAATTCGCTGACAGAGGAGCTAAACCTGAAATGAGTGCACAGTCACTTTCTGCCCCCTTTACTTTACAAGAGTGTCATCAAGTTTTAAAACAAGTGGCTTGGGACTTTTTTTTAGAAACAACCAGAACATCCCTTATTTGCGGGTTAATGCTCGAAATAGCCATGTTCTCAGCTTTGATCAGGTTGAAGGCATTGAACACCTGCAGGTTCGTGATATGTATCAGTACAGAAACTTTGTTTCAGTATTTTATAGACTGAAACTTGACGCATTCAGAACGAAATATAGTGCAGGAACAAAATGCATATGTTGTAAGGCAAACGTGTCGAGAGCCCACGTTTTATTTGATTGTGTGACTCTTAAGGCATACTTACCATGTTTATTAGGCATGACAGTGACTGATGTTTTTTCTGATATTGATTTTGCTTTCAACGTCACCTTTTCTTTAATATGTAGTCCTGTTAGATATTTACTATAATGTTATACGTAGTAATTATTCCATATTTTGCGTGCACTTCCACACACCTATGCTTCACACACATACTCTTACACACACACGCACACACACCTCTCTCTCTCTCTCTCTCTCTCTCTCTCTCTCTCTCTCTCTCTCTCTCTCGTCTAATATCGCACAATTTTGTGAAAAGACGTAAAAATGAAAGTACAACTACTACTACTACTACTACTACTACACACACACACACACACACACACACACACACATATATATATATATATATATATATATATATATATATATATATATATATATATATATATGGAGAGAGAGAGAGAGAGAGAGAGGAGAGAGAGAGAGAGAGATGTATATATGAATGCTTATCTCCCCCTATTTATTCAATCTAAGACATAAGAGCAAGCTTTGTTTATAATTGAATATTTCTTGCAGTCATTGCAACACCAAGCTGCTCTGTAAGTTGCTGGAATGGTGCGGTACTTATCCTTGGAATCTATTAGTTTATTGTAATTTAGTCCCTTGCGGATTCATTCAAGAACTGGCCCTCAGCACTTGTGTCTTAAGAGGTTATCTTTTTATATTTTCTACTTTTCACAAGAAAATGTAGCTTGTTTTGCTCTTTCGTGATTTTCCTTTGCTTCTTAGGTGGAACCTGGTCAGAAGTTATATGTTAGTGAGTTTCCTCCCCATTGGAGATTGTCTCCCCTTGTTGAAGGCTCATTTTGAGAAGCATTTATTTTATTTATTTTTCCCCATTCACCCACACAAGCACATACTGTTAGCCAGAATTATCTACCACTGCAGATATGAATGCTTATCTCCCCTATTTATTCAATCTAAGACATAAGAGCAAGCTTTGTTTATAATTGAATACATATATATATATTTATATATATATTATATATTATATATATTATATATATATATATATATATATATCACACACACACACAAGAGAGAGGGGGGGAGTTGTAAGTATACTGGTGGGGGTGCGCAGTGACAAAACAATAACAGGATGGCGTGTTACACTTTGCATCACTTGGTGATGTCATTACTGTCACGACACAGGTTTTCTTTCAGCATCGACCTAATGATGTCACTCCACTTCTGACGCGATTACACAGTTTGTCGTCCTTGAAAAAGAGCAATATTGAATAATGTTTGTTTACATTGCTTGTTTGCCTTTTTACTTCATTCTCTCTTTCTTGCTTGCTGTTCTTTGCTCTTCTCTTCATTTAGTTATATTATATATCATATATATATATTATATATTTGTGTGTGTGTGGTTGATGTGTGTGCTGTGTGTAATCATGTATAATATTCTAAAACAGCAACATATTTTAGAATGTATTTTGAACGAGCAGTCTTTCAGGAAACTGTTGATAGAAGGAGACAGAGGTAAAGACTGGAGAGAGAGAGAGAGAGAGAGAGAGAAGAGAGAGGAGGAGAGAGAGAGAGAGAGAGAGAGAGAGAGAGAACACACACACACACTCACAGAGAGAGAGAAGAAAAGGCGATGGATTGACAACATTGCAGAATGTATTTCCAGATATCCATGCAAGCCTCGGTAACACACAAACTCAGAGAGAACTGAGGAACTTTTGAATTGCTCACAATGGTACCCAAATGACTCCTCCATCGAGTTACAGGAGAAGGAGACAAAAAGGCAGAAAAAAAGCTTTTAAAAATTCTGAAAAGAAGTCGCAACCAGGCGAGAATTTTATGTTAGACTTCATTGAAGGGGGAGGGAGGAGGTGTCGTTTTGGTCAAAGAGCGGGGTTACAACCAAGGTCAAGTTGTAAGGGGAATAAATTGAACAAGTGAAAATCGCCCTGGCTCTGTTAAAAAAAAAATAAAATAAAATAAAATTAATGTGAAAAAAAAAAAATTTTCCTGCAATTTGGGGTCAGTAAATCAGTTCAATGCCGTATGTCAGCAAAAATAGTAGAATGATGCATGACTTTTAGTGGACTCCTTGTGTTTCCACACCATTGGTAGGGCAGAAGGATTTTGGAGTGAAAAGTCTAGCAGACGACAGGAAAATCAAGGGTCATGTGGATTGTGCTTGCTTAGAAAAAGAAACGGACATGAGATCTGCCTCAGAGTCAGACATGGTATGGGTCAAGGGCTGGACTGTGTGATGAATATGTTTTGGTACTGGCTGATCTTCTGACAAAAGCCAGGTGTAGCTTTGAGTGTAATATACAAAATATAGCGTTTTGGGCCTACTCTGTAACCGTAGACACGGACCTGTACATTTGTATTTATTTGCTTTGTTCATCATCACCAAGGATGGATAACCCATCCCTTCCTCCTCTCTCTCCCTCCCTCTCCCCTTGTTGTCAGTCTAGTGGCGTCATCTCGCGGGGGGGAAAAAAAAAAAGAAAAAAAAAAAAAGACACCCCGCAGCCTCGGCTTTCTTGAGACGAACTGGATGGAGAGGGCTGGTTCTCTCCTTGGATCATCATCCAGGCGATTCTGCAACGAGCACGATTACTGGTTCAGTCCGGCGATGGGTAAAAAAAAATTGGCAACGGAGGAGATAATACTGATTGATAGATAAACTGTAATCAGATAATTGGGAGAAGAAGAACAAAAAACAAACAAAACAAACAAAAAAATGAAAAAGAAAAGAAAAGAAAGAAAGAAACGAAAAAAAACGCAACAACAACAACAACCAAAATACTGACACAGGGGTCAACTGGCCTGGCTTGGTAAGAAGCTGCAAGATCCAGACGAGCGGCCAGCGCGTGCGGCCTGTGCGTTGCTCTGCCTCGGTTCGAGCCCGTGAGTCTCGCACGGTACACGCGTCCTAAAAGAGCTGGCTGCTAGTCCTTTCGGATGGGGACGATAAACGTCTGTCGTTATGGAGAAAGCACTTTCAGCCACACGCACTTGAAATGAATCCACGGTATCAGTTCCGGCTTGAGGGGTAAATAAAAAATAAATGCAGACAGAAGAAAATGAGGGGGGCGGAGGGGGGGTGGGTGGGGGGGAGGACGGGAGGGAAAGAGCGGGGAGAAGGTGGGGCGATGAGGGCAACGTTTCATGTCGACGCGACATCAAACTGAATTCTGAATAGAGAAAGCTGTACAAAACATGACCTAGGACATAGACACTGTGTTTTCCTTTTATTATAAGAAAACGCATACTAATTTTTTCTCTTGATTTTTGTACATGTTTACATTTGCGAATACTGGCATAAGCGTATATTATATATATATAAAAGCCTCCTGGTATTCTACTGCTGCATTGTTGAACACTTTCTCACTGCATGACAGGTTTGATATTCTCTTGTTTATGCCGTGGGGTATGGTCTTTAATACAGATGGTGGATGGTTACTTTTGATGTGTACATAGAGAGGTGTGTCGTTGGGTTTCTTGTATGGTTTATATATGTGATTATTGAGATCCAGTGTTATGTCTAAGTGGTTCACTACCTTTTTGTTTGCTTCAATGGTAATTTTTAAGTTATGATTTTGGGGGGCCGGAATAGCTCAGTTGGTAGAGCGCCGGACTCGTGATCCTGGGGTTGCGGGTTCGAATTTCGGTATAGGGGGATTTTTCCCTCGGAGTTAACATTGGTTCTGACTCCATTCCCCATACAGTCCTTCGAATGAGACTATAAACCGAGGTTCCGTGTGTGAACGCACGCACAACATCTTGCACACACGTAAAATCCCATCACCAACTTTCGGAAGAGAAGGCCAGTTTGGCATTGGTATGGATGACACGTTACACATAGCATGCACCTTCCCGAAGATGGAGTATGGCTGCCTTAATGGCGGGATAGAAAAGGGTCATACACACAAAACTCCACTGCCTGGCTATACAGGGAGTGTCCGCAGGAGTATCAGCCTGCGTACGCAGAAAGAAAGAAAAAAGTTATGATTTTGGAAGATTTTGCATAGTTCTTTTTTCCTATTTTCAATGGTTCTTGGGTTATTGTTTAGTGCAGCAAGGCCGTCATCTCTGTATAGTCCGACTTGCTTTCCGAGTTTTTTCTTGATGTTGGATAGCATGAATAGTCCAACCAGTTCGCATGTTTCTGCACCATCATATGAACCCATGGTTACGTCAAATGTTGAATTACTGTTCGTTTTCTTGATCCAGGTTTCGTTTCTGCTGTGCAGTAATGTTTTCTTGGTGTGGAGAAGTGTTCAACAATGCAGCAGTAGAATACCAGGAGGCACTACAAAGAAGTGGATACATTACAAACTACAATACAACCCAGATAAAAACACAAATAAAAGCAAGAAAAATAGAAAAAGAAAAATCATAAGGTACAACCCCCCATACGATGGGAAACTCAAAGCAAACATAGGGAAAGAATTCTTCAAAATCTTCACAACTTCATTTCCAAAAGAACACAAACTGTCCAAAATATTCAACAAAAACACTGTGAAACTATCGTACTCATGTATGCCCAACCTCAAAAACCTAATTGATGCATCCAACAAAATGAAAATCAACACAGCAAAGAAGGGTGACGAAAGGAAACCCTGCAATTGCACCAAAAAAGAGCAGTGTCCACTAAGCAATAAATGTCTTCACAACAATATTGTATACCAGGCTACTGTGACATCAGAAAATGAAAAAGAAACATACATAGGGATCACTGAAAACCATTTCAAAACCAGATATGCAAACCACAAACAGTCATTCAACAAAGAAAAATACAAAAACCAAACTGAATTGAGCAAATACATTTGGAAACTTAAAGACGCAAAAATAAACTACAACATATCCTGGAAAATCATAAAAAGGGTATCACCATACAGCAATATCTCAAAAAGGTGCAACCTATGCCTAACTGAAAAATGGCTAATACTGTGTAAACCTCACTTAGCAACTCTTAATACTAAAACAGAAATAGTAAATAACTGCAGGCACAAATGGAAATCGTTGTTAGTGAACACACCCCGTACAACAACCTGAAAACCCCAAAACACGTGCAACCAACACGCACGTGAAAACAGCTGCAACCGGGCCCCACACGCTATATAACACCGGCGGTGGGCAACCCAAACTCCATCCTGACGATAGCCAAGGCTTGAAACAAATTTGTAGATTTTTAATACCTCTTTTAATACTTGTTTAATTTATATATATATATATATATATATATATATATATATATATATATATATATATATATATATTATGTGTGTGTGTGTACGCGCGCACGCGCACGCGCGCGCACACACACACACACACACACACGTGTGGGTATGTACATTTTTGCATCATCTATTTAGAACAGCACTTTTAATAGTCTTCTGCCATTGCCTTTGCCACAAATGTAATTAGAAACATTTGAACACACAATAAGCACTTGCTTGTTGCTGTTCAAATCTTGACATTTACTGTTAAGCTGTATGTGACTGCAAACTGGAAATAAATTTAATTAAACCGAAAGTTAAACCATTCAGTTGGCTCACTTCCACACAATCGCATACACACAGAATAACCACACAATTCAGTTCAACCCAAATCGTTGTTTATAGCTTGGCCGATCCCAAAGGGCGAGAGATAGCCACGTTGGCACTGTCATACTCCATTTCATACTCACATAAAATGGATTCAAACTCGTAGATAACAGACTTTTTGGGGTCGACTCCAAGCAACATGGACTGAACTATTTGACTGTATTTACACACACACACACACACACACATGTATATCACTGTCATCATTGTGATCGATATATATATATATATATATATATATATATATATATATATATATTATATATATATAATAATAGTGTCATGTGTTAAAATACCCAAAATGATTTCCAGAGCGCTTAACCCTTGGGGAGCAACATTTGTTAAAATAAGGTATTAAAAGAAATCTCTACAAATTTGTTTCGAGCGGCTTGCGCTGTCATCAGGATGGCTTTTGGTTTGCCCACCGCCGATGTTATATAGCGTGTGGGCTCACGTTTGCGGTTGTTTGCACGTGCGGGTTGGCTGCACGTGTTTTTTGGGGGCTTTCAGGTTTTTGTTTTGAGCGTGTTCACTAACAACGATTTCCATTTATGCCTGCAGTTGTTTACTATTTCTGTTTTAGTGTTTAAAGTTGCTAAGTGTGGTTTGCATAGTATTAACCATTTTTCAGTTAAACATAGGTTGCACCTTTTTGAAACATTGCTGTATGATGATGCTCTTTTTATGATTTTCCAGGATATATTGTAGCTTGTTTTTGCGTCTTTAAGTTTCCAGATATATTTGCTCAGTTCTGTTTGGTTTTTATATTTTTCTTTATTAAATGACTGTTTGTGGTTTGCATATCTGGTTTTGAAGTGGTTTTCAGTGATCCCTATGTATGTTTCTTTTTCTTTTTCTGATGTCACAGTAGCCTGGTATACAATGTTGTTGTGAAGACATTTATTGTCTAGTGGGCACTGCTCTTTTCTGGTGCAATTGCAAGATTTCCTTTCTTCACCCTTCTTTGCTGTGTTGATTTTCATTTTGTTGGATGCGTCAATTAGGTTTTTGAGGTTGGGCATACATGAGTACGATAGTTTGGCAGTGTTTTTGTTAAATATTTTGGACAGTTTGTGTTCTTTTGGAAATGAAGTTGTTAGGATTTTGAAGAATTCTTTCCCTATGTTTGTTTTGAGTTTCCCGTCGTATGGGGGGTTATACCATATGATTTTTCTTTTCCTATTTTTCTTGCTTTTATTTGTGTTGTTGTCTGGGTTGTATTGTAATTTGTAATTGTATCCACTTTTTTGTAGTGCCTCCTGGTATTCTACTGCTGCATTGTTGAACACTCTCTCACTGCATGACAGGTTTGACAGTCTCTTGTTTATGCCATGGGGAATGGTCTTTAATACAGATGGTGGATGGTTACTTTTGGTGTGTACATAAAGAGGTGTGTCGTTGGGTTTCTTGTATGGTTTATATATGTGATTGTTGAGATCCAGTATTATGTCTAAGTAGTTCACTACCTTTTTGTTTGCTTCAATGGTAATCTTTAAGTTGTGGTTTTGGAAGATTTTGCATAGTTCTTTCTTCTTGTTTTCGATGGTTCTTGGATTGTTAGTTAGTGCAGCAAGTCCATCGTCTCTGTATAGTCCGACTTGTTTTCCGAGTTTTTTCTTGATGTTGGACAGCATGAATAATCCGACCAGTTCACATGTTTCTGCACCATCATATGATCCCATGGTTACGTCGAATGTTGAGTTTCTGTTGGTTTTCCTGATCCAGGTTTCATTTTTGCTGTGTAGTAATGTTTTCTTGGTGTGGAGAATGATTTCCATTTCTGACCCTGTTATGTCTGTGTGATTACTGGCAAACTTCAGGGCTTTGGTGAGTAGTTCCTCATCTATAGATGGGTAAAAGTCTACTATGTCAAATGTGATGAATACTGTATTACTTTGTTTGTTGAGTTTTTTGAACCATTGGATAACTTCGTATGTGTTCTTCCAGAGGTTGTATTCAGAGTTTGATTTTACGTTCTTTATTATTAATGAAACCCTTTGAAGATCAAATGAAAAGAATGATAACCAATATTGAATTCAAAAAATCTAACAACGGTTTCCAGACAACACTAAATAAACAAATAAAACAAATACAAAATGACCAAAAAATATTTGTGAAGGCTGATAAAATAGCAATTATTACAAAATGGAACCAAAAGAATACTCTCAACTCCTTGACAAAAACATCCAGAAAAACTACAAAAAAGCCGACAAAAATCTACATGACAGTATCCGCACCAAAGAAAAAGAACTTGCAGAGCGCATAGACCTAAGTGACAGGATAGAAGCGACAGCAACAAAAGAAGCTTTCATAACACTCAAAGACCACAAGCCTAATTTTCATAACAATCCAACATGTAGACTAATAAACCCATCCAAATCTGAATTAGGCAAAATAAGCAAGAAAATTCTGGAAAAAATAATAAAGAAAGTAAAATCAAACTCTGAATACAACCTCTGGAAGAACACATACGAAGTTATCCAATGGTTCAAAAACTCAACAAACAAAGTAATACAGTATTCATCACATTTGACATAGTAGACTTTTACCCATCTATAGATGAGGAACTACTCACCAAAGCCCTGAAGTTTGCCAGTAATCACACAGACATAAAAGGGTCAGAAATGGAAATCATTCTCCACACCAAGAAAACATTACTACACAGCAAAAATGAAACCTGGATCAGGAAAACCAACAGAAACTCAACATTCGACGTAACCATGGGATCATATGATGGTGCAGAAACATGTGAACTGGTCGGATTATTCATGCTGTCCAACATCAAGAAAAAACTCGGAAAACAAGTCGGACTATACAGAGACGATGGACTTGCTGCACTAACTAACAATCCAAGAACCATCGAAAACAAGAAGAAAGAACTATGCAAAATCTTCCAAAACCACAACTTAAAGATTACCATTGAAGCAAACAAAAAGGTAGTGAACTACTTAGACATAATACTGGATCTCAACAATCACATATATAAACCATACAAGAAACCCAACGACACACCTCTTTATGTACACACCAAAAGTAACCATCCACCATCTGTATTAAAGACCATTCCCCATGGCATAAACAAGAGACTGTCAAACCTGTCATGCAGTGAGAGAGTGTTCAACAATGCAGCAGTAGAATACCAGGAGGCACTACAAAAAAGTGGATACAATTACAAATTACAATACAACCCAGACAAACAACACAAATAAAGCAAGAAAAATAGGAAAAGAAAAATCATATGGTATAACCCCCCATACGACGGGAAACTCAAAACAAACATAGGGAAAGAATTCTTCAAAATCCTAACAACTTCATTTCCAAAAGAACACAAACTGTCCAAAATATTTAACAAAAACACTGCCAAACTATCGTACTCATGTATGCCCAACCTCAAAAACCTAATTGACGCATCCAACAAAATGAAAATCAACACAGCAAAGAAGGGTGAAGAAAGGAAATCTTGCAATTGCACCAGAAAAGAGCAGTGCCCACTAGACAATAAATGTCTTCACAACAACATTGTATACCAGGCTACTGTGACATCAGAAAAAGAAAAAGAAACATACATAGGGATCACTGAAAACCCCTTCAAAACCAGATATGCAAACCACAAACAGTCATTTAATAAAGAAAAATATAAAAACCAAACAGAACTGAGCAAATATATCTGGAAACTTAAAGACGCAAAAAACAAGCTACAATATATCCTGGAAAATCATAAAAAGAGCATCATCATACAGCAATGTTTCAAAAAGGTGCAACCTATGTTTAACTGAAAAATGGTTAATACTATGCAAACCACACTTAGCAACTTTAAACACTAAAACAGAAATAGTAAACAACTGCAGGCATAAATGGAAATCGTTGTTAGTGAACACGCTCAAAACAAAAACCTGAAAGCCCCAAAAAACACGTGCAGCCAACCGCACGTGCAAACAACCGCAAACGTGAGCCCACACGCATATAACATCGGCGGTGGGCAAACCAAAAGCCATCCTGATGACAGCGCAAGCCGCTCGAAACAAATTTGTAGAGATTTCTTTTTACCTTATTTTAACAAAATATATATTATATATTATATATATATATATATATATATATATATACACACACACACACACATGCACATACACACGCACTCACGTACGTACGCACACACACAGACGCACGCGCGCGCGCGCGCGCCACACACACACACGCACGCACTCACGCCACCTACACATACACATACACACGCGCGCACGTGCACACACACACACACACACACACACACACACACCACACACACACACGCACGCACACACACTGTCAAACTTTCCTACTAGTAACACTACGAAAACAACGTCACGGATGTACACACCATAGAACCTTGTCTGAATGTAGATAAATGGATGGGTGAAAAGGTGAGAAAAGACTAAACAGATAAACAAACGGTATAAACAGCCGTGTGCAATCCTTGTAAATGAAGACAATGTCGGTATCTTTAAATCATATCACTGGATTACAACGAAGAAAGGTTCATTCATTTAAAAAACACAGTTGCAATAAATGTTGGATCATTATCAAACAATCAGTACGAACAATGAGAATCTGCCAAGTATGAAATAACAATAAGCATTACTCTTTTAACATCGGATTTAAAAAATAAACACTGGAGAAAGCAACAGCCTACACATGCATTTGCATGTCAATTTATATAATTATGTGTGTGTGTACGTGCAATAGTGTGTGTCAACCTCGGTGATGTCATGGAGGAAGGACTAGCGACAGCCAACACATTCAGCTTGCTTACAATCTCATTATATATCATAGCATTCGCACATGCAAACCACTAGTTAAAGTCTTATTAACTTTTATTAATATCATATCCCATAACGAAACATCAATGCTTATGGAATCAAATGAAATAAAACATTCTCTCTTTCCTGAACTTCACAAAATCATTTATCTAAAACATCATTAACTAACGGGTATCAAACAATTCTACTTTACCTGCCAGTGATCTTAATCTATTCCGAATCACTGATTTTCTTTTCCTTTTTTTTCTTTCTTTTCACTGTCACTTTCACAAGCACGACACAACGCTGGCACAGGTCTTGGTTGCTTGCAACCGGTCAAGCTGGATGCTGGCGTTGGTCAGGTTGACTGCGATGAAAGTGGCGCTGGCCAAGAGAGGTCGAACACCCGGTTCAGATAGAACAGTTGACTATCAACATCGATCTGTTCCTTTCTTTCTTCCTGCAATAAACGCATTGCACTCTCTCTCTCTATCTTCTAGTCTGCTCTTATCAAATGGACATGGTTGCTATTTTTTTCTATTCTTATTCATTTTCTTTCCTTTCTCCTCATTATTAGACACTCTCTCTCAACATCTCATCCTCAGTCCTTCCTCTGCAGACTATGATGCTAACTCTCAACTTGGTTCTCTTCTTCCTCCCTCATCCTCTGCTTTTCTCTCCTCAGAGATTACACTCAGACCTCTCTCTCTCTGTCTCTGTTCGTTCTCGTCTCGTTCTCCCGTTCTCTCACTCTCACATCCTTCTTATCCCGTTCCAATCTGTCAAAAAAGGGCGAGTACCATTGGTCATATTTTTAACCCCTGATACCGTAGTTATCTCCCTCTAATTCCATTGGGAAATGTTTCACATCATGCCATCATGCTACACGCCTTACTCCTGTGGTGGTCAATTGGTCATTTAACTTGATTAGCTAGATTTCACCCCCACCACGCACTACCTTCCCCCCTTCCCTACTTAACTGGCGCCGTGTGGCTTAAGTCGTGGGCACTGGTCACTCTAAATTGGCTGATGAGTCTGGCCCAGGCACTGAGATCGGTCCGGGCAGAATCGAGGCGTCGGTCAAACGGCTTAGTCTGTCTGGGTGGATCGGACCGTCTCCGTGAAGCCTCTCCGCTAAGCTTAATTGGCTGGACCCGACCCATGGGCCCGTCTATCTGGCGCCTAGAATGTTTGAGTTGAAGCTTATGTCCGAACAATTGGCTGGCGACTCCACGAGTTGGGTTTTTTGGGGGGGGCCCCCCCAAACTTGATTTTAACCCCCCTCTCCCCCAAAAACCAAAAACCCAGAATACGTTTCAACAACTGCTAAACAAATACAACAAGAACAACAGCAACAATAAAACATCACAAAAAACACCCGAATAAATAAATAAATGAGCAAATGTCATGACAGCCGACGCAATCAATACAAAGGAAGACACGTCAGTACCATTAAAAATCCATCACTAGATTACAACACAGTAAAGTTCATCATTACAATCCCAGTGACAATAAAACACAATAAAATGAAGCCATATTGCTGTAACAGTGAGGAGTTAAATATATATTAAAAAATTTAATTATGAACTTGAACTAACAAATAGATATTTTAATGAATAAACGAATAAACAAAGACCACGATTCATCAGCAAACAACACACAAAAATTGAAAATAATAAGCGATCCAGTGTGTCAAAACCTTCAGGAGAGGGGGTGGGGGGGGGGGGGGAGGGAGGGAGGGGTGACGCTCGTGAAGCAGACGGGTGAAGGCAGTACAATGGGGAGGTGGGGGAGGGATGAGGAAGAGGATGGGACTGTTAGGTGAGCGGAAGGACAGAGATGTGACCACACGCCACAATTAAGACTTGGAACTACATCCCTCCACAGTTGCACAGTGAGGCGACTGCAGGCGGGAATCTAAACAAAATCTTAAAATGTAATTAATAGCGAACCGCCCAGTAGAAAGAAACTCGTGGAGAGCGTGGCAGCAGAGAGTCCTCAGAAGAGAAGCCCCCTTCAAGCAAGTGTTTCGGCCCTTATCTCCTGACACTCTAGGGGGGTTGGGCCACACCAGTTCATGACTCCGGATGTCCCTCTGCTGCCCCTTTTTTTCCCATCTGGGGACGAGCCATGGCTGGATTCGAACCATGACCCTCTGGACATGCTCATTTTCTACTTAATGACTCGCGCTTTAACCACTGAGCCACAGGGACACCTGATTTTGTAGGGAAATTAAGCCTTATGAAGTTCACTTTTGTTCCTCCTTGACCAGATCAGCTTGAACACCTCTCTGCCGCTTCTGCCATTGCTTTCAGGGCTCTGGTTTTTTCCTTCCCTGCAACTGAGAGCTGTTTCATGAGGCTGTATGCAGACGTTCCTACAAATCCCTAGCTCCAATTTCTGCAGTGAGGACTTGACCTGATAGCCTTCTCTCCTCAGGCTGTTTGCCAGATCAGCATACTTTTCAGTCTTGTAGATTTGAGCTGCCTCCATTCTGTTCTCATATGGCACCGTGAGCTCGATCATGATCAGCTGCTTGGTTGACTTAGAGTGGACTACTATGTCTGGTCTCATGCCACTCTTGCTGATGATCTCTGGTGACTCTTCCATTCTGGGAGGTCTGCAGTGCACTCCAGTCATCTGCCCCATCCAGCAGACTCTGCCTGCATGTTCGAGTGGCACTGTTGTTCTTGGCCATGATTTGCTGCCTCTGCCGTGAAGAATGTTGCGGGTGCTTTTGGAGTCCTGATTCTCCCTTTTGTGGTGTTGGTACTAGCCCAGACTACTTGTACAATTTCTTTGAGCACTTGGTGTGCCTCCATGTGTACCTTCCTTGAGCCAGGGCTACTTTACATGAGCTTAGAACATGCTCCACTGTTTGTTTTTCATGGCAGAGGGGGCATGCAGGATCGTCTGTTTTCCCCACTTCACCAGGTTTGCATTTGAGGGCAGAAGGTCATATGCAGATCTGAGAATGAAGCTGATCCTGAGAGGGGCCATGTGCCAAATGTCATTCCAAGTTAGACTTCTTTGGAGTGCATTCTCCCACGTTGTCCATTGCCCTTGCTGGCTCTGCTGGACTGCTTTTTGGAGTCTTTTTTGGTCTTCTTCTTTTCTCATCTCCTGAATCAGCATGTCTCTTTTGGCTTTTCCTTTGGCCTTTGACCACCATTCAGTTTTGGTCACCCCCAGTCCTTGTCTGTTGGTCTGTGTGTGTCCTGTTATTTCTCTGATCTTGAGACTTTCTTTTGCAGAATCCATCGCCTCTTGAACTTTCCATTTTCTGCCTGTCTTCAGCTGGGGCTTGATTGCTTCTACCACCTTGTCTCCTGAGTCCCCAGCATGCTTTGAAGTCTGATCTTCCCTGCTTTGTATTCCTCCAGGATGGATTTCAGTGGTAGTTTGAGCTTTGCTTGGCGACAGTACAGCGCGATGTCAGTCAGACAGGGTGGGACACCAAGCCATTTCCTTGTGAACGTGTTGATTTTGGCTTCCATTGCCTCCACTGTGCTGGTGCAGATGTCGTATATCATCAGAGGCCATAGGAGCTTTGGTATCAGCATGAACTGCAGGACACCAGACCTTGTATTTGCCAGGGAGCCCACACTGGTCAATGGTCTCCAAGCCTTCTTCCGCCATCTGCTTGGTTTCTTTTGCTCTTTGTGTGTCTTTCAGCGTATCATCATACCATCTTCCAAGGCTCTTGACTGGCTCTTCTGTGACTGTTGGAATGGCCTGGTTGGCAACACTGAAGACCACAGATTTGGCCACTTTTCCTTTCCTCAGTGAGAGACTCCGTGATTTCTTTGGCTTGAACTTCATTCTGGATGAGGCAACTATGTCGTCCAGCCTCTCCAGCACATGACGTGTCTCGTCTTCTCTGGATGAAATCACTGTAGTGTCATCCATGAAGGCCTTGAGAGGAGGCATCTTGTATCCATCGCCAAGGTCTGTTTGTCTCGCGTTGTTTGTTGCTGCTTTCAAGATGAGTTCCATTGCCAGCACGAACAGTATCGGGGAAATTGCACAGCCCATTGCAATGCCCACTTCCAAGTTGATCCAATCAGTTGTGTACTCCTTGGTAGAGAACCGCATTGAGAAGCCATTGAAGTACTTCTTGAGCATGTCGCGGATGTTCTTTGGCACATGGTACATCTCAAGAGCCAACTGTATCATCTCATGGGGCACAGATCCATATGCGTTTGCCAGATCAAGCCACACTACGTCCAGGTCTCTCTTTTTGTTTTTGCTTTTTGGATTGCGTCCCAGATCATTGTGGCGTGTTCTACACAGCCAGCCACGCCTGGGATGCCACCTTTCTGGACTGACACATCCAAGTACTTGTTTTCCATCAGGTACTTGGTCAGCCTTGCTGCCATGACAGAGAAGAAGATTTTCCCTTCGACGTTCAGTAGTGATATTGGCCTGAACTGGCTGATGTCACTTGAGTTTTGCTCTTTGGGGATGTACACACCATCTGCCGTCATCCACTGGCCGCTGATCTTCTGGTTTCTCCAAGCCGATCGCAGCAGCCTGTGGAGCCACTCCAGCACCTTGGGACATTTCTTGTAAAGCTGGTAAGGTATTCCGTTTGGCCCTGGTGATGATTTGGCTCTGGCTTTGTCGACCACCTTCTTGATTTCCGCCAACGTTGGAGGCTTGCCATTGAACTGTTCCTCAGGTGTTGGTTGGCCACACCAGACCTTGAATGTCGAGTGGTGCTTTGCTCTGTGAGTCAGAGTATGTTTTCCTCAGATGCTGCTCAAGAAGTCCTTTGTCCACACTTAGGGTCCCAGATTTTGGCTGCTCAAACAGTGTTCTGGCAAACTGGAAGGGGTCTCTGAAGAAGCGCTCTTGTGTCTTCTTCTTTTTGCTCTTCCTCTTCCTCGCAGATTCCGCTTTGCTGAGGGCGCTGTGTTTTTCTTTCAGGTCTTCCCACAGTTTTTCCAAGCTTGTTTTTCAGCTGGCAGTGCGGTCTTCATTTGCTTCTTGAGGTTGTTCTTTTGGACTCTGATCTTGTCCATCTTTTCTTGGCGTCTGGATTTCTTTGGAGGTGTTTTCTCTTTGGGTAGTTTTACTCCATAGGCGTCTCTACATGTGGCATACACAATGTCCCCATATGTGGCTAGTTTGTGTTCCAGGGTGCTTTTCCCTATCAGTGCATCGAGTCTTTGGACGATTTTTGCATCCAGTTTCTCCCAATCTTCAGTTTCGTTTGCTCGTGGCAGGTTGAGTTTCAGGCGCCTGGCATCGAGGGCCTGTGCAAATTCCTCATCCGAACCAACAGCGTGGATGTCCTTGGCACTGTGGTTTAAATCCTGGCCTTGGTCTTCCGACGTCTTATCTGCTGATGCAGTGCGCTGCTGCTCATTCAGATGAGTCTTCACACATCCCATCTTTGTTCTGTGGATCTTCATGCCACGGGTGGTAGCGAAACGCTTTCCACAGACACATGGATATTCCATTTGGTCCATGTTCATAGTCCGTTTGGGATTTGCAGTCGTGATTGGTTGAGCACCGATGGATTCATCATTCTCTCCCCCTTTCGGTGAATCCTGGGAGCATCTTTTCCTTTTATTTTTAGTAGCCACATGTTTAAGGCAAAGTGGGGAGCAGCCCACAGTGCCCTTGGTTCTGGTCTTTCCCAGTGTCCTCCGGTCTTTCCCGGACGTCCTCCGGCTTATTCCCGGAAGTCAATGGTTTACCCATGCATCAGTAGAAAGAAACTCGTGGAGAGCGTGGCAGCAGAGAGTCCTCAGAAGAGAAGCCCCCTTCAAGCAAGTGTTTCGGCCCTTATCTCCTGACACTCTAGGGGGGTTGGGCCACACCCAGTTCATGACTCCGGATGTCCCTCTGCTGCCCCTTTTTTTCCCCATCTTGGGACGAGCCATGGCTGGGATTCGAACCCATGACCCTCTGGACATGCTCATTTTCTACTTAATGACTCGCGCTTTAACCACTGAGCCACAGGGACACCTGATATTTGTAGGGAAATTAAGCCTTATGAAGTTCACTTTTGTTCCTCCTTGACCAGATCCAGCTTGAACACCTCTCTGCCGCTTCTGCCATTGCTTTCAGGGCTCTGGTTTTTTCCTTCCCTGCAACTGAGAGCTGTTTCATGAGGCTGTATGCAGACGTTCCTACAAATCCCCTAGCTCCAATTTCTGCAGTGAGGACTTTGACCTGATAGCCTTCTCTCCTCAGGCTGTTTGCCAGATCAGCATACTTTTCAGTCTTGTAGATTTGAGCTGCCTCCATTCTGTTCTCATATGGCACCGTGAGCTCGATCATGATCAGCTGCTTGGTTGACTTAGAGTGGACTACTATGTCTGGTCTCATGCCACTCTTGCTGATGATCTCTGGTGACTCTTCCATTCTGGGAGGTCTGCAGTGCACTCCAGAAAACATAGACAAACGAATCACCAGACAAAACACGGCGCGTTTCGACCTCTTAGGTCTTCTTCAGGCAAGACACACAAAACACTCAGGACAACACAGAAATGAACGAGAAATCACTTATCTTACTAGTGCAGACACTGATGACGCAATGTAAGCGTGTTGAGGCCTACCATAACTTTGAGCCAGCGTTGAATGTCAAACTGATATTTGATCAAAAGAACAACTCCCCACCAATTATCTACCTTTTCTTTTATTCTTTCTTTTTTTCTTTTTTTTTTTTTTTGAGGGGGGGGGGGGGGGGGGGGCGGATTTCCACTGATGAACTCACAGACAGTCTTCAAATACATGACATTCCCCCTGGCTGACGTCACATTTCAGGCCACTTTGCACTCACCCGTGACCTTGTCTTTGCGCCAGGTGGTTTTCCCCCAAACAGTTTTTTAATCTGTCTTCACGGAACCACTCGACTCGTACCTTGATGGCCATATATGAAAGAAAACGAAGAGAATCAACTTTCAGACACAATAATAACAACTCTCAAAACAATGCAGCTGCGCCAGTCTATAAATACTCGACTCCTTAAGCAAGGCCTTGGGGGGGGGGGGGGGGGGGGGCATTCATTTCTGGTGTGCAGCCAGTGAACAGGTAGGCGGGGTGGAGGGGGCTGAAGGATGGGGTATGACGGCCGACGGCAAAGGAGCCTGTGAGGTAAGAAGAGGGCGGTGGTGAGGACGGAGGTGGGTAAATGGGGGGGAGGGGGTGGGTGAGGGAAGAGAGTTATCTGCCTTGCTTTATAGATAATAGGGAACCGCGGGAGAAGGTAGAGAAATGGAGGCGCTGGCGTGACAGACGAGCAGTGGCCAGCAGTTCCTCCTCGTCTTCATATGACGTCATATTGGATGGCTGATAGGGCGGGGAGAGAGAGAGAGAGAGAGAGGGGGGGGGGGGGTAGAAACGAAGCTCTGAACCTGCAGGCTACACACCACAATTAAGATTTTTGCGCGAAATCACAAAATGAGAATTCATGTAAGCGTTTTGAGGCGCAGCATAAAGTGAGCACCCCCAACCCTCACCACCACCACCACCACCACTCATCTCTTTTTTTTTTTTTTTTTCAGATTTCTGCCGATAAAATCATTTCAGTTTCAGTTTCATCAAGGAGGCGTCACTGCGTGCGGACTATTCCATATACACTACAATCCAAAAATACACGGGCTACTCTTTACCTGACGTCGCATCTTAGGCCTTGGCAGTCACCCGTGACAATATTTTTGCACTAGGTAGGTTTCCCTAGAACAGTCCCGTTACTTTTATTTTATTTCATCTGTCTGCTTGGAACCACCTGGTATGCACCTTGATGAGCATATGAAAGAAAAGAAGGTAAACCAGCTCTCAGAGACAATCAAAAACTCTCAAAACGATATCATTGGGCCTATTTATAAATACTCGAATCCTTAAGCATTCTCTGGCGTCTTACTTTTTGGTGTGCAGCCAGACGTACCATAGCCCAGCTTAAGAGTCCGACTATTTATAGACTGGCACAATCAGACTTGTTTTGAGAATTTTCATTATGTCTAAGAGTTGATTCTCCTTGTTGTCTTTCGTATGGCCATCAAGGTATAAACTTGGGGGTTCCAATCAGACAGATTAAAATCACTATAGATCAATGACTTATCGATGACAATAACATTTATAAAACTATGGCAAGAACAACATCAAATTATATTCTAACCACAGATTCAATAGAGAGAGTGAAATCCTTCTTTAAACAGGGAAAAGCCGTCGGCCAACAATGTTAGAATCATTCTGCTCCCTGAAAGAAGGAAGAAAACGGTTCCTAAAAATAAAAAATTAAAATTAAAATTAAAAAAGTTTTTTTTCAAAAGTGTGCCTTAAAAACAGTAATTTCAAACTGACAAATTTGCAGCAAAGGAACACTCATAACCAGAAGCAAAAAGTATATGAATGTGCACGCCACTTATGACACGCTACATAATAAACAACGCCAAAATACTTGGAACCAGCAACAAATCGGATATGGCAGTCTGAAAAGGAAAGAAAAACTATGAATAATTATACAATGATGACTTCCATGCAAGTCCAGCAACTGCAATTTTCACACACACACACACACACACACACACACACGCGCGCGCGCGCGCGCGCGGAAATGATCGCAGGTACAGAAGGCGAGAATTCATGAGGATGCCATCCAATTCTAAGAAAGAGGTCGTATGGAATAGCAGCGGCTGTTTGTGTCATGTTGGCGAGAATGTTGCTCCTCAAAGTCAGTTCATGAACCTTTCCGTCTTGTACGGAGGGAACTGGGTTTGTTCCATAGTAGTGGGGGATAATGTGATGGGGGATTCGTTAGACTGAGCCGTTAGAGCGTCGTCATACGAGGGAGGAACGGGTGGGAAGGTTGCGCCATGGAAGGTTCAAACAGGTATTGTGTTGTGGTAAGCGGTTTTCTCTGTGAAAAAAAAGAGGGGGGTTCATTGATTCCAAGGGAGGACAGTCGTTGGGTGGAACATTGTAACGTTGTCTGCATTCTGAGTTTGTATTCACTTGATTACATTGTGGATACCGATTGTTATTATTTTCAGAGTTG
Organism: Conus ventricosus; assembly: GCA_018398815.1. Classification (NCBI taxonomy): domain Eukaryota; kingdom Metazoa; phylum Mollusca; class Gastropoda; order Neogastropoda; family Conidae; genus Conus; species Conus ventricosus. The sequence continues at coordinate 7,735,297 of CM031627.1, forward strand.
TTTGGGTGTGTACAACCACGAAACTTTGGGGCTACAGGTTCATTGTGTTTTGATTTAAATTCAGGGGGTTTGAGAGGGGGGGGGGTGTATTTTTTTCTCGAAATTCACTGCAAGTCTAGCAAGGATGAATAAGATTGGTGTACAGGGCGAGTTTGCCTTTCCCTGTAATAATAGTTGTGCTGGTGGGATAGTTGTCATTGAAGCCCGAGTTGAGGATTTCACAGGCCTTTTGCCTGTTAAGATTGGATGGCTCAATTACAGTATTTAAGTAGTATTTGCCATGTGCAAGAATTATTGAGCTGCGGATGATTCTAGCGTTGGGGATACCTGTGAAAGTCAAATGGATTAAGTCACGCCATGTCTCTTCAGTGATTTCTCCTGTGGATCTACAGCCCTCTTCCCCACGTGTACGGCTATGCTCTGAGACTGGGGAGAACCACGCTGGTGCTGCAGCCACTCCGATGATGGAATCTCCCGTCGTGTCCGACGGATGAGTAGGCAGGCAGGTCATCTGCTGATGTGGGTCCTCATGTGGGAATGAAGACCAAATTCCTGAGGCACAAAGTCGTCCTCAGACGCCGCATGAAATGGAGTCCTGCAAGGATGGGCCCCATTTTCTGCGATACCTCTTGGATGGCGGCTGCTCTGCTACGCTCAAATATCTTTGTGCCCTGGGTGCACCGTTGCTTCCACTGTGTTCTGTCAAGGGCGACATCTTCCCAGGAAGCAGTGCGATGCTGCAACTTCTGAGGTTGGCCTTCAAGGTGTCTTTGTATTTCTTGAGAGGCTTTCCTCTAACCAGTCTGTAACACAAAAACCCCCGGCACGTGGATTTGGGACACAATTTCTTGTCGGGGCGCTGTTCTTCTCAGGTCGATGTCTCTTGTGACTGAATCTCCAGTTACGAGAACTGAAGTCCCGCCAGACACAGAGCGAGTGGACAAAAAGTCGCACGCACTGTTCATCCGGGTCACTCAGCTTCTGATTTGCTGGAGGGTGGTCAGTACCTCTACCTGAACTGAACGTTGTCCGAGGTGTCTGTTGGTGCCAGAATCGGGTGAAGCGTCAGCTGGATGTGTTCGGGGGCTGAATCGATTGGGAGTCAGGACTGAGAAAGCTATACCGTTTCCTTGCGGACACCGGCTGTGTTCCTGTCTGCGGGGAGTCGGAGGCTTACAGGAAGAAGCTGGGGAGTTATTCGTGTGTGTGTGTGTGTGTGTGTGTGTGTGTTGTGTGTGTGTGTGTGTGTGGTGTGTGTGTGTGTGTGTGTGTGTGTGTGTGTGCGTGCGTGCGTGCGTGCGTGCGTGCGTGCGTGCGTGCGTGCGTGGTGTGTGTGTGTGTGTGTGTGTGTGTGTGTGTGCGTGGTGTGTGTGCGTGCGTGTGTGTGTGCGTGCATGCGTGCGTGCGTGCATGCGTGCGTGCGTGTGTGTGTGTGTGTGTGTGAATGTGTGTGTGTGCCTCTGTGTGGAGTGTGTGTGTGTGTGTTGTGTGTGTGTGTGTGTGTGTGTGTGTGCCTCGTGTGTGTGTGTGTGTGTTGTGTGTGTGTGTGTGTGTGTGTGGTGTGTGTGTGTGTAAGCACACACCGCGTGCGTGCGTGCGTGCATGTGTCTGCATGCACGCGCATGCCTGCGTGTATGTGCGTGTGCATGCGTGCGTGCGTGTGTGTGTGTGATATATGAGTGTGTGTGTGTGTATGTGTGCGCGCGCGCGCGTGCGTGCTTGCATGCGTACGTGTGTTTGTTGATTACCTTTCGCAAAAAAACTGCCCCTTCGACTATATTATCGTATCTGTCGGGCTCCTTCAACAGCAACGTTGTCAACCTTGCTGGCTTTACAGGCATGTTGACCATATCGGATACCTCCCCCAACAACTGGTCATCGGACGGGGTTTTCTTTTGTTTTCTGTCTCATCTTTGGTGCCGCTTCAGCGGTGCTGCACCCATGCCGCCCATTCCCACTCCCCGTCCACAGCTCACAGCCTCGGCACCGGCACAGTCAATGCCCAGTCGTCATGAAGCACCCCACCGCAGCAGACACCGCACTGCTGCCGAGTCACTTCGGTGGTCTTCAGTGGCGCCTGTTCTGATCCAACATACGCAGGACACCCCCTACTGAGAACTCCTGCTGACGACAATAACTGCTCAGTCGCGGGGCCGGCGTGAGTGAGCTCTCCCTCCTGTGGGCACCACCACATCCGTCCAACGACAGCCCCCCCCCCCCCCCCCCCCCCCCCCCCCCCCCCCCCCCCCCCATAAATTTGCATATACCGGTGACCCCGACAGAACTTTTCAGTGGGGGCATAAACACGGAAAGGAAATAGAAAGTTGGGTCACCATGAGAACAGGGCATGAAGGGCCACAGAATTGATAGGGTTTTTTTTTTTCCATGTTGATCGATGAGGATAAGAAGGACGAAGATGATGCTATGGATTTCCGTTCTGGACTGAGACTGCATGACAGGGCTGTACTGTGCTTTACGCTTACTTTCCTACAAATATATCCCGGCATCAACCAGGCCCGAGAGACTCAGACACCTGCGGCGCGTTGTTCATAAAGTTTGAGCAACACTCTCAGAGACGCATCCATGAAGTGGATGAAACTCGACTGTGTGGTCCCAGTCTTCCCAACTGAGACCGTAGCAAACTCAACTCTGGGTAGGAGCCGATCAGGGCAGAAAAAAAACCCACATGGCTGTGGTGGGAATCGAACGCACGACCTGCAAGCCGGGAGTCCGCGACGCTAACCACCTCGCCACGGCGACTGGTGGTGGGCTACTTTTAGTAGTAACGTGGTCAAACTGACTTTCTTTGACACGAATTGCGTCCATAAGACTATTTCAAACAAGAACACCACCACCAATGAAACCCTGCATGGGCCACATTTTCACCTGTCTTGTTTCTAGTGCCGACGTTCTGTCAGTCTGAAAACCCGTTTTCTGACCAGATGTTTTATGTATCTAGCAGTCTCTGAAGATGTTTATTGTTTATTCCGAGTCTAGATTGGTGTTTAACTGTTGTTGTTGTTTTCATCTTTCTACATGTGTATACTAATACATGTGTTCGGCTTTGCGATTCGCCAATTTCTGCAAACCTCTTGCCGCTGGTGATGATCGACTGTTCTTTTTACACGTTGGTGGGTCGCAGAAGATACAGGACCTAAAGAAAACGTGGAGGATTATTAACCACCATCACCACCACCACCACCACCACCACCGTCACCAATACTGCCACCACCATCCACAACAACAACAACTACTACAAATCCTCAGAAACGACGAGGAGAGCGTTCTGAAGAACATCGGACGACGAGGTCCCTATTGGGGGAAGGTGGTTCACCTGCCCCCCTGGGAAGAACAGTCTGTCTGCACCTTCAGCTGGTGACGGAGGATGCTCCCCTGTACGGAAGGACAACGACGACTTACTCCACAAAACACAAGATCATTCCTGTCCGCGTGCGTTTGTATCTTCCATTCTTCGTAACTGGCTTGTGAAACACGGACATCACAACGAATCTGCAAACAAAACAAAACAAAACAAAAACAACAACAAAAGAAGAAAAAGAGACAGAATGGGAAACCCTTTCTGATCGAAGTGAGGGAGAAATGATGTGTTGTTACGTCAGGATACTAAACGTTAAACATACCGATCATGTCACCTATCAACAATCAATCGCACCCCAAATCATCAGACAGAACATCGGACAAATTCAAAACCTGTTGGCCCCAACTACTTGAAGAAACCTACGTTGCTATGGCCACGGAACAAGGTCCAATGGCCTTCACTCCAGAGAGCTGTTAGCGGGGATGAAGAGAAGAGGGAAAAAGGAGACATAAAATAAAATTTAAAAAACTAGGGAGCATCAACACCGAAAAGTGAACGGGGAAACCATTGGCCGAGACACAGGCGCCTTGGCACATGACCGTCAGGCCTGGAGGAACCGTGTGAACGGTTTGGTGGTGGTGGTGGTGGTGGTGGGGGGGGGGGGGGGGTTGTTTTTTTCCCCCCGTTTTTTGTTTTCACCCGATTACTACTCTTCACGAATTCAAGCGAGCGGAAAAAGAAACCTGGTTTCAAGGACACGAAATTTGATCATCTGCTTCCGGTGAGAAAAATAAAGAGAGAGAGGGAGAGAGAGGGGGGGAGGAAGGGAGAGAGGGAGGGGGGGGAGAGAGAGAGAGAGAGAGGAGAGAAGAGAGAGAGAGAGAGGAGAGAGAGAGACAGAGAGACAGACAGACAGACAGACAGACAGAGAATAGCCTCCAATGGGTAACAGCGTAACTCTCACCAGATTGATTTCTGTCATTCACCTTTACGTTATCATATTATCAGCTTTTGTTGTTGTGTTGTTGTTGTTGTTTAAAGGGAGATAACCTTTACTTCCATGGTGATGTACTATTTAAGGCGCGTTCTGACTGTCTGTCCGTCTGTCTGTCTGTCTGTCTGTTTGTCTGTCCGTCTGTCTGTCTGTTTGTCTGTCTGTCCGTTTGTGTCCTGTGAAGTCTGTGAAGCGGTGCTGTAACGGGTAAGAGGGGACGGAGAAAAGGGGGAGGGTATGTGTGCGTGTGTGTGTCGGAAGGGGGGGGGGGGGGGGGAGGAGGAGGAGGGGGGGTTAGTACAGTTACACTTCTTCTGCTGCTGTTTGCAGAGTGTATGTCACTTCATAGTATACGGGAAACTTCAGAACTGCCGAATGCAGCACAGAATTTGTCAAGGAGCTCTGCAAGGTTGGCTAGTTCCTGTTCTTACCCTGCTCTTCTTCTCCTGCGAGCCCGTCAATGTCATCAGCAAAACCAGGTGGTGTGCAAATCCTTCCCGACATAATCCTGACTACGAATAAGAAACACAAGCGACAAAGCCAAAAGATGGTACTGTAACAAGCTGGTTTTCTCACTCAGCTTCTTAAACACAACCAATACAAATATGTTATGTTTCAAAGGTGTTTGTCTAGATCGAAAATTTTCTAATTGTGCTCAGCCATTCCCCCTCTCCCAAACCCCCCATTTTCTCCCTCCCCTCCCATAGCCCCTCTAGGAAATAGTAAATGTACCCTGATTGGTAAGAACAGCGAGGCCAGAACCAGAGTACCGAAACGTCATCAAGACCATTAACACTGGGGCTGCACACTAACAATAAATGCGCCAAGGCCGTGCTTAAGGAGTCGAGTATTTACAGACAAGCCCAATTAGATTGTTTTGAGAATTTTTTTTTTTTAATTGTGTCTGAAAGTCGATTCTCCTCTTTTTCTTTCATATGGCCATCAAGGTACAAGCCAGGTGATGCCGAGCAGACAGATTAAAATCAAAGGAACGGGACTTCTTTTTTTTTTTTTTTTTTTTTTGGGGGGGGGGGGGGGTTTCCATCTGGCGCCAAGATAAGGTCACGGGTGAGTGCAAAGGCCTGAAAAGTGACGTCAACTCATGGGAAGGTCACGTGGTTGGAGACTGTGAATACCTTGGTGGAAATCCCGCAAAACACGGGAAATAATCGGCGGGGAGTTGTTCTTTGGATCAATCATCAGTGTAACATTAAACGCTGGCTCAAACTTATGGTAGTCCTCAAAACTCTCACATAGATAATATGGTATTTTAGTGTAAAGTCCTAATTGTGGCGTGTGGCCTGATTCTACAATATTACACTCAAAGCAGCTGGCACCTTCAGCAACTGCATTGCCTTTTCAATTCCTGCCATCCCCCGAAGTCGGAGTGTGGCTGCCCATGTGGCGGGGTAATCAAAAACGGTCACACACGTAATGTTTCTCATCCCCAGCTGATGCATTTTTACCATAGTGTTCAAGTACTTCGGCTGTTAGGATTATCCCTGAAGTCTTTTAGCCAGGGTAACAACAACAACAACAACAACAACAACAATTCCTGCCACGCTTCAGTGGTTTGCGGTAAACTGTGCCAGATTCTGAGGCTGTTGTTGTTGTTGTTGTTGTTGTCGTCGTCGTACCCTGGCTAAAAGACTCCAGGGATCATCCGAACAGCCAAAGTACTTGAACACTATGGTACAAATGCATCAGCTGGGGATGAGAACATTACGTGTGTGACCGTTTTTGATTACCCCGCCACGTGGGCAGCCACACTCCGACTTCAAGGGATTTTGGAGACTGATAATGTTATGCTTGGAGACTGTCACGGCTGAAGACAATCCACGCATAACTATGTGCAGAGCACAACAACATTTTGTTGGGATGACTTTTAGTTTTGATGCTGACATAATCAGCACAGCTCGTCTTCCCTCAAATTCCCCTCCCCCCTCTGCCGCCCCCTACCCACCACCCCCCCCCCCCCCCCCCCCCCCCCCCCCCGCCCACTTCCTCCCTTTCGTATTTTCCCACCGCATCCGTTGTTTTTGTTTTTGTCGTCTGCAAAGCAGACTCTTCACTCCAAAATCCCTGCGCCCCACCAATGGCTAGGAATAAAAGGAGTCCACAAGTCACAGTTAGTTTCATGATCCTTACTAACACAAGACAACTAATTAATTGCGTTAATGACATCGTTTTTTTTTTTAATAAAAAAAAAAAAGGAAAAATCTGAGGCAAAAGATTACTATTCATTCGACCGATGCGTTACAACTTAAATCCTACCGAAACGTCGTAAACTGTGATCAAGATTTGTGCGCCTGTACCTCGCAAACGGAACGCACAGAGATTGCGTGCCTGCAACAAAGGCTTTTTGTCAGGCGTCGAGCCAGAAAAAAGTTGGAGCTCTTCCCCATCGCCTCTTTCCACCACCACCACCCCCCCCCCCCCCCCCCCCCCCCCCCCCCCCCAACTCTCTCTCTCTCTCTCTCTCTCTGTCTCCACACCCACACGCACCCCCACCTCGCCATTCCCACCCACACCAGCCAGCACACAACCCATTCTCGCCACGTTGGAAAAGGTCGGTGACAGACGATGTTCATGGCAGCTGGCGTGCATACAACTCAGGACTGGCACAAGGACACGTACAGATGACATTCTTACATCTCCTTACCTCCTCCTCTCTTCTTTTACCAGCCAACCGAAGCAATTTGCTACGAAAGCTGGATGTTTTGGGCGGAAAAAAGAGACAGCTTGAGTGACGCATGCGCGGTACACCCTAGTAGGGGCGGGTCCATTGGTCTAGCAAGGGTCAGGGGCACATCTCGGTGGTCAAAGTTCCAGTTCCTTTTTTTTTTTTTTCTTTTTTTTTTAAAGCCGCTAGCAGAAACGGGTGCATTGGCCTCATGATGTTCATGATCAGGCTAGGGACGTTGAAAAGGGTGTGTTGTGGGGGGGGGGGGGGGGAGGGGGGCAGTTGGTAAGGTGAGAGTCGTAGCCTTGTTGATGAGGCGCAATTCATTTGGGAGAAGGAGGTGGGGTGGGGGGAGGGGGGCAGTTGGTAAGGTGAGAGTCGTAGCCTTGTTGATGAGGCGCAATTCATTTGGGAGAAGGAGGTGGGGGGAGGGGGGGGGGTAGGCAGTTGGAAGAGAGCCGTCGCTTTGTTGATGAAACACAGTTTACTGAGAGGAAGGCGAGAGAAGAGGCCACAGTATACTGTTGGGATGGGTTTTTTTCGGAAGGGGGGTGGGGTGGAATGGGGTGGGGTGTACCCCTGTGTGTTACTCACCCTGCCCCCCCCCCCCCACACACACACACCACCACACCCCACCCCCACCCCCACCCCACCCAACCCCCAACCCCACACACACACCCCCCCTCTCCACCCTCGACTGGTAGTTAGAAGTATTAGCAAACTCTACCCACACACAACTGCGAACCACAACAGTAGGTTCAGAATTTCATCCGAACATTTTCTTTCAAGTTTCGAATATGAAAAAGAGAAAAGAAAACGGCGGATGTTTTGGAAATCTATGAGATAAAGTGTCAGGGTGCTTCAGAAAAAGCGAGAAAAAAAAAGTTTTAACTGCCCAAGTACACTTTCATTTGAAAACAACGACAAGAAGTGAAACAGCAGTAGCGATTGCTATTGTAGCAAATTATACTGAACTGGATGAATAAAAACCACTTTTCTTTTTAAAAGTTTTATGTTGAACGTGAAGAATGACATTTTACCGGCTTGGTCAATTAGATATGGACATTAGAGTCCGCATGCATACCGGTGACAGCTCTCATTGCTCTGGCGTGTGTGAGGATGGAGTAGTCTTGGTTCACTGGATTTGCACGTATTATTATTATTATGAATACTTATATAGCGCCTATTCTCGACTAGAGACCAAGCTCTAAGCGCTTTACAATCCACACTCGTTTACACAACGGGCTGCCTACCTGGGTAGTACCGACTGAAGAGCTGCCAGCTGGCGCTTCATTCAGTCGTTTCCCGTGTTATCCATTTAATTTCGTTCAATATCGTTCACTCAATTTCCTTACTTCCTTCATTCTTTCCATTTCTCACGCAGGGTGCATGCTTTGTGTAACGTGTTATCCATACCAACGGCCAAACTGGCCTTCTCTTCCGAAAGTTGGTGATGGGATTTTACGTGTGTGCAAGATGTTATGCGTGCGTTCACACACAGAACCTCGGTTTATAGTCTCATTCAAAGGACTTTTGGGAAATGGAGTCAGAACCAATGTTAACTCCAAGGGAAAAACATCCCCCTGTACCGAAACGGCCGGCGGAGATTCAAACCCGCAACCCCAGGATCACCAAGATTACGAGTCCGGCGCTCTACCAACTGAGCTATTCCGGCTCCCAGAGCAGTCAAAAACAAAACACAGACACATGCTCCAGCAACAAAATTCAGTTGTTGATGTCGTTGCTTTCCATCATCTTCGTCGGCATGGTTCGGCATAAGCTGTCAGAGTTAGTTCCCCGAACACGAAGTAGCTTTCACAATGCCGAAATCAAAATAACAAACAACACACCACCACCACCACCCACCACCCCACCCCCCACCCCAAAAAACAAATCCAGTGTGTGAGATAAACTGCAAACATGCCGGTTTGAAATCAGATCAAGGGTGTTTGTCAGTGTATAAAAGCAGAGAGCTGAACGCAAGGTTGGTGACAAACATTGACTGTGGTGTCCGACTTGGGAAAGATGAGTACGAAATGCCAGTTCGATCGAAAACATTTCGGTCATTTTCAAGCCTTCAAAGTCCGATGGCTCAGAATGAACCCCCTCTAGATTTTTTTTTCTCCATCCCCCCATACACCAGGCTGCAGGCTGCGCGGGGTATCCACAGAAAAGGAATCAAAGAATGCAGTCGGTTGTTCTCAGGCCAGGCTGTTATCCTCGCCATTTTACTCATGAACGACAACCTTCGACGCAGCCCATCGTGAGCACGGTTACAGAGTTCGGCAAATCAGATACGCCAGCATTCGCCTATCTTCTCTTGTGACCTTTTACGTATATTTCAGCACACAGAAAAGAGAGAATGAAAAGTCCAAACGACCTCATCTCTAATTTTGATTCTTCTGTCAGAAGTCCACTTCTTTTCAAAAGCCAACAGGATGAACGTTGTGGCTGAGGGCTGGAAGTTTAGCAGGTTGTCTTTCCTGATTACGTACCACCAGTTCTGTCCCCTGTAGTAGTATCAAAGCCGATTATGTACCACCAGTTCTGTCCCCTGTAGTAGTATCAAAGCCGATTATGTACCAACCAGTTCTGTCCCCTGAGTAGTATCAAAGCCGATTACGTACCACCAGTTCTGTCCCCTGTAGTAGTATCAAAGCCGATTACGTACCACCAGTTCTGTCCCCTGTAGTAGTATCAAAGCCGATTACGTACCACCAGTTCTGTCCCTGTAGTAGTATCAAAGCCGATTATGTACCACAGTTCTGTCCCCTGTAGTAGTATCAAAGCCGATTATGTACCACCAGTTCTGTCCCCTGTAGTAGTATCAAAGCCGATTATGTACCACCAGTTCTGTCCCCTGTATGTAGTATCAAAGCCGATTAGTACCACCAGTTCTGTCCCCTGTAGTAGTATCAAAGCCGATTATTACCACCAGTTCTGTCCCCTGTAGTAGTATCAAAGCCGATTATGTACCAACAGTTCTGTCCCCTGTAGTAGTATCAAAGCCGATTATGTACCACCAGTTCTGTCCCCTGTAGTAGTATCAAAACCGATTATGTACCACCAGTTCTCTCCCCTGTAGTAGTATCAAAGCGATTATGTACCACCAGTTCTGTCCCTGTAGTAGTATCAAAACCGATTATGTACCACAGTTCTCTCCCCTGTAGTAGTATCAAAGCCGATTATGTACCACCAGTTCTGTCCCTGTAGTAGTATCAAAGCCGACACGTCCTGTGCTGATCGGTTCTTTAGTATGTGTGCGATTCCTGCTCCCAGCCGACTACGTGAATCATATCGGGGCTTTTCTTCTTCTTCTTCGTTCGCTCAGACAGGAACCCAGATGCACTGATGAAGGCTGCCGTCCGGCGGAGGTCCTCCAGAGATCCGTAGAGTTTCTCCCTCATACAGGGCCCGGCACTCTTCCACCCTGGCGGGTCCTCAACAGTCGAGCACCATATCGAGATTCTCCAAGGTTGTCTGTCATGTGAGCGGGGATGCGTTGTGCTGCCGTTTCGCCCCTGACAAATCAGGACCAGCACATCCCACTTCGGCTCTATCGGGGCTTTTTATTTATTTGTTTTCGTTTTTTATTATTTTGTTTTTTTTTTCAGGTAGAATCACAACCTATGTGTAGGTTTAAGTGCAAAGCTGAAGGTCCGAAAATTAAACTGATATCTAAAATCATTTTTTTTAATATATATTTTTAAAAAAAAGATATAAACTAGTCTTCTGACGTTTGTTCATAATCTATGAATGTAACAATCGAATCCAACTTAAAACTCTGGTGGGAAAAAATCAGGTTCAAGATCTAAAACATGGTCTGTTTGAAGTCTGTAGTAAAATGTTAAAGCTGAGTCAGGTAGAATATCAATAAACAAGATCTTAATGAAGTCTGTTTGTAAAACGAAAATAGTGCTAATGAGGACGATGCATCAGGAAGAAGTAGGGAAATTAGTGCCAGCTGAATGATGTATTCAGGAACAAGTAGGGAAAGAACCACTAAGTGAACGATGCATGCATGAAAATGTAGGGAAAGTAGTGACTGAACGATGCATGCAGGAAAAAGTAGGGAAAGTAGTGCTGACTGAACGATGCCAGCAGGAAAAATAGGAAAGTAGTGCAGATTGAACGATAAGCAGA